>OX424441.1:17231395-18431395 GCA_949152465.1 Cantharis flavilabris
TACCCCAAACCTTTCATGGGTTCCAATACAGCTTTCAAGTATTGATATTTTGGCTGATGCAGCGACTTTGAATATACATACACATTTTTAAATTTCAAACCATTAGGATCTTCAATAATACTGATAAGTACATTCGTCTTTCCAGATCCTGAACTTCCCGCTATTATAGCTCTAACGGTATCGGGAAATAAATTTCCATGCTTGCTTTCGTTACTCGTTTGAAAGTCGTGATTATCAACTTTTAATGTCGACGATTGCTTGACAAACTTCATTGTTTAATGACATTTTGAGGTGAGCCTACATATATATATATATATATATATAGGTTCTCGAACCTGCATTTCAGTAAATGATTATCCACAGCGGTGTAGGGTTACTCAATTCTGCTATAAATAACCTTCCAATAGAATTGCATATACCAGGTTACCAATATTGTGGTCCAGGAACTAAATTAAAAAAACGATTAGCTAGAGGCGATCCGGGTATAAATCCGTTGGATGCCGCATGCAAGGAACACGATATTGCTTACTCACAATATAAAAATTTGGAAGATCGACATCGAGCTGATAAGGTGTTGGAGGAGAAAGCTTGGGAACGCGTAAAATCTAACGACGCCACTGTAGGTGAAAAAGCCGCAGCTTGGACTGTGACTACCGCAATGAAAACTAAAAGGAAGTTCGGTATGGGTTGCCGTAAGCGCAAGACCGTATTTGGCAAAGGAATTATAAATAAAATATTACGCGGCACCGGAACCAATAAAAATGATATCAAGAATGCTCTTGTCGCGGCAAAAAGAGTAATTAAACGTATTGGAGGTAGAAAGAATGTTAAAATTCCTCGAGTTATACCTATGCCTAAGCAGGGTGGTATCCTACCTTTCCTAATACCCTTATTTGCCGGATTATCAGCGGTTGGAGCGCTGGCAGGGGGTGCTTCGGGCATAGCATCGGCCGTCAATAAAGCAAAATTGTCAAAACGACAATTGGAAGAAGGTCAAAGACATAACAAAATGATGGAAGCTATCGCCATGGGGAAGAAAGGTGAAGCATTATATCTCAAACCGTACAAGACCGGAAGCGCATTATTTTTGAAGCCGTATTCAAAAAACTAAATAATTTGCCTCGGAGACCTCTAACTGATATTGATTTAAGAAAGTATGCTGCCGATATTCCTAATTTTAGAGGCGTATACATGCGAGATAATTTACCTGCAAAACCTAAAAAGTACGAATGTGGAATTGTCAATTTAGATTTAAATTGTAATAGGGGCACCCACTGGGTTGCATATAAGAAATCCAAAAATAATGTATTGTATTTTGACAGTTTCGGGGATTTGAGGCCCAGTATAGAACTAGTAAAATATTTTAAAAATTGTAAAATTGTTTATAATTATAATCGCGTTCAATCGTACAACACGGTGGTTTGCGGACATTTATGTTTAAAATTTTTGCATGAATAAATATTTGTAACAGTCGTTATTGTTTTAATCATGTCGTGTACATTGACCTTGACGGGTGTCGGTAATGAACTAAGCGTGGATTATTATCCTCCAATTCAATTAGATTCGAAACATGAATATGTTTTAGGTTTGATTGGATTTTACGGATGTAATTCGATAAAAAATATTTTTAAAGGAAATGACAAATTTTATTATGGTGATAAAATTTGTACTATTCCTCCCGGTGCTTATGAAATTAATGAGTTGTACGACATCATCAAAGATTCCGTAGGTGATAAATTTGTGTTAAAAGCCAACACCAATACTTTAAAATGTGAAATTATCTCACCAACTGAAATTGACTTTACTAAACCCGATTCTATTGGACGAATGCTAGGATTTTCTAAACAAGTATTACAAGCAGACATCAGACACGAGTCGAATCTCGATGTTCAAATAATGCGAGCCACAAATGTACATGTGGACTGCAACATTATCGGGGGATCGTATAGAAATGGATTACAAGGTCATACAATTTTCGAATTTGACGTGTCGGTGGAGCCAGGATATAGGCTAATTAAGGAGCCTAGCATACCTATATATTTACCTGTACTGACTAATTCTATTCACAACATAACCCTCAGGCTTGTAGATCAAACCGGACAACTGGTTGATTTCGGCTCCGAACAAGTAACAATTCGCTTAGAATTAAAACGTAATGGGATTAAATCTCAATAATATAAAAGTAACCCCTACTTACACCTCCAACATCATTAAATCGACGTACACTGAACGTGTAACACCTGCAGAAATAAAAATTTTAGAATCGTTGGGCTATAAAATAAAAAAATGCAAGAAGAACAGTCATTAAGCACCATTTTTACGGACGTTTTTAACAAGGATTTGGTTGTGGAAAATTCTATTCATACGTATCATCCATACAATACTTCATTTTCTAACTCGGACGAGATTAGAATTGTGATCGAGAAAGGGGAGCTAATAACTGCTACTTATGCAAGTAAAATTTACATCGAAGGCACAATCAGTCCCAAAGATGGCACCAAAACCTATCAACTCAACGATCCCTTGTTTCTCTTTGAAGAAATACGATACCAGTTGGGGGACGCCGTGATCGATTCTTGTAGAACTCCGGGCATATCATCGTTACTTTATGGTCGTTGCGGATACAGTAAAGATGATGTTACTGCATTATCTAATGCCGGTTGGAGTCTTGATGGCGCGGAATCTCAAATATGCGATTCGGAAAAGAAAAATTTTACAGTCATGATACCTCTTAGTCATGTCCTCGGCTTTGCTGCGGGACACAAAAAGAACATAATTAATATGAGACAGGAACTTATCCTTATCCGATCTAAATCGGATGAAGATGTCTACAAAGGCGACACCGAGGTGACAATAAAAATTACAAAAATTAATTGGAAAGTTTCTCACATAACCCCAAGCGATTCTGCAAAGCTCCAAATTTATAACAATATAAATCATGAAAAAGAAGTTCAAATCGGCTTTCATTCCCGTCATTTATTCCATTATCCCGCACTTCCAACGCATACAAATATGTTAATATGGGCAATCCAAAACACCGTTCAAAACAGACGCCCGCGATGGTTATTTGTAGCCTTCCAAACCAATAAACGAAATAATCGATTAGAAAATGCCTCCACTTTATCCGAATGTGAAATCAGCGATGTTGTGGGATTCATAAATCATGTTCGATATCCTTACGAGAAAAGACACAACGATTTTAGTAAAAATCGATATGCTCTCGCTTATGATGATTATATAAGTTTCCAAACGAAATATTTCGATAAAACTGAACCGCTTTTAGATTTACAAATGTTTAAACAAGAACCGATATTTGTTATTGATATGTCAAAACAAAACGAGCATGCTGAAGAGCCCATGTTAAGCATTAAATTAGAAATTGAATCGTTAAAGGACTTTCCTGTCAATACGATTGCTTATTCTTTACTTTTGACCGACTCTGTATATAATTATAATCCGTTTACAGGTGTTGTAAATCCAATGTAAGATTAATGTTTTTTAAATAAATAAATAAAACATATGTATTAAATTAGTACCTTTGTATTTTTTCTTTGAATATACTCGTATACAAATGGAAATCTCATTATAATGTAAGTATTAGTTACAATCGATGTCATAGGTTTTATTAATTACATTGAGTTTCTTTAAATAATAATAATAATATACACAGATTCCTAAAATAAACATTGTAGTAGTTCCAAAGACACTTTGACAGATGAGAAAGTTATCATCGTGGGGTATTTTACAATTAATTCGAACTTTTTCCCATTTCGTTTCGATACTTTTTGTTGAATTATCGATCAATTTCAACTTGTAATTAAAACTGTCATGTGATTCAAAATCGATCGTAAATGTACAAATATCTACATTTTTTGTTACATCCATTAATTTCCATGAACAATTATTATTAGCCTCGCTTAAATCATTTTCGTACTCCAAACAGGCATATCCATACAAAACATTTTTGGGGCAAGCTATATAAAATGTACCATTTAAAATGGTTGATAATATCAATATAGAATTCATATTATCATTAATTAATAATCGAACTTATAATATTTTAGCTTCACTACCCAAATGAACCTCTTCCATATACTTCTTGGATAATAATAAAAAATTTCATGTCTTTCATTTGTTTTTATTTTCTTTTTAGTCAAGGTTAGTAACTGTAGGTTTTTTTGTAAATTAAAATCTTAAATAAATAAACATTTGATGAGATAATTACATTAATTTTTTTGAACAAATACTATTGTATAATTTTATGGCATTGTTTATCGAACAAAATGACATTTCAAATTTATGATTATTATTACATAGAGGGACTTCTGGATAAAAGGTGCATTCCAAGTCGTCCTCATCTTCAAGTTGTTGAAAAACTTTTCTCCCCAAAATGGGTTCAAGACAGTTAAATTTTTGATGTCCTTTGCAAAATACTACGTCGGATTTTTCGGTTTCCTGAATTACAATTTCACTAAAGTGTTTTAAATCCGTTGAACCGGAATTGAAAGGTATGCCGTGATGATTGTTTTCTAACCAATGCACTTGAAATTTGAATTTATCATTCAGTTCACTAAACAGACATGGTGATTTAAAAAGATAATGTTTTATAGTTTCACCGTCATAAATTGCTAGTTCTTTTGGTATAAATTGAGGTATATTAAATCCTTGAACATCTATTGAATAAACCGTATGTCTCACTTCAACCATTTTAAATGAATAATTTCTGAACCGCTTCCATAATTATATTTGGTCGAAGAACCAAGATTTCAATCAGGATGCACAAATTTTCATCACTGCAGTTCACGTCAGTCGGTTGTGCCATATAACGAACGTTATCCAAGATATCGCCCCCCAATTCTACGCAGGAATATAAAGTTTCATGGAAATAATTTTTAAAATTTAAATTTTTTAAATTTCCTATTCGAACTTGAATGATTTCATCAATTTGAAATATTCCTTTTACACTTTCTTCCCCCAAGTAAATATAACGATCATCCTTTGAAATTTTGATTAACAAATCTTCATTAATCTTTGCCGGTTCCACAATTAGTCCTGTTATATACTGGGATATGAATTCGAACTGAGGATCACGACGACTAAAGTAATTTTCAATATGGCCCTTGTTGCTAATGATAACATTCCATTCAAATTCGGTTAGAAATATTTCTATTCCTTTTGAACTCGATAATATTAATCCTGCATTAAATTCGTATGGATCCAAACCTAATCCAACATTCTTGCTTTTAGATTTATTTAAATAATATGCTGTTTGGTATAACAATTCTTTGGGTTTTGCACTATGCTGCTGATCCAATTCATCAACTTTTATATTTTTACAATTCACTGATTTGTTTTCACTATCAACTGCTTTACGCTTGTTATTTAAAGACATTTTGATTTCTTGACTAGACGCGCTCGAATATTATATTACTCCAAAAAACTTTATATTTATTATAATTTTAAATTGGAGTGGGGGTGGTTAAATTTTTTATTCTTTAAAATTTATAGTATTTACTTAGCGGGCCCCAACAAATTTTATACTACTAGGTAAGTGTTTGTTTGTTTAATCGATATTAAATCTACTTAAATAAAAATTTTTTATAAAATTATAATATTTACCTTGCAGGCCCCAACAAATTTTAGACTACTAGGTAATTGTTTGTTTATTTAATTATGTAATTAGTTACTCATCGATATCAAATCTACTTAAATAAATTTTTTTTCTAAAAATATAATATTTACCTTGCGGGCCCCAACAAATTTGATCACACTCCGTAATTGTTTGTTTGTTTAATGATCTCACTGCTTGTTACTCATCGATATCAAATCTACTTAAATAAATTTTTTTCTAAAATTATCATATTTACCTTGCGGGCCCCTAAATTTACTACATAATTGTTTATTTAATGAATCAACTGCTTGTTTGTTTATTTAATGATTTAATTAGTTACTCATCGATATTAAATTTAATTAAATAATTTTTTTCAAAAAATTATCTGGGTTTCGGAGGAACCCGCGCGTGCATGACTTATTTGTCATACAAAAACACCCCGTGGTCAAAAGGGCCTTAAGCCAAATCCCCGTGTCCAAAAGGGCCTAGCCTCACCCCATTGCCAAAAGGGCTTAAACCCCACCCCATTGCCAAAATGGCCTAAGCCTCACCCTATTGCCAAAAGGGCCTAAACCACACCCATTGCCAAAAGGGCCTAAGCCACACCCCATTGCCAAAAGGGCCTAAGCCATGCCCCGCTGCCAAAAAGGCCTAAACCACACCCCGCTGCCAAAAGGGCCTAAACCACATCCCGCTGCCAAAAAAAGCCTAAGCCATGCCCCCTGCCAAAAGGGCCTAAACCACACCCCGCTGCCAAAAGGGCCTAAGCCATGCCCCCTGCCAAAAAGGGTTAAACCACACCCCGTTGCCAAAAGGGCCTAAGTCATGCCCTGTTGCCAAAAGGGCCTAAACCACAACCATTGCCAAAAAGGCCTAAGCGTCTCCCTGTGAACAATAGGAACCTACCTTCAGCAAACCGGAAGTAATTGTCTTCGAAATACTTAAACAATTGATTGGAAACAATGCCTATTGTTATAGAATAGGATGTCAAACCAAACCCCCATTGTTCTATACGCTGTGACGTCATTAAAACCAACATTAAATGTTGGTGAAATACTTAAAACAATGCTGTGACGTCAGAGACCGGAAGTAAGTGCAGTTAAAATCTTCCCATGTTAATTCCCATAAGAAAGTGGCGTGGGAGCCCTGTAGCCCCACTACTCGCTTACGAAGCAAACCAGCGAGAGGCAGTTAAAGAAAGGAATTTTTTTATAATTTTCCAGCCTTAGAGTATTAAAAAAGATTTTCAAGTCCGATTTTATATTGAAATTATAAAGTCTTGCAGTTATATTTTGTTATATTATAGATATTTTGTTTCAAAATTTTTTTGAAATTCTTTGAAAGGTAGCGCCAAAGTCAAAAAAATTGAAAACATTTTTAGATTTTATTTTTTTTGTTTATTAATTTGTAATATAAATGTATTATAACGATAAATGGTTTAAAAAAATATTTCTGATAGTTTTACTTACAATAAACTATCGATAATAAAAACTTTGTAGTTAGGCAATTTTTCACTAACCTACATATGAAGCCCACATTCATTGAAGATAATAGCCTGATGGTTGCTTAGTTACCAAAACAAAAAGTTGATGTCTATCAGCGCCACTGCGTTGTGTTTTGTAACTATAATAGCATTGTTTGTTAAAATTGGCAGACATTTTTAATTCTCACCAGTTTTAATTGTGATTTGTGTAGTTTCAAAATTAAAAATGGATAAACTAATTTTGGTTGTTCCTGATATCAATGACGACCAACCTGTTAGATTAACGAAAATTTCAGAAGATGAAAACGAGAATCCTCAAATTGGCGCCAAAAATAAAATTCCCAATATTCCAGTGTACACAAGATGTTTAAATTGTGATATAAATTTTCCTACCAAATATCTATTTCAACGTCATCATTGCGAATTTATTGAAACCGAAACGGTAAGTAGTTTCAAAATTTTCAAAAATCCAATATTCCAACACAAACTCAACATTTTATTGGATTTTAGGAACGCTAATATTAAAATTATTGATTTTCATTTTATATTTCTTACATCGAAATTCAAATTTTAACATATCAAAACGACCGTCCTTGATTAATAAAAAAGTGAATTTTCGATTGAACAAAAATAAATCGTTAGAAGGATTTTCAAATTCTTGGCGGCGGCCATCTTCACGGAAAAACTTTGATTTTCCCATCTAGTTGTTGCAACCTCAATTAGTTGACGGAAAAACCAGAAAATTCAAAATATCTACAAAATAAATTAACACATTTTAGGAGCTGAAAGAAAATGATAATCCGGATTTACAGAACAAAAAAAGAAGATCAAACGTTTGTGCCACTTCACAATCAAAACATGAAGACAAGGGCGAAGAAGCACCGAAAAATAGAAGTGAGGTAAGTTAGCGCAATCGACCGGATGCAGACCCGAGGCCACGAGGAGTTCTGAACTAAGTTACCTATATAAATAATATATTTTGGGGTTTCAAACCTTAATTTATTTGAGTTTGTGCCTTATTGGATCTAAATCCAATCGGCCTCATTTAATTGTTTAATTGAAAATGATTGCAGGTTTTTGGCAGTCCAAAAGAATTGGTCTGTTCAGGTAAAAAACGACATATTTGCCTTTTTGAAGGGTGTTCGGCCCAGTTTACCTTGAAAGCCGGTTTAAATGATCATCGCCGAAAAGTACATACTCGGGAAAGGCCATTTATTTGCAAAATTTGCGATAAACGTTTCTTAACGGGATCTGTGTACTACCAGCATTGCCTCATCCATAAAAACGATAGGCGATATGAATGCGAGGTATAATTACTGCTATTACTAAGTTATAATTGTGTTAATTTACAGAAAAATATTAATTTTAGATTTGTGGGAAAAAATTTTTCCGGAGTGATGCCGTAAAAAAACATCGAAGAATTCACTCAGGGGAAAAACCCCATACCTGCGAAACGTGTCAAAAATGTTTTCGACAAAAATGTGATCTAACCAGGCATATAAAATCTCGACATGTAAATATTTAATTTATTTTTATTTATTTATATTTCACTTTTTTAATTTTAATTTTTATTTTTAATTTTTATATTTAATTTTTATTTATTTATTTATTTACCTCTAAGTAGTCCAATCTTTGGAATCTTAGAATATTGCATTTAGCTTTTGCCTTGATTTTCGACCAAATATATTCAATGGGAATATAAGCATTGGAGAGTAAGGTCTTAGCCGCAACAGGGTTGGTGTCGTCCCATCAAAAATCAAAATCATTTGCTAATTGTGAAGTAAATAAACCTCTTCTGCGTTTCATAGCTACAACGCCACAGAAATTGTTCCAAGTTGCTCCAAGAAAGCCCCAGAATTGATGATTTTTAATTACATTTGAAGTTTTCTGATTTTAATTTGATGGTTTCTGAATATCATTGGATAGTTTCTGAATATCATTTGACGATTTCTGAATATCAGTTAACAAATTAAACTGAATTACAATTGACGTTTTCTGAATAGCAGTTAACCTTTTCTGAAATACAATTGCAAAAGGTGTAGAAAGAACAAATATGTAAAAAGTTTTATTATTTCTTATGAAATATAATCTTCCTATAAGATTTTCTTCGACCAATTAGGAGTCGATTTAGTATTTTAGTTACCCCACAACTTTTCATAATATAGGTATGACTTTCAATTTTGCAATAACATCGATTAATCAATTTCTTTAATAAATTTGTGCCAAGTAAATAAATGTTTAAATTTTTACCAAGTTCAGAATATTTTTAATATTAAACTAAATAATTAAACTAATATTAAAATAAACAATTAAACTTAATTTAAAATTTTTAATTTTAATACACTTATTCCCATTAATAAATTACTGTTTTTTGTTCAGAAAGCATTGTAAAACAATATACATATATAAATTAAAATGACTGTTAGGTACTGCTTTTAATAAAAGAGGTAAATATCTCAAAATAATTTTGTATACTGGACTCTGCCCCCCCCTATGACCCATCAAAACCACTAAATTACTAAATTTTGTTAAAATTTGAAAAATATACTTAAATTCTTACTCAAAAATTTACCATCTTCAAGTCTCATTTATCTCCATACATTTTTCCTGAATCTGCTCTTGTGTATAAGTGAAGAGATATATGAAGAAATCTTAAGAATACTATAGAGGAGCTTTTTTTAATTTTTTCAATTTTTTGAGATTTCCTTGGCTTTCTTAAGATTTTCCAGATTTCTTAAGATATCTTAGAATTTTCTACATTTTTTCGGATTTCTCATTTCCTAGCATTTCTTAATTTCCCGAAATTTTCTAGAATTTTCTGAAATTTCTTTGGATTTTTAAAGATTTCTTAAGATATCCTAGAATTTTCTACGTTTTCTTAGATTTTCCTCTTCCTCAATATTTTCTTGAATTTCTTAAAATTTATTTTCTAAGATTATAAAACTCTTTGAGGCTTTTTGGAATTTCGTCGAATGTCTGTGGAAAACCGAGAGGAAATCGTGATATACAAAAGTGAAGAAAAATTTTAAGAATACTCTTGAGTCTAGATGAAATTTATTTTTTACCTTTTTATATTTTCTGAGATACCCTTGGCTTTCCTAAGATTTTCTAAATTACCTCGAATTTCTCATTTTCCAAGTTTGTCTGGCAAGGGCGGCTGGAAGAAGGAAGGGTACCGGTGTATCTACCTTCCTCCTCATGAGTCATCAAAAATCAACAAAATATACTACATTTTTTTAAATTTCAAAAATATATCTAAATTTTTATCAAAATATATTTATTTACCCCCTCCTCACCAGCCTCATTTACCCCCTACATGGATTTTCCTTGGATCCGCCCTTGATTTCCGAACTAGTTTCAATCTAAAGAATTTGTATGATTTTCAATGAATTCCAGAGATTTCGAAAGGAATTCAAAATAAGTGTACACCGGTGTACACAAAATTTTCGAGATATTTACCCCTTAGCTTTTAAACTAAAATAATTTAAACGACGCGATTATTAGTCGTATTTTTATAACGGACCTGGTTGGAGTATTTGTTCCCTTTGGGATATTTAAAAATTGGATAGAGCCAAAAAAACAAATTTTGAATAAAATTAAATTGGAAAATTATTTAAATCAAATAAATTACCCGATAAGTTCAATAGTATGTTGATTGAGTTGAGTACAAAAAGAAGGTACGATTGTGTAATTTTGAAGTAAACTTTTGTGTAAAATAAATTATATTAGGATGTTTAGGTGTTGATTAATTTTTACTAATAATATTGGTTTTTCCAATAAGTGATATATTTTTATAACAGTAAATATGTAAGTTTTAACTCATAATTTTGTCTAGCAATTATATTTGTAAAATATTAAGAGATTTTGGTTTACTATTTCCACATTTCCTAAGCTGATCCACGTCTACCTTAAGTTTCGACCGATTCGTAACCAAAAAGCAAACTGGTAGGCATGATACAAAGAATTAAAGATATGATACTAATGAGTTCCAATTTGGTTCCGTTGTGCGCATTGCGTCATTGGAGAGCCATCCCAATGGCGTAACTACGAAATTGAGGTACTTAAATAATTTTTTGTATTTCAATTAAATTTTCTAAAATATTCCTCGACTCAAAGACGGTGCTTTATTTGTCATTAGGTTTTTAATAAATTATTCTATTTTATGTGTATTTCGTATGTCAATTAATTATCAAAATTACATTTTTAAAGAATAAAAATACATGAGTCAAAATAATTACATACCATACCTATAACACTAATATGAAAAGTAGCTTATTCTAGTTTAAAATTCTTGTCCGGGGTAAAGTAAAAATGTAGCTAAACGCTCCCTCAAGTAGTAGGTTCATAATACCGTTACTCGTTTATTTTAGTTTGAAATACAAAATGTCAAATGTCTAGTAAAAAATAATGCGATTTAAAATTATTATGATGGCTTATTATTCTACTCCAGTTAGAAAAATTCAATCAACGTTTGGAATTAATTATTATTTATTATTTAACAAAATATAATACAATTTATGTGGAAATTTTTACCATTTTTCTTTTTCTTGTTAGCGTATTTTCATGCAACGCTCGATTTAATTGCTTGATCCTGAAAAACATTCGGGATCTGAAAAATAGAGTTTTTATATTCGTGCTACATGGAACTTCTTTAGCTAGGTTCAATAAATTACCAATATAATTTTTACAAATGAAAATTTCTTCCGAATTAACAGTTTGGAAAATATGTTCCAATTCCTCCATATTTATCATTAATTCTTCTGGTGGCTTCGATAAGCCACCTTCAGATAAATGATAGACCCAAGTATAACTAGACTGATCGGATGACAATGTGGTGGAAACAGTGGGTTCCATCTTTTTTAATTTGTGACAAATGAAGCCAGCCAAATTTTCTAAGCCATCGTAGGTCAGAGAATCTAATTCTTTTTTTAAAACGTCGCTTTCATCAGCTTCCTCGGCTTCTTCCGCTCTAAGGGACGTAAAGCACTGCCCGCTTAAAAGTTTACCTTGAATTTCTTGGCTATGTATTAAATCGGGGGTAGAATCTTCATCTACATTTCCACCATCTGGGATTAAGAAACCATGTTTGCTCTACATTTATAGATAATTCTGTATGTAAACGCCGATTTCCTCCACCCATATCGCTGACCATTGCCACAACAGGAAAACCAGAATTCTCCACGAAGGTTATTATATTGAACAATAAATCTTTTGTTATGGAGCAGTCATAATTGAAGTAAATCGGTTGTTTCCAATTACCAACTAAACCTCTCAACATGACAACCTGAACATAATTGTAGGGCTTCAATATTTCGTCGGTAACTTTATCGTACAAATAAATTTTTCGAATTTTCATTTCATCGAATGAAAGAACACACAATTTTTGCATTTCAGTTAAATTTGCTCGTTTAATGGTATCAAAAACTTGTGTTAAGATACCTGGTCTAATTTGAACTTCCTTGCACCAAGCCCTAAGTGTAGAAACTGCTGGAAAAGGGTAGCCCCTTTTAAGCAGTAAGCGATAGGCTCGTGGACCAGCAGAATGAATTACAATTACCTTGGAAATATCTTCTACAGTCCATCTCGGACGCTTGTTTGGTTCTCTCAATTTTTTAATTTGTTGTACTGTAAATAAATTTTCAAAAGCTTTTTTCTCGTCTTTTAGTATACGAATTTCCTCTTTTAACTGAGAAATAATTAGCAATTGATCTTCAGCACGATTATATTCTGTATTGACTCTATAAAATAAAAAAAAATCATTAAATTAAAGAAAAAACTATGCAAAAAAATGATTGCAACAATGCTCACCCGATGCTCTTTGCCAAAACAAATTTGCCTACATTTTCCTCTGGTGGTTCATTGATAATGTCTACGTTTTCTATCGCCTTTGCCAAAACAAATCTGCCTACATTTTCCTCAGGTGGTTCGTTGATAACGTCTACATTTTCTATAGCCTTTGCTAAAACAAACGTGCCTACATTTATTTCAAGAGACTCATCGATAATTTCAACATCACCACTACCACATGCACTACTAAAATTATGTACAACTTGATTAAGCACAATTTTATTATCAGCCTTAAAAATTACTTACGTTGATTCAAAGATGTCATCATCAACAACTTTTTTGCGTTTTCTCTTCCCAAGTTGAGTACCACTGTTTTCACTCTGTATCGATTTTAAATGTAACGATGGAACTGCATCTGGTTTAAGTTGACGCCGAGTTTTTGATGAATATCCCAGTAGTTCACTTTGTAAATTTCGTTCATAGTCATGTTCATTAAAATGTTTCGAACAAATCCTAGCATTGTCTACATTAAATTTATCCTTACGTCCACAAGCCTTGAACCAAATATCCCTAATTCTAACGTTTTTTGGAAATCGAAATAGCTTGACATCTTTATTATAATTCTTTGCTTGATTGTCGGTATTACAACTTGCCACTGCACAACGCATTTTTAAAAGAATAATATGACCACAACTTACAGATACTTGATTATAAAAATTTCTGCAATAATAATTAAAATATGTATTATAGAAAAAAATATTATTATTAAATAAAATAATAAATATACTTACAAATTTGCTTGGTTATTTAAGTTACACTCGTAATTAGTTTTAAAATTTTGTTCGTTCATTTTGGATGGATACAGAAACTTATATACCAACATAAAAAGTTTACACGTAATATTTTTAAATTTAAACTTTTAAATTAAAATACAGGGTTTCCAAAATACACTTCAGGGTTGGCTAAAATAATAGTAAAACGAAAAAACCGTCTAACATCACCTAAATTACACCTAACCTAATATTTTACAAATGTCACTTCATGTTTACTCTCCAACAACGTCACGCATTAACAAGGTCATCTGCGCAATATCATATCTTGATACCAGAGATGATTCAGACTCTGGTATGACAAACAACCTTTAATTATTTAATAAATTTTCTAATAAATGAATAATGGAACTAGATTGGTTGGAAACTCAATTGATGTGCAACTCGATTGATATGGAACTCGACTGATGTGCAACGGCGATGGAGAAAACTCCCAAAAATCGACATGAAAAATCGTCACTAAAAAACGTGCAGTCTTAGAAATCTTCAAGTATATAATTTTGTTAAATATACTAACATTTACTTGAGTTATTAATTAATTCCTTTTGTTAAATTATTGTAATCGTGTAATCAACATAGCCAGAGTCGGATTAAAGAGTGGGCTAAAGGGGCTGCAGCCCCGGGCCTCCAAATTTCTAGGGGCTTCAAAAAACTAGAAGCAGTTTTTATAATGTTATTGTAGTATATTATAGGTACCTGTTTTATAAAAAAAAAAACTAAAATAAACTAGGTATAATAATTAGTATCTTTCAGTGGGGTTTGAGAAAATGCGTTTGCGGGGTTTGCAAAATATTTTCAGAATCACGTTAATCCATTCATGCGCGTCAGTGAACTTTCACAACCTCGATGAAAATTCACAAACGAAATCCGAAAACTAAGAAACGAAGAAAATAAAAAAAATTTTTTTAGTTATTTAAATTTTAAACACAGAAAAAATAAATTCTCGCAATAATTTTGAAGTAAATATTACATCAATTATAGTAAATTTTTTATCAAATTTAGTAAAATTTAATTCAAATTTAGTAAAATTTACTTCAAAATTGGTGTGAGGCTGATTTGAACTTTAAATACGCAATTGGTATCCTTTCAACAATTTTTCATTTAATCTAAGCGCTGTTGACTTTGAAAAATCTAAATTTTTTGCCTGCGGCGCATTTTGTTAAAATATGCAAGACCAAGGGGCCTCACATATCCTAAAACCGGCTCTGTCCGAGTTCTTTTGCTGTGTAAACTGAACATTTTGAAGCCGCTTTTATTCATATAAAAATCGATTTTACAGGAAAAACTTTTTTTGCTGTAAATTTCATTACCTTTTATTTAGCTTCACCATTCTGCTTGCTTGCTTGAATACGGAAAAACTTAGAAAGTCAAATCGAGTTGAATATTTGCACATGGATTCGTCCCCGATGACAATACATTTAAAAAAAAAAAAATTTCCGAATTTTCACATTTTCCAAGAAAAAAATTAAAAAATTAAATTTTTATGGTTCATTGTCAAATTTTTAATCTTTTGTAAAATCCAGTATCGTAAATAAGTAAATAAAGGATTTGTAATAAAAAACTTGTTTTTACTGGTTCATTTTTTTGTTTTTGACTGACAGCCACTTATGCAAGTCTCCGTAAAATGCAAAAAATGTTGTCATCTATATCTCGGAAACGGTGCGACAAAATAGAAAAATGTATAGAAACAAAAATGTAGAGAATAAAATTTACAAGAAAAAATGTCTAAAAGGTTTTGCTGGAAAGACGATTTTTATAAGTCAAAAAACGGTTTCAAAATGAGTAATTTACATTGGTAACTTGGGGAGTATGGTAGATAGATCGGTAGATCGTAGAAAGTTAAAATTTTGTATTTGGGACTCTTATAGCATCTAGTTGTGCACCTCCTTTTTTTGGTTGCGATTGTCC
The DNA here is from genome assembly GCA_949152465.1 of Cantharis flavilabris. Lineage (NCBI taxonomy): Eukaryota > Metazoa > Arthropoda > Insecta > Coleoptera > Cantharidae > Cantharis > Cantharis flavilabris. Next base: position 17,247,015 of record OX424441.1, read on the forward strand.
GTGCAAAAAGGGCATTCATACATGACGCGCACGAATAGATTAACGAGATTCTTGTACAATCATTCTAAAAATGAAAAGCAAGTCATATGGTATCCACATCAGGTTTTTTAATAAAGTGAATCGTTTATATAAAATTCGATTCCGGGTCCAGAAGCAAATATAATTGCTGTTGCACTGCAGGGTATTCAAGACTCCCCCGGTTTGAAAGCCCAAAAGTGTGTGTATACATTTTGTGATTTATTTTTGTAATTAAAAATTTTTACTCTGTCAGAACAAATACATTTATACGTCATTTGTATACAATGCATACCCCCAGTTTCATGAACAAAAGGTTTTAGTGCATATTCACACATCAGACTCAGAACATAGTAATTGTAATAAGACCTTTTAGAAAGTTAAATTCCTGGAACGGAGTCACAACTTCATTAACACGAAAATCCTTTAACTATAATTGCTGGTGCACTGGACGGTGCATACCCCCAGACCACCTGGTTTGAAAACTTAAAGGTGTGTGTGTACGTTGTGTGATTTATTTTCATAGTGAAAACTTTTTATTCTCTCAGAACAAATACATTTATACAGCATATTATATCTATGTACCGTGAAAACTCTCACCGGGGGGTCTAGGGGGTGTGGAACACCCCACAGAATATTATAGAAAAATTCCTGTTTTTTTATCTCAAAACTGTGATAACTATGTATACCTAATAATTTTGATCCTTTTAAAAATTTTACATTTGATCTAAGCGCGGTTGACTTTGAAAAATCGTAGTTGACCTTGAAACGTACAAAGCCAAAGCGCCTCCAAAAATAATTAGCCCCGAGCCTCACATATCCTTAAACCGGTTCTGAACATTGCTTTTCATTTTTTATAAATAAACTCCAACCCTCTCGCGACGCCGCTGCCACATTTTTTTAAAATATGGGCTATCTGTGCTAATCGGCACTTTTGTGTATTTAGAATTACTGTAATTTGAGGTCTCGTACCCCCCCCCCCCTCCATTTGTAAAACTAGAAATAACGCTACTGCCCCTGAATTGAAGACGAAAGTCGAACAATTACGGTTTTTCACCAATTAGATGGTTAAAGACAGCCTTGTGCCAGCTAGGTTTTTTTCTAAAATTTAATAAAAATAAAACCAATATTTGAATATGACAAACGTCAAAACAAAAATACTTGTAAACAAAAACTGTATACGTAACTAAACTATTTGTTGCTTTTCGTATGTAAATTTTAATTATTTTTTTAGAAGTAAAACATTAATTACCTTTTAACGATTTACAATAATTAATCAAATTAATAAACGAAAGATTAAAACTTTCGACGTAACCTAACTTTTTCTGAAAAATTATAATTTATTTCAAATTATTTATAATGATGCATAAATATTGATATGGCTTGGCTACAAAATTTAGCTGGAAAAGCTGAAGATTTATTAAATAAATTTGATCAAAATGCTGCAAACGTTCTGAACGATTCAAATCAAAAAGTTGTCGAAAATATGTAAGTGTGAATATTTATTTAATCTCGTTTAATTGCGAAGATAGTTCAAATTTAGGTAGCCTGCTCAGAGATGATAAATCACAATCAAGCATATCCGAATTGGAAAATTCCATTGAAATTGACGAACCGTTTGATGAATTGAGTTCAACCACAAACAGTGAAATTTCTGTAATTAACGAGAAGGTGAAAGCTGGTAATGTTAAAACAAGTTCCCCTAATGCTCTTAATCAAGAAACATATTTACCAATTGGTACCGTGTCAGATAAATCGGGGTTTTCGCCCAAATCCAATGGCACCTCCCAGAGGTGAGTTTTCAATTTTTATAAAATTGTATGTCTTACATTTTGGTGTTATAGTTTTGTTACAATCGATGATATAATAAGTAACTATGAAGATAAAATATCAAAACTTGAAAAAGAAAATGACGAATTGAATGAATTTACGTTGAGCCTGCGGCATTTATATTCCGAATTACAAAATGAAAATTCAAATTTGCAGGGCCAATTAGACAGGGTTAACGAAAATTTTATCCTGACTCAAAATGAAATGGAACAGTATCGTGCAAGGGCCCAACGTATTTTACAGGAAAAAGAAAAGTTCATAGAATTAAAAAATGAGAACCTTTCGGGAAGTGACAGCAGTGATATCCAGTTAATGAATTCCTATGTCAACGAGTTAAAGTAATATCTTAGTTTTACATTAATCGATAATTATTAGAAACATTTTAGGAAAGAACTTCAATTTAGTGAGAGCAAATATGAAGAGTTATCTGCCAAATTTTTGAAAACCACAAATGAGTTATCCATTGTACAACATAATTTTGTAACGGCTCAAAAAGACAATCATACTTCGGTAAATCTTTTACAAGATTCATTACTAAATGAGAGAAAAATGAAAACTGCATTGGAAGAAGAATGTCTAGCAAAAACAAAGGTGTGACCAGGGCGTAACCTGATTTTTTTTTAATTAATTTTTTGCAGGAATTACAAGTGTTTCAAAGTGAAATTGTGCAATTAAATAATAACATTCAAGATAAATCGAAGGAGATTTTAAATTTGGATGAACAGTTGCGAAAAAGAACAAAAGTACCAGTGAACGAAGATTTGGACAATCGTCTTCAAACGTTAACACAAACTTTAATGTCGAAACAAAATACGTTGGAAGCAGTAACCACTGAAAGAAATGCTTTATGTTTACAACTAGAAAAATTAGAAGCCGAATACCAAAACCTTTTACAAAGTTCTAGAAAGCAAGTAAAAATTCCAATTGAAAGTGAACCGTATGAAGGTAATAATTTTGTACAGGGTGATTCACGAAACTGGTCCATTAAAAATTTATGTGGCTAAAATAATGTTTTTTTTAAATTATTTTAATTACATATTAAGAAGTCAAAATGAACTGTTTTGGTAATTTTCAAATTAAATATAAATTTTATTCTTATATACCTTCAAGGACCAGTTTGGTAAATCATCCTTAATTGTAAAAACTTACAGTACAGTAAAAAATTTTAGTGCGATCACAGGTTCCACAATTTTTAAAAATTTCCCCATTTGATGCTCCGGTTACAAGACAAGTTAAGCATGCATACTCTTCGCTAGATGCCGTAAGTGTTCGAACAGGAGTATTTTTAAGAAGATATCCTTTGGCACGAGTATTTGTCTTTTGTTACATGGTAAGAAATAATTTCGGAATGAAGAAACAAATTTTTAAACTATTTTTTTAGATCCTGTTACATGTATGGGTTTTGATAATTTTATGTACAGACGTACCAAGTTCGAACATCCATGATTAAGTGTTGAAATTGTAAAATAAAACTAAAGAGTTTTGAATAAACTTTATTTTCGAAAATACGTATTTTATAACTTTATTTCTCCAGAGAACATTTTAATAATTACCAAATGCCGCCTATACTAAATTTTTGGTAATATGGCATACAACAAAATGTTGGCAAAAATACATGCCAATGTTCATGGCCTTAAAAAATAACGAATCTATCACATCTAGGAATTACAATAAATTCGTGGTATAAATTAAAGCCCATTATATATACTCACAGACATTCTTGAAAGAATAAAAATTGTAAGAGATGTAAAAAGTCAAATGTCGAGCATAAAATGGACCTTATTTTAGCAAACAATATAATCAATACTTTAACCGACATCAGGCAGTTTTTAGTAGTATTGGCACAATTTTCATATCACATATACAACTTTTTATACTTATACCCAGGCTTTTCAAAACAAGACTAAACTATTAAAACACCAAAACGAAAATATAAACGAATGAAAATACATTTTATAATAACTAGAAAGCTAATTTGCTTGGAATCATCTTCAAGTAAAACACAATATTTTAATTTTAAGAATAATTAATTATTAATTGCTTTTCAATAATGGTTGTTTCTTCACTTTATTGAATTCTTTAATAATAAACGATATAAAAAATCTCAGTCTTGCAAATTTTCTAAGATCTAATTCTATTAAATATTTTGAACCATTAGTAATCCCAATAGTAATCAGGATCGAGGGCATTCGTTGATGAAGAGCTCCCTGGTACCTAATAAAAGAACAAGTTAAATTATGCTTTAAAATAAATTGGTATTAACAAAGTTCTGAGTCACCTAATTTATGATAAGGGTTAACAATATTAGGTTTGTTCCATCAAACAATTCTCTCCAGTTCTAGAACATCCTGAGAACTGTTTGTTGGAACAAACTTATTGTTTGATAAACAAGGTCTAGAAAATCAAACTTCCCGTTTAGTTCAAGATTTAGATTTTAATATAGTTGACTAGAAAACAATTTTAAATGTTACTAAGGCTGTCTTATGGCTAATAATGATTTTCCACATATTGTATTACTTTTTACCTTACTTGACTATTAAAATTCTATTTTAGTTATGTTAAATATCACGACAAAATACAAAATTGGGCCTCAATAAAGCTCATCCATTCAAATTGTAAAGATTATGAATCACTTTAGTTTATATTTATAATTTTTATTGATTAAAATCAACTTGGTCAAAGCCAAGATGCCTTAATAGGGAATTTAATGAATGAGGTGGTTTTCCGAAGCCTGCCCCATAGTACCCAGATCGATCTTGGGTTTTAAATCTCAGTAGTGCATCAGGGTTTGTACCACGGCTTTCCACTTCCTAATTGGCCTGTGTAGGCTTTACCCCATACTAGTGGTCTCTAGCAAAGGTTATATACATTAATTATATTTACTCGAACTCCTTATCGCCAAGTAACAAAGAAAAGTATTTTTCTCAAGATGTTCTATAAGTAAACACTAAACATAGAATAGAGTTCCCATAAAAAAATTAGGAGATCCGTATAACTCTACTGTATTTTGGATCTTTATATTATCTTTATAAAAAACCTTAAAGCTGGATTTATAGTTTGACGTATTGTAAACGTAGACGCACTGCAAAAAGATGAATTATAAAATTTATGTACTCTTGTTTATAAATGAATGTAGTCGCATGACATAACGTAAGTGAAACGGAGTGTAAGGGAAGAGTTGGTCAACTTTCATCTCTTACAGTACGTTTCTTGCGTCCGACCAATCAACAAGCGTCATATGATTCGTGTTACGATGCGATACGAACTTGTGAATCATATGTTTATTATTTTCTTTAAGTATGAATTTTGACAGGTTTACTTTTTCAAAGTTTTGAGGTCAATTCTAAATTGCTTTTTAAATATTAAAGATTTTAAATATATTGCGGTACTTTGTGATTGTTTATTGAATATTTGAAATAATATTATTTCATTCATCACCTCTACCCATGCGCAAAAATTCCGTTCTGTTGATTTATAAATTGAACAATATTTTACGTTGCGTTTGTTACATATCCAGTGCATCTACGTTTGCAGTACGTCAAACTATAAATCCAGCTTAATCCAAGAGATACAAAATTACTGAATTGACATCAATTTTTCTTATGTTGTACACTGTTTTTAAGGTGTAAATAAAAATATGGTTGTCCGCATTTTGTATAAACAACATATTTCAGCAAAAACAAATTCTGAATCATGAGCCCCACCAGAGCCTGCATTAGGTGTCTTTACACAGACACTCCATATGCCATGTTCCAAGTTTCCCACGATCCACGACAGCAAAATCAATTTGTAGAAAGAGGTCTTCGTCTTGCTTATTGCTTAAATAGAAAGCACCCACAATTGATATTGAAATTTGAAAGGTATATGGTAAGTATCCCCTCCAAAACATTAAATTTTTAGAAAAATTGAAGGCTACACTTTGAGACAATGTTCGGGGACATGGTTGTTAGGTTTTAGATGAATACGTCATCACTGGACACTCATCTCGACAGGATCCACCGATTGGATAGCAATTTTATTATCTGCTGTTGTTAGCGTTCAAGATGAAATTGTTTATGTTTTATTTAAATTTTAATTTACGGATGAAAGATGGGTGTCCCTCGATGACGTATTCATGTAAAACCTAACGGCTATGTTCCCGAACATAGTCTCAAAGCCTTATTAGTCATTACTTTGAATTTGTAAAATTTATAATCGATTGATACGTGGTTCAAGTAGTGTAACTCGATATTAATCATATCAATATTTTAGAAAACCCAAAAATTGCACTAAACACTTTTCAGAACTAAAATGTTTTTAAGTTAACACATGTAAAATACACTGTAAGTATAAATTCGCAAACGTTTTCACCATACTATGGCATCATCAGGCGATGAATTAGAAAGAAAATTAAGAGAGAATCCTTTAAATATTGTTCAGGGTGGTGGTGGAAAGTACTTTGAAAAAAGAAGGGGATATTTGAAGTGATAACAAAAACGAGGGAAAAATAAACGCTCGAATAGGTTTAAATAAGAGGGGGGGGGGTGATTATTTATTAAAAATGTTTAATAATGGTAAATTGTTTAAATCTGATTGACTATTTAATAACCAAGGTGAAAATTTTAATTTATTGATCTCTAAAGCTTCTAAAAATTCCAATTTTTTACCTTTGGGTTCTACATGTAAAATTTCATATCCCCCTTGTTTATGGTTAGTATCTAATAAATGTTTCGCGAAAGTAGATTTTCCATCTTTAAGTCTGTGAGATCGCGAGTCTTTGTTAAATCTTGTTCGGAAAGATCTACCTGTAAGACCGATATATTTTTGAGAACATTCACAAGTGAACTCATAAACCCCTGATTTGGTTAAAACATCTGACTTTGATTTGGCGTTATTAATAAATTTTTTAAATTCATTATCCCCAAAAATATACATTCGTATATTCACACGTATACATTCAATTAAAGTAAACTTGTATATACATGAAAGGACTAACTAGCTTGAGCCGACTTAGTTTGACCCGATGACTGTATGTAAACGTGGTAATTGTTTATTCCAAAATTATCAAAGTAGCTCAACACATTGAAAAATCAATAAACAGGAATTTAAAAAACACCAATTTCTGGTTAATAATGTTCGGGTGTGCAACCAATCACTTGGTATACATACAAAATTGGTAATAAATTCATTTTTCAAGCAGGAAAAATGTTTGTTATTTGTAAAGTTAGTATGACGTAGTTAAAGCAGCGTTGAAGAATTTGTTATCATTAATAATTACACTGTTATTAGTAACATGATCAATAAATAAAGTTAATTAATCAAAATAAAATTAGTCATCTGAAAATACTAATTAGTAATTTAAGTAAAAAAGTTCGAATCTTATTTATGTTGATTTTTAAGCTCTCAAGAATTTTATAAAATCCCGATATTTGGTAAAAATTAAATAAAGAAAATCTTTCTCCTCAAGAACTTTGTCAATATATTTTTGAAATATTAAAAATAAAAAAAAACAAAATAAAACTAACCCACATGAGAAACTGATATCAACCCTCCAATTAAAGGATGATAAATTTTCAGTACCATTATTGGGGTTTAATAAAACACTTACGGGATGAGCATCTTGAAATGGCAAGCTTTTGATAAAATCCTGCGAAAAACCAACAGCACTTAACAGCTCTTCAAAACGATTTCTGTGATTCTGCATAAATATCTCAGATATATCAATATAAAGACCCAATAAGTCTAAAACTTGATGCATAGGCATTCCAAACTCTTCTACAAGAGCTGTGATTTCGTGTGAATTTTTGGCAATACCAATAACGACTGCTTTAATGCACACTAAAAGGAAACCAATATTACAAATTAAAATTATTCGTAAATTGCACCTTAAGCTTACGATAAAAGAATTTTTCACGCTGCATGCCTGGCAAAGAATTTGCTCGAGAGACAAGTTCAGCATTTCTAAATGTCTTAGGATTGCTCATGATTACGACAATTTACAGGATAATAGTTGAAGTTAATTATTTCAAAGATCACACACCAGATCTTGAACTAAAAACAAATTTTTATGCTTTTATTTTGAAAAAGAATTGAATAGATGTTTTAAGGAAACACAAATAAATTACCTGAAGTAAAGGGTTAATTAGTTAACACATTAAAAAATAAATTTTCACTATAAAATTACAAATATTTTTTCATATCAAAATGTTTAACAACGTGACAATCAAGGTTCTCCAGGAAATTATTTTATTTAATAAACTAAAGGTTGGTTCAAAAGCTCTCAAGGTAAATCAGCGCTTCTCAAACATGATTCTTTGGCATTCTTCGTGAAAATATGAGAAGTCACCTGTCAACTGTCATGTGTCAGGTAGAAAAACTAAAATAAAAAATATAAAGCAGTCTTTCTTTTTCAGAAATTTCTCGTTTGTAAAGAAAAGTATGTGTAAGATTGGTAGAAAGTGTTCTTTTGTTTACGCCCATAAAGGGTGTCTGTAATTTTTTTGAACTGTTTTGAACCCTTTCCCCCTTTATCACAGTTGGTCATAAATCAAATCTCTTACTTATTTTAAATAAAAACATTTTCGGGGCTGCTGCATAAAAGCATAAATCAAAGTTGGCAATTTAGAGTGGAAAAAATGTGAACTCACCATTAATACAATGGCTGACGCTTTAGGTCGTACGATATGAAAGTTAAAAAATTATTGTAAATATTGAAAACAATAATCGCATATGATTTTTAAAATTTTATAATAAATAATAATAAATTTGGAGGTGTACATTAATAAGATATATAAGTTTGGAGTATCTTGGATGGTAATAATTTTAATTCTTTGTAAAAGGGCGCGCTTATTTTTCATCATATAACCTCACTTCGTTTTTGGTTTGTTTACTTACATTTTGTAAACAAATAGCAACAAATATGTTAGTATTTAATCGTTTTGATTATTATGTTGACGCTTCTTACTTGTGATTGTAGATGTTGTGTATGGTTTAAGAAATTAAAGAGATGTTCGAATAGCCGTAACATGGCAGACGTTGTAACTGTGAACAGTGATGGCACGGAAATAACATCTGCAAATAAAGATAAATTATTTGATCCTTCAATTGATATGCTCGTTAATGACTTTGATGATGAGAGAACATTAGAAGAAGAGGAAGCTTTAGCTGCTGGTGAATCGGATGATGCAAATGCTGAACTCAGCAGTTTGCAGAAAGTAAGTCATCCTTTAGGAATTGTTAATTGTTATGCTTTTGATGTGTAGGTAATTTCAAGTAAATTAGTTGATTGTATTATTCAGTTAGATGATTTATGAATTGATTGTTGAAAGTATTGTTTACATAACAATGCAATATTACCCACCTACATTGCTATTACAAATTCTTATCAATTTTATAAAAATTTGTTTATATTTCATAATTAGATAAAATTTTACTCATAAAACCCCTTTATTATTTATGACCTAAATGGTTGTTATTTCATCTATTTAAAATCCATGGCTCTAATTTGGGGGTGGTTAATATTCCATACTGGACCAATAATTATTGCTTTTTTTTTGATATCATTAGGAAAGCAATATGCCATTGGAGGAATTACTGGCCTTGTATGGATACAGAGAAATGCAGGAAAGCGAAAGCCCAATTGAAGACGACGCCGAGCAATCGGAAACGATGGAGGAAGAACAGGAAAGCGAGAGCGACCCACCTGAAGAACCATCTTCAAAATTATGTGATTTATACGACACCATTCCTGGAATTGAACAAGATGCTTCTAGATTGTTGCGATCAGTCTCCCGAGTTAGCGAAGAGGAAGAAGAAGATTATGATTACAGTCCAGATGAAGATGAATGGCGAAAAGTTAATAAGGTGATCTTGACATTTGTTATTTTATGGTTATTCACTTTTAATTTTTTTAGACAATAATGGTTGGTAGTGATTATCAAGCAGTCATACCCGAAGGTTTATGTCATTACGATGATGCTTTGCCGTACGAAAATGACGACAAACTTCTTTGGGATGCAAACCAGTTGGAAAGGGCAATAGTTGAAGATTTTTTAAAGAAAGCTGCTGCTTTGGCTAGACCACCCCTTCCATTAGGTTTACAAATACGAGACGATGAGCAGGCACTTTACCTTTTGCAACAATGTGGTTATAATATTGACGAGGCCTTACGAAGAATACGCATTAATGTTATTCCAGCAGCAGATACCATGAGTTTATGGTCCGAGGATGAATGTAAAAATTTCGAATCCGGTGTTCGATGTTTTGGAAAAAATTTTCATCTAATTCAACAAAATAAAGTAAGTTTTCTTTTATTTTTATATGCTTATCACACTTCTGATTAATTTTTTATAATTATTTAACTACTTATATATTATATAATTATTAAATTTATTTTTATTATTTATTAAATAATTTATTAAATAATTATATAACTACTACTAAATTTTATAATATTTTTTGATTAATCGATTACAAAGAGTATGTAGATATAGAAAGACAGGTCTTATGAGTTTACTTGTCTTTTGCTAGTAATTAGTATTAGCAACCTGACACGCAAACCAAAATTAATTTTATAGCTCATTTTAGCTGCGTGTTGCATTACTATACCTACCTCGCACTTCACTGTTTAACTGGTTTCTTGCTATCGGAAGCAAGCGTTTGTCCTGTCTGAAAGCATTTTATTAAGAAATCAGCATGCAGTGTTCGTCTGGATAGAGCAATGCGTACCTGAACGTTTTCCAGTTTTGCTTCTCGTTGCTTGTTTGTTTGTGAAGCTCATAATGTCCTTTTTTGCATGCTTGAGGTTCGTCTTGGTGAACCGAGAATTGAAATTCCTTTGTTTGTATTTGATTCAATTTAAATATTTACTTATATAGTAAGGGACTCAAGTTTAAGTAGCTTAGTATATTTTGCTCAATCCCTCAAGAGCAATTATTGGGTATTTTTCGAATTTGTCATATTTCGAAAATCTGAGTTTATATAATAAAAATTTATTACCAACTTACAATTTAATCCATACATAATTTTTCTATCTCTCTCTCCTCACATTTTTGAAGATTTTCCTGCACAAAAACCTTCCCCCAAGGCCTACTGATTAAGTGTGCCAAGTTTGGTTGAAATCGGCTAAAAGGTCGATCAGTTCTTAAAAGACAAACAAACAAACTAACTTTCATTTTTATATAATAGATTTTCAAAAAGTTTACACTTCACAGTATCATCTTGATATACTTCAAAAAATTTCCACACTTGACTTTTTCTCTTTAAACTAGCAATTTTTCGTTTAAGTTAAATTATTCCAATATCAAATTAAAAAATTAAGATTTCCAAATTAATCCCTTTCCCGTTACTAGTACGATACATAATCTTGATGATATTCTAGAAAATGGAAATGTTTGATTTATGCCAATACAACCATGATAGGCCCCGAGCCCATCTGCGAGATTGCCACGGATTTATGAATATAAATTTTTTTAAATTGCATACACGACCGCAAGGGAGGGGATCAGGGACATGTTATGGAGACAACACCTTGCTCATTGGGAGGGTCTTCCTGGACTGAGGAAATCGCGGATGTTCATTGGGGGCCCCTCCAGTGAGTCCAAGAGCAAAAATATTATCTAACTGAGCAGAAAACAGTTGAGAAATATAGTAGGACTTTTTACGGGAACACTGCCGTCTTAAGAGACACCTCAAAATAATGGGGCTGACTGAAGATCATACTTGTAGGATGTGTGGTGAAAAGGATGAAACCCCTCACAACATCTTATGTAAATGCCCAGCTTTAGCCGGGAGTAGGCTACGCCACCTTGGTTCTCCATACCTGGAAATCGAGGAGATAGCGAAAAAATTCTACAGCTGCTTACTTGACTTAGTCGAGGAGACGCAGTTGTTGGAGTAAAACGTGGAACGAGGGGCACAATAAGCTTAAGCTTTAGTGCAGTGGGTGTCAGAACCACCCGCTATAATAATAATAATTGATTTGTGTGGTTCTTCAAAGGTGACATTCTTGTAAGGATAGATCCAGGCGAAGTTTATGAAGGGGGTAATTGAGGCTGGAGAAGGGTAAATCAATAAATTTTGATAAAAATATTTTTCAAATTTTAATAAAATTTGAAAATCAAATATCGTTTGAAAGATACAGAGTTTTTAAGAAAACAAAATATAATTAAAAACATTAAATTTTTCAATGTTTTTTTTAAAATTTAGAATTACATAGTTTCACGCTCTTGAAGAAATACCCAAAACCCAACCATCAATTATTTTATAAATCGGTTATTTTCTTAATCAACTATTTCCAAGACATTTAACATTTCACTTTGTTTAAAAATAAACGATTGTAAAAATAATCAAGTATTTTCATAATCGATTATTCCGTAATGGGGCTATGTCCATAATTCATTATTTTCACAATTGAATATTTCCATAATTACTTCAATATTCGATTGTTTTCATTATTTCATAATCGATTGTTATGACTTATGAATTATTATAATCAATTAATTGATTATTTAATAACTTATAATTAGTAATTATGTAATATTATTATAATTATGATCGATTATAGGCGCATCCCTAGTTACTATATCATTCAAATAAAAATTGGTTTATTTACATGTTTTTCGAGAACAATATTCTAAGCACTAACAACACTAAAGCTGCATACTAATTTACTCCACACTTCTCGATGCGACGCTCGTCATACGACGAAAACGTTGCCCCACTTACCCCATGCTATTTGATGTGACGTGACAAAATATAAAGCATTTGTGTGAAATAAATATAGGCAAGTTTCAACTTTCAATGCATCATGACTTCACTTGTACCACGCTATGCTATGCAATTATTATTTATTACTTCAATAAGCTAATATTTAATTTATATTTTAATTTCTTAATTAATCGAATATTCCATTTCTAAAAATATTTGGTGGAGATATTTTAACAACATTATTAGCCTATTTTACTTCTGAGATCTTAGATTCAGTCAATATTTTATGAAATCAATCTAGTAGCTTTTGAGAAAAAGGCCAACACCGTACAAACTTGTCTCATTTGTTTCATAAATTCAAGTTATACGAAGTAGTATGAAATGATGTAAGTTGTGTGTAATAACCTAATAACATTATGAACAAATATATATTATATTTTTGTTTACGAAGTAATTGCATCATGAAAGGTAGTTCTCATGCGATTCCACTCATCGAACAGATCTGAATTTGTAGGTAGCGATTAAGTTATTCCGCATTGCTTGGCATGGTATGCAGTTGCATGATACAAATGCATTGAAACTTATCTATATTTATTGCACACGAATGTTTTACATTCTGTCACGTCGCATCGAGTGGCGTGGGGTAAGTGAGTTCCCATTTTTATGAAGTGAATTGAATTTTTAAAATGCATAAATTACGCAAAGGGATTACATTTATTTATCATGCAATTGCGTCAAAGTGAATGCTTTTTTAAATAAATATAGTGTAACTCCTGCGAATCCCCACTCTAAGTAATGAATTTTAATTACATTTTAATTATTTATAGGTGAGAACAAGATCTGTAGGGGAGTTGGTACAATTCTATTATTTATGGAAAAAGTCGGAACGCCACGACATATTTGCAAATAAGACAAGATTAGAAAAGAAAAAATACACACTTCATCCCGGACTTACCGATTTTATGGATAGATTCTTAGAAGATCAAGATGGTAGAGATCGTAGTTCTTCACCAAATGTGCAAGTTGGCAGTGTAGATAATAAGAAATCATCTATTGAAAATCTTAACAATCATAATCAAAAACCACCTCCCGAAGCATAGTTGGTATATTTTTATTTAGTAGAAAATATTTTTCAGTATTTTATTAATAATTAGGATTTCATACGTATTTACTTTAAAATTTTTGTGTGATTATCGTAACAAATTTATTGTTTATAGAAAAAATTACTTATTTTTTTTTTAATTGTGCCAATATTACGTTTAAATGTTTAAAACTTTCTTAAAAATCTGCAATATTTATAAATTAGTAAAATTTATAAAAAAACTAGGTTGTGAATCAAAATATTTACGACATGTATGTTGACATCATATGAATAGTATATTTAATTTTTTTTTATTATTTCAACGAATAAGGACGGGTATAAATTTGACAATCCACCTTAACAATTGGTTAAAGAGTACAAGTTTTTGTTTTGTTAGTAATTGAACTGTTAAAACAAGTGACAAGATTTCCAAGTCATTGCCAAAGTGTTGCTTTTTGTGAATCGAAAAATTATCTCTAACCTACAGTAACAAATAATTTTTGTTGGCAAATTTCTCTTTATGTTTATTTTTTTTAGCAATATTTGGTGCCTTTTTTTGGTAACTGTTGTGTGATTACCCAAAATTACAGACACCAAGCTTACATTTTAATTAAAAATCTGTGATATACACAACTGACTTATAGCAATAACTACATGCACACTTGGAGGAGACGTCTTGAATCTTGTTTTAACTTTCTTTATGGTTATATTTTATTTTGGTGGCATCTTTACCTATTACGTAATTTCGTGTTCATTTATTTACATTTTTTTGGTTTATTTTTTATTTAATGGTTAACAAACTAACAAAATAAAGCTCTCATTCTATACATTCCAATGTGAGCTGTATTTTATCCAGCAATAAAATAGAAAATGCTTATTGGTGTCTCTGGGTAAGTGGTTTTCAAAATTGGATCATTCAAATGTCACCAACTTCTTCCAAGTTATCTAAGTTTACTTTTGTGAACTTCTTGGCAAGATTGAGATTAGTCTTGAATTTTTATTTTATATAAAACTTCTTAAATTTTCTTTCCAAAGAACTCTGAAAATGGTTAATTTTTGTAGAAGTTTTTGGCATTTAAGCGTGACATGAAATACCCTTTATATTTTAACTCTAACTTTTTAACTTTTTCACGTTTATATTTTTATGATGTGTTTGATAAAATCGAGGGGTGAATTGCAACTGGAAGTAGGTGTACAAAAAAGGAAAAATATCATGAAAGTCTGTTGAACTTTTAGAAGTTTTTTCGCGGTTTACCCTTCGGCTAAAATGTATCAAATTAAAATACGGTGTAATCCGGCTATAATGTACTTCCGATTATAGCTAACTAATGTACAAGTCTCGCCAAAAAGGTCATATGACAATGGGTGCTTATGGTTGTAATGGACCAAATTTAGCATTTGAAGTGAACTTTTTATTGCATATTATGGACTCAATTGTTAATTATGGCTGTAATTTTAAACAAAAATGTACTTGACAACCAAAAGGAAAAGTATTGTAACATTGTGAACGTGCAAAACAAAACAATAAACCAACGAATATATTATTGTATTTTGAGGGATTTTAGAAATTTTATTTGATTAATAGTTATTCAACTCCTTTTTTTCGACTTACCATTTATGCCACTGACCATTTGTTCGATTTGGAATGCTATTTGACTCAACATTACAAATAACAATACCATACGTTGCACAAGATTATAAATACTCTTACACTGGTAATTAATAATTACATTTCTGTAGGAAATATACGAGAGACACTAACTAAACAAAAAAAAAGCTCTTTAACAATCTTTTACCACCAGAATCTAATTTGTTTATTCAAAAATGGAATATTGAACTTTGAAGACTACCACCTGAGCTCATTTGCTTAATTATGCCTATAAATCCTTAAATAGGTATTTACATCTGTATCAAAATTAAAGGAAAAGGGTTTATAGAATAAAACCGAAGTAAGCCTCATTCACATGAGCTTGCGCCCGAAGTGAAACTTCTATAGTCGTACATGTTATTTGTATATCTAATTTTTGTTATAATGTCAAATTTGTAAAACAAAATTACATATTTAACTAGTAAAATATTTTTTCTTTAGAATAGAAAGGAAATGCACTAAATAAGTAAAAAAGTACAAACTTTTTCTTTGATCAGGGACGTGCCCAAGGAGGGAGATGGGGGGGAGCCTTCCCCTCAACATTCTTTGGTCATTGACCAAAGTTGGCAATTTCCACTGAGCAATTGGCAAAACTATCAGTTTTGCTAGTGGTATAAGTTGTAGCATTTTCTTGAAAGAAATGCAAGAAAGCTAAAAAAAGGTCATTCGTAAAACAACATAGTTAGCAATTTCAAGACTGTTCTCCTCCTCAAAAGAGTCGGTTTGGCACGTCCCTGTCCTTGATGCATTATCCATTCTCTAATTTTACTGTAATATTTTTTTAGAACAATTTGTTTAGATCAAAATGTTAATTTATTCATATCGAGGCTTATTTCTTTCCTTGACTAGCATTATACACTACGTAACCATTTCCCCGTTTATCATAATTTTCAAACAGATACCTTACTAAAGAAGTTTCACTTCAATAAAAGAATGTTTCCTATAGAAATAAATTACTATTCTCCAAGTACTTATAATTTACACCAGTGATTCTCAAATGGGGCGCCGCGAAATTTTTTGCAACAAAAATTTTTTATATAAGGTATTTTAATTTTATAATTTACATTATTTCAAAAGTACGAAATAAGGGATTGCATATTTTTTTACCCATTTTACTTACAGTGACTTTATAACGATATAAAATCTCTATAGTCACTGAAATTTTACTTTTACTAAAAACAAAAAGGGAATGTTAGAGGGGGGTGCCGTGAATTTTTTTAAATGACTGTAGGGTGCCACCAGGCATGAATTGAGAACTACTGATTTACACAATGTATGACTTTGTAATTTAAAATATCGTCGAACAAATGGTCAGTCACGTAAATAACGTTGAGTCAAATTTGAATATAATTTGTTAATGCAACTTTTATGTATTAGGTGTTTCTACTATCAAATCGGTTGGCCCCTTGAGATACTTTATAACCGGACACCACTGTATAACAAATTGGATATCATTTCAAATATTTGTAGTGCAAAAATGATACAAATGACGAACTTAATTTATAGGAAAACTTATTAATAAAATATACAGGGTGTTCATGATCTAATGTAACGCTATTTCTGGGTAAATAGTTTTTAGTCTTTTCAAATGTCCATTGAAAGTTATCAAAATATCTGATGTTTCACTGTATTTCAAAAAAATTGGGTGAGCTGTCATAGACCTCCCTGTACAGGGTGGGCAAATTCGTTATTTTTGCAGGCTGGCTCGGTAATTATCAAAATTCAAAAATAACGTTTTGGGTCAATTATGTTTTCAAAATTGATTTTGAAATTCAAGAGTTGAAACAGGTTTGCTTCCTTCTTTAATGAAATAATTTGCATAAATAACATTTGCTTGCCCGGTGCTTCCTGCAATAAATAAGTGATCACCTACCTGCATTAACATCTAAGAATAGTTGGCGTTACTAGTCCTTTTTGTACATAAAATGTATCCAGTTTGAGCATCACTGTAACAGATTTCTTTTAGTTAGAGAACTTTGCTAATCGGAATAGCCTTTTGTTCCACAATTGATAAATATTTGTGGATTGTCTATTTGGAATAAATTTTGTGAGCATTTTATAATATTTTAGTTTGTCAAGTTTTATTTAGAAGTTAACACTAATTTTAGTTTTGTATTGAAATAATTTTTCTACTGGGTGTGGTAATTTTTTACAGAAATATTGAAGAAGTAAAAAGAGTCAATCACCCAGTGGATACATTTTCCTCACACCTATGACGTAAGTAATATGGTACTTGTAATATTAATAATTTATTTACTCAGTTTTATTTTTGTACCTTGTTAAGTTTGAATTAAGTTTAAATATTATATAATTGGCCGGAGCCCGAGTACGAAATAGGAGGGGGCAAAACATTAAAATTTATAAGTTGGTTTAGATTGTCACCTTCACTGTAAATAGTGCATCGAATAAATAAAATAAAAATAACTTTTTGTTTGGTATTGTAAAATTAAAAAAAAAATGTCAACTCGCTTTAATAATAAATGGCTTGCGTTTTTAAGAGATTAAATAGTGTAAATAAAACTGTAAGTAAATAAAAGTATATTTTGTATTTGTCAAATTTCTGGTTTTGTAAAAGATTATTTGACACTGTAAGCTTTTAATTAGTAAGAAATAAAATAAATTTTGAACTAAAACAAGTTTTTATTTAGTTAATGAAACTACCATTTAACACTAATACTGTTTAAAGTACAAAAATTGAAGTTTAGATTATAAACATTAAGTATTCTCTTAGAACTTAGAATGTGAAACTAACAGAGTATTTAAGTACAACAATTGCACTAGATGCAAACAAAAGACTCTGTTAGTTGAGCGTTCGTGAGCAAACCACTCTCTGAATAAAAATTTTAGTGGCTGATTCACCCTGAATGTGGTGATATGTGGAACAAGGGACAAGAAAAAACTGCTTGAAGAGCTATAACAATGTTTACTTAAATGAACGTCGATGCTAACTACAACTATAATGATGGCACAGACCATACTTTTAGTAGATTTGTCACCTTATTGCAATATTTGTACTTCAAAGTCTCTTTATTTTGTTTTTTGTTCGTATTTTAATAAAAATATCTATACAAACAACTAATTTATCTAAGTAGTAGTCACACGCACCTAATATATTTTCAAAGAAAAATAAAAAATAACAATCCATTCTTGTTACAAAAATTTAAAACGTTTCCAGGACATAAACCCATCACTCGGTTAAAATAGTTTTGCTGTTAAAACAAAAATAATACATTTACCACAGAAAAACTAATCCAGGTGCATGGGTTCATTGAAGGACTAACCATGGCGGACAAAAAAGTATCAAAAAAAATCTCGATGTGTCAACATTTCCTGCCATGGTTAACCCCCCCTTACTTTAAACATTTTCTAAACCTATTTTTTCAACACTTACACAACTTTTACTATAATTTTATATTAACAAACTAAAATATAATTCAAAAAAATATATAAAAATAAAATTCTATTTCATATTATGTAATAAATATAAATAACATTTAAGTGTTAATCGTCCAAGTCAAATCCTGACAAAAATAAAAAAAATTAATAAATAAAAGGCGATTTTTAGTCACAATTTTTTTTATTCAAGAGATGTAAGCTTAAAAAATTAAAACAACCATAACTTACATCACCTATAAAATTTACAATTAGTTAGGGTAAACGTACACGATTGTGTACGTCCGTGTTTTGTTTCAATTTTGTAGTAGTAGCAATTTTTAATTTGATCAAAACTATTTTCTATGACTAGAATGGTATAATTAATATGGTAATAATTTTCTTTGTAGTAATCACTTACCCGTTTTCTTTTAATGATCAAGATTTAGTTACTTCAACCTTAACAATAAACAATATATTCAAGCAACTACAACTAGACGACCAAATATACAAATAAATTTTGTCAATACTTCAAACAGCATATTTAGAAAGTATCTACCGATCAAATTAGAACAAAAATTTGTATATAATTAAGAAGTATACAACATTCTTACATAAATTTCCTAATTTATATACAATTTTGACAAAAATTTCCAATTTATCTATACAGTACAACCACTAACATCTCAATATTATGCTCAACTTTTTTTTTCTTTTTTGATCAAACGCTCAATCAAATTTATTAAAACAATTATCACATTTGTTCACAATTAAATATAAATAAGGTTAAATAAAGTGAGAATTTTAATGAACAAAAGAGTAACTCTGCTGCCAAAATCTCAATTTGGTCAAAAAAGTTTTACAGAAAACTGATTTTGATTTTTCACCATCATCTAAGAAGCACTGCATCAAAATATTTATTTATCAGATTTTAAGAACACCCCCTCCTTAATGAAATCATAGTAGTTTAGTTCGGTACCTTCATTAAACTTCCAGAATAAAAGGGCATTGAAATTAAGTAAACACATATTTTTCCAAAATGCTACGAACAGCCGTTTCCAAGAAATTAAGAGTGGACTTTTAAAGAACTTCCGTCAGCACATCTCATTTATACAAGATACATACTGCTTTCCTTTTTTTTTAAATTAGCTTTAGAATGAGTAAAATTTATACATTTATAAATAAAAAATGCGAGGAAAATGGCAAGAAATACATTTTGTAGAGAATTAAATTTCGTCCAGGAGAGAATATTTATCTACGAAAAATAAATTTGATTTTATTATATCTTCTTCCTCTTAATATAGGACTTTGTCCTGTTATTATAATAAATCGATCATGGGCTTTAGATTACAGCAGTGTAGTCGGCGCGACCAAGATTGACCTGCAGTTTTCCGCTTCGTAGTCCGTTGATTTTATTGAAAATTAAAGATATTTAGAAATTTATGCGCGGGAAGTATTCGAAAGCGCACATTTTAGTTATTGTTATACGAGACTTTGAATGTCTTTCATGCCCAATATGTTGTCATGACTTGTTTCTTACCATTATGTAGCCTTTTCTATGTACAATTGTGTTGTATTAATTTTTTTGTATTATAAAAATTTTAATCATTCTAAATTAAAACAATTGCAATTAAAAAAAGAAACCGGCATGAATCGGTACAGTATCAGTTATTAGTATGTTCTTCTATTAAACTTCCACCCTCAATTTCTCAGAAACTGTTACTCAGAACCTTTTCATCCTGCAGAAGTCCGTCTCGATGTTAGAACTTTGTTAACAAAACAATAGTCAACATGGTTAGTATTAGAAATATTGTAAATTACATTAAAAAAATAATGTAGGAAGCACTTATAAAAATATAGGATTGTGATGTAGCATGTAGCATAAAAAGAATAAATAGATAAACTCCACTACTTCCAGATAATTTTATTTGTAAAACCAAAAGTTCAAATTTAACTAATAAAAATTAAAATAAATTATCCCACGGTTTTCTTAGAATTACACAATTTATTGCTTAAATTGAAAGGTGAACGATGTAATTGAAATTTCCAAGATTAACCAAATTCCAATTTAAGTGGTCAATCAAATCTCTAGTGAGAACCTGTAGAAGAGTTTAATTAATATGTTGATTAATCAAATTAGGGCTTGATTTTTTTCATAAAAAGTGACCTAGAACCAGTGTTATTACTTATATGCTTTTGATTTTTTTAGGCCGTTTAAATCTTCCTTTGAAACACTTCTGTAGAATATATCTATGCACCTTTTCTGCAAATATTGAATTATTATTGTTATTGCTGAACGAGTTGTGGTTCCAGGCTCACTTGCAGTAAAGCTCTAGGCTTTAAATATTGAATTAATAGAAGTCAACATTAAAATTCGGCGTTGTATGACATATTAATCTTCCGATACCTAACTTCAAAACGAAAAGAAATTATTTCAGACCTTTATAGTTACCCGGGGCCAGCGATAGGCGTTGGTAGGCCACGATTTGAACCCATGAAATTTGGCACGAGAAGCTAACACTCTACCTACCTAGGTTAAATTACTTCCTGTTCCCTAAGGTAGTTCACCAGTTTTTCCCAAGAGAAGGAAGTATTTTAAAACAATTTTAATTTTGAAGACTTTCAAAAGCCAGCAGGGACGCAAATGTTCCTTACTTTTCTTAGTTAAATTTTGGTTCTCTTCTCTACTTCTTAGATAATTGCAAAAAGATTTCGTTTGTTTTTCGAAAATAATTTGACTAGACATGAAGGTTAAATACCCGCACAGGTATGATTGACTTCACAGTTACGGCAAAGAACCAAAACCTGGCAATTACGAAAAACCATTTAGGCAGCAAGATTACACTAAGATACAAATCAGGTCAAATGTCTTGGATAACAACACTTAGATATTCAAAATAAAAACAATGTCATTTAAAGAATTAAAAAAGAAAAAATTCTAACCTAACGAAAAAATTATCACAGATAAAATCACAATTAAAATAAAATTTGGACTTGGTAAAAATTGATACCATTGAGCATAATTCGAATTAAAAGAAATGTAGAGGAATTGAGACCTATTTTAATTGAAGGTAAAAATTTGGAGTGATGGACCTAAATCAATAACAAAATATGTATGTGAGATTTGCTTATCTAGTTACTTTTAACTACAAATTTTCTTGGGTGTAAAAAAGACAAAATTGACTTTCCTGTATTTGAATTGGATTGTAGGTTTTACAGGCGGGGCGAGGAAGTCTTAACGAAATAATTTTTGTCGGTTGACAAACGTGAATGCGATATGAATTTCGAGATGTTAGTGATTGATGTTATGACTAAACCACCACAAGATGGCATTACAATTTAGATTCTTAAATAAATTAAAATTATACTTATCATTGTAGTAGTCACAAGTGTCTTCTCAAGAAGTTAAATAGTCTTTTATATTTACAAATATCGCTAAATTCTACCAGTGATAAAGATAATTAACAACGATATTATAAATTACATTAATAGTTTGAAATGTATAATATTTAGCTACTAGTAATAAACCGTAACTGTTGACGGAAAAAGAAAAAAAATTAAACCTTAGGAAATTAAAACGAGTCACCCACTAGAAACTAAAAGAGCACCACAAGAGATATAAGTATAAATAAAAAAATGTCTATATTTTATTAAAATAGATACTTTTTAAATACCCTGTTAATGAATACTTACAACTCCTTTTAGGTAATATTTTTCTTATACGAATGTACGTTTTTACAACTAGGAAAGTTACTTACACCATCACATAAGGCATAAAAATAAAAATTAGCAATTTGAAAAACAAAAAATATGATGATGAACGGAACAACGTTTTGTTGTAATCACTAAATTGATATTTTGAATTGGTTTAGATAAAAAATAGAGGTGACAATTCTACTTTAGTTGTCTGTGACAATAATCACACTCGGGAATAACACGCACACTCAACTGAGATCCGAAAGTATAATGCACAAAACCCTTGGCCTATCTAACATTCAAAGTTTAGAGAAAATACTTATGACAAAAAAATATCACCATTTACCCTGTGCAAGTCTCTGTTGTTGTCGAAATGCAAGTAACCGACTGTACCAAAACGCACAGACTTGCTAGGTACTAGCTCAACATATGATACAGGTACACGACATGAATACACGGTGACGGAAACCAATCAGAAGCCGCCCAAGTAAGGCGGATAGCCGGGCGGGTGTGCAGGCGCAGGTTGTGGATAGCTGTAGTAAGGATAATTAGGGCTAGGTACGTGCAAACCAGGACCATAACCCTGGGCATATGGAAGTTGCGGATAAGCCAAAGGCATGGGTTCATAATGGCCGCTCCATGTAGGGGTAGGGTATAGTGGATACCCTGGACTAGGTGGGTAACTATAAGGCACGGGACTCGTCCGTGCTGGCATATTATAGTTGATATTATTATACTGACCGCCGCTGAACTGTTCCGAATTTTCGGTTAAAGTTGCATCTCCTTCAGTAATACTAGGAATTTGGTCAACCAGAGACTCTAATCCTGATAAGCTCTTCGACGCTATATCTTGAGGCTGTCGAGCAGTTGTATAATGATTTTCTACCGAAGGTTCTATGCTATAAGATGTAGGATATGGATAATGCGGCTGCTCACTAGGAGTCGACGAAGCGGGACTACTAAAACGACAATCACCTTCTTCTGCCATGTTAGATGGTGGTTCAAAATCTGGAGGCCCTAGGCTAGGTGAAGCTGGCGATCCCAATTGTTCCGAACTTATGGCAGCACTAATCTCTGAACTGAGATCCGAGTGAGTAAAGGATTGTGAATGCGGCCGCGGAGACTGGCTGTACGGTGGTCTCGGTGACTGACTATATGAAGCCGGTCGAGGTGATTGACTATATGGTACCGTAGGTGGAGCATACAAACTACTAGAACCACTGGGCGGTGTAACTTCGGGGGGTAAATGATAATAATTATTGGTAGGTGACTGTATAGGAGACGGATTTGAAAAACACTTATTTATATTGGTCGATGTCGTATTATCCATTGGTGCAACTGAAGCAGGACGTTCGCCATCTTCCAATTTTACTTTCTTAGGTCGCCCGCGCTTCTTCTTAGGAAAATCACAGTTGGATTGTGAAGGGGTTTTACGAGCCACTGCCTTTGGAGGTTCTTCACCTTCCACTTTTATTTTTTTAGGCCGTCCGCGTTTTTTCTTACATGGTACAATTGTGCCATCCTCTTTTTTAATCACAGAATTACTAAGATCCATTAAATCTGGATCTGGTTTAGGTTCTGGTTCGTAACATGCTTTTAGTGTAGGTTCCGCAAATATCATTTCCGATTCGTCTATGGAGGACACGAGACCGTTCAAATAATCACGAAACTTTTTGAGACCGGCATAAAATGGCACTTTATCAGCAGCTCGAGGTAACTGTGCACACCGTGCGCTTGATGAAGGCATCACCCACATATGCTGTATTAAATATAATTATATATTACACAACTGAAAAATTTATAACACAAAAATATAATCAAAAGGTTTCTGCTCTACCTAAATTTTGCACAAATTGCCCTCATTAACCTCAGATTTATGACAATGACAAGTCCAAATTAATTTAAATGCACAATAACAATTTATTGCATCCAGCGACCGTTTTAATGTAGGTGCAATCAAGTAAGTAATCACTTCATTTCGACAAGGGTTTTCATGACCGATCACCTCAGTGGTTTGCCATTACCTGTAATAATCTAACTCTTAACTGCCAGGCCGTCTACTAAACAATTATAACACAACCAATAAAAAACTACTCAACCTAATAAAAAAAAATTTAATTTAAAAAAATTTACCAATAAAACTTTTATGCATTGTTTCGAAAACATCAAAATGACTCAAGACGTGGGGCTATTAATTAAACGCAAAATCGATGCTATTAAAAGCACTATACTTGAAAACATTAAATTGACTAAAAGAATGGGCTACTCGTTTCATTCAGAATCGGTGTCCTACGCTTTTAGTTAATTTAATGTTTTTAAGAAGATACTCTTATGAGCACTGCCTTGATATGTTTGAGCCTTATATTATATGCATCTTCGAATACCTTTCACACCTAAACCAAAAAAGATAAATATATGCTACCCATTACTTTTCTGTATGAAATTTAGTTCTCTACAAATTGGTAATTTACGATTTTGTCGTAGTACTTACCAAATTCAAGGCTTAACCGTATTTTTTTCTTAATATTTTTTCTCTCGAAAATTTAAAATACAAATTTTTAAATTTTAGCTCTAGGATGTGGGGAAGTTGGTTAAAAACATTTAAAAATATCGACGAAAATATATCCACACATACAGTTACTAGCAAAAAAACTAGAACACTTTTATTTTAACAATGCAAATTGTACCTTTTGGAAACCTTTTCGTCATATAAAAATCTTATCAGAAACAGCAAACTTATCAGAAATCTTTTTTGTGTCAAACTTCTTTATTAATTACGTGAGGCGATCTTTCGATCCCCCCCTCTGGTGAGATGTCGTGAGATTTGGTTCGATCCCCCCCCCCCCTGTAATCTCACTTAATTTAACTCAGTTCTCTCGCAATTTTACAGTTTCATGCGAAAAAAAAATTAAGTGATATTTGCCGAGTCCCCCTCACCCCTACGTGAGATTTGGTAAGATTCTGCGCGACCCCAATAGGATAAATTGTTTAATTAAATGTACAGAAATGGTTGATACAATATACCTACTAGGTTAGTGTTCGAAAAGTGCGGAATGTTGAATCAACGTTTTTACTAGATTCGATTAACGAAATATACAGCTTTAGTGTAGTAAATTTTGATTCAATTAACAAAACGAGAACGTTCAAAGAAATACTCCTCATGTTATCGTTCGATCAAGTAGTTTTTACTCTAAGTGTACTATACTTTGTATAGAAGCCTAAAAATAAAAACATAAATCTCATTTTGCTACATCAAGTCAATACTCATATTTATATGGATTATCAGGGACGACCGCATTGGAGTGGATGGACCTTCTCCCAATATTTCCAGAAATGAGGAATTTAATTAATACTTTTGAATAATATTAATCTATAAAGTTCACTAATGCAATTTATTATGTTTTTAATTTTTGCTTTCGATTAATATTAAGCCCAAAATTAAATTTTTAAAAACACAATTACGTCACTAGGAGGTTTTGCAAAACGTGACAACCCTGTAAACAAAATGAGTAAGATATATATCCGTATATTGCAGTCATGGGCACCCGAAGGGGGAAGCCAGGAGGGGCCTTTGCCCCCCCCCTTGGGAAATTGAATGGAAGAATAAAAAACAATTTTTACAAACGAAAAACTAACATAATGAAATTTGAAAACTGCAAATATATGTAGTTGCCCCCCCTGAGATTTATATTAATAATAATTATTATTATTTATTTGTAGACTATAATAAAGATAAAAACAAAAATAAAGAAATAAAATTATTATACAAAACATGTTTGCGTCCATATTGAAGTATAATCTGACGTTTAAAAGTATATTATACACTAGGACAAATTAAAAAAAATTTCAAGTTTCTAAGGTTTTTGTCTTTGTCTTACCACAATATATGGATATATATCTTACTCATTTTGTTTACAAGGTTGTCACGTTTTGCAAAACCTCCTAGTGACGTCACTGGGTTCTTAAAAACTCATTTTGGGTTTAATATTAATGGCACAAAAAATTAAAAACACCAATCTCATTCTATTAACACTAACTTTCAGAATTTTTTTTAAAAAATGCATGTGAATTCCTCATTGGCAAAAGTATATTGTTGAAAATCAATAACATCACTTTAAAAATGAAGCGAAAGAATAAAAAAAAAGCTCTTGTATGTCAACTTGCGGAAGGTTCTTCAAAAGAAGAGGCGAGGAGCAAACAAAATCTCGACAGCTGAAAGTTTCGTTTCGGTTCGTTCCTGTGTATTACATTACAGTTGTTCTCTAATTAATGTGTATAAACTAAAAACGAAAGTGAGGTTTAAAATATTATGGAAAGCAAGAATAAAATAAGCGGAAGAAGAACAAAATGTAATAAGAACGGAACAAATTTTTTTTTAACCTCCAGAGGATTAATAAAAAGGTTATCTGAATTTTCAGAAAGATGAAAATGTTAAAAACAAAAGAAAATATATATTTGACATAAGCGACAGGCCGTGACCGTCTTCTTCTAAGAGTTATGTTCCCTAGGCATCTGAAAATAAGCTTATTCGTCTTTAAATTCTCCGCAATCTGTAAGTATGCTCTCTGGTGATCATATTAATTGTTTTTATATTTAAGGTTGCTTGCTAGGCTGGCCTCAGATGTGCCCGTGCCCCTGTTTTACTGTTAAAACAGTAAACGCCGACTTTGCGTGACCTCCGAAGCACGACGATAAAAATTAGTTTCTCTGGATTCGAACCAGATACCTCAGCGTTAAAAGTTTATTACGTTAACTACTAAATCAATGCCTTTATTATTTAATTTTATTCTTTGAGTTTGTACAGCTTGCGCCGCTTGATTTGTACTTCTCTCCTATATGTCCGTGGTGAGAGTGTACACAGAAAACTTTCGGTTTAATCCAGCATCCGAATCACGGAAAGTGTAATAATAGACATTTACTAAATCCGTAAAGAGTTGACCAATCAAAGCGTGGTTACAGAGAGGTGGAGGTTTGTACGTAATTCTAATCTTTATATTAAAAACTATTATTCACAATGTGCATTTAATTATTTTCGGAAAGACGGCGGCGCTCCATCGCTCTTCTCGTACCAGCCGCCACTGATTACTAGCAATCCATTT
This sequence comes from Cantharis flavilabris, assembly GCA_949152465.1. Classification (NCBI taxonomy): domain Eukaryota; kingdom Metazoa; phylum Arthropoda; class Insecta; order Coleoptera; family Cantharidae; genus Cantharis; species Cantharis flavilabris. The sequence continues at coordinate 17,274,442 of OX424441.1, forward strand.
GAATAGGATGTCGGTTGCACATGAATATTATCCTCTGAATATTGCTAAAATTCAGTAGTTTATCACCATCTATTCCCTGGCTTGCATTTTTCGCTGGGGAGTTGTCGGAACAAATAGCGAGTTACTCATGCTTACAATGTTCAAGGGCTGTTGATATGGATTTGAACCTTGGGCTAAGTACTGGCTGTGAATAGACACGCTATTGGTTTTTATGTTGAGCGAAACTTCTGTACATATGTATTATATTATTTTTAACTAATTTTAGGACCGCTACAGATTATTTAAAATAAAAATGTTACAAGTACTGTTACTGTATAAAAATGAAAAATTAATGCATTAAAACAAAATTTACTAATTATATATTTTAAAATTTTACTCAATTCCGTATATATTCTACTATAGTGAAACAATTTATTAATGTACTGATTTTGCGATCTTCGTCTTTAAATATTCGAGTATGAAATTTAACAAAATAATTTTTTTTTTTAGAAAACATTAAACAGTACGTAGATATTAATTATTGTTAATTTTTAAATATTAAAATTGATACAAATTCGTTAAAATTATTTTAGAACACAATTCTACTGCTGTGAACATAAATGTAGTTTTAGTTTTGTCCTAGAAGTCCAGAAAACAAAGAATGTAAAAAATCAATACTGGAGAAACCATATTATACTCATCTAGTTAAATCATGTCAAATGAAACAAAGGTAAAAAATAAAAACAAAAGAAGGGTGCAATATTACTAAATTATTTTAATAGATTATTCCAAGATATATTTTGATCGCGAGTTCATATTTATAAAGAAATAAAAACAATAAATGAAGTGGCTACTGCCATCTATTGAGTACTTTCAGTGAGTAATAGAAACTATTAATCACCCAATAATTATTTCGAAACAAATTTTTTGTTTAAGGTGGAAATTTTCTAAAATTTCTAATTTTGTGATGAAAAATCATAGTTTAAGTCGCAGAAAGCAGTTGTTTTCCTGAATTTTTGCGACCCAAAACTCGCTACAACATTTAATGTTCGATTTAGAAAGATATAAAACAATTAGTTTTGATTTCTTCTTCAATATGTTCGTTTTTTCAATAAATTCAGGCAGGCATGTTTGACAATTATTTCATCCGCTTCTTAGTTCAATTGAAGAATTCACGATCCGGTTCACCCCTTAACTTCAATGTGTATTGTATTTCACATTTCTCTTTCATCAGTCTTATGAAAAACTTCTCTATCAAATCCGAACATTTCATTTTTAAAATAAGGGATTTTAAATGCCACATTATATTTGAGTTCAAGTGCAATTTTTCACGATTATAATTTTCGTTGTATTTTGTCGCCATATTTCAAAACTTCGAAAGAACGCAGATTTAATACATAATTCAGTTTATTAATTTATATGTAGTACGGCTATCTCCTGACCAACAAAATTTGTATTTTAAATAGTATTCAGCTAAATACATATTGGTGCCCCAAAATATGAATTTTATACTAGAAAAAATAAGACACTCCATTTTCTTGATATTATCAGAAAATACATTCATCTATGATCTCTAATTTCTTGATTAAAAAAGTACGAAACAATTCCAGACTTCATCGGAAATCTGGACTGAACATAAGCGAAAAAATTGTTTATTTGTTAACTTAAACTTGTTAATCTTTTACGGTAATACCACAATATATTTTGAGAAAATACTAATCAATTATAATTCTGAAAGGATTGTTGCTAATTCTAGGACCATCATATCACCTCCTCGCCCTTCTAGCAGCCATATGCACATGAGTTGCTGTCGCTAAGAAGAAAAAAATCTTCCAAATCAGATATTTACAACATCAACTGATTGATTCTTTATCGGTGTTCCCAACAGCGGCGTCGCCCGACTTTCTAGATTGCGTGGGCCAGCTTCCCTAAGACTCGCCAGTTCTTTGTGCATATTTTAGGCGGCTATAAATATTAGTATATCAAGAAGTACAATTAAATAAAAGGTAAGAAAATTTATTAGGAGTACACTATGAAGCGAAGAAGAATTTCTATTGGATTATTTTGTTTTAAAAATTAAGCTTCATTTAAAATTCACTATGAAATCGGCTGTAAAGATAAATTTAAAAAAATTATTTTATTTATCTTCATGGTGAGCTAGAAAAACTTTCTGGCGACGGCGTTAGTTCCCGATTTAGCGAGATGAAATAGATGTAACTCTCATAAAATCGGGTCATATAAAAATATTCGTTTCAGTTTCTTATGATTTGGACCAGTTGGAGAACCCCTTTATAGTAGTGGCTCATTCCCCAAAAAATTTAAGTTATATTGTATCTTAGAATGAGTTGTCAAGATTGCATCTGTCGCTAAGTGTGAATGCGGCATTAGTAAGGTGGAGGTTAGAGAAAAGAAAGTAAAACCGCGAGTCAAAGTCAAAACTCAAAAAAGTAAACTCGTGGGCAGAACAAAGCGGTTTACAAAATTTTGTTTGATTCGTTGTATATAATTTGTTTTTAAAGCGTAGGTAGTCTTTATATTTTTTCTTAAATTTCCCGTATTAATTATAGAACTGCTACTAAAAGCTACAATGGAAATGTTTTTGAATCAAAATATTCAATTCAGGTAAGCAATATAATTGCTTTTTGAAATTTAGATGCAAAATATTCGCCAACTGATAGATTCGAACCTATGATGTTTGAATTGTTAGGAATACCTACCAGGTTAGCGTTAATCCTTTAGCCAATGGGTAGAATAAATTACATATCTCTTTCTCAGATTCCTTTGCTCTACGTAAGAGCATAGCGACTGCTTCTTTTTCTTTATAAGGGTTCTCTAAGCAAATATCTCGGTATTGCCATTGGCTGCTGAGGGAAGACGGTCAGAATAAAGTTTTCACTTTGCCCTATATTGTACTATAAAAGTGAAGCCTGGCGAGCTTCACCCGTTGACTGGAGGGTTAAATTAATTTAATTAAAAAGTTACCAATTTAATAGAAGAAATGGCGCCTAAACTACTTATTCTACTAAAACTTTTTATGTTTAGGTGTTCTCTGTAGTTTCATAAATAATAGTACATTATGCACCAAGGGAATAAAGTGACCATTTTTGGCCTGAGGGTAAAGGATTGTTTGGACGAGGCGTTAGCCTAGGGCAAAAATTACCCGAAGGCCAAAAGTCACTTTATTCCCGAGGTGCATATACTGTTTTTTGCAATTCCGGGAGGTAAAGTAGGAACTTCGCGAATTATGAGATTTAAAGCAAAAATTTAACGCATTTTTATAGAAATTTTTTTATTGCAAACAATCCTTTACCCTCAGGCCAAAAAATGGTCACTTGATTCCCTTGGTGCATAATGTACTATTGTGCAATTTCTCGAAAACGAATCCATAGATTTATAATTTTTTTGCGTAAAAAAATGGCATTTTAACCCTTTAGTTACTGGTATCTATTCACAAATGTGTCCGTTCATTCAAATTCCGAAAATTTCGTATCTAACGACAGCCGTAGTTAAAGGGTTAAACGAACCTTAATTCGGGTATCACAAGGTGCCATATAAGTTCTTCATGTTGGGATAGGCGAGTCCCAGCATAGTCTCCCTATTCTCAATTAGTAAAGTCTTATATTTACATTAGAAGTCGTTCACAAAGAACGTCCGCAATTATTTCTGACTTTTTAACCCTCCTCCCGTCCTTGTCACTACATAATACAATTTTTTTCAACAAAATAGATTTAGTCAAAACCTAAACGCGCAAGGATTTCGTAGCCGATTTTAACTTTTTATTGATAAAACAACATCGCGGGATGCAATGTCTACGCCTAATCTAAAGACTTCTTTCACAATTTTTTTTCTAGAAATTTTAATTAAAAAAAAAATAATAAAATTAACAGTGATGTTCTCGTTAAAAACTATTTATTCAATTCAGCATCTTCTGAATCACCTATGATTTTCTCTTTCACAAAAATTCAAAAGTTCATATTTTAGTGTATATACACTATACAGTCTTTTAGCCAAAAAACAAAGCTTGTTCAACTTGAACCATTGAATTTCTCATATCGTGTAGTACACCGATCACGTCGGGGTCACAAGTAAGCAGTCGATTATTATAGGGCGAGATAACTAGTCCACGTGGTTATAACAGGAGTTCACCAAATAACGCACGATTCACTTTTTTCATTGATGTTAGATTAGGGTTATAAAAGAATTGTCACCCATTTAAATCTTACAAATCCTATCCCCAGACCTATCCACATCATGGTTTTATACCAGTCAACATATTATCTGTACTTGATCAGTAAAGAATGTTTGTCAAAAGTTCAGACTACTACTCTTCAGAAAGTTCAAGTTAGCTCTAGGTTAACCCCTTCATGCACAAGTTAATTTCGAATTTCTGGTCAAAAAGTGATCGAATTTTTTTAAAGTGAAAATTGAGTGTTTATACAAAATTAAAGTAAAAAAAAATATTTTCAGTGTCGCAGCACCTGTACTTTACCTGAGGGCGAATTAAATTAATAAATTGTATTATAACATAATATGTTTGTAGTTTATTCGTTAAAGTACAGCATGTATGCAATATATCGAAACACAACTATGCTATACAGGGTCCTCCAAATATCGTACTATGTTTTGCAGTTGGTACTACTTACACCCATATTATATTGTGTAGTGTGTAAATATAAGGACTAATTTATATAGTATTATTTATGTTAGCAATAATGAAATCAGGATAAGACCGGTCCTGTTCATAGTAAGACTTCAAACTATGAACAGACCAATGGAGAGAGACGTCACCCAGGTACAGACCTGATAAAAAGATTGGGGTTAGTAATCCGACAGGCTTTAAATTTTGAAAAACAATATAATCCTATAAGCTCATCCGATAAGTAATCCTAATTTTCTTATATAAGGGAAAATCGTAATAAGAAATATTCAATTTAGTAAATTAGTAGTATACCAGTTTGAAAATGAGCGATAGTGAATCAGAATATGCCAATCTAGCGGAAAGTGGATCCGACGAAAGTGATATCGATTCCGATAGTGAAATTGATTTCGAGGAAAGCGACGATGAAGCCAATTTGAATTTAACGATTTAGTTTAAAATCTTCTATAATTAGTATAATTTATTAGTAAAGCTATAATTTTTTATAATATTCTACAAAATATATTTATTGTATAATATATTTATATAAGTACGGCTGCTACGCCACTGAAAATATTTTTTTTAAATTTTGTGTAACACTAAATATAAATATTCAAATAAAAAAAATTTGATAATTTTTCAATTCAATTCAATTCAAAATTAATTTGTGCATTTTGTAGAGTGCCGCCATTATTGAGTTCTAATAATGTATCGAAAACCCAAAAACAACAAAATATTTTAAATAGTAATAGATAAGTCAATTAGTAATAAGGTACCATATTTTCATTGAGAGTAATAGGTGTATTACAATTGTAATAGCTAGAAAAACCTTGCCCGTGAACGTCACGGGCTTGTACAAAATTGCCAGTAAACCTTGCCCGTGAATGTCACGGGCTTGTACATTAAGGGGTTAAAAAGATTTAGTCAAATTCCTTAGCTTCCATAAATCCAGCAAAAAATTCTTTCCAAACACTCAAGTTTCTGCACTTATAAAACCAACGAAGATGTCTGAATAGCTTTGAATTCTGTGGGTTGCAAGGATCTTTGGTACTAAGCTGCCTCCGGTCACTAATTAATGTTTACGAATGAGCTATTTAAAAATATAAACAAATTACATTCACGATGAATTTAAAAAAAAGGCTAGCAAACAACCAATTTACAAAATATTAACATACGGAGTTGAATGTAAACATATGGTCACTCAGATATGAATTAAAAGGGACTAGCATATGCATTTTGTTTCAGAGGCAATTTGTTAGATTTCTCTTCTTTCTCACCATTGGGTCTGAGAGCGTTTTTGTGTTTTGAGCGGGTTTTGTGTAAACGTTAGCATCAAGTGAAGATGATGAGTACGGACCTTGTTACCTGAGTTATATAATAATATCATACAATTCCAACAGGTTTAAACCCAATAACAGGAAAGTAATTATAAGAAATTAATCCAATTAAGTAACAATATTATTTTCACAACAAACATTCTCTAGGAAGACTCGAACTCAAATTGGCCGTCCAAGAAGTCTACGCTCTCACCGTACAGCTAACCTGGGCTATTACAATGTGCCTCTTTCACGATTTGCTGTAGAAAAACGCATTGCTTGCTTCGATAGGAAAGAGACTCGCTCTCCTGTGGTGCAGGTCGGACCACCGACTGTAATAGCAAGTGCTTAACACTAAGTCTATCTACCTATTACTTTAAATTAACAATACACACTCCTAATATTACTTTAAATTTCATGATCCTCGGTACCCTACGTGAGGATGCTTTCTAACACCCGGATTCCAGCTTACAGGCTGACACGCCAAAGTATATGTGGTGGAACATGATCAGTAATTAAGTAAATTATAGGATTCCACTTAGTCAGCTTGACGACTTCTAGTGCCAAGTATTTTTCAGCCGCTTATAGCAGCAGACTGGGGGGTGCATTGGTGGGCCCTCTCACTGGCTGTTTTACACAACCGATAGTTCTAAGTCACCGAGGATTCTCAGTTTTCAAGTAGTGTTCCTACAGTAGGTAGCAACTTTTTGCAAAAGTTAAAATTGAATGCCCCCCCCCCCTGGTAAACGTTGAAGAAAGTTACTCACCATCAGAAAGCCTAAAGTTCAATGCCTAATTACTACCTGAGGTTACTTCTGAACGTTTCTAGTTAGTTTGGATTCGCAACTATGTATTGTTCAACTCCCGAGATTTGTTGAAAATGGGTATTCACATTTTACTCCGTTGTTTTACAAAAAATGTTTGCCTTTAATAAGCATTAGTAAATGATATTACAAGAATATAAGAAATCAGCTGATTTACAGAAAGCTCTTAGTAATGCATTTAATAATATCAGTTTTAGCTGGGATGCACAACAAAAATATGATATTGAAACCGTAGCATTTAACCAATTGGTTTTTAACCATCTTCGTAGTCGTAAACTTGATCCAAACAGTGAGTCACGTAATTGGTGTATGGATTCTGGATTTTAAGTAGGGCAGGGAGGTATCCCCACGCGCACTTAGGCCACTAAATCGGGCCCATTGTACTACCTCCGATGCAGCAAAGTGACAGGACGGAGATCCTGTCACTTCTCAAGCCATTCTGTCTCCAGGATAAATTCTAGTGTCTTGGTAGGCGGAGTGTTGCTGATTCTGGCCATGTTAGGTCAGAAGTCACCTAGCATGGCACCTCTACTAAGCACATAATTGGTGTATGTCCTTTGCGAGGTTTTCTCGGTACTTTAAAAAAGCTAATTTTGATAAAATAATTATCATGTGTTGTAAAGATGTTTATGTTATTCTATATCTTAACTTTTCCCTTTTTCAAGAGAGGACGCCCATTAATTACGTGAGGCGTTTAGAGGGGGAGGGGGTCGAGCAGAATCTCACCCAATCTCACGTGGGTGAGAGGGGAGGCGCTGGCAAAATATCACGTAAATTTTTTCTCTCCGCAAGAAACTGGATTAAATTTAGTAAAACAATCTCACGTGAGATTAGAGGGAGGAGAGTCGAGCCAAATCTCATCAGTGGGGGGTCGAAAAATCGCCTCACGTAATTAATGGATGTCCCCAGACGTACGTTTCACATACATCGAGAATCTACTCTTTAACGTAGGTACTAAACCACGGTAACATACTTCATTCTCAAACAAGTTTTCTCTGTAAATTACTTTTGTGGTTTGCTATTGCCTTCTAAACGATGGTTGTGGTAGTTCTTCATTCTTCCTTCCTTCCTTTTAGCCTGCAGCAATCCACTCCTGAATGTTCGGCCTCTTTCTCTGAGAGCAAGGTGTTTTAAGCATTTAGACCCCATGGTAGCTTAATATGGATTGGAGAATGCCTGTAACCCTGTTTTTAATAGTTGATAGCGGCAATCATCAACTCAGGGAGACCGCCGTCTTTACGTGCCCTCTGAAGCACGGAAACGGTCATATGAAAGTTTTAGACTCTCCTCGGATTCGAACCGAGTACCTTCGAGTCAGCAATTCTTTGGCTAACCTACTAAGCTTTACCAGGTTTAAATTGGGTATCTTTACTTAGCAGTCAACATACATAACTGACCTTTTCTTTTAACAAAGGAATATATTGAAAATCCTTTGAAAACAATTCCACTGGCTCACAGGTTTTCTCTCCCCCTTCCACTATAAGGTTTAAAATCAAATTCAATGATAGCTTTTTGGCACACAAATTAATCATCGGTGTTGTATAATTAAAATTAGGCTATATAATTTAAGAGTTAAAGAAAAAGCAATTGCAGAAAATGTCATCGATTAAAAAAACAACAAATAATTGGTCATTACCCTTCGTTAATTTTACAATTCGAGATAAAATTGAATGCAATTTATAATTATCTTTTTAAAATAAAAAATATAAATTATCAATATTTTTGAAGTGAAATCATTTGTCATGCAGAATTGTTAATTTTAGTTTAAATAGCATAAAGGAAATATAATTAGTTAATTAATTGATAAATTTTAGCAATTTTGTTTACATTTCTTATCAATAATCGCGTAACAAAATTAATATTTGTAGACAGAAACCTTCCGATTACTAATAATTTATTAGAAATAAAAAAAACTTACCGTATTGGTGCCTTCAATACAATCGGGTTGTCTTCCAAAATGAAAATCCTTTTTTCCAGAGAACACTTCATATATGAGCTTGCCGTTAAAAACGGCTATTTTAGGTCTAAATTTTCGTAATTTTTCTAACAAAATTTGACTACCTTCTTTGATTTCTTTACGTGTAAGATCTGCACTACCTTTAGTTGGTCTTTGTACCATATTAGTGAAACCGATTCCCACTTGTAACAATTTATAATCTTCATCTGCAGTCATTTGTTCCTTTGTTAGTCCCGACAAATAAAGACATTTCCAAAAGTGATTACCGGGACCTGCATAATGATGGCCCTTGTAAGCAGCGAACAACCCTGGATTTATTCCAATCTAAACAAACAAAAATGTCCCATTTAAAAATTTCTAAGTAAGCTGAGCAAATGTGCAATTACGTTTGAATAAATTAAGCTGATAGTGATAATTTATAAATGTTATCAATGTTCTAAGTTCAAGTGATTTTATATTTAAGAAATTCTCTGAAACTGCGACAGACTTTTACTTTTAAATAATAAAAAAATCTATTTTTACATAAAAAAATGTGTAATACTCACAATAATGATATCTAAATTGGCAGCAAGATGATCGGGTAACGTTCTCTTCGAAACCTCTTCTTCTGGCATTCCATTAAATCTATCGTGCTTTTTTCTTTCTTTTATGGGTCTAGGTATACCACCGTTTAACGTTAGATTAGGATCACCGCTGAAGAAAAGAGAAGGGTTAAGGGGGTTTGTTTAGTATAGTTTAATCGATAAAGCTTACTCTTCAATTTTAATTTTCTTCTTTCTACCTCGTTTCTTAGGCCCAATTTGGAGTTGAGGAGCTGGTTGTGGTGTGGTTATAAAAGTGGGAGGTCCTTGTGATATGGGAAGCATTGGCATGGGATCATCATCGATAAAACTGTAAGGATCTTCGAGCTTTTCACATTTTACCTCATGATTTAAATTAGCACTATTCGAAAGCAACATATCTGCACTTGTTTCGTAACCATCGTCATGCGGTTCCAGTTTCATATTTCTGTACAGAGTATCGCTGAAAATTGAAATGTCATTAACACAAAATAAACAAAAATGGTGGTGAGCAATGTGATGATAAGAATCAAATTATTATAGTAAAAAAAATATGGGACGTTCTAATTAACTTTAAGTGGCAATGTTAATGGTGAAGGTAATCTGGTTATTCTGTCAACACTTTAAAACCAGACAAGTTAAAAGTTTATTGTTGCATAAGAACAATTAACGTAATAATCGAAAAATAAAAGTTGAAAATAAATTAAAATTGAAAGTTGAGCGAAAAAAATGTAAATAAACAAGATGAAATGACAACATTGATGCTTAGTTATAAATGTGATAAAGTAATAAGATAAAAGTGAGATGATTTTGGGTAAGAATAAAAAAGTAAACAATTCATAAGGGAATACGATGTTTACGATAAATTTTGGCAGGTGAATCGGAAAATGGAAAAATAAGTTCGGAATACTCACAATTTGTATTTATTGGGGAGTGAAACTGGATGAGCGTAAGTGCCGTAAGAAAGAAGTCCAGGTCCTAGACCGGAGGCAGCTGAATCAGGTGTACTAGCACCGCCACCGCCCGCCTCCATAGTCGCTCCTAGAAGTGTGGAGGATTCACGAAAAAGAGTAGCCACCTGCATCTGAAGACCGTCGGTGGCCGCACCGAGCTCACGCTGGCTCGGGGAAAGCACAAACTCACACACTTTACATTACATCAGCACTTACTTTATAAAAAAACCCGACAACAACCTCACCCTTTAAAAATAGTCACTACTCTGTGATTGGTTCAATGAACGTTTCTGAAAAATCAATAGAATGTTATCTGACTGTATTTTTGTAGAAGTCTTACTTTCAACTCGCTCACGATAACTCTGTCGGCGATATTTTTCCTACGACATCGACCGTTCGCAGTATAGTTTTATGTTTTATTACTGCCGCCCTCCACCTACACGTCGCGATTGGCAATTGTCGCGTCGATCCCGTTAGCATCGCGAGATGACAGCACCATTCGCGACTTGCAATATTTACCAACCTGAAATAAAAATAATATCCATTGTATTCTTTGTTAACAAATGTATCATCAATATTGTTGATCGAATAAAGCGAGTCAACTCTTCCACGAAAGTAAAATAGTAAATAAGCTATACATGTTTAGCGAGTCGTACGTGCGTTATTGTTTCAAATGTTGGTTTTATCATAAATATAAATACCTGTTAAATGCGTGACGATCGTTCACAAAATGGGTAATTGTTTGAAAAGGTCGACCACGGATGATATTTCTCTTTTACGGGGTAGCGATAGTGTTAGAGAATCGTCTTCTGATCAGCTAGGACCGTCACCATATCAGGTAAGGATATTGACATTTGAGATCATTTTTTGTTTTTAATGGTTCAACATTTTTTCTAGGAAAGTTTGCCCATTCAAGCGACTACACCTGTTTATCATCCTTCCCCTAGTGTCACCAGGTGCGTAACTCAATTAACCGAAGAAGAACAAGTGAAAATTGCAAAGCGTATCGGATTAATTCAGCATTTACCTACGGGCACTTATGACGGTTGCAAGAAGGCACGTGAGTGTGTTATCTGTATGGTCGAATTTGTAGTTGGTGATTCGGTTCGTTATCTGCCGTGCATGCATACCTATCACATGGCGTGTATCGATGATTGGCTTATGCGCAGCCTTACGTGCCCCAGCTGTATGGAGCCAGTAGATGCGGCTTTGTTAACAAGCTACGAAACTAACTGATGACCAGTGCCTTCCAATTGATAGTGAAACACTGTGATTTGAACTGTTTTCGCGTGAATGGAGAGTGGCTGTGAATTCCTTTATTGCAGAATCTCAATAATTGTAAAAATAATCAATCGAATTATTGCTTTTCTGCACTAACAGGTGGATTGATGTATATAATTATTTAAATTAGTTAGGTGTCTGGTCTTGTTCCATTATATCGTAATAATTAATTTAGACTTTCCGAGTAAACAAATAATAGAAAATTTTAATATTGGATAATGTAGTATTTTTTTAATTATTCGGATGGTCTCTTGTTTTTAATATTGAAGGTAACGTCCATTGTCTTTTTACTTTTTGTATTATTTCTTATTACACAATAATGGCGTTCTAAGGAAATAAAAATGTACATTAAAAACCAAAAACATACTTATAAACGAAACCCATGTATAAAAATAATAGTAGATACTTTTATTAGGCAAATTATGTCCCAAAAGATAAGTAGCCAGAACCTTTGCTTAATTTTTTGCTCTTTATTATTTACGTAAGAAGGCTACTACATTTTTTACCGTCTACCTGGGTAGTGATGTTTTTTGAGTTTTTAATATTTGCGAGATGTTTCTCGAATCTTTAATGATAGGAGAGTATATAATCGACTGCAATTTGTGATATCTCAATTACATTTTCTTTTAGTCTTGTACCAGGTAGATTTTTTTGTTTTTTGGTGTTTGATTTTTTTTTTATAAATTTTATTTGTTAAATTTTTAATTGATATTTTTACACTTAAATTTAATTAGCTTAGGTGTTACTTTGACTTTATGGTGGGTTTTTATTTAATTTAAGGACTTAGGAGAAACATTTTATTATCGAATATTTACTTTTACTATCTTTTTAAGTTCTTAAATTAAACTTATTAACATTATAAATATATTTACCCGTTTCCCCATCAGTTAGCAAAAACTTAGTCAAATATTGTTAGTCAGCAAAACTGCTAATTTATTGTTTATGGACAAATTTCTTATCTATTTTATTCGAGTAATTAAAAATTGTGATAAAGTATTTCATGTTTTATTCAGCATAATCTGCTTACTGCATTTCACTTTTCTAATCTTATAGACCAGGGATCACCAAATGATGAATCGCGGTTCGGATCCGGATTGCCTACCTATTTTGTGTGGATCTTTGCGGCGATGGCCAGGTAGACTTCAAATTTCTTTCGGTAGTTTTTAATAAATTGGTAGCAAACGACATATGTACAAGATTGTACATATTTCTTTAAAAAATTTATATAAATTTAAGGACAGTTGAAAGGAGTTTTGGTGGATGTCGATGGTTAAAATCATCATCCATCTACCTACCGGACCGCAACGGCCTTATAAATTTCTTAAACGGACTTTCAATACAACTAATTGGTGATCCCTGTCGACGGACTAGACCATCTCATTTTATAACTTTTAATTTCTATACGAATATGTAACTTGTAACACCTTTGTTTACTAACCACTCGTCGGTCAGCTGGGGGGATCGATCATTACAAACCCTCCAAAGCATGTTTGTCCATTGGGGGGAAGCTACCTCCCTGACCCTTGCATTGCTTCCAAAAGCAATATTAAAAACTTAAATGAAAGATAAAAATTAATTTAAAAAAAAATATTTATAATAAATAAATTTTTTAATTTTACCTCTCTGAAAAAGACCCTTTTTGGGGGCTTGTAACTGTCGATCCCCTCAGCTGACTGCTGCCAGACCAATACTTGGGGAACAAAGGTATTACAAGTTAGATATTCATACAGAAATTAAGTGTTATGAAATGAGGTAGTCTCGTCAGTCACTAGCTCTTAAACTACTTAGTATTACTTTTATCATTGATATCTTTTATGTAAGGGAGACTGAGGCTGACTGGCTATAGGTGTATCGAGCTCCAATTACTTTTAGACTGCTATCAAGCGGTGGACTGGATAGTCAGTCAGTAATCTGTATACCAACATAAATTTTATCATTATTAGTTTTACGAACTTAATTTTCTTGTTCTAGGGGTTGTTCCATACCCCCCATCAATATATTATTAATCAAATAAAAACAGTAACTTCAGTTGCCAGATCTATGGAAGATAAATATTTACTTTGCAATGTACATGAATGAAGCTATGGCAGAGGTAGCTTTTTCCTCATTGACACTAATGAAACAAAAGGTTCAGGCGTCAGAAGGGCTAATTTTTTTATAAACAAAACTAGTCGAAGTGCCCGATACTTTCTATATAGGTACATACGCTTAACTTTCAAGAAAGGGCTCCACTCTCTCCCATTTTCTTTTGTAGTCCTCTCCGCTCACCAATTTTTCCTTCTCGGGGAACTTATGGTAGTAATAATTGGGAGAAAATGATCCAAGCCTCCAAGACTAGAATAGTTACAAATCAAAATTGTAAAACTTAGAAATATATGTATATTAGATTAAATATTAATTTTTAAGTGTTTTTGTATATCTGATTCGTTATTAAAACTTCTAAAATTCGTTGCGTACTTAAGGGTTGGGTCTAGGGGTTCCCCCTTATTTTTGGTAAATTTTTTTTTCAGTATCAAAAAAACTTATGAAATGAATAAAAAAAAGTTTTTAAAACAAAAAATTTATTGAAATAAATATTTTCATAAAATATTATAACAAAATAATAGATTTTATTGTGATTTTACTACTTGTTAGTCGAAATTTAGCTAAAAAAAAAGGTTGCCGAAAACTAATAATTTTTTTATTACAGAAGGTGGGCCCTCAAAATGTCATAGCCTAAGGCTCAAGTAAGACCTAATCCAGTCTTGGGTCTGGAAGTCTTTATAACTTAAAACTATTTAAAGAGGAAGGATTGGAGTTCAAAAAATTTCTTATTTTTAAAAAATTATTAAGCAGTGGCGTAACTATTAGGAGCCAAAACTAGAAGTAACTAAATTTGCGGTGGCTTTTGCGTAGTTGGAGAGACAAATTTTCCAAATAATTCTTATATAAGATGGATGAAAGTAAAGTCAGCAAAATTTTTATCCACCAGTAATTAATGAATATAGTTAAATGCAGAAAATGGTCAATAAAACACGAATCATTTAATCTGATCAAAAAAACTGCGCACAGTGAAAATATTATTCTTTGAAATAAAAAGTTTTTAGTTTAAATAATTTTTTTTAAACAAATAATATGCGTATATGAAGCAATATGAAGATGTCTGTTTTAAAGGTATCTGTAATTACGGGTAAAATTCTAGTAGGAATTTACTGGCCAAGTTGGAGTTCGCCATGGGCGTACGCATGGTGGGGCTACTACCCCACCAGCATCCACTATGATTTTTCCATAGACAAAATGCTCTTACTCATAATAGCATAAATAAAAGCTTTTACCTCAAAAAAAAGAAGTTAATCTTTCAACTCTGGTATTAAGTTGACGATAAGTCAATCTGGCCTATTCCTTTCAAAACAAAATGATACGAAACTTTCGAGGCAAGGGCGGTCATACGGGAAGAGGGTATGGCTCCCACCAAACAGGTATCTAACTGCCCTGTTAAAATAATGTTAATCTGTAGTTTACTAGAAGCAGTAGCAGCCGAACAGTTACGGCTGGCGTCGACGACAAGTTCAATATGTGCTGCACTTCAATTGCTATTATGTGGTGCTGTTACTGCAGTTGCTTGCAAACTAAGGCTTTAGGTAATTTTGATTACCTAAAAAGATTAAATCATTCCTCTTTTTTATTATCCGAGTTAAATTTGTTTTTCTCGCTTCTGGAGAATCCCCCTTTTTTACTAACTAGTGATAATTTTTCTCCCAAAAGTGTAAAAACTTGTTGGAAACACTGATATTTTACCTCATTATCTTTGTAGCACAGCAATTCTTAAACATAAGTAATTTGAAAACTCCCTCAATGTAAAAAAAATTAAGAACTTCAATTCTGTTAATTAAAAATATTTCTGGTTCTGTAGATATTATTA
The DNA here is from genome assembly GCA_949152465.1 of Cantharis flavilabris. Classification (NCBI taxonomy): domain Eukaryota; kingdom Metazoa; phylum Arthropoda; class Insecta; order Coleoptera; family Cantharidae; genus Cantharis; species Cantharis flavilabris. The sequence goes on from OX424441.1 coordinate 17,289,849, forward strand.
ACACATTACAGTCCGCAAGCCTAAAAATAGATTTTCAGCAAATTACAGCTACCCGTTTTATTTTATATCTTATATCTGATCTGAATGTCTCGGTACTGTCTCGGTAATCCGAACACACGCGCTAATGCGATTATCCAGTAATCCGAACACAAGAAGAAAAACGCAGTGGTCTGCACAAATAGTTTTTCTTTCATTTTCTGAGTTTTTCTTCTTTTGTTCGGTTAGTGGATGATCGGATTAGCGTGTGTTTGGATTACCAAGACTGTACTGTATATCTGATCTTAAAAATTCAATTTTTCTGAACCTGCTGATTGCTGCCGTAGTACCTAAAAATAAATTTCAGAGGTAAAAATAAATATAAAACATCTCAATTAAAAAAAAAGGTTTATTCAAAAGTGATACTTTGGTATTCCAATATTGTTGCAAATTTTTGCTGCAGTAATTATTAAAAATTGAACATGACTTGGTCATAGTTTTAAAATGTAGTACGTAGTAACAATGTATTGATATACATAACTTTAAGGTTTTAACAATCTACTTATAAATAAAATAATAAATATAATTTTGATCCAAGAAATTTCAGTACAAAACCTACTCAGATCTTCCGTCATCGAGTACATTAATATTTTATAAAAACAATATACATCTAAAACCAAAACCTACCTTTAATAAACAAATGTATTAAATAATTTACTGGTTTAATATCAAGACGCGTTACTATTGCCGCAAAAACCATGTGACATGGCAACCGATGATCTATTGTGTTTTAAATGGCTTTTTACTAAATGTCCTGCAGTTAAAGCTGCAACTAGCGATAACTCACCAGCCAACACTGTACCACAAACAACCCGAGCAAGTTGATTTGCATTTTCTCCAGGAATAAGCGTATGTGGTCCTTTCACTCCCAAGATGTCTAGACAAGCTGACTGAGCAGGCAATACAGTGCCTCCACCAACTGTACCAATTTCAATGGAAGGCATCGTGCAGGATATATATAAATCTTCACCATGTTCACCCCAGTGTTCCATAAGGGTCATACAGTTACTGCTATCAACGTTTTGTGCCGGATCTTGACCAGTAGCAATAAAAACTGCAGTGACTAAATTTGCAGCATGAGCATTGAAACCTCCTATACTACCAGCAACGGCTGAACCAATCAAATTTTTGACTGTATTTACCTCAACTAAAGCACTAACGGTAGTTTTCAAAACAGAAGACACAACTTTCGATGGTATAATTGCTTCACATACCACAGACTTTCCTCTACCTTCAATCCAATTTATAGCGGCAGGTTTCTTATCACTACAAATGTTACCACTCAGACTTAAAATTTCCATGTTGGTAAAATGAGTTTGTATCATATTTAATGAAATTTCAGTTCCTTTGGAGAGCATGTTCATTCCCATTGCATCACCAGTTTTAGCTACAAATCTAATGAATAAAAGTCTTCCCACAATTCGTACACGAACACTTGTTAATCTTGCAAATCTGCTACTCGAATCAAAACTCTCCTTAATAAGTTCAAAATTTTTTGGTTTCTCTATCCAAGCCATGGCAGCACTGCAATTTAAAAATAAAAAATAAAAGAAATTTTTCGTAACTATGAACAATTTTAAAGCTGATAGGTGCTAGGGGTGAAACCTAAAACTGAACTAAATCCAAGTGTTTTTGTTTTGATAGTTATTGAAACCAGCTAGTTTTAGAAGAAAACACTGTATAGAATAGGATATCATAGACAATTATTACTAAGTAGATAAATTTCGTATCCTAGCATGGAAGAATATATAGGATATATTATTTAACCCTTAAAAGTTGAAAAGTTCTGCTAATAGCACATGTGTTTTGACCGATTTCACCCTTTTGACGGATAAGGATTAAAACAATGAAATTAAAAAGAAATCTTTTGTTAAAACTTGATTTTTCAATACCATTAAGAGGGGAAGGAAAGCGGAAAGAGAGTAAATCTCTTGACAATGATTTTTGAATACTTTTATAGACGAAGATAGTGTTTTGTTAGTATTAATTAGGTTTAAAATGTTATTACTTTGTCATTGATCATCAATAAGATATTGTTTATTATTTACATTAACATAATTATAATAATGCAAGGTTATCTAGTTAGTTACCTAGGTCATCTATGATTAATTTTTACTTTCCCCATACATATACGTATGTATAAGGGAAAGTATTGTAATCTACTCAAAAATCAAAAATCGAAATTTTTGCATTAAAATGTTCCTTATCATGTCCTGATAAGTTTTTGAAGAATTTTAGTTGGATGTTCGTCTGTATGCCTGTATGTGGTTACGAGATCATGAAATGAAATAGTATCAATTGCACAGGTTAAACCATGCAACCAAATGGCAAAAAATTTGGCATAAATGTAGATCATAGTTAAACTTAGAGGCCAGCTGAAAATGGTGAAAATTGCGAAAATGATAAAGAAAATAAAAAAAGTTCAAGTGTCAATTACTTTTGGACCACCATTTGTTATATCCAAATTATTTAATCGTGCCGTGTCGCATCTCTTTCTAAAGCACGTATATCGAGTTAAGACGGAATACGAGTCGAGTAGCAACTCGATTCCAAAATTTTTCGGAAATTAATTCAAGTTTGACGTTTATGAAATTTTGATATTTTCGGATTTTACACCCCGTGTCCCGCGTAGCGCGATTTTTGAGCCCCGCAGATGCGACCTGTCGTTTCCTTGAGGTCTTGCACATCAAACGGTATATTTCAAGAAGGTGGCGAACGAAAATTTACTCTCTAATTATGTGTGCAAAGAAGTAAATCTGCACCTTTAATTAAACTGGTTTTCAACTTTTTGATTCGAACTGTAGCTTCCTCGAGGTGTTTCTCCTCGAATGGTACCCAGAAAGAGGAGGTTGAACGATAATTTTTATACCCAAATTTAATGGGGAAAGTTATGCAATGTTTAGATAGCCAATTTTTTAAATAGTAATCTTGTTTCAAGAAAATGCTAATTTTTTTTGGTATTAATAGTTATGAGCAATGCATGTCTGTCAGCGTGTAGCACATTTCTCAATTTAGCAATTGCAAAACAATAGGTAACAATGTACATTTCTCTATCTCATCCTATAATTTTCTTTGAAAGAAAACCGGCGCAACTCGAAATTCACTAGTTTGGAGAAAATCGCATTTAAAGAGTTAACCCCAAGAGCAACTGAATACCACTTCACATATTTTACACTTTACATAATATGGGACTTTAGATATATCCAAGTGGTGTTCAGTTGCACTTTGGGTTAACTCTTTAAATACGATTTTCTCCAAACTAGTGAATTTCGAGTTGTGCCGGTTTTCTTTCAAGTTGCTATTCCTTAAAAAATTAATTTGAATTGCAAGCACACACAACAAGCACTAAGCCGCCCCGAGGACAGTAATAGAAATAAGTAAATAATTTTCTTACCTAGCTTCAGCAACAGAAGGGAATCGAACGACAGGCCCTCTAGTCATACCATCAGCAACTACTCTACTAGTGATTCCACAGTTTAATAAAGCTCTACTACCTCTATTTGTACTGGCCACTAGACAACCTTCAGTTGTAGCAATTGGCACATGAATAAATTTACCATCTAAGTTTAATGGTCCAACAATACCAACAGGAACTGGAATGTAACCGATAACGTTTTCACAACATGCTCCCATGACCTAAAGGTGACAAAAAAAACTAAAAATGTAATAAAATATAGTGAAATTAACACTAACCTTGCTGTAGTCATAATTTTGATATGGTAAATTTGTTAAACATTCGGTGAAGTCTCCCAATGAACCAACAACCTTTCTTCTGATTTTCACTCCTCGTTCGGGATTATCAACAGCTTTCTCAATTTGATACGTGGCGATGTATTTGTGCTTCACCAACAGAATAACTTCTTCATCTGTTAATTTACTAGCACCCAACTCGGAGTTGTAAATTTTTAAACATTCATCTAAGCTTCTACATTCTTTACGAGATTCAACATCAAAAGAAAGTTCATTGCTGTATTCTATACAGGGTTCTGTAGTTTGAGTTTCTTTAGCTTCATAAGTTTTATCATCTAAAAAGAATTCTAAGGTAAGCATTTAATTTTTTTTAATTTTTCAAAATACCTTCTTCGGAATCTTCTTCTAAAGAAAACATTCGTTTACTGGAATGTGTTTTGATGTTTGGAATTGATTGTCTTGTACGATTATTTCTTAGTCTTTCTTGTGTAATTTGTTGCTGAACGTCTTCCTTATTTTCAAACAGTACAAATTTAGCAACCAATGCTAAGAAAAGCATCAGTATTACTATGTGGTCTGTACTGAAGTACACCCACCCTAAAATATCTTGATGTAATAAAGCATCTTCCGTTTTATTTAAATTGTTTCTTTGTTCTACACTAAAATTATTAATTATTTCTACTTCTTTTTCTTGGTAAAACCATCGACTATGCAAATGGACTATGACAAGTCCAACTGACATAATTAGTTTAACTCTTTGTACTACAGGATTTATTTTTTCTTCGTCCTCTGTCAACGAACTTGGTGATATTAAAAAACGCCTTATATTATTTTTTCCATATTTATTGCTGGTTCTATACAACTAAAACGTCAATTGGGTTAATCGGTCAATTAGCATACACTCAAATTGAATTACCTCCATTATTAATGATAAACAAGCTGGATAAAATGTCATAAATATTGCATAATTGACTAGAACTGACAACAACACACTGTATGCAAGCATGTCAAGACGATATACCCCTAAAAATAATTTATTTTAAAATCTCAATTTTATATAAACATCATAACCGATGCCATGGCTGGATAACAATGACAAACTGCTCTTAACTTACTGATTTCCATACTGGAGATTTATTGATTTTCAGAATTAAAACAAAAAGTTAATTTTGAGAAGAGAAGGCTATCACGGTTCCTTCCTGTATATTTATAAGGTTGGTTTAATTTTTTATAATTAATATAATTCTCAACAAATTCGGTTAACTTAGAGTTAGATTAATGAATGTCGTTAGAAAAATACTATAATTTACTATAAAAAAAAAAAAATTCAACAACATTTAATTTCTAGGGGAAGGAACACGTGGCTTCTCTGGTTAAGAGGATGGTATCAGAAGTTCAAAATTAAAATTTTCGTAAATCTCGTTAATCCATCATGTGCATCACTAAGTCGATAATGTACTGTGATTCGATATATTCAAGGGTAAATTTGCCATTCTAATCTACCAAGAGCCTTTAAAGATGTTAGAGAAAAATTACCTGATAATGTTCCTATTCCTACAACTAATGACTCGACTACGGTATCCAATGTCATTGTAGGCCCTAATTGTGCCATTCCTCTACCAATGTTTTCTTTAACTTCCTCATAAGATGCACTAAAGGCAAACTGTGCTAATCTTCCGGCTTTTGATATATCAATCACAAGAGGAAAGAAAAAAAGAGTATCCCTAGAAAATTGAAAGTAAAATTTAGCTATACTTAAAATAAAAAACTTTTATCTACTTCAAGTTTGATAAATCAATGTGAAGAAAGTTGATTACTGTTGATGTCAATAAAAAAGTTGAGAATACTGTGAAAAGACTGACAATTCCTACAAATAAAAAAATTAATTAAAACATTGTCGAAAATTTTATAATAATAATAAAACATAATTACAGCCTTGAATAAATCATTTTAAAGGCAAAGTGAATGTAAGGGTAATTAAAGCAACCATTTAGGTACAGGTACTAATTTCGTGTTACAAAATAGATAAATGACGATAATTAAGTTTTGAAATTTAAATATTCAGGGTGATCCGCATCCGTTGGTAACAAATTTGGCGTTTATTTACAATTGTTTAATTCAGCAACAGGTCATTAGAGCATACATTTATGATTTTAGGTTGTTTGAGAATATCACACAACCAGTGAAGTCCAGAAAAAGACCATTTGTCAAAAAATTTTAAATTTTCCTTAAAGACGATAATAACTGAATTACAATTGACGCTTTTTGAATGAATTAGAGCTAGAAAAGGTATCTTTATTTCTCATCGTTAACTAAATATCGACACCTCCTACGTAAACTATCGTAACCCACAAAATCCCAATTTTTACTTTTTTGCAGAAATTGACTGTACTATATCTAATCTTAATGTTACCAAAGCGAAAGTTGCAAAAATTATACCGATTCTTTTTTAAATTGCAACAAAATACATTGACATTCCACTTAAAAGCATACACATTACAAACTTTAAAATGCTCTCCTGTAAAATTAAGATTTTGAAGATACGATAGTTTATGTAGGAGGTATCGATATCCTTAACTGGTTTAAGCTTATCTATTTTATCTTCTCAAACTTTAATCAAATTACAATGTTTTGATAAAAAAACCTGACAGAGCTTTTATGTTAAGTATGCAAATAAGAGAAAAATTAATTTTATCCAGATGTAGTATAGCGTAGAAGAGTGGCATGCAAAGCATGTATTTAATCTTCTTCATCTGGTGATATGAAAATTGGCATTGAAGTTAAGAAAAACATTATTTACATTGGCGTGGTTCTCTAGCAATAACATACTACTTAGAAAGATGTAGTGAGGTAGAGCTTTTAGATTCAGATCAAAGAAAATAAATTTTTGGATAACTTACCTAAAATATAATTAGAACCCATTTTTCTTAATTTACGAAAATGGTAATAACTGTAGAGCACTGCAAGACATCTAATTAAGGACATAACTAAAACATCTGCATTTTCAACCTAAACAAAAAGAAACAATTAATTCGACTTACACTCAGAAAAAAGTTATTTCTGCATTCTGTAATAGATTTTTTTGAAAAATAATCAGATCGATTTTATTCAATACTGTAATATAAAATTTACATAATATCATCATAACAATATTCCTGTTAACCCAAGGTCATTTTAGAAGTTCTTGCCAAGCAACAGTTTGATTTTTATTTTTTTAGTGTATTATAAAACTAAACTTTGACTATAAATAAAGCATTACTTCATTATTTATAGAAGTTAAAATTATTGTAAACTTTTAGATGATTAAAACTATAAAAGCTTTTTTTTTACTTTAAGTGTTTCTTAATTACTAATAAATCGATAAAATTTGATTAAGGTCATATAACTTTTGTAAGCAACTTCAACTTACAATTTTAATAATTAAAGTTTGGATTCTAATTCAATCAAAAAATTGAATAAAGAAAATTGATAAAAAATTCAAATTATCTTAATTGAAATTACATTGAGAAAAAGGAAGAGCATAAAAAACGTGTTGATTAACTTGAGATGACGGATGATTATAAATTAATTATGTAAAAGATTTATGTTGAAATAATTAGAAGGAAGAATACATTGCTAGATAAAAAAAAGCTAAAAAGCAGTGAAAATGGCAAAATTGGAGGTGTAATATTTCAATTTTCCGGGTAATTTTCAACTTGGCTTTTTGTATATTTAATAAATTTGTACAATTTATAAAAAGTTTTTAGTTATATAATTAGTTGAAGTTAGTGGTTAATCAGCACAATTAATATTAATTTTTCTGATGCTGTGGGCATTATAATTTAAATATAAAATTTTTATTTGAAATTTATCAAGCTATAATTAGTTATTTATTGACTTTTTCATGTTTTTAATTTTTATTTTCAGAAGCGAACAATTTACAGCGTTTTTATTTCAAAACTAGCCAATCACAATAATTTTTGTATTAACAATTTTTTTTTGTTAATTTTAATATCTTGCGTGATTTATATATTTAAAATAAAAAATTATTTGTTGTACTAATATTGCGAAAGCGATATACAAAAATATACAAATAATATTATTTATAAATATTTTATAAATCAGATCAATATTAAAATAGTAACAAAAATTAGAGGACTATATATTAAGATTTTAAAGATTGTGGGGGTTTAAAAATAAAAACTTTTTTTAAAAAAGGAGTGCACTGTTAGGTGGCTTCATCCCCATATTAATGAGTACAGATCTCATCATTCATGAGTGCAATGGAGAGGTAACTCTTTGATTATTTTCTTTAAATCCACAAAGTCATTAAAATTCAATTTGCAACAGAAACGAAGGCTAGCAAGACTTACAGAAATATTAATTGTTAAACTTGAACTTCAAATACTACTTTTGCGTAGTTTACATGGCATAAATATGAAAACTTCGCACGTTTTTTATACAATTTCCTGTTTAATTAATCTGACTATAAATAAAACTAACTATTAATAAAAATTAACTTACCTCATTTGTGCAACCCGTGCATTCCCTTGTCAATGGTTTCGGTATTGGTAATGATTGTTGTTTTTCCACAGTTAGCAAACATGCAGTTAATGTTAGTGTAGCCATAATTATCTCCCAAGGGTGAGTGGCACAAAATTCACCATGAGCGTAAAAAAGTTGTGTAGCCATTTTATATTTCTTTATTCCTGAAGAAAAAAGAAAAAAATAAAGTATGATGGATACTGATCCAACATTTATAATACTAGGAACGAAATATTTCTGGCTCATAAAGTGAAGAAAAGTAAATAATTTATTAAAATATTTACTTATTAAAAACCAACATCCTATATAAACAAATTCGACCATGAAATTAATTTGATGTTAAAATATTCAAATTAATATGTATTATAAATTTCTTTCGGTTTTTTATGCGTTGACTATCTAAATAAGGGATACTATCAAATTGATATTAAGTTGCAAATATCATTATTCAATCAGGAAATTTAGAAAAAGCAGAAAGAATTAAATAATAATATTATGGATATTATTAATATTACGTTATCGAATAAAAAAATGTATTCATAATCGGTATTATAAAATAATTTAAATTTTATTATTAATGTATTTATGCCTAAAGATTTAAATACTTAAATAACTTATCTGATTTAAATCAAAACACAATTAAAATAAAGAAAGATATGAATGAAAGGAATATGTTTTTCAAATTAATTGGTAAAATTAAGTAATGCATGCTAACAAGGGGACCCCACAGTAGCCTCATGAAAATGAAGCTAAATTAAGAAATGCGATTATTATCATATAATGAGATCCAACACTAAATTAGAAAATGAAAATGAATATATTATATTTGTAAATAAATTTAAGTTAAAGTTAAGAAAAAAAAATTTGACGAAAGGAAATTTTTCAAATTTTTTTTTCTTAATTTCTAATTATCGACACTAAATCGTTTGAGCAGACGATATACAACAGAGTGGTCTAGCGGTCAACCTTAGAGAGCTTAAATTTACTAGCACTTTGCACCCGGATTCGCTTCTAATTAGTTAAAAAAAAGAAGTTTTTATTCATGTATCCACTTATTTTTCAAACAATCAGATTTACTTACAATAAGGTATGTGTCTATGTTATAAATAATCTATGATATAATTATTATTAAATGTATAGAAATCAATAGCTACACGAACTCTTTGTAACTTTTCAATTAAAACTTTTGCAAAATTATTACCCGATCCCCAAACCCCAATTATAGATCAAATTATAATCTTGATGAAATCAAGTTTATAAACAAAACCTTATTGGAATCGATGCATTTTTACTAAAAAAAACTACATATGTATTTGTAAAACGTAAACAATATTTAACAGAACAAAATAATTACGAATTTTTTAACTTTTAATTTTTCTCAAAAATGTATTTTTTTATTCAAAAATTTTTAAAATATTTTTAATCCTAACCTATCAAGTGGTAATTAATGTCCTTTTTGGGATTTAAATAGTAATTTTCTACGTATTGCACTTCTTCACTTACTGTTAAAATTCTTTTATTTTAACGTTTTGTTTAGTTCTGTTAAATATTACATTTTGGCTTTAAGGGCTATCTTATTCAAAAATTAATTTTGAATTATTTATCAACGGCACAAATCAATACGAAATATAAAAATAGCACAATAATCTGGCCAATGAAATTATGGCGATTATTTAGCTTACATGGTAAATTTCGCTATTTAGATTAAGCGAATTGCCACCACGCGGAAAAATATCAAGTTAATCTAATAAGTATAGTTAGTATCAGTTGGCATAGAATGTTCTGTTTATAAGAGTCAGTCCTATAAAGCTCAAAGTAAAAAAACTTTGCAGCCAAGACTGTACTTTATTAATTTGTCTTTGATAGGATGTTATTATTTGATTGTTTGCAAACTGTATTTTTTTATTCATTTGAAAGAGTTGGATAACAAAATTTAAAAACGCACATAACAAACTGATAAACTAGTAGTGAAATTTTTGGTGCAGAGCATATTAAAATACAATATTAAAAATATACTGTGCCGCAATTAAATAAACAGCCACCAATAACCCGCCATGTTGAATTCAACTGAAGTTTCGTTGGAATACCAACCCCAATTGCCATATATCCTTGCAGTTTCCATATAGGATAGCATTAACATGATTTGTAATGTTAATTCCGGGTTTCTTATAAAGCGGTACGAATTAACCGCGATATAAGAGGGTTGATTGTATCAAGTTTTGTATATTTAATTTTTAACAAAATTTGGCAGTATGTTAGTCTAAAACTTTAGTTATATTATGTTAATCAGGAGTCATTTCAGCATTTCCCGAGGGGTGGGCAAAATTTACATTGGTGTCAAAAATATAAAATCATATTAAAAAAATTTATTCTAACAGGCCTTGTGGGTCCAGGGCAGTTTAGTATTTAATACCTCAAAAAATGTTATAAGCATCTTGTGAGATAAACACGGTCGTAAAAACTAGGTGAATTTGGTTGGGAATCGAACCGACAGAGCAATCAAGTACTTTATCTGCTAGTCAACGACCGCAAAATAATATATTTATTTGTTCATTTTCGAAAAAATGCAAATATTGATCATATTTAAATATAAACACACGAAAGCAAAGTATAATAAACATAAATAGATAAAAAATCATTATGATTTCTCAGCTTTTGCTGTAGACTTTGGGCCCTTAGAGTAGCGATGCAAAGACATGATCACTTGGATCGGTCGTCTTCTAATCGATGTATCAGGGGATATACAGTGAGTCGCAAAAGAAGTAGGGCACTCCTATGTTAACAATGTTAATTTTACCTTTTCAAGACCATTTTTGACACATAAAAATCAATTTTACAGCAAAACTTTTTAGACATTTTTTGTAGAAAATTTCATTGCCTACAATTTTGCTTATATACATTTTTCTATTTTGTCGCCTCGTTTCTGACTGCCAGCGACTTAAACAAGACTCTGTAAAACACGAAAAATATTTTCATGTCTATCTCGGAAACGGTGCGACAAAATAAAAAAATGAATAGGCATTTTTTCTTGAAAACTCTATATTCTACATGTTTGTTTATATACATTTTTCTATTTTGTCGCACCGTTCTCGAGATAGAGATGAAAATATTTTTCGTGGTTTACAGAGTCTTGTTTAAGTCGCTGTCAGTCAGAAACGAGGCGACAAAATAGAAAAATGTATATAAGCAAAATTGTAGGCAATGAAATTTTCTACAAAAAATGTCTAAAAAGTTTTGCTGTAAAATTAATTTTTATGTGTCAAAAATGGTCTTGAAAAGGTAAAATTAACATTGTCAACATAGGAGTGCCCCACTTCTTTTGCCACTCACTGTATGTGCAAAGAATTTCTTAATTCAAAGAATTAATTTGTGCATCCAACGTGGAAATGATTTATAAATTATTGTAAACCACAAATTTTTGTTAGTAATAAATATAATAACAGTTGGTAAAAAACATACGAATGTCTGGTAAATTCAAAATATCGTTGCCATATACAAGTAATTAACTACACTGCAAAAAACTGGAACTTGATTCGTGAAAAGTAAAAAAGATAATTTATGAGTTTATTTACCCTAAAAAGGTGCATTTAATTTATACTGCACTGTAAGAAAAAAAAGGTGAAATCTTTCAAGGTAAATTTATCTTAATTTAAAAAAGAAAAATTAAGTTTGCATCCAATAAAATAGTCAAGTTAGCTTGAAAATAAAAGTAAACAAATAATTTTTACCTTATAAAATATGGAGGTAGTACATTTGTCTACTATTTTTTGCGTACTTTTCTACTTTTTTTTATAGAAAATTACAATTTGCAAACATATATTTACAAAGAAATCGAAAAAGACACAAGTTTTCTTTTCTTTTTTTTTGTTCTTTTTCAATTATGTTTAAAAAATTAGAAGGAATCAGAAATATTTATGTTTGAAAACACGAAAAATTCTTATTTTTATAATAAATAAAAAATTTCTTAACAGTCAGATTAAGAGCTAATAATATTTTGGTTGCAATCGGGTTTTCAAATCCTTTTCATTTATTCTTGTTAAATTTCTTTTTTTCCTTTTTATAAGAATATTAAAAAATTTGTATTTTGAACTATAATATTGAGTTAGGAAAAATCAATTTATTTAAAAATAAAAAAATTGAATTTTGTAAAATTTTCAATTTCTTACAAAGAAAAATCGAAAGTGACATACATATGCGAAAACCCTTTTTTGCAATTAGAATAGAGAAACTGCTCAAATAAAATTTAGATTTTTTTTTATCAATATCATTTTCCTTCGATGAATTAAGGACAGTTGAAATTTTAAGGACCAATTTTTTTTGAAAATTTATAACACAAGAATGGATAGGAATAAAAATAACCAACATTTATCACACTGGGTATTAATACAAAAAAAAATAACTTTGAAGTATTCTTACCATTTTTACAGTGTTTAGGTTTGTGCATCTCTATTCTAATTTGCAATCTTTTTATATATATATATATATTTTCAAAGAATTTAAAAAGTATTGTAACACTATGATGTTAGCACAAATTCAGCGTTAAATTTTAAAACTGGCTGACAAAATCACAATGTATGGAACTGTCGTCGGCTTATACTTCACTGGTGTTGAGTATAGTCGTGTTTACGTTGACACGTGCTTTCACCGGTAACAAAAGATCTGCTTATGCCTGACACCAACTTTTTGTACCGGCAAACTATAGCTTTTAGGTGGTAAGTTCAATGCGCAATCAGTACACATTTGATTGCACTTGATTGATACAAACTCCTACTTGTCAAATGCAAACTTATTACGCATTGAACTACTAAACTAAAAATGCTATTACTGTCGGCTTGTACGTGACAACACGCAGATATTGTCGGATGTGAGTGTTGCACCACTGCAGTGGCAGGGGGGGGGGGGTGAACTTTTTCAAAATTCATACATATACATTAAAAAAGAAAAATAAAAAGTTTTCTATTTCAATTAAAAAACATTTCTGAATCATTCACGTTATCCTTTATAAGGACGACGCGATCCGCACTTCACAAAATAACAGATTTTTTTAAATAAAACAAAAGAAATCATTTAACTCTGCAGTGACCACATAGTCAGGTCCGACTTTATTGTTAATTTTCTCAATTTTTCACCGTCTCGCCCTTAATGTTAATAAATATTAAGTACGTTTGTTGCACAAAGTCAATTATTATTGTTAGATACAATTAAAAAATTAGCAATATGTAACTCAATTTTTACATAATACTCAATGTAAATAACATTACGCATACTTTGCATTAAAATGTTATAGTAATAAAGAAAAAAAGTAGTAATAAAATAAAACACTCCTATTAAAGTAAGTCAATTAAAAACTTTTACTAAAAAAATGTATAATAACAACATTTAATGACACAAAACATTAAATAGAGAATTCAAAATGTTCCAAACCAATTTTATTCTTTTTTGGATGGATTTAGTTTACTCGCGTGCGTGCTTAAGGGGCTCAGTAAAAATCGCTAGCATAGATCCGACCGGGGTCGGTATATCAAAACTATATTTGCATTGTTTTAGCTAAGCAAAGTTCTTGAAAAAATTTAACGATTTGGATTTAAAAAGTCACTATTTTCCTCATTTTTATTAGGATAGTTTTATTTTTATTTCTGATAGTTCGTAGGTTAGTTACATGTAATAAATCGAAAAACTCCGTTTGAATTTTTAAATTCTGATTATCTCAATTGTAACAATTGTATGTACCAGCAAGCAAAAGACTCAGCACAGCATTAACAGAAGGCACAATTCTTTATAAAAATTATTAAATTTTTTTGTGGTTACCTATGTCAACAAAAATATTCCAGAAATTTTGAATTTCATTTACTACTGATGTAGTTTTGTCAATAAAAGATCCCATGATATCTGTTAAAAAAACAGATTCAAATTATCACATTGGATAGCATTTTTTATATAAGTATACACATTTTCATTTGATAATCTTTTCAGCAGTGACAGCTTTTGGCTACAATAACGCGCTAAATCAATAGGGGCATTATATTTATGCAGAAGTTTCAATCGATGCAGTCATTGTTGGCTAATCTGTGTCTGATGATAAAAAATCTCGAAACCATCAGTAATACAGTAAAAACTTGCGGGATTTTTCCCATAAAAGTGGGTAAATAGTTCATTCTGTTGACAGTAGGTGTGCTCGACGGAAATACATGCAGTAGCATTTTCACTAATTTTCGAATTGGACGATCTTCAGGGATGCTTTTGAGCTACTCAGAGAATCCAGTTTTCTAGATCTGCAATTTTCGAGTTCGGTCGCGCCCCAGAGATGTTTTTAATTTTTTTGAGCTAATCGGAGATCTGTTTTCTAGATCCGTCAATTTATGCCCAAAAATATGGGTATTATTTACATAGGGTTTATTATTTTTAAGTTTTACCCAAATTTTTTTTCAACAAGCGTTGCTACGCTGCTTGTGTATTCTAGGGAATTCTAAAGATAAATTGCCCGACATCTAGGTATTTTGAACTAAACCAATGCTAAACGCTGCGTGTACACGGAACAATGAAGCAGCGGAGATGAACTAGAATGTATGTTCTAATTTGTCTTTAACCGGAGGTAAGAGCCGCTACATCTCCCTTGACTTCTCTGACGAGCCGTCGCTGCTTGTCAGTCAAGTTTTCTGTTGAGTTGATGACTTTTATACGCGATTAAGACTGAAGAAGAAAGCTGGGTGTTTCTAATCAACCAAGAGTTAGAAACACTTTTATCCTTGATTGTGCAATAATATTTTAAACACAAATAATATAAAATTATTGTCGAGGTCTAGGTCAAAAAACAATGTTTTTAATTACCCGACGTTTTGGGTCGCTAATTTGGCAAATCAATACTAAAAAATTATAAAGCAAAGTAAAAAAAAATAATTGAATTTTATTTAATTTTGTTATTAGTATGTCGTTTATTAATATCGTTTTTGTTTTTGGCACAGACAATTTTGTAAAAATGTCAAATTAGGGGTGTTTGTTTAAAGCTATTTATCGATACGATATTATAAAATAATTGAATTCAAATTACAAACTTACTCTATAAAAATAAATTATTGTCACACATCAAACGGTTTATTTCAGTAGCACTAATGTTTTTGAAAGAGTACACAAATTAAAAATTTAAAAATCAAGTTTCACACACAACTTTCCCTATTATAATATTACCAGATTACAGTTACAATATTTTATAGTCATAGATAATGACGCAACTTTAAAAGTAATTTGTAAAATTTGAATCCTCTTAGATTTAAGAATGCTAATTGCTAATAGCATTGTACCCAATTTATTAGTCATACTTCAGCTGTGTAACAGAAAAAATATCTAGGGAAACCCCAGCGTGAAATTTAACAAAAAAATATTTGGAATAATAAAAGCACAGATAAAAGTTAATTAACGTTAATTAATAATAGCAAAGAAATACAAAAATAATTATCTATCATAGTAAAGTAGTAAGAAGGAAATACAAATTTTGGTGTGACGATGTTCATTAACAAACAAAATATATAAATATCCATTCAATGGCAGTTGAACAAAAATATCTCCCAGAACAATTAGCATACAAATAAAATGATAATGTATTTTATTTTGTATTGTTTTTATTTGTTCTATAGATTACACTACAAATAATCGAATAAAAATTCATGGCGACTGCCATAATTATCACGAATCTGGTAAAATTATCTTTCAAATTAAAATAAAATGTTGGTTTTGCCATTCCCTGAGTTTCCTAGCCCATTATTAATCATCTACAACGGTTAATCACTCTCTGTGTATACAATTTTTTATGGGTTGTTGCAGAAAAAATTACCATATTTAGTTTTTGTATCCTCTTCAAACGTCAAATGTACTTGCTGTGACGCAACACCAAGACCAAGGGATTTTTCATGTTCATACAATATTTCGAGTACCACAATTAAGATTGACGTCAGAAATTTTTTTCTAAAAATTAATTATCGCAGGTTGACCTGAGAGAATTGGTTACAGAAATTCCTGAAAATCTTAAGGGGTTACGCCACCTTTCAAGGTTAAGAATTTAAGTCGTATAAAAAGTTCAAACTATATAAAACTCTATTGTAATTATTCAGTTCAAATTAGTTGACGCATAAATTTTATAAAAAAAATTTCACGAACGCACGAGCTGTACAAATTTCACAACATATATCCGATAAATTATACGGTAGATAATATATCTCAAAAACTAAGAGTCCAATTAATCGGAAATTTTGAATAAGTATCTTTCGTAACATTCTCTAAGGGTCTACCGGTTTTGGCAATATTAATAATCATTTCATAATAATAATAATTTTATTAACCGTCAACAATTCAAGTTGAATTTAAAATAATACAATTATAAAAAATTAATAGTCAATTTCAATAAAAAATGTTCATGTCCTACAGGTCAATCTAACCATTCCTTTAAACTTAAAGAGATGTAGTGTATATTGGGACGAAACGCATCCTACAAGAAAAATTTGGGAATTGGGAACATTCAAAGTAGTCAAATATAACCACAATTTCAAAACCAACGAAGAAAATTTTAGGCCACGAAATTAAGTCAACAACCAAGAGTAGTGTTGAACAAAAATTAAGAAGAATCTGCGGAATTGTTGCCTAAGGTCCATACGCAATCACCGTTGTCGGAAGTTTCACCGAAAGTGCTAAGTGCGAAATTTTGTGCATTCACGGAGTTTTGTAAGCGGCCGACCGAAGTAGATTTAACAAAAGTTTTTCAAAAATTTAGATTTTAACCTTTATATTGTTTACACTTATCAACTGTTTTTATTTGTTTCATTTTTAATGTATCCTGCTTATATTTGTTGTAGTATACATAAAGTAAGTAGACGCAACTATATTATGCCACGACAACAAATTTATGTAAGGTCGAGCTTGTACACCATAACTTCTTCAAGCATTAAAATAATTGTTTTCAAATTTCTTTTTTAATTGAATTCAAGTGAAAAGTGTTTGCTTTGTAACATTTCAATCAATCAATCATTTAGATTTGGCGCCCAAACCAATTATAAAAATCCGAAAAAAGCATTTGATCGCAAGGTTTCCTGCAAGGTAGAATTTAGAAACAGGGGGGTCATCGCAATATATACCGTAAATAAATAATACCCCAAAAATTAGTTTATTTTTTAGTAGTAGGGCTAGTATTAAAAAAATGCCATAATTCCGCTAAATAAAGATTTTAAAATATTAAATATTCAATAAACCTTGCAAAAAATGTCCTCAGATGCTTAGCAATCTTCCATCAAGCATTGAAAATGGGCCAAAAATAAACGGTCGTAAGAACATTGGATTCATATAACAATGGTTACTTGAGGAGTAACCTCTACAACGATTATTGTGAAATTATAACCATAAGGTCAACTAAAAATACTCATTCTATACATATAATAATTTATTCAATGCAGTTTCGCAAATTTAGTTAAGTATTGTGTGATAGAGGGTGTTTTAAAAAGAAATGCCATTCATATATAAAAATAATCAGATATACTTTTTAGCAACTGCAACTAGCTTAATTTGATTTTGGAAATCAAAAGAGAAGCCTGTATGGACTAGTAGTCTAGCTAGATAAACACAACAATAACACAAGAAACTTTCAGAAATTAATAATCAAGTTTTTTCTACTTCGAAAATTCATAAATAATTTCCACTATTTAAAAAGTTGTCATAGTGTAACTAATGTTTTGTCGTTTAGATCCTGATTAATTAGAATTATTAGATTAAATAATAGTTAGCACGGGAATCCCCGAATCCTACTTTTCATTTTAAGCAATATTCAAAAATTGATTCAATTTTCTTCTGGCGTGGTTACATAGAGACAGAATTGTTCGATATCTTGTGGAGATAGTGCCAACAAGATTTTAAAAATTTTCTAATGAAAATATGGTAGTTGACGTAAATTACAAATATAAACATTAAATTTTGAGGATCATTCAAAAATATTCTTAAAAAAGGCTAAAAATGAAATGCAAGTATTTGATTGGCAAAATCCAAAAGAATACCCCCCGCCCAAGGAGTGTTTTTTAATGTTCGCCGTTACAACTCGAAAATTATGGATCTAGAAAGATGCGGAAAATTAGGCTATAATTAACAAAATCCTATTTTAAATAAAATAATATGTTGTTAGCAGTAGCCAGAGTCGTGCCTAAGAGGGGAGAGCCTCCCCCCAACATTGGAAAAAAGTTGGCAATTTTGTGGTTTTTAAGACAAAGTTGGTAATTTTCATTGAACAGTTGGCAAAACTACTGGTTGGTACAAATCGCATATGTTATGGCATTCACTTAAAAAAAAACGCGAAAAAGCTTACTGCGAGGAAAAAAATCGTTGGCAATTTCACGACTGCTTCCCCATCATAAAAGTTGATTCGGAACGTCCCTGGCAGTAGCACAGCTAGAAGTCAACTGCGGTCAGGCTTGCCCACTAAACACACTACTGCACTTGTTTATGTCGAACACGCATACCGTCAACAAAGATGACGTACTAGGGAATTTGAAATAATGGGGTGGTTTCCCGTTACCTTCCTCATAGCCACAGATCTATCTTCGACTTGAGATCACAGCAGTGTACTGGACGGCACCAGGATTTGATACTGCTAGTTTTTGGTAAATATAATTATTATCAAAAAATTATTAAAAAATTAAAAGAATTATTAAAATTATTAGTAAGCGAAAAATTCTACTATAAATGGTACATATGGGTGTCAACAATGGAGGGGCCAACTTGACGGAGTCAATAAATATGTAAGTTTTTTATAAAGCAATTAGAATAGATTTTATCTCACAAATTGCCTAGTAATAACCCTAAAATTTTTATTTATTATATCAATTACCGATTAGCTTGAAATATATTAAGTGAGCGATAAAATTGCTTACTTAATCATAATAAAAGTTTTATGTACTGACATTATATAATATTATATATAAACAAATTCTTTACTTCACAAAGGTTATGTTAACTAAATTTTATCTGAATGAAAAATTCAAAAAAATATTATTCAGTGCAGTCCTGTGGTTTACTCATAAACCAGTAAAGCGTCATTTAGTATGTTTAATTTTCTTCTTTATGCAATTATCAATATTTAATAAAATTTAAGAATTAGACGGTCGGCAATGGCTTCGTAATAATTTGTGTATTTCAAGATATCTCCCTCCCACTACTTGTAATACCGGTGCGCAGGATGATTTAAAAGTCGGGCGATAGGTTTACACTGCATGAAACTCGTGCAGGTTACATCGTATGCTTGTTTAAATGTAATTTTTTGTTTGAGAAAAAATTCCGCTCCTGATGCCTACAGAGGCAATTATGGAGGAATTTCTCCATCTTACTGGATAATTTGATGTTTATATTAGAACTTGTTATTCATCTTATAGAATAATATATTTATGTATTTTCATTATAATTATGGTTAATGTGATTTTTTTAACTTTTGTGCCCTCCCATAGAAGTCACGAGCCGTCACTGTATTCATCTACATTCACACGTATTCAACATTAATTTTTTAAGTATTCAGTTGCATACACATAATATGTAATCTATCTACAGCAATAATTTCTACTGACTCAGAAATGTTCGAACACTTGTAGAACACAGAGAGTAAATAGCTGAATTTTTGCAAGGTACTCGACAAGTTCTGTCAAACTCATCTTTGCAAAAGTTTTCAAAATTTTTATAACAGCGAAAGTTATGTTTACGACCCAATCTGGCCAGGTGTCCTTAAGCATTGGGTGCCCTCCACCAGATCAAATCGTATGTTGAGTAATGTAGATAATCCATCTTCATAGATCCCCTACCCGAAAATTTTATTTATTAAAATAAAAACTACCAAATTAACAACTAGTAAAACATTCAATATTAAATAAAAATCGAATCATAATAACATAACAAAAGAAAGAGAAAAACACCTAAATAAATAAGTAGATAAAAAATAAGCTAGAACAGAAAAAAACAATTATAAAAAAATCTAAATATTTTAATGAAACACCAAAACATAAAATACCACGAATTTAAGTTTTTCATATACAACATTAGAAAGAAGACAATTTTTTAAGCATTTAAAAAAAATTTGGTGGATTATCTATTAGTTTTAGTCAGCCAAAACTGACCCTACGCAGCCCTTCGCCTTACTCGCTAGCAGAATCGCTGAAATCAATCCACCTCGACTGGAAAGCCCGACCTCTCCAGGGAAGCCCGCACTCGGCGAAGTACAAAACGCGAGTGACGGCTATTACTAACACTATATCAGACGGTTACGGTCTGATGCTTAAGTGCGTTGGCTACTAAGCAGAGAATACACCGAGGTAATCTGCCTTGAAAACCCTTCATAAAATGAAGTGGTTAGCCAAAACCAACTCTGGGTTGTAGCGCTACTGTATAGAAATAACGTTATGTCATGCTTATCCAACCATTATAAAATCGACTCTAAAGTAATTTCGATTGAATTATATAATTTAGTCAAAATTACTAAGTATAATACTAGTATTATAATAGATACTAGCAAATTTTTTATCGTTACCAAACGTTAATAAACGTTTTGTCATAAAAAAAATTAAAAAACACTTGAAAAGAGACTAACTTGAAGGTTTGTTGCTTTAGTTTGCACATTTAAAATTGTGATTTATTTCATAGTCCATAATTCCTACGAACTTGTTTGTTTGATTAATCAAAAATAGAAACATTTTGGCAAAAAATGCAAAAAAATAAACAATAAAAATATGTAAACAGTAATAACTTTCGTAATTATTTAAGAATCGACTATAAAAGTTTTAATGAATTATTTGTTCAAGTGATATAAAATTATCTGGAAGATACGCTCCCAATCTGCCCTGATCAAAAGTTGACCCAGATCAGTAAGTGACGACATTACTTTATCCAACCATCCGAACTACGTACATCTTCGGTCAAGAACTTAAAAGTCAACCCCCCCCCCTCCCCCAGTTCACGTATGAACCAAAAGCCTACTTAAGATTCCATAGGCGTCCCGGAATGAAATTAAGAAAGGATTGCGCCCACACTTTTATGTACATAAAATTGTTACAATGTAAAAAATCACTAATTTCCATATAAAAACTTGTTAAAATATAATTCACAACTTAGCTTCCGGTGTTCGTTTAGCTGGATTGTCTTATTTTGATGAATAAATTTCTCTAAAATAAGGAAATATAACTTTCTGCCACTTGTATCCCGCAGGCAATAGTCTGAACTAAAGAAAATAAGATTATGAAATAATAAAGTGAAATTTGATAAATTATGCGCATATTTTAGCGTATTTATTACGAAATGCCTACAGGTTTATAAATAGGAACAAATATAAAAAATATAATCAAAAATTCAAGCTAAAGTCTTCAATGGTTAAAGGTAAACCACCAAAATCCTTGATGCCCATAGACTTAAAAATTAACAAATTCCGGATTTTAATGCCTTTTAAACCCCAAAAATAGTAGGTATTACAAAATAAATTCTAATTCTGAACCTAACTCGAATTCATGCGTAAAAGAATATCACAAGACTGAAATCCAACCACAATGGAGCATTAATAAATAGCATCCAATCAAATTTGAATATTTTTCATGGAGTTGTTTGGATATAATTTGACGTCACACTAGTTTTCAGCACACTGACGTTATAAGTGGTTAGCGTTCCATTTGTTCATGGGAATTGGAGAACAAAAAATAACAGAAATACATATGCTAATAAATGTGGGATTGCTGACTACAAACTATAATACTATTTTTTATATTTTCTTTTTGTTTACCATAACAAATAATTAAAATTCAGATCGTTGGTGCTTAAGGTTGAACTTGACCATGAATTTAATTCTTTCAAGTCGATATTTAGCTTTATAAAAATAAGTAAACACTATTTTGGAATAGGGTCAAGGTAGCCATTGACAAGAATCAAATGAACAAGATAACCTGCTATAAAAAAAAATTACAAATTGGAATACATCTTCTATTAATATTGCTTAAGGTGTTTAATGAATTTACAAACTTCGTGACTCTCTCTGTGGTGTGCAATGTGACTTCGAAGGGTTTTCGCAAACTATTGTTTCACATGGATCTCGAACCATGAAAAACCAAGCAAATCTTTAAACTTGGAATTCGAGATTGCCATTTGGTGTTTCCAGACTTTCTTCTTATTGCTTCAACGATAAGAAAGTTTAGAACGATCGCGAACTTACCGATGGTAAGTTGTTCAATTACAACAGAGAAAGAAAAAAAAATTATGTAAATGATTTATATTCGAAGTACAAATAAACTTTAATGTACTTTAAGCAGACGTATTTTTTATAAAAAAATTCTGAATACAATAGAATTCTTATAGATTCCATCTCATAAAAAAGGTTGAGAGTCCGTATTTTACTCACAAGCAGTGCTTAAAATAGAATGGAAGACATCAGAACACCGCTCCGGTTGATAAAAAAAAACATCTATTTAAATAAATACTATAGCAGTGGATTGGTGTGATCACTGGTTGAGTTGCAGTGCGGAAATTCTAGGTTCAAATCTCAGACTTGACAGAATTTCTAAGATCGGCCTTCTGGTGTGCATCAACACGTTGTAGATTTAAAAATTGGTTCAATATTTACATAAGTCTGGTCAATTGATAGAACCTCAAGGGCAAAAAGATCAAAAACGTAGAATATAAAAAGGTTAAAGGTATATCCTCGTAATTGTACGAGGATATATCTCGAGGATATACATATCTCGAGGATATAATATAGGAATTATATAATTACGAGGATATACCTTTAAACTTTGAATATTTATTATAAATACCTAGTATTCGGAAATCACATTTATTATTATTCAATTCAGTTTCCGCAAACAATTTTGCTTTTTCCAGTCTGTCTCTACATGAAGTCTCGTTTAGTTAAGTTTAGAAGACGTAAATGTAGCGGATTATAGTAAATGTAGAAAATCAAATCAGTGACGCGTGCGCATGGATCAACGAAAAATGTTTTTATTTCCATTACAAAGCAAAATATTCCTGAGAAGACATGCGAAAAAGATTATTTTACTCAGTTGGAAAGAAGCAGTCTAAGGTCAAGTAAGTTACTCGTTTTTAATAATAAAAACAGAACTATTCCACGAAACTGCGATATTTAGATAATAAAAAGGATCTTCCCTTTCCGATTTCAATTTTAAAAAAATTACAATTTCACTAATATCTAAATTATGCTAATTAAATTAATTCCACCATCAATGATATGATACAGGATAACCTATAGAACTTAAAAAATTGAAAGTCAACTCTACCACGTTGCCATAGAAGAAAAATTATTAATTATCAGCCGCGGTCACAAGGCGAGATAAATTTTAGCATCAATTAAAAGTTTATAAAATGAAAGTTCATTAACTATATAAAATTTTGTTATGTTTGTTTGGCAAAAAAAAAAGATAGCGAAATAAAGTACATAATATTTTTTAATTATTATTAAGCATTATTATATATAGTGCTTCCCAGAAAACAATTTGTTTTTTTCTTGTTTCACTTTAATTTCTACTATAATTATTCCGAATTATTTATTCCATTGAATTCGTATTAGGAGTCCGCGGTTCGACTCTGGGTTAAGTAATGGTAAGGATTTTACGGATTGGTAGGTTTAAGCAATAGAACCAATCGAATTACAATACAGTTTTTGTCTTATTATTCAGATTACACCCTTAAACTTTTTTCGTTTTCTGAAATTTCGCCTCAACCATAGGTCAATTTCAATTTTTTAAGATCCCAACCATCAGCCTAGCTACCTTACAACACTCCAAAATTAAAATATTTCAATTTTTTTTTAGAAAATCATGGCCTTGTAAATTTTGCATTTTAAGGTAAGAAACCGTTAGTCTTTTGAATTTTCACACGAATTGGAGGACTTCTACCTAACCTAACTGACAGAAAAAATAAAATCGTGGTTTGAAAACAGTTCGAGGTATCAAAATTCAGTTTGGAATATAAATTTTCTTACAAGAATAACTCATAAATATCACAATGCAACAAAACGATGAAATAAAAAATATTCGTTGTTAAAATATTATATTATATTATATTCTCTATTATAGCCTGATTCGTGATGCTATTGAATTTTTCACTGTAGTTTAATTTGAAATATTTGATATCTAATGTAAAACCTGAATTTCAAATATTTTTAACCAAACATCAAGAATAGTTTTTAAAAATAATTCACACAGGCGATTAAAAATCATCTTTTCAAAAAAATAACCGAAATAACCTGTTTCAATAAAAAAACTTGGTGTCTGTACTTTCCGAAGAACAGAAGAACTAGAGTTATTATAATTAATTACAGACACGATTGAGATTGGAAAATTGACAAAGAGTATTTTAATATCAAGTGCAAAAAATTGTTTTCAAAACTAGGTCAACCACGACAGATTTAGTTAAACAAATTAAAAAATATTCAAATTGCATGTTAGCATGCAATTGTTTGTAAAATTAAATCAACAATTACAATTTGTGAACTTTTTTAACCAACTACCCCACATTCTAAAAAGTTTGCATTTAGTACACACCTTCCCCTATATTCAAATTAACTATTTTTTTAATTAAAAAATTTCTTTTAAATTTATTAGCCTTCATGATGGGGATAAAAATTTGATTGAAAGTAAATGTGTTAGTAAAATAAAAAGAAAAGTAATTTTTTGCACGCATTGGCAAATATTAAATTTTAATTCAATTTTTCGTAATTTATAAACATTTATTTATTGCAAGGCAGTGATTATTTCTTTCGCAGATTAGTAGAAAAAATTTAAAAATAAATAAGAATAGAAGATAAAAAGTATTTTTAACTTCTTGCAACTAACTTAAGTAAAAGATCATCGAGATAAATACTATTTTCGACATAAAGCAGTAAATAATTTTGTATGCTGAAGCAAATTTAAAGAAAAATGAAATCACTTACACTTTTAAAAACAGTAAGAAGTAGGCAGAGGTAAGTAGACACAGTGGAAGACTGAGCACAATATACATATGAAAATATAATTATAGAACAAATAAACCGTTTGATGTGAAAAACCTGTTTAATCATTTCAATTTAGTTGTTACTGCAGTATCGGTACTAAAAGTTAATTATTTTACGTCAAACTGCTGTAATGGTTTTTTATTAAATTATTAAAATACAAAAGTTTGAAAAATTGCGAAAATATAGGATTAACTCGATTTGTCAATTAAAATTTTTTCGACCTTCAATTATAAAAATATGAAACTTCCCTGTGAAGTCATAAATTTCATTATAAAATGCTAAGAAAGTTCTCTATAGAATCAAATTTTCGGTAACACAGCAAAGGTGTTTAACAATTAAAAATTAAGTAATTCTATAAAAGTAAAAGTTTTAGACGTACTCACCAAAATATAAAACTAAGATTTCGAAGAAGAGTTTGGTTGTGATGTATATTTCCTCTGTAAAAAAAATTGGATTTTAGAGTGCTGTCCAGAGCTATACCGAGAAACTCGTGTTATCCTTATGTCATTTACATCCAAATCAATAAATCGAATTTAGGAATCCCCGAATCCTAATTAAGCTTAGGCAAGATTGCCAAGGGTGAATGAAAATATATATTTATTCTTGCACGCACAAGGGTTTGAACCAGCGATTATTTGAAATAAATCACATAAAACACGAATAACTCAGTATATCACTGAACCCCAGACAAGTTGAAAAAATGAAATGTAGTTGTGATTGTTTGTTATTGAAAAAGGCATTGACAATGTTGAACTTTTAAAAATAAAATCACTTACAAGTAAAACTTCACAAACACATTTCATTGTACAGTGCCCACGAACTACACAACAAACTAAAAAATTTAAACTAAAAATCAAAACTTTCATTTTCTAAAATAAAATTTATACTTTACTTTCTCACTAGTTATTTACTTTCTCTATGTTAATTATTTTATCATCGAGACGAGTTAAAATTATACTTTATGATTTTTATTTCACTTTCGTTTTGTTACATTAAAATAATTTAAAGTTTATCAAACTTACATGAATAATTACTTTCCAAATTTGTCAAAAAACTTAGTTGGGTACCGCAGCACAAATAAGTCAAAATTTACTTACTCGTTAAACAATTGTCATGCCACAAACTTAATCTATTGCGGAGTATATAAAATTAAAAGTTACACATACATAGAGTTATGTGATAAAAAGTACATCTAACAAAATGAAAGTTTGATATTGACCTACTTTATTCCCTCTTCTTACATATTATACTCTTTAATATTATGCAATGGCATAAGAAAATATGAACCTGACACACCAGTTCTTCAGGTTCAAATAACTTTTGAATAAAAATTTAATCTTAAAGGTATTATTAAATGAAAATTCTTGTTGTTAGCTTAAATTAATGACTTACATTTACAATTAACCACCTTCGATATATCCAAAGATGATCTTTCAAGCACCAAATTCTAACCTCAATTCGCAGACCAGGTATTGTAAAGTTATAATTTAAGCACTTTTTCTTCCAAGATAATGTAGTTTTTCTTCACAATCCTTTACTCCACTACCTGATCTTAATTTGCGTAAGAAGTTTAACCTGTTGACAAGAATAAATTTTATCATTTCATCACTTTTGGTTATTTTCAAAGTACACTCAAAAGATGACGATGCTTACATTAAGGTACTTTTAGGTATTAAAAAGTGTTTCTAAAATTAAAATTTATAAATAGTTTATGATTGAATAAAATATACATGGTAAAAAATGAAATAAATATTCCATGTTTTCCGACACCAAAACACCGGCATCAGCGACGTCTGTTGATTTCTATCGGAGCAAAATTATGTATAGGGTTACTGAAAACCTAATTGATTTCACTCAATTGGAATTATTTATTTTTTAAATAATGAGCGGTAGGCAATGATCCCAATTCCCAAATTTGGATGATAGCCGGAAGCCCGCGAACTCATATCTCTTATATCTGGTACCCTGGTACCTACCTGTGTTCAGTGGCGGATCCAGCATAGTAATGGGAGGGGGGGGGGGTAACTATGATTAAAAAATAAAAAACACATTTTTCGGTACACCATAGGAATCGATGGTAAAATATTTTCGATTACTATCGATTTAAGGGGGCGGAGATTAAAACCTTTTATTTTGGTAAATCCACCGAACAGTTGACAAAACCATCAGTTGTCACTATTATTCATTTGTGTAAGGTGGAAGAGCAAAAAAATGGCAAATTCAGGCATATTCTCCCTTTAAAAATTATCGCTTCAGTTTGTCCCTGCTAATTATCAGATAAATCTTACACCGACCGACTGGGAAGTGGGTAACCGCGGTTCAAATCCTGGTCACGTCAAGTGCAGATACAGGTCTTTCAACTATCGTATTTGATTTCAAAATTTTTAAATTATTCAAAATAAAGCGCTTTAGTTGTAAGTCAGAGGGGCAACTGCCCCCATTGCTCCCTCCCATGTATCCGCGTCTGGGTTGAGTCGAATACACTGCTGCGATCTAAACCCTAAAATAGATTTGTAGGCTATGGGAAAAGCGGAAAAGCAACGGGAAACCACCTTATTCGTTAAATTCCCTAGTACGTCATCCTGGCTTCAGCTAACTGATTGCATACGCACTGCATAGTGTAGGTGCGTAGGCACTTGAAGAAGAAGTCTGTTAAAATCTTAATGTATAAAACATATAGTTTGTATGTATGTCCGTTCTGCGTTCATCAAAATCTCCCAAACGGAATTTAAATGAATATTCAATTCAACTAATAGTTCAAGGTTAACGCCATACTATTCCCATCAGGCCCGTAGCAAGGATTTTATTTCGGGGGGGGGGGGCACTCATAAAAAAAATTTTTTTTGGGGTTCCCCTTTCGAGAATTTTTGTTCCCACTTTAAAAATATATCTATTTACCTATTTTATTTTCAAATTTTTTTTTTGCTTTTGAACATTTCGGGGGGGGGGGGGGGGGGCACGTGCCCCCAGGTGCCCCCCCCCTGGCTACGGGCCTGATTCCCATCAGCTCTCCACATCAACTTTTTGCAAAAATTGGAGGAAGTTTATTTCAACGTTTTCATTGGTTAAAAGGCTAATTTTTTCGAGTCTTCATTTGCTATGAGGTCAGGACCTGACTTGCTAGTAGGTATAACATAAATTTTAATTCTATTTAATTTTCATAAAATTTACTTCCGGTACCCCGGAAGCTCCGCTGGAACGAAATATGTACAAAAAATAGAGCTTCGGATTGAGTCCTCTTGAGTTTCTCTCAGATCCCTTATCCCTTGTAGCAGCGGTCGGCAAATTGAAATAAAGGCGGGCCGTACCCAGGGACGAATAAGTTTTATTTTTAGCTTTTTCGCGTTTTTTTTCTAGGAAATACCATAATTTGTGCGATTTGTAACAACTAGTAGTTTTACCAACTGTTCAATGAAAATTTAATCGCTTGATTTTTTTACGTTGATTTATAAAATAGCCTCGGGCCGCAAAGTGGAGGACTGCGGGCCGCATGTGGCCCGCGGGTTGCCGACCGCTGCCTTAAAGTATAATTTCTTATCTGAATTCCTACTAAGTATTTGAGTTTTGAAAAGTCCCCCAAGATCGATATTTGAAGAAATTTCATTGAATTATGATGATTTCTTCCTTTCTAGACATGTGCCTTAAAAATCTGACGTAGTATAGCCAGAGCTGGGAAAGTTACTTTTGAAAAGTAACTAGTTACAAGTTACAAGTTACTTGATTAATATACCTTTAGTTACATACAGGCGCGGATACAAGGGGGGGGGGCTTTGAGGGCTTCAGCCCCCCCCCCCCCCCCCTTGACCATCTCCATGACCATTTTACCGAATCTATGGAATCTAAGAAAACAATGTTTCAAACAAAAATCTAGTAATTTTAAAATTTTATACCAAATAAAATTGAAAATATGTATTTTTGACGTAACTAGCACCAGAAGCAAAATATAGCCAGAAAAGCGATTTTTTGTCCTTATTTTCCAAGATGGCAGCACAAGCGGCAAAGGGTCAAGGTCGAAAACTTAGGGTATTTATTAGATCGCGGAAATAGAGATCTCCACCAATTTTTATCTCTCTATGACCTTTGAGCTAAGAACTACCTATTGCTTGGCCTAAAAGTTAACTGAAATATTTAACAGAACTAAACAAAACGTTAAAATAATAGAATTTTAACAGTAAAGTGTAGAAATACAATACGTAGAAAATCATCATTTAAAAAAATTAAAGAGATATTAATTATCATTTGACAGGTTAGGATTAAAAATATTAAAAAAATAAATTAATATTTAAATTTAAATAAATAAAAAAAATTATATATTTTTTTTTGTTATATGCGACTGAAGATCGGAAATAACCGTGAAATAGGCCTCATATCGCATTACGAATTTTTATACCATATAAAATACCTATACCTATACCACAAATCTAGTTGAAATTTTTATTTAAGTTTATTTTCTAAAAGTTAACTGCAATGATTTGTAATCAAGTTCTATGTATTAATAATAAAAAATGTGCAACATATATCTAGCAATTCTTTTTGTATTACTTTTTTTATATACCAAAAGATATATAATTACCGCATTATTGTAAAATAAATATCACTACTATATTATTAGAACCATATTACTAATAAATTTTTTTGAAATTTATTACACTCGCATCGATTTAACAACCAGAATATTTAAGTATTCAAAATAAGTCAAGCAATAAAAAGTAGTGCAATGACCTTTTATTTGGTACCGCGAGAAAATTAATTACGCCAATGTTAGATCGTCTAATATATAATTATAATAACAAAATGTAGATATTATATATTGTGGATTATATAATTATTGTCGTGTTCCAAAATCTTTATTGATTTTGTTAATTTTATAATTTTTGTAAAAATTTTAGTATTTTTTATTTTTTATTTTGAAAATAATTTTGTATTTTCCCGCTTTTCCCCCATCAAGTTGGTATTATGGTGGTCGGGAGGGAAAACGAGGCTTTTTGCCTCGAATTTCCGCTGTAAGCAATTGATGAGGGTTTGCCTTCTGAAAATATATTTGAGATTTTGGTTTGTGATTTTATATTTAAAAAGAAATCGATTTGAGTTTATGAAGAAGTAATTTTTTTATCGATTGTCCCAAATTTGGACAAGTTTGGAGTTTTGGATACTATTGTTCGAATTTGGATAATTGATTATTTATGGATCGCTGAAGATTGAGAAAATAGAGATTTTAATTGGAAATTTATAATAATTATTATTGTTATTTTAACACGCTTTTTTTTAGTTATATTTATTTTTATTTTAATTATTACTATATATACCAATTATAATTAGTTAAATGGTGAAATTTGTAAACTTGAAGGTGTTTTGAATTGAATATGCTTCAATACATAAAAGAAGACATTGAAGTCTTTTTTTTGGTGTCAATGAGGTTGGCTTGAAAACCTAATTTTATTAGAGAAGCTATTCATTAAGAAGATGAATTCATAGTTCTTAATAAATTAGTATTATTATTATTATTATAATTTATAATAATTTATAATAATTATGCAGTGGTGGCGATAAGAACTGGGAAAAGTTAAATAACAAAAAGTTTCAACATTTTTTAAATATTTTGTAATTTTTTTAAATTTTGTAAAATTTTGAATTTTTTGTTTTTCCGCCTACCAATTAAGTTGGCATTGTGCTAACGTGGGTGAAAAAACGAGGCTTTTGCAGTTGGAGAGCCGCTTGAGCGGACGTACTGGAGTGATCTCTGGTAAAAGTTTGATTTAATTTGATATAATATAATTTGATGTAATTTGAATGAGATTTGGATGAAATTACGTTAGATTGGATAGTAATAAATTGTAATAGAAATAACATCAAGAAATTTTACCTCGGAATCAAAGCAACAAAAGAGACTAATAGTGAAGACGATTATTATTATTATTATTATCATCGCTGCACAGACCCACTTTGCACTGAAACTCTAGGCTTATTGTACTTACTCCGTTTTTCCATTGAGTTGTTAAGGAAAGTTATAAGTATTTCGATCCACAGTTTGATGTTCACCAAAAGACTAAGTTAAAAAATTCAACTAGCGATCACATCAAGTCACCACTGTGGTCTTTACAGTGAAAAGGAAGTAAATGAGATATGAAGAAGCATTTCTAAAAAACTGTTGAATCAATATGACGAAAATAATGTTATTGAAGAGATGGATGAAGGAACGGAAGAAGAAACAACCATAAAGCCATCATTCACCAAAGTGGAAGCGTTATTGAAAAAAGTAAAATATGGAAAGGCTGAAATGTTGAAGTATGCAGGTAAAAGAATTCACCAAAGAATATACAGATTGATTTTGAAAATATGGAAAAAGGAAGAAATGCCGAACGAGTGGAAGATAGGCAAAATAGTCCCAATACACAAGAATGGTGATGTTGAAGAATGCCGGAATTACAGAGGAATAACCCTGCTACAAGTAACCTATCAATTCCTGTAAACAGTATCGAGCCAACACCCGTTAACAGTGTTGGGCCAATACATGTAAACAGTGTCGGCCCGATATGAATCACCATGACTTGGGCAAGGCTTGGCCCTACGTATTTTGCCAATATTGGCAGCTCCGGCAACAGTACAGTGCCAATACCGAGCCCGTCTGAAATACGTATATGGGGCATTCATATACAAAAGAGTAAAAACAGTGATCGATGACAGAACTGGAGAGTACCAGCATGGTTTTAGGGAGAAGCGATCGACAGTGGATGCACTACATGTAATGAAGTAAATAACACAAAAAGCACACGAACACAACATAGAGCTGTATCTTCTATTTGTCGATTTCCAACAGGCGTTAGATTCTGTTAAACGCGAAAAGTTGGACGAAGTGATGCTCGATCTAAATATACATCGAAAAATAAGAAAACTGATACAAACGACGATGAGAGGTTCGAGTGATACAGTAAAAGTCTGGATTAGCGAAACAAGGAAGTTCACAATTAATAGCGGTGTAAGACAAGGCAAGTCAGAGTTCGAGGTGCATAGTTTTAAGTACGTGGGAGTGCAATTGAATAGAAACAACGAAAGAGCCCCAAAAATAAATGAAAATATACAAACTGGGTGGAAAGCATTCCACGCAAACAAGAAGATATAGAAGAACAAGAATATATCAATTGGAACCAAACTAGAGTGCATGCCAAATAGAAATAGAACCGTCAATCATCATAGGCCACACCTCTAAAATATATCCAACCACTTAAAGAATGGTACGTGACATTTGGGCGCCACCGTTTGGACCGATTGGGTTCTTTAAGTGGTTGAAGATATTTTAGAGGTGTGGCCTATGATGATTGACGGTTCTATTTCTATTTGGCACGCACTCTAAAGGTAACACGAGCATTCGATAGTCAGTATCGATAAACGAGCGCGAAGCGAACATGATGCGAGCACGAACAGCGAGCGGCGAGCGAAGCATCCGTGCTCCACTCGACTGTAGGTTTTTTAGCGAATCCCTTTGATTGTTACATTACATGTCAATACCCATCGCGACATGTTCATAAACTGGAGCACAGGTTGAGCCAATCATTCGAAATGAGCATTCGCAGTGCCAAAGAAACGAGCTTTGCCTCGAGCGTTATACATTACATTACATTATAACGTTCAGTTACAAGTGAATCTCCACTCCATCTTAAGAGTATACCAGACGTTTATGAGAACGGTGGTCACTTATGCTGCAGAGGTGCTAAACCTTACTAAAGGTGAGGAAGTGAAACTAAGAGTTTTTGAGAGAAGAATAATTTAAAATCATGACAGGATTAAGAAAGATTGGTGAAAACGAATATCGAACAAGAACAAATGCTGAAATAGCCGAAATACTAGGAAACGAAGACATTGCAAAATACATTAAATCGCAGAGAGATAGATGGCTCGGAAACGTAACAAAAAAAGAGCCAGACAATGTTTTGCAGCAAATCATGGACTGGAAACCGGGGGAGACAAGAAATCGGGGAAGAACAAGATCTAGGTGGCTGGACGAAGTGGTAAAGGACCTCAAAGATATGGGAGTGACAGAATGGAGAAAGAAATGCGAAGATAGAGTACTGTGGAGAAAGATACCAAATGAGACCAGAACAAACGCGAAAATATAGAATATACTGAAAATAAGAAGATGGGGAGTGATTCACCTTGAAAGACAAATCTTAAAGACTTCATAGAAGTAGGCATATTCCTCAGTGAGTAGGTATCTTAATTAATAATAGTAATAAATTGTAGTTGGAAAAAGTGGATGAGATAATTAATTAGATGATAATAAGAAAAAAAATTGTAATTGATAAAAATTGGTGAAATTAAAAATATAAAACTGCAACATTTTGTGTAGGCTGATTTATTTGAAGTAGATAAAGTTGTGATTTAATTTTTATTTGGATTCTTTTAGAATTACTTAAAAAGAGTCTCATGCTCACAAAAAATGGATTACCGCTAGAGAGACGAATTTATTGGAAAGTTTTATAAATTTATACAAAGAATATCACCAGAGGTCATCGCAATATAGTCAAATATTTACCTAATTTTCTATGAAGTTTTACCTTTGCGAGCCACTTTAGCTTGAGGGCTTCTCCGCACCGTGGAGTCTACAGAAGGGTTACCGCCACTACTGCACAAAATAGATAGATATAACAATTGCATTAAAAAATAGAGCTGAGAGTGAGAGTGAAAAAAATTTCAAAATTCAGATGTAAAATTTATTAGAAGTATTTCTTGATAATTTTTCAATTTACATATAATTTACATGTGCGTTTGTTTGATTTTATTTGACGATTAACATTAACACTTTCCCGCTCCAGTCTAATGAAAATACATCAGTGAAATTAACTTGGTTTTTCATCAAGCTATAAATTTGTCAGATTTGCGTCGAGTATTTTATAGTTTTAATTAAATATCACATAAATTATTTATAATTATTTAATTAAATTAAAGTAAGTTTATTTCTACCTAATCAAATCTTATTATTATTAACTCGACGTGCGAACGTTGAGCGTCGCGTCAGCGTCACGAACTATGCGGCAGATATTGTAACGCACGACGCTCGCACTCTGAATACATCTTGAGCATTATTCTGACCTTCTTCCACTTTGTGATCAAGGTTTTTGGTACTTTACAATTAATCTGTTTTGATAAAACCTTTGTATTAAAATAAATAATAATATGATGCACTGGTTTGGAAACTCAATCAAATCGGCCGTATGGTTTTGGAGTAATTGCTCTTTTTACTGTTTTTAATCTTTACATAATATGGATAATAATTAATAATATTTTTCCTGTAAAATATAGTTTGTATATAACAGCGGACGTTCAGGAAATTTCCCAAATTCCCGATCAGCCCATCCGCCCCTGATCGTATCAAAACTCAGATCGATTAAGTACTCAATGACTAAAAAGAAAAACAATCTACCAAAATCCACGTTGACTGACTGCCACCGGATTACCTGTTTTGAATATTTCACACACTTTCATAGGTTCTATTTAGTTCTGGAATTAGGAATCTTAAAATTTCTCGGGAAATACCAGATTTCAAAGACATTTCAACAATCTGCAGACAGAAGAATTTCAGTGATTTCTCTAATTAGGATAACCTACTTTTGCAAAATGTTCAGTTTCCAGTAGAATTTAAATCGGTTTATTTCATGGAACGATCAACTTTTCAAGCACCAACTCAAAAATAAATACTTTCGCTATAATTAAATTTATATATTTTAAATATTTATCCGAATAATAGCCCATTTAAATCAAGCGAGGTTTTTCATGTGGAATAACTAATTCCCGATTTCATTCTTAATTAATTATAAATTAATTTAATAATAAAGTAATTAAAATTGTAATTGTATAATTTTAATCTGATGTCTACAGCTTTTGCAGTTGTGATTGTGAAAACGTCAATTGTAATTTTGATTTGTCAATTGATATTCATAAATCGTCAATTGTAATTCAGATTTTCCAATTGGTATTCAGAAACCGTCAAATCCATCGACGGTCTTAGATGGATGGATTAGAAAATCTATAAAATTGGCGCCCAATGTGGGGCACTTTTTACAATTATTTACCGGTTGATCATGAAGCAAGGAAAGTTATTTAAACGATGGAAGAAAATAGAATGTCGATTCAAATAGATTCACCAGCATATTACAGCACTCGACGAGGAACAGTAGGTATGGAAACGGTTGATTTTGAGCTAAGGAGGAAAAGCAAAGAGTTTAAGAGAATTAAAATCACTGGAAGCTAGTATAAAAATCAAGAGAAAATGAAGCTTAAGATGCAGGAAACATTAGAAAAAAAATTTGAAATAATGAAAAATAATACTAAAACTGGAGCAAAAGAATTACGCGAAGATATAAAAAGGGGTTTAGCGGATTTAGAAACAAAATTTAAAAGAAAAATTTTAAAATGAATGGATAAATCGAAAAACAATTTTGGAAATGGAGCAGAAAGAAAATTAAAAAATGTTTAGCTTTAAAAAGTTTCAAAAAACAGAAAAAAAGTCATACCTATAATATTGAAAAAAAGCGCTAAAAATCAAACACCAAAATGTAATTTTTATTAAATATTAATTAGACATTCGCTTCATAATTCCACAAAAGGTAAATTTTGTTTTTCCAATTTTTTGATGGATGATGGAACGTATGAAAAATTAACTGTAATTTAATTCTTGTTGAAGTAATGTAAACTTTTCTGAAAATATACAGTGGCTCCAGAAATTATTATCTATTAATACACTCCTATGTTAACAATGTAAATTGTACCTTTCCAAGACTTTTTTCTCATATAAATATCGATTTTATAGCAAAATTTTTCACACAGTTTTTGTTGCAAATTTCATTCCCTTCATTTTTGTTTCTATACATATTTCAATTTTGTTGTACCGTTTCTAAGTAACAGCTACTTTCGAAATACTCTGTAAGAAATTTAATAAAATCAACATTGCTCTTATGATAGTTTTATTAAATTTTTTTCAGGGTTTTTAAAATCGCTGTTACTCAGAAACGGTACGACAAAATAGAAGTATGTATAGAAATGAAAATAAAGGAAATGAAATTTTCAATAAACAATGTCTGGAACATTTCGCTATTTTGATTTTAATATGAGAAAGAAAGTCTTGGAAATGTATTATTTACATTGTTAACATAGAGGTAAATTAATAATTTCTGGAGTAACTATAGGTTAGCATTGAGCCATGTTCCTTACATTGTAAGCAAGGAATACGTGTATCTGGAAAATTTTCTTTAGAAGCTTTCTGAAATTTTCTAATTTCAAAATTTCTAAAATAAATTATTCCAAGTCCCAAAAAACATTTAAAAAAAACTCAAATAAGCACTAACGTGCGTTTTAAGCAAAATTTTGAGAAACAAGCAAAAAAAAGCACTATTAACATTTGGTCAAAGCACCTCAATTTTTAAGAAAGAAATTTTTACTATATGTGCAAACCGAGAAAAGTGTATTTAAAGTTTTGATTTACTATAAATCATTTCTATGTAGGAATTTGCTTCTTTGAAGTTTTAAGTATTGAAAAGAACTAATTTTAAATTTTACATGAAAACACTGTATATTTTCTAAGCTATTTTTGACTAAGGTGATTGCACCTGAAATGGACACATTAAAACGATTTTCTCTTTCAAAAAGCAAATATCTAAATTTTTGAATTAGGAGGATTTCCATAATGCGACGAAAGCTTGTTTAATACCTAGTGAGACCAAAACATTATGTTTTTTTTAATATTTCGAAGGGCATCCTTTACGTTTGATAATTTCCCTCAAACGTTGTCTTCTTAATATTTAAAGGTCCTTTCTATATCCATTCTCGTAGTACTTTCCACTAAATTGCTTTGCAAAAACCGTAAATATTAAAATTTGTCCACACTAATTACTAATGCCAATTATTACAACCAAGTTACCCACTCTCTCGGTGGAAATACACTCCCAAACAAGCATATTCTCGCCCCGTGCTTTACAGTTCCGAGTAAATTTTGCGAATTGAGTCTACGGCAAACCATCGTTTGACCATCGGACTCAAAAATGTTGTATTTGCTTTCATCGGCAAATATAACAGTTTTTAACTTAGGTTAAACACGTGATATCATTTTGTAGAAAAGTATAATCTAGGCCATCAGATTCTTCGGCCCTTATAAATCTCCGAAGTTAGATAGAATATTACCTCTAGGATCGGGGACAACCATTGGCAGGATAAAAGTTTTAGTGGAATATTTCAGTTAATTTATGCAACAAAAACCCAAAAGTCTTCTAATTGAGATCGTAACGCGTCCGCAATTGTCCAGGTTCACTTTCTCACTTCATAAAGTGATAAAATCCATCAAGAGATCGTTACATTTTCAGAAATACACCAGGAGTGTTAATGAGTGTTATGTGCAGATGACGATGATGTGTTAATAGATACCGAAGGAATCTTTACAAGTTACAGAACCTTTAGTCTGATAAGGCTACAATTTTACAGAAATTATTAAAAGTTCATCATTTTTGCGCCGATGAACAAAAATTCATCAATTCAATGCTTTTTTCATTAATATGATGAATTTTGTTCATCGGCGCAAAAATGATGAATATTTTATGTATGTTGGTACATTTTTTTTCAGTGACAAGGAACATGAGAATGTCTAGCTTAAAAGGAACCCATCTTAAAATCGCATCCGAGGTCAAATATCTTCAAATAATACTAGAGAGGCTAAATTGGGGCAAACATATTAGTTCTAAAACTATAAAAGTTGACATAAATGAGAAGATCGTGGGGTTCCTCCCAATATTAAGGGCTATGCTATATTATGAATGTACTCTTACTTATGTTATGAACTTACTTTAGACTAGTAACAAAACAGCGCCTTTTCTACATTTACTGAAAAAATTAGTCTACTTGGTTGTTAGTACACCTACTGTGGCTTTGAAGACTCTCTCTTCCTTCCTCCACTATAGATCTTCATGTGTGAAAGCAGACAGTGGGGGCTGCTCTTAGAACGCGGGCATAGAGCTTTTGGGCCCACAGGCAAGAAATCATACGCTGATCCTGAAGGACTGTTAAAAAAAACTGCCTTTATTCTTGCTTCTAAATGCTGAGAGGATTCTTTCTAAATGTGTTTGATACAAAATATAACATTCTGTCGAACGTAGAAGAAACTAACGGGTCTGACATTATGTCTGTACTCGTATGATTCCAAAAGCAATCTTGACTCAGAAGTAGTGATATATTTTTCTGAACTACAGTAGAATATAAGCTTAACACTAGTTAGATAATGCCTCCGTTTCCAAACGAAACTCATGGGTATACTACACTGCGCGGAAATAATTTAAGAAAATGATATCCGGGCAGTGGCGTAGCATGGATTTCTGGTACCCAGGGCAAACCCTAAATTTGCCGCTCCTTATTTTCTCAATTAATCAAAAAGAATATTTCTTATATCAATTTATTAGATATTGTTAAAAAAATTATAATTTTATTTTGCGTGTTTTATTCTACCTCGCTGGGCATCCCCCCCCCCCACGCTTCTGCATCCGGGACAAAACAATTCAAATATTCACAGACAGCAAAGCTACTCTTATGGCACCTAGTCATGAGCATTAAGATCAACTCGGGCCTGGGTTTGAGTAAAACGACAGAAAGATAATGCGAAAAAGGAGACGGCTGATGCCAACCGTTAAAACCTTAGATGTGATTATAAAAAAAAAGACGTGAAGACTGCATGAGAACGACCATAGGCGGCGAGAGCAACAATGCGTTTGCCCTGTGAAAAACTTCCCCTGCAGCTGTTTCGCAACTACCTACGTATTCGGTCCAAATTTCTCATGAGACACTTCAAGCTAAATAAATACCTATGCACATTGGCCTATGTAAAATGCCATAACTTGAAACCTTCATCTGGGAAGTACGCCGCAAATGTACGGAGTTCCAGTTAGTATTTTGCATATACCAACCTTGAAAGGTTAAAAATTGAACGGAAAACACAGGAAAAACGACAATAATCATAAAAACTTTTAATGAAAATTTGAATAAGTAGTTTAATTTAAATATACAAGTTATACAAAATTAAACTATAAAAATCAAATGAGTTTTGCGTGCAATGTTGTTTAATAATGAAAAAAATAACAAGTTTAATTTTAAGCTTTTCACACGTTCTGTTTAACATCACGCTCGACATGAGCATCAAGGACGTTCCCAATGGAACGATGGGGAACCCCCCAATAATTTTAGGTAATAGACAAAAGTTGGTAATTCACTGAACACTTGGCAAAACTACTAGTTGTCACAAATCTCAGCATTTCCTTGAAAAAACAAGCAAAAAAAAGCACTTTGTATAATGCGGAGAGCAACATAGTTGGCAATTTCAAGACTGTTGCCCTCAAAAGTGTCGGTTCGGCATGTCTCTAGATATGAGAAATTTTACTATTTAATTAAATATCACCTGTTTGAAGGTATCAGAGACGTATGGGCAAGCTAATATAATCATATGATTTTTAAACCATTATTAAGAAACAGCTTTTAAACCGTTTCAAACTGTTGCAAAAACAAAAATTTTATTTTGCGATTAGGTGTATATCCAAATTATAAGCAAATTTGAAATTTTATGCAACAAACCGCCAAAATATACATTAGGGATATGAGCTCTTCTAAAATAAAAAGTTAAACAAGATGGAACTCGCTTTTGTGACAGTTCTTAGGTTTCTATACATCTACTTTTTTGATAGGTTAAATTATTTGGGCTTTATTTTATAAGAATTTTTAATGCGTTAATCTTTTAAATAGGTAGATACCAACGGCAAATTTTTTTTTATTTATCCATTATTTTCTCGTCCATAAGTTATAACTAAAATCACTTATCGGGAATTTGGACCAATGGTCAGGTGGTGAGATTCGATTTTTAATTGTAATTCTGAATATTGTATCATTTCTAGTCCTGATGAAGAGTAAAATATAACTCGAAACCTCGACAAAAAGTTTAAGGGTTTTATTTCATTCTCACCATTGGTCCAAATTTCCGATAAGTGATTTTATTTTTTTTTATATAAGGAAAACCCTAACAAGTTCTGATTTTTTTTTTTTGAATCATGCGGACAGACAGACACGGAGCCAGATCATAAGGCTTCTTCCTATACGTTGTATAGAAGCCTAAAAAGAAAGAAAAATACTCATCCCCCAAAGAAAACCTAGCTACGGCACTGTAAAAAAGTGTTACCAAGTCATTCCAAATTTTTTTTTCAACTTTTGAAATTCTCTAAAATGTTTGTTAAACTGCATTGCTCGCCATACTCATGTTCGGCGCTGCACAGAATAGAATAATTGCCGAGGAATATTATAATACACATATTATTTTTTAAGTTGATTTTAGGCTTCTATATAAAGTATAGAGAGTAATAGTCCCGTGTCCGTCCGTCTTTAACTTTAGTGCTCTTTCAACCTTAATAGCTTGCCTGGATCCTTGAGTTACACTAGCGGGGTTCTCCTCGTCAGATAAATCTTCTTGCGATCCAGGTTCCAAAGTAAAAGCAGCAAAAATGCAGATGGTGACGAAATTGCAATAATTTAAAATATAATTGATATTGTAATATGCAATATAGAATGTCCTATTCTTTATTAGTTTGTTTCCTTTAGAGAAAATTATTTTTGGTATATAGGGTATTCAATCTTGAAATCGATTGCAGTAATGGCAAAGAACAAAGAAAAATAAAAAATTAGATATGATATAATTTATTAAAAAGTTATGTTATAATATTAAGTTTGGTTTTTGGATCATATACTGTTGTCGGCGTTAGCATTTTTAAATTCAATCTCGATGTATTAAACAATATTTCAACCTAAGTAAATTAACACACGAAAATGAACATCAAACTACAAATCATAACTGCAGGCGTTAATTATTACAAATTTAATTTTGTCTAGGGTAAAATAAATGAGGCTATTACGGTAAGTATTTATTATAGAAATTACTATTACCATAGGTTCAAGTAATTACACTTTATTGTTATGCACTCTTAAAAACAAAATCAAGCGCACAAAAACGAGAACATCAACAAAATTTGAGAAAAACAATTTAACAAAAACTAAATGGACGTTAGAGGTTCTTAATTGAATTTAAACAATCTTATCGTATAATATGTACATTAAATTAATAGAATTCAATTAATCTCCGGAAGGTTTTGGTATTTTGGAATGTAAAATGAA
Organism: Cantharis flavilabris; assembly: GCA_949152465.1. NCBI lineage: Eukaryota > Metazoa > Arthropoda > Insecta > Coleoptera > Cantharidae > Cantharis > Cantharis flavilabris. The sequence continues at coordinate 17,331,280 of OX424441.1, forward strand.
TGAAAAAGAATTGAACCTCTGTTAAATTTGACAATAACGAAAATGTTGTGTGAATAGAAAAAACCTTACTTAAAAATATATACGGACTAAATACATCTAATAAAAAGTATCACTCTCGATTGCCTATTGGCCCTTTACAAAAATACATATACCTTCTTGTTTTATTTTTACAAGTGAATGAATAAACAAGCTCACGCAAACAAATTAAAGTCTGCAGCGTATATATTTATATAAAAAAAAACAAATGAAGTTAAAATCTTATAATACATATTTGTAAAGTATCGGCCCTGTACAGTATCATTTAATATGTACATTAAAAAATAATTAATCCAATTATCTATGATATTTTAACAACAAATTAATTCAAAGTGTAGGGATTATCTTGGTCTCCAAGAACACGTTTTCTACGGAATCCTAACACATTATCAGTCTTAATGCATAAAATTTACTTAAGCAAAGCCGAAGCCTTCTGAACACTCATGGATGGCTTTTAGCAAATAAGTGTGCAATTTTTCAGACGTTTCATATACAGGCAAATCGAGTTGATTAAAACTAAAAACAAAAAAATGTTAAATAAAACTTTTGTCTCCACATGTAGATATTCAGCTGAACTTTTTGTGTATAAGTCAGTTTGTAAATATTGTCTTTAAAAATGCAAAGATTAGAACTACACAAAACAGAAGATAATAGCAAAAACCTCAATTAGGTTTCGAGCAAAAATCATAAGTTTTACACCGACATAACCGCCAAGCTATGCCTCTCAGTTCCAAATGCCCTTCATATATCCAAAACAAGACTTGATGACAAATTATCTTCCTAACATCCAACTTCTAAAGAGAAGGTAAGTATTTTCACCTTTCTGATACCTATGGCCAGCAGATAGACATTTGGTGAATAAACCTCTAAGTGCTTGGTCATTCAATGTCAACTTATACAAAAAAATTCAACTGGTTACATGCAGGAATATTTGCCATTTTTATCTGGCTATGGTCTTGAAAAAAGTTTTAACTTACCATGTATGAGCTGAAGGCAAACGATCCGTAGAACGATCGTCTCGATGAATTTGAAACTTTTGAACTCCGTTCATTCCTTCTAAATTAGCAAAACCTTGCAGAGGTACTTTAGAAGTTCCAGTAACAAATTGAAGAAACTTGGCTCTATCTGCTTGATCAAATGAACGTAATGCTCTCCAAAACCACTGAATCTGTAATTTTCAACAAAACTAAGTATTTAGCATCCAACATTTTTACATAAAAACTTACCTGTAAAGAATTACTTTGATATTTGTGATATTCCGTGTTCGTTTTTAAATCATCAATATCTACATTAGGCAAGCCCGAAATAAGTAACTCTAATTCTTGCTCGTTGAAAATAGAAATTAAACGTTTAGGAATAATATCGTAAAAACCTTCCAAGAAAGCATTTAACCTAAAAACAAAATCATGAGTTTGTTAAGCTTTTTTGCCAAGAAATAAACTTACTGTTGTCTAATAGCACCAGTCATTTTCATTTGACAGGAAAGTCGAATATATTCGAGTTTATTTTCTTCAGTAACGGCAACATTCCGACCATCGGGAATTAAATCACGAGTTTCCGTAACACCAAACTCATTAATTTCTGTACTAAATGTCAGATCATATCCAAGATCGTTAATATTATTTTCTAATAAATAAACAAGACCCCTATAAAAGCTATAATCTTCACTTTCCATATCTGTATATTTGACTGGAATACCCAAAATATGTTTATAAAACGAACGTGTGAAGTAACATTCTAATAATTTATTATCGTAGATTGCTTTAGCTAAAATTAATGACCAAATAAGTAAAACTTTAAAACACAGCAAGTTTACTTACCAATAACTCGACCAACAAATTTATAATAACACAAATGATTAGGATTGTAGTGGCTGGCGGGATTGATCATGTAGGTTACACGATCTCCAGGTGAAATTGTAAATAATGCATACATAGGATTGAAAATATCTCGAGATATAATCATATACCACTCCCTTAATAAACCTCCAGCATCTTGTCCTTCTTCCTCTGTTAAAAAAATATTTTATTTAAAATATATATCGAAATTTTAGCTTGGTATATTATCTCACCAGCAGTGCTGAAGTCACAAAATAAAAGTTATTATTAATTTACCTTCAAAAACGATGTAAAAACGATTTTTCCATTCTTCTGGTGTGCGACGATACAATTCTCTGAAGGAATCCTCAAACACGTGACTTCTACGAACATGTATAGCAGTTTCTTCACGTCTAAGACCTTGATCTAACCGTTCCAATTCAGTTCTAAAATACTTTCTCTTCACATCAAAATCTAACACCTTGGTATGATCAACCAAAACTGAGAAAGGCCCATCTGATAAATGTGCAGTAGTTTGCCTTAAAATTTGGTTTAAAACTGTACGATGCTTTTCAGCAAAATTGAGGAATTTTAGTTGATCGGCAGGCACACTTGGTTTACTACTTGCATCTGCATTTCCACTTTGTTCAGATTCCTGAGTTAAAGAGGAAGGACCTGCTTGGGCTGTAGTTTCAACTTCTTGACTTGCGTTAGGCGTTTTTGTTACTTCTCTATCTGTTGCTCCTTGTTGTGGCGAATGAACTAGGAAGAAGGCTTCCACAGCAGGCTAAAATATAAAATTGTGGAATAGTAAAAAATATGAGGCTGTTTCTCTTATATTTATTCTGCATACTTGCTTAAAATTATATATAACCCTCGATTATAATCTAAGAGCTAGGGATGGACATGTTATGTCATTTCATTTCTATATGAATATCTAACTTATAACCCCTTTGTCCATAAACCACATGTTAGGCAGTGGTCAGCTGAGCGACCTAGCATTACAAACCCTCCAGAGGGGTAAAAAAATGATAAAATTAAACGATAGTATAGATTTCAACACCGACCAGTATTCCAAATTTGACTTTTGTGCATATTTTTATTATTGTCGAAATACGAATGAAGGTTGGATTTGGAATACTGGTCAGTGTTACACCAATTTCCTCCTATTATATTTTTTCTTCAAGTTTATCCGAACCCCTCCCATTAAATTTGAGTATTACAAAACTGGTATGAATAAATACAATTGTTATTTTGCTACATACTTAAAATAATAAAATCAAACTGTGTTAGCAATAAATTAGTCAAACAACATACCTGTAATACAAGGACGGCATGATCATCTGGGGTATGTTCCAATTCAAAAAGGCACATACTCAGGGTTTCCCATAATGTTTCAAGCTCGTTTAATTGATCACTAAGTGCAGCAAGATGTGAATGCTGAGGAACAATTTCATTCACCACTAAAAACAAAAATTAATAAAACACCAATTTTAAAGATGTATTGACGTTAAAAAAAAATGTGAAAAAAGAACTTACCAGGTTGGACTACAGTTTCCTCAGTTTTGTCAGTAGCAGCAGCAGCAGCACTTTCGTCGGTTTTCTTCTTCCTTAATTCTTCCTCTGAAATCAGCAAATTAAATATTTTTTTTAGAACAAAATATTTGATTTACCTTTCTTGAGACCTTTTTTGATAGCTTCACGAATTTGAACAATAACACGTAAAACTCGTAGGAAAAATAATTGGCTAGAAGTCTTTGAGGTGAGTGGTGCCATGCAAGGCAATTGTAAATCGTATGAAGCTTTTATTTTGGATGAAGCTGTAATAATGACAGTCTCTTTTGTAAATCTATTAGCAATCGTTCCACGAGAAGAACTTGGTGTTGCTTCTTCTTGGAGTTTACGTTTTTGTACTTTATTTAATTTTTGCAACTCGTGCAACATACTTTGAATTTGTTCTCGTACAACTTCACCGATTCGTTTTGCACCATTAAGAAGAAGACTGAGAATCTAAAAATACAATTTTAAACTATAAAGCAAAAACATTTTAAACAAACTTACCACATAGCTCATATCAATAGAACAATTTGACAGGTTAAGGAGTAAATTAGTAGCATCTTCAAGACCTTCTTCGGAACAGCTTTTATAGGTTAATACGTTGACAGCTAAATTAAGAGCACTTTCTGGAGCCGAGACACTTTCATATTGTGGTAATTTTGGTTTTTGTGATTTTGATGTTGTTGCATTTTTACTTAATTCCGGCATGCCAGTAGTTATCACAGATAGTAAACGAAGTAATCTATCCGTTAGTTGGCTACTACGATAAATAACAGGTGAAGATAGCATACATAACAATTGGCCAAATGCAGATTGGTCAAAACTTGTACACGTATTGTCACTTTCGCTACATAAACTTAAATTACTATGAGCTTTAGCTAAACTTTTTCCCTTCTTCGAACTTGCCGAATCCAGTTTTAATAACATTTCCCAGAAGTCAGTAGATTCATTTTTACTTTTCGAAGGTGATACCACATTTTTGCTTTTATCATCCTTATCAGACTTTTCCTTCTCATCTTTCACTTTAAGTGGTAATAAGCAGGTAGGGAAATTCCTAGATAAAGTGATAAACAAATCCAAAGAATTTTTACATACAATAGGAGCTGCTTGTGGATGAATAACAATGCTGGCATGATTGGCGCGATCACTGCGTTTCCCCCAAGCACGATTAACAATAAAAACGTTAGCATGACATCCTAATGCCGCTTCCATGCGGATGTTCAGCCAATTAGCTCCGTTTCCAATATTTTTAGCATCAGTTAATAATTTGCTAGTTAAAGGTCCCGGTTTGGGGGCACGCCTTGTCGGTCTATTCATAGGTTCTTCTAAACGACTGTGCACACTTTTATCGATAATGGACAATAAAGCTTTAATTATCCAATCACGAGTAGGACCATGGTAACATAAATTCCTAATAACCCTATGTAATCTTAAATTGTTAAGCTTTGGATCGTCAGCAAATAATAACACTAATAAACATGACAAAGATTCGTGATCTAATAGTTGGCGTCCACGAACACGTGCTCCTGCATTTATGCCAGAGGGATTAGGCATAACTTCGGCTCGACCCCAAGTACTCCACTGAGCACGCTGGGGTAGTAATTGAGTATTCAAGCGAGACGATAACCGTCCCCGTGCTGAATGTCTTATTATCGTAGGCAAACTACTTTGGAAAAATCTTTCCTGTACCATCTGTCTGTTACGAGCTTCCCAATCTCTCCGTAAAGTTTGGGCTTCAGCTGCCAAATCAGGTGGTAAAACAGACATCTGCGAATCTTCCATGTCCGACAAAATCTAACAAAAATTATTTTTTAGTTGTCTACTATAAAAATTTCACTAAATGAAATTTTGACCAGATATTAAAAAAGTGTGAATCAGATCGTTAAGATCTTTAAAATCTGACATACAGCTAATAGAAGTTTTACTCAAATTTTTGATTATGAGCAGAACTGGAAAGCTTGCAAGCTAAAAATAACTTACCATTGTACGTAAAGAAGGTTGCAGCGTTTCAAAGAATGCTCCAGCATCGACTGGTTCATCGGGATTTGCATGTGCTGCAGCTTGGCGTTGCTGTTCAAGTCGCTGTTGCGTAAGCACTTCTTCTTGAATTGCAGGTGGAAGAGCAGCTAAAAACTCAGGATTAACTTCAGAAGGTACCGCATTGGCAGTCGAAGGTTCGCCATTTCCAGAACTGGAAGGACCAGAATACAAAATTCTGTATTGTTCGAGTACCTGCAAATTAAAAAAATTAATAAAAAATTGTTTTAAGAAAACCATCAACATACTTCTCGTCGCATTTCTGGAGGAAGAGCTTCTAAAAAGGATGGATCAACGCCATCTGGAATTTCTTCACTTGATTCACCACTCCTGGTATTTCCTACTTGCATGATCACATCTGAGTTAGGATTAGTTGTGTTGGTTCCTTCATTTGTTTCCGATACTGGTGGCTGATCGGTTTCACTTTGTGGAGACATGGATACGTTAGGATTGTCTTGATTCAAAGTAGATTCACTTGATGGTGCACCGGCACTTGTGGTATTTTGAATCTGTGTTAAATTTTGAGGATTGGTTGGTTGTGCAGGTGGAATATTCTGGCATAAATGAGCCGGTGGTGGATGCATTACCATATGCGTGAGTGGTTGTAAATTTCCCAATGGCATGGGAGGAGGTATGGGAGGTTGTATTTGAGGCATCCCTGTGTGAGCCGAAGGTATCGAAGGGTGAATGTACATTGGATGTTGACCATGAGAAAAAGGTTGCACTGGATGAGTGGGACATGGTAATGGTGCATGCAACATACATGGACGTGGTCCAAGAGTACAAGAATGAAGACCACTTGGATGAGGCATGGCAATATTTTGACCTTCGTGCACACAAATTCCACGCGCGTCGTGACATAAGGATTGTGGCATATTTGGTGTGTTGGGTGCATTCTGATGCGCATGAGGTACTGACACATGATGATCCATTGGCAAATAATCATACACTATTAAGTCAGGGGATCCATCCATACGTTCATTTAATCGTTCTCGGTGTGGTATACTTGGAATTGTAGGAAAAGAGAAATTCGGCATTAATGGTTCAATTGGAGTACTGCTTGAAAATGAAGATATTCCAAATGATTGCGTATCACTTGGTTCTTCAAATGGTTCTAGAGTATACGAAAAAGTAGAATTTTGTAAACGTCTTTCCGATAAACCTTCAGATGCTACACGTTCCACTTCTGACAAATTATCTGTCAATGATTGATCGTCCGATGGATCATCATATTGTTCATTTGGATTCACATAATTTGGAGTTTCTTGTGTTGGTGGTCTAGCTGGATTAGTTGGAAGTTCAGGTGGTATCATTTCAGATATACTGATTCTTAAATTTTGATCCATTTCATAGCGATCAAAGTCTCGGAATGGAATAGTTGATGTATACAGAGCACTGTTGAATGATGGACCACCGTAAAACATTGTAGGTTCTGGAGCATTTTGAGGTGGAGCACCAGGCCTTCCTTGTTCAGGTACATTGCTTTCTAAACGCTGGCCAACATTTGGGTTAACAAATGTATCAATTTCAAAAGTTAAATTATGAGTATGGTCTTGCATTGATCTTTCTAGCATTAGAAGATTTTCGTCAGTGGCGTCATCATTTCTCTGAAAATCACTGTCCCGTTCAGAAGAGTTACGCATGGTTTGATTACCAGATGTTTCTACAGTTGCTACAAAAAAAATTATAAATTATTTATTAAAAAATCGAAATAAACTTTTATTTACTTTGATCCGAGGTTTCAGAAGGTTCTGTGCTAGGAATTATAACGCAATCCGAACTATCTGAATCATTACCAGATGTGCTATCAGTTAGCGGAACAGCAAGAGGACCGGGATTATATGATAATACCGTAGTGGACAAACGTTGAGTAGGATCTATTGTTCCAGACATCGAAAAACTAGAATCTCCCAGAAAACCGTAAGATTTTTTAGGAGCTTCTGGTACTTTTGTTTTATTATGTTTTGTTTTATCTTCTTCAGCTTTCTTTTGCTTACGTTCAGCAATTTCTGTGTTTCTAAACTTCATTAAATTAGGAATCAATTTATTACAAATGTAAATTGTAATGTCGTATGTCGATTCAATGTCTAATAATTTGGATTCTTCATTCCACCAGTGAAGTACAGATGGTACATGATTCAAAGTTGCAGCTAAACTTGGCCCAAATAGATATCCTGATTGATCAACAAAATCTATTTGTTCTTCATTAGTTGGAATTAGGCTGAAGTTATCCATCACCACTACTCTAGTTGTATCACGACCTACTGGTGAATTCATGATTTCGTTTGTACTCAAAGAGAGATTCTGAGCTACAGGACCCAATAATCTAAATAAGAAATAATTTATTAGTACTAAGTTTACTAATTTAACAACAACACCAAATAAATTTAATTTATAAAGCAGTTTCCAAATTAGCTGCACGGGTAGTGGTTCAATGCCCACTTTGTACTGAAGCTCTAGGCTTATTGTACCCCGTTTTCCATTAAGATGTTAAGGAAAGTTATTAGTATTTCGATCCACAGTTTGATGTTCACCAGAGGGCTGGGCTGAGAAATTCTGCCGAGTGCTCATAACTCAACTAGTGATCACATCAAGCCACCACTGTGGTCTTATAAAGCAGTTAATAATTAAATGTTTAAAAAATCGTAATTTTGTTAGGATTTTTTTTTTTTTTTCGTAAAATATAAAGCAGTTAATATTTTACGAAAAAAATAAATCCTAACAAAATTACGATTTTTTAAACATTTCTTTGATTAATTTAAATAAAAGAAAAGCTTTGTTTTGTCTCAATAAATTAAAAATTGTTTTTATGAATTTACCTTTGTAATATAACTGGTGGATTGGAACTTCTAGCATTTAGCTGCAAGTATTGATAGCGCCTTGCTCTGTTAGTTCTTTGAGTACGGTTGACAGAAGTGGTACCGTTTTCACTGTTATGACGAGCCACAAGTAACGGATGACTTGCAGGAGCTGAAAATAGGTTGATTCTAAGAACCGTTTACAAAATATTATAATAGAAACCAACCTGGTTGATCAATGACAGTGGTAAGACCATCAAATAGCGGAACGGTAAATCCATTTTCATTCCATCTCACCATGGGTAGCGTGTCTTCAACTTCATGGTCTGCATATTGAATCATTAGAATGTCTTCATCTAGATCTACAGTTGAAGCATCGAATGCTTCAAATTATCATTCAAAATTAAGTTACACAATGTAACTAATAAAAAAAAGTACTTACTTTCACTATTAACTTCATTTTCGTAGTTATTATCGTCATTATCTTCGCCTTCGTCAATATCATCGTCGTCGACCTCATTGTCATCGTTGTCCTCATCTTCTACTTCCTGATCAGATGCATTAGAATCAGAATCTCCAGAATCTGTACTCATCAATTCCTCCTATAAATAAAAGAAATTACTTCTGTGTTTAGATCACAATAATAGTAAAATGTACTGTTGCATCAGGTTCGTGTTCATAACCAGTTAAAGCATCATCGTCTATGTCCATAGTGTGATGGTTACGACCAGATGCAACTTCACTGTAGCTACGATTGGTTTCATTAGTACCATGATCTAGAAGCTGATCCATAATATGTTCTAATACGGTATCAGTTTCTTCATGCACAGCTGCTACATCAGGATTAGCTTCAAGACTTGAAGCAACCGCCGAAATATCGTGTTCAGTGTTTTCTGCATCTTCAATAGCTTCTTCACCCTTCAAAATAAAACAACGTAAAAATGTATCAAAAAAAAAATTACCAACAATTATTACTTGTGCATTGGTAGCTTCAGTAGAAGTAGCTCCACTTTGAGTAGCACCTGTATCGTCCAAATTGCTTTGTTGAGATTTCTTATTCATTCTATTACCTGGAGTACCACTGATTGGTTGATTGACAATTCGTGACAAAGCTTCCATTGGTTTCAACGACGAATTCACAGTGAGAGAAAAGTTAGGACTAGATAAATCTAAATAATGAGATATTCTGGCTAAATCGTTAAAAATTCCTTTTCGTAACATTAATTTTACAATATTATTGATTTGTCCATTAAAAGATTGATTCTTGAAAACGCGTAATTGATTAGAAGGTGGGCAATTTTCAATCATTGTAGTTATAATTCCAGTAATGAGTTGGACTTGATTATGTTTTTCAAAAGATTCTGGCATAAGCAGAGCCCTTCCTAATGCAGACTTCACCTCATTAACTAAAACAGCTTGAGCATCTGGACAATGATTGCAAGAAGAAATTGCAGCAATTAACACACGGCACATCATAGAACAATCACGATCAGATATGTTGTCGGTAACAGGTAAGAGTTTATCAAACATGAATGCCAAAGCCGAACAATCTTCTGTTATAATTTCGTTACAACCTGCTTTGTAACTAAAATCAGTAATCAGCTTAGCAATTGCACCATACGATACAACAGCATCGGCTAAGATTTTCAAAATACAGTGTTTTGCTAACATAGGCCTCCTTACTAATTCTTGCTCCAGTCTTGTATCAAGAGCAGTTTCACTTGGAGTTCTTGTTATTTTTACTCTTGTGATAGGCGTTACAGGCGAATCCATATCTTGGATATCGTTCAAAATTTCATGTGATGCCGAATTATTTCCCAACAAGTCACTTGCTCTTTGATACATGGTTTCGCGAGTGGCTGTGGTAGTTGACGAAGTAGAAGGCTTTGGTTTTATTTCTGACGTTTCAGGTGTACTAAATTCTAATGGCTGCAGTAATGCATATAGTAAATCAAAAATTACTTGAACTGATACTTCTTCTTCCATTTGTGGAGTTTGAGTTCGTGTCATAGGTTCTGCCCGTACTGGTAAACGTGCATCTATATCCTCCGCTATAAAAAAACTTATTAGCAAGGTGTTTACAAATACGAAGAAAGATTCCAATTTTTATTTGCTTTTTGTGTAATTGATAAACCTCTGAATGTTTTTATAGTTATAGTAAATTAATACTATTAAATTAATTTGCAATTGCTGATCTAACAATTATCAATTCGCTCGACATTATAGGATGTGCTAAAAAAATAAAAAATGGAATCTTAAGAAAAATTAAAATACTTACGTCGTCTAAAAATTGTGCAATCCACACGAAGAATAGACTTGGCTACTTCAAAAAATGTGTCAGGTGATCGAGCAACAGCACCACCAATTTGCCTTGCTAAATACATTAATTCTCTATATGGAGGTGGAATAGATGGAAGGGCTCTTCCACGAATTACTTTTTCGATTGAATGAGCCAAGGTTTGTGGTTCTTCTAACGTGTGGCGAATTAAAACAGTAGCCAAAGGTCCATATCCACTAAAAGCTGAAGTTTGTCTCATTTTTAACAGACACTTAATTCCACCTTCTTGTACGAAAACTTTAGCATTATCGAAATCTCTGGTTAAACGTAAACATATGCGCATTAAAGCGTGAAGTAAATCTTTATCAATTTGTAAGTGCATTAATTTGACACAACTAGTGACAATTTCTGTAGTTTGTTCTTTTGTAAGACTAGGAGCCGGAATGCAGCGTTTGTCTTCTTTTTCAGTAAGAATGACTTCATCGATTTCCATAGGTTCGCTTGCCGATTCACCACTTTTGGGATCGTATTTTGCATCGTTGGCCAAATTAATAGGGGTCATGGATATAGGTCGGTTGTTGCCAGTTTCATCATTACACTGTAACATGTTACCAAAAGTTATTGTGTAACGACGACGTCCGCATGTAACACGGATACTTTGTTCTCCATTCCAATATGAATCGTTAATCAACTTGTTATTGGTTGCAGAATAAGGAGTCCATTTACCAGTTACCAAATCATACCACTTCCAAATACGATTGGTTACCAAATGCATGTTGCGTTTTCTCTGTGTACAAATGGATACTTTTCCTAAAGAATCCAATAACAACAGAATTGGTGTCAACCATTTAGGCTCACTTGTTTTCTTAGTTTCGGTCATAAATCGTTCTGCCAACGCAATTAATTGTATAAAGTGTTGGACCAACTCTGCACGATATACAGCAAACCCACATGGCACCCTCATATCAAAATAAGATGGTACTTCAAAAAATAATGTGTATAAATGTGTATAACAGCCTAACCGAAGAGATTTCTTTGAATCGCATAATTCTTGTAATAACTCAGGAGTGATGGTTTTAGTTTTGAAATTTTCCAAAATACTCTCACAATTTTCTTTTATTTCTCCCAATAATTTATCTAATAATTCGTCTCTAAAAGTAGGACCATTTCGTTTCATTATGGTTCCCAATAACTCACACACTTTATAAACAGTTTCAGGAAGCATTTCCACCAATTCCAGACACACTTGAAGTGCACCGTGTGTAAAATTGTCAATTAATTCTTCTGCTAGTGGAACTTTCTCTTCTTCAAGTTCTTCTTTTCTTTTTTCTAGAGACGGTACAGTTTCGTCTAAAGACAAAGCAATAGCTTGAATAACTTGGTCATCTTCGTCGACATCCATACCTGAAGTACCTGGACGGGACAGATGAGGAGGATTTGATAGTAAATAATCGGTAGCTAATTCAACATTCAAACAATGTGTGAGTGCTTCTAAGGAGTGGTCGCAAGAAAATCCCATATCCATAAGCTGTCTTAAACTTTCTTGATTTACACGAATCTCGGGTCTGGTAGTACTTGAAGTAGCTGTTTTATCCTCGCCCTTATTCAAACGTTCTTTTATAATTTTCTCACCTCTTAAAATATGACGCAAAATTGATAGTATTGATTCAGTCATACGAACTCCATAAGATGGAAGAGGTTTCTTACCCCACATTAACATAACAGCTTCGAATGCTAACTTGTGAATTTGTATTAAGTAACCCAGAGGGTTAAACGTAAATAGTTTCCTTGCTTTCATGCCAGGTGAGGTTTTAGTGTTCATCGAGTGAGGGGAATCTAAAATAGCTTTAGGATTTACCATTTTTTCCAACAGTAAAAGCCAGGCATCCAAGAATTCACCAGTACCCTCAGGTAATTCGGGATGTTCTAGTCCTTGATTAAGATCGATCGTTTTGGCAGCACTCAAAGCCCACTTGAAAGTATTGAAGAAGATTGCTTGTCCTCCCAAAGTAGAAAACATTTGAAGCATGAGATGATATGGATAACGTTTTTCATCAAATAACATTGGACTGGTGAAACCAACACTGCAGATCAAAAATGTAAGCTTAAATTTGGGAACTGGGCTTTGTGGAAGCCGCTCGTAATTTAATCCATGTGCTAGTAAAAAGTTGAGTGTTGTTGCAACAGATCTTGCAAATGGACTTGGATAAGCTGGCGTGGAAACGATACTTTGTCCTCGTCTTTGTCGAACCGGAGTTCCAACACATAATTTGACTAATAACCCGAATAATTCTGCTAGAGCTCGTCCTAGTCTTGAGGAAGCTCCTAAAAGTGGTTTAATGTATTTTAACTGCTGTGCTGAAGGTTTAGCAGTAACAGGTTCGCCATCAATTTCCATCGACTGGACTTGTGTAGGATTTGTTGACAAGCCTTCTAATGCTGATGCAACATTGGCTGTGGTGTCGCAAGTCGAATTGCAACTACTATCTGCTCGATCAAAAACAGGAATATTTAACTTTTCCATGTCTTCTTTACCAAAGTCACAATCTAATGGGATTGCATCATCACTACATAAAGCCAAAAGAAGAGTACTTTCCCAAACAAGTGATGTGTATAATTCGGCAAGTCCTTTGAGAACAGTAAGCCCTTCTTCGGAACCCCAGTGTTGTAATGAAAGCAATCGTATTTCACTTTGACCAGTACGACACACGTGCACAAACATCATAACATAACCGTGTGCAGCAGCCATAGCATGAAGTAAAGGTGTTGCTGAAGCATTATTAAATGCACTCTCTAGATGGGGTGCACTGGCAAGCTCATGTAGTAATTTGGAACCACTACTAGAATCCAATTTTGAATACAATGGTTTTAGAGTCTGTAGTACTTCATTTAACTGAGATAATCCTTGTTTAAGTACTTGAGGTTCATGGGCCAAATTTAAAATACTTTTACACACCGAAGCAACAGCTTGGGCAGAAACTGTGACCGGACAATCAACCGGCAAATTTGGCAGACCAAGAATTCTGAGCAAAGGTTCCAAACCACTTTGAAGAACAAATTCACGACAGTGATCGTCGGTGGAATTATTACTTAATATTGCATCAATAAATTTCATAATGTTTAGGATGTAGTCGACTAATGCAATTGGCGTTTTTTCACTAGTTTCGGACGAGGCTGCTTCTTGTGATTCATTTTGGGCATTATGTGAAGAGGTAGATGCTTCTTCCTCGTCATCGTCTTCTTCATCAGAAGAACCTAAACCAAATTTTAATCGTAATAAAAACTAAATTTGAGTTGAAGCTTACCTTCGGCATTACTGGATGACCTGACGATGTTGATCGGAGAAGTTTCCGATTTACTATGAGGTCTCCAACAGATGTATTTAGGATCAGATCCTTTTTGACACAAGTCGTTTAGTAATTTTATAATAGCTGCCGTGGCATCAGACTTCAAACTAGGTTGATGACGCATCAGTTCATCCATCGCATTTCCCAAATTGGAAGCTAAACAAGAGCGAGATTAAATTGGGAAATTTTTAAACGAGAAATTGATTTACCTGTATCGCCCAAAGGATCAGAACTACGCCTACGTCTCATTGCAGATAAATACTGAGGCGATATTAAGACTTTCAGTAGACGTTCAAATGGCTTACGTTTAACAAAAGATTGCAAACCTCGAGCGTTTAAGCATAATGCGCTAAATACATTAGGCAAAGATCCCAAAACTTCTCTTGTTGCGGGTACATCTTTTGTCAATAGTGCATGCAAGATGACATCGGTCAAACCGTTATCTTGCAAAGTCGATAAAAGTGTCGGTTCTTGAAAAACATACACAGTCACTAAATCAGTAGCTAGAAGGAACAGCGAAGGTCCGTAATACTCCGCATTGGCAATAATATGCTTCAAAGATGTTGGTAAAATTCCTTCCATTACATGTCGCACGTTTTCAGCAAACATTGTGTCTTGTAGTGCCTTTTTTAAGAAGTTTAACATCGACTTCAGGAGAGCTGCTCTTTGAGGAAGACAGGTTTTTCCGGCGTTTGTAGCATTATACACGCATTCATAATTGCTTATGCCTTCTTCCTCGATTTCAGAAGAACAAGCTTGTTCGACGAGTTTAAATTCATAACTTTGTTCCTTTAAACATAAATTTACTTCCACCTAAAATTTTAAAATAAAGAAAAGCAAAACAAGAAGAGGAAAGTTTAACTTACATCCAGACGATTGATAAAACTTTGAAGTCCTCCGTAACTATGAAAAGCTTGCATGTCAATATTAGTAATTAGATCAATTACGCGCACCGCTCTAGTCACAAACTAAAATAAAAAGAAAATTGTGAATTCTTCGCAATTATATAAATTTTTAGAGCTTACGGTAATATGTTCCAATTCTACACCATGCCAATTAATGACTTGAAGTAAAGACTCCATCATACCACAAGATACCAATGCTTCTCCGCCAGCTTCGTAACTCGCAAGATGATAAAGAAACGAAAACAACGCAGTAGCTAATGGCAAAGGAAATTTTGAAGTATAATCACTATTTGGTAATGGTATAACAACTTCTGTCATCTTATCGTCTTGATCACTAATATCCGTGTTATCAGTACCTTTGTCAATTTCAAAACTTTGAGATTGAGTTTTAGTTTGCTTGGTAAGTAACGAAATACAGTTACGAACCAATGTAGGCAAAAATCCATGGTACTGATTTGCTCCTGTTACGTCAATTATGTTATGTAACCTAGATCCCGGTTTCTTGGGAAAATGTGGATTTCTATCTAAGTGAATTATAGAAGTTAATGTTCTGAGAGCAGCTGAACGAATTTCAACCATTTTAGGATCTTCCAATTCTACTAATTCTACCAACTCTTCTAAAAGTCCGTTATAGAGAAGAGCATGCACAGAATCTTGAAGTGCATTCGAGTACACGAGTACAGAAAGTGCTTGAAGGCGAGCTTGTACACATAAAAGTCTTTTACTGTAGTTTGCAAAGTGGTGAGCTAAACGAACATGGGTAAACAGCCACATCTCTTTGTCAGCAGGAACATAATATAAATAACACAGTCCCTTCATAATTTCAGCAGGTGTTTTGCTAAGTTTATCCACATTTTCAACATGGATATATCCAGAATTTTGCTTTCCTTTTACATCTTTGTTGTCCTTGTCTTTATCAGCACTGTAGTCTTTATGAATTTCAAAATGTAAGGTTGTTGCGGAGTGTGGAATAGGTTGACTTTCAATACAACAGTCTGCCAATCCAAAACCATTTTCTTTTCCTCCCCAGCTCTGTTATAAAATAAAACAATATAGGCTTGGACTAAAATTAAATTTAGAAATAATTACCTCTGCAAGGTAGTGTAAACGGAATAACAAAGCTTGTCTTTTTTCACTAGCTAAACGTGTAATAAAATTGCTACGCTTAGAAAACATGTACAGTAAATTTAAAACTGCAAGTACAACATTCATATCACTTGAACTCATAAGAGCTAGAAGATGCTCCATGGAATTGTACAGGTGTCTTGAAAATGAATGCTCTATCAAAAGTGTCGTAAAATGTAGAGTCCATAACAATAATTTTTTATCCTATAATAACAAAAAAAGAAATCAGGAAAAATAAAGCATTTAAAATATTGCCTTATTTATTTTAAATAAAGACATAAATAAGAGTTGCATATTAAATATCTCGAGACATGAGAAGCTGGCAACTGTTCAACAGTATCCAAAATTATTTTATTAGTCATTTGATTCTCAAGCCTTGTTGATGGAGAAACAATAAAGATGCTATGTTTAGACAGAAAAAAAAAAGCACAAGTTATAAACTTAAAATTTAATATGAAACATAAATTTTCATTGTGTAATACTAGTAATTTATTACTAACAATGCGCAATTATCAATTTTAGACGAAGTCACGAAGTTTTATAAATACAATTATTGCAAAAAAAAAAGTTTTAAAATTTTGAATATAAAATTATTTTCAGTCTAAGTTCTAAGTGAATGCAAATAAAGAAAATTTTGACTTATGCAGATTAAAATATTCAAAAAAAGAATCTCGTTAGTTAATCTATTCACGCACGTCACTAATTAAATGTGATTAGTAAATTTAACAATAATTAGTAGTTTTCATATATTTTTCATGGAAAATAATTTTACAAAAATGAAAATCTAAAAGCAAAAATTACAATAGTTTTTTATTTGTTTCAAAGAAAATAGAACATTAAGCAGTAACTAAATTAAAAGTAGAGACTACGCAAGATCTCAGTCCCTAATAAACACAATTTTTTTTGTTTTTTCCAATATGGCACGTTACAAGGGTAGTTAGCATGTTCTGTATCATATTAGGTAAGATATAGAGCGATCTAAAGAAAAGCAACTATTTCTGCAAGAAATTAAACCTAAGGATCTTCCAATCTACTTGCAGACATGTTAGAACTTCGTTTGTTAAAAATCCTTTAAATTATTGTTGCATAAACCAACGAAAGTATTGCATTAAAAAACATTTAAACGCTATTTTCTCAAAAATGGTTGCTCATAACACTTGAAAAAAAAACAACAGATTTTCGCTTAATTTTAGTGCTCTTTCACTCTGTCAAAGCTTGTCCCAATCCTGGAGTTACACTTGGGAGGTTCTTCTCGTTAGAAAATTTTAGCAGCAAATAATCATCACAAGGGGCTAAACAACTGTGTTTATAACTAGAAAAGATCGATAATTCTTAAAGCTAAACTGTTTGTCTCTACTAATTTGAGCTATTCTTGTGATTGACGTGATATGCCATAAAATATTATCCTTGATCTGGATTCAAACTCGGGTGTAATGCAGCATGTGAGCCTAAAATTAGGCTGATATATAATCAGAGATACAGAGATGTATCCGAAAGAAGGTTACGATCAGGAAGTTAAGCAACGATCACAGATTAAAGCTTTATTCTAACAGACTTTCCTTGGTAATTAAAGGTAAACCAACTAAGTAATATGCCATGAAAATTCTTTTCAAAATTAAATGTACAAAGCAAACACTTTTCATTGTTCGTAATGTTTCTAAGAAGAGATAAACAATTGAGAATTAATGAGTTGAAGACCTAATAATAGTCGTGAGTTTGAATCTTGCTAAATTCCAATTATTTGGCCATAGTTTGGGTTCCATGTTAATCAATTAAAAAAATTTATAGGTTGGTTAAATATTTCTTGGATTTAAAAACTAACGTCCTCAGCTTGGTTATGCTTAGCATGTAAACGTCATGGTTTCATGGTTATGTTTAGCCAAACAAGAAACATAAAAATCTGTGAAAAGCAGTAAGTAGCTATGCTACTGCCCAACTCAAAGCTCTACCTTAAAATGTATGTTGTAGACGTTGTTCAAAGTTTGGGCCCCTTTGTCTTAAGTCGATTAACAAATTTTCTAAAGAGTCAACTTATTCAAAAATCATTCGTATTATAACCAATAAGAGGTACAAATAATTGCCGAAATCTGCACAACAGTTTTCATTTGAAAGCAAGCCGATTACTTTTTTCAAGCACCCAACTGCAGTGAACCACTTAATATGTCAATCATTTAATAATTAGCCTAAGTTATGTTGGAAAATGAGAAACAATAATCAAATCCAAGAGTAAAAGTAACATAAAAAATCAAAATTTTGCAACCAAAACAATCGGTAGGTCTAAATATGGTCTACAAAAGAAACTGGTAATTCTTTTCAGAAAGGGAGAACATCTTTTAATGAAAGAAACTAAATTTTTGGTTTGAGATCCAAGGTTGTATTGATTGTAATATGCAAATATGAATAATTTGAAAACAGTCAGTCATTTTAAAAAAAGAAATTGTAACCAAATATAATATCAAAAATAAAATGTCTTGTAATTTAAGTCAAACTATTTCGTTTAAATATTTTTATCAAGCTTTATCTTTTAAAATGAAGACTTTGCGATTCAATCGAAATGTATATTATTCAAGTTACTAGATAGAAAATGTATCAAATAATTTTTTGGTTCGTAACATTATTGAGATTGCAGAAAATAAAAAAATAATTTTGTGAAAATGTCACTCAACATTACGAACCAATAAAATGAAAATAAAAAGTGAGACTTACAGAACTGTCATTATAGGTATCACAACCAAGAACCCATTTATTATCGGGTGAAGCTTGGGTGGCTTCCTCTAGAATTGAATCAAAAATATCCAGTACTCCAATCCAATGGTATAGTTCGCATTTTCCAAATGTCCAAGTATTAATTTTTGAAAGTTCTTCTAAAAGTTCAGTACGGGAACATTGACGAAGTCGTTCGATAAGTACTTGACACTCCGGTGGGATTTCCGAAGTGCCCTTCCGCAAACGAGTTCTGTCGATCTTCATTTTTTGCAACCATAAACGTTACAAATCCACAAACAGATTAATCGTCATCATCAGAACCTAAAACAAAAATAATACATTAGAAATTGATAAACTAGGAAATTGATTACAAATAATATATTATTATAACTTGAAGAAATTTTGTTGATGGTGTGAAATGTGATGATTGACAAATATTGCAAATTATTACCCCACAAAACAATCACACACTTTTATTAAATATGAATACGTCGAAATTAATTTCACATTTGCTAAGCAAAATTTTTGAATAATCCGATAGCTTTATTTGAAAAAAAAAATAGTGAAGGTTGATTATACCTATAATAATCCGCCATATTGAAAAAAGATCTAAACAAATGACAAACAAAAATTGAACACTCATAACAATTTTCCTTTGTTGTAATTATTTTAAGAAAATCGAGCAACCACGTTAAACTTGCATCAGTATTTTCACTAAATTTTCCAACTCGAAAAACCTTTTGTAGAAACACTAACGTACCTTTTACGTTTAACGAGGTGTCTTCATTTTCGTGTAGACAAACGTAATAAATTGAAAAATTCCAATCACTATCAATTTTATAGAAATATTAAAAGTAACGTATTCTACCAATGTCTCTACGATTAATAAACCTTTAGTTTAGTTATTACAATATTAAAATTTTCTAGATATTACGAATACTACCGCACTAAGGTCACTCGTTATCGAATTGATGGGTAGAATAAACAGTGGCGTGTTCATTTAGGGTACACTAGAGCAGTATTAATTTTTTATGAAATTAATCAAACCGTCGAACTTAAAAGCAACACTGACTAAACGAACACATAAAAGTTTTTTTTACACTATTTTAATAAAACCAGACCATTCATCAGCAAAACAAACGAGAGACTAAAATTTAAATTATAGAGATTCGACTTTAGCACATTTTTAATGCCACAACACAAACATAAATACTCTAGAAATTTAAAATTGACAGAAGTGACTAATTTTCTGTCGAAAAATATTTAATAAGTGAAATTTAAGTGTAGATTTAAAAAATGAATAAAAAAACGACTTCCGATTTTGAATTCGCTCCATTACGAACCCTCGACGACTTTTTACTGGAGTCAGCTCGATTTCAAATCCCAAACTTGAAAGATCTCGAAAAATGGGGTAACCGAGTTGCAAACAATCTTCTCTACTATCAAACTAACTACTTCTTGGTAGCTTTAATAATTTTTATAATTGTCGGGTAAGCTATAACGATTTGTTGGTGATTTGTTGTGTAACTATTGCAATATGTAGGGTCATTCATCCAACTAAAATGGCTTGCGGTTTTGTTGTAACGGGTGTTATTCTCTTGATCTTTTGCTATGTTACTAACGAGAAGGTTGCCGCCCATCACTTCAAAAAGAAGCATCCCATTGTTTGCGTTTTTTTGATCATAGTTGGCGGTTATATCGTTACCTACATGCTCGGATCCCTCTTGGTCTTCTTTTTGGGAATTTTATTACCGATTTCCTGTAAGTTTATAAAAGTGTATTCTTTAGTTTGTGTTCCATAAATTTTGTTTTAGTTGCATTTGTTCACGCATCTCTACGTCTTCGAAATCTTAAAAACAAAATTACCAATCGTGTCGAAACCATAGGATTGAAAAGAACTCCGATGGGGATTTTTCTTGAGGAGCTTGGGTTGGAACAAGAAATGTTTTGATTGCCATTATAAGTGGAGAGCATTTATATCGAAACTAAAGTATATTTTTCAAAGACTTAAATTTTATGTGATGTTTTTTAGATCTAGAAAAGTTCAAGCGAAAGCTGTAGCTATTAAAGAAATGTATTGATTTTGTTACCTTTTTTAATTGTATTGCTTACGTAGTTTTAGAACTTACATTTATGATAATATGTATAAGCTGTTTGCTCAAAAATACTTCTTTCATAATTTTTTTTAATTGACCACTTAACCTATTAACAACAAACTAAATTTTTGCTTCAAGTTTCAAAGTGGTATTACAAGGTTTAAAAATTTATATCATCTTATAGATTTGGATATTTGTTAGTAGAAATAATGTAATATTTCTAATAAAACTAATTTATTAATAGTTATTTGATGATGAATATTTTAATTTATTGAGTAGGACTCGTCTGTAAATTAAGTATTTGAATTTTTGTCACACAAACGTAACAGCTTCCAAATAACATGTCGCATATCCTTAGTATACGTGCACATATAAAACAAAAAATGAACAAAGCAAAACCGAATAAAATAATCTAGTCATCGTTGGGCTTTGTAAAATGCGTGTTTCAAATTTTGG
Organism: Cantharis flavilabris; assembly: GCA_949152465.1. NCBI lineage: Eukaryota > Metazoa > Arthropoda > Insecta > Coleoptera > Cantharidae > Cantharis > Cantharis flavilabris. The sequence goes on from OX424441.1 coordinate 17,352,438, forward strand.
AAGAAAAACTATTAGATTGTTGCTTTGTGAATAATTATACAGTTTTGCAGATTCACCCTGTACTCATCATCTTTCAGGTCTGACTCCTCCCTTACGTTACTGCGTTACTGTACGTAACAATAACACCGAAGGGTAAAATTAATAGAAGTTGGTAAAATGTTAAAGAATGATTATATTTATTGGCTTGATTTACAATAATCAGTACTTGCGTACTTGCGGATTTAATGTAGCTAGGTTTTATTTTACGGTTTTTCCCTTTTCATGCATGTTACTGACGCGCACAGATGGATTAACGAGATTTTCCTAAATCGAAATTATAAGTTAATCGAACATAGAAAATTTGTCTTTATTTACTAAATAGAGGAATTGCATTTTGTTCTTGAGTAAAAAGCACCTTAATTTCTCTTGACAAGAAAACTGCCTTTACAGAAATATATATTATAATGCAATGCATTTATAAAATCAATTAAATTGTGTTAGATATATTATCAATGTTTATAATATTGTAATTCGATGTTGATGAAATATTTTCAGTGATAAATTGTTTAAGAAATTCAAGGGTATTATTGCGATATGTAAATTTCTAGACTATTACTCATAATAATTTCTTTCATTGAATAAAAACAACTTTAGCTGTGAGAAGGAGCGGGTGGGGCGGGGGTATTAGACCCGAAAAGTGACTATTGTGATGGCGAGGAGTAGGAATTCTCAAAAATATGAATTCTTATATGAAAATATACAGGGTGTCCCCGGATACACTTTACATGATTTCAGTGGTGATTTTAAGATTCTAAGAAGAATGTTTAACAAAATTTAGATATTTTGTAAAATGTTTCGTTTAAAAGATACAGCGATTTAAAAAAAGACAAGAAAGAAAAAATGTTGAAATTTTCAACATTTATTCATAACTCGGAAGCGGTTAATTTTAGACAATAATATGTTTAAACCTAGTTTGTAGATTATTTCACGCTCTTTATAAAAGCACTTCACCGTTTTTACTGAAAAATCAATATTTTCCGAGCTATATTTTCCATGTGAAAATGGAAAAAATAATTTGTAATTTTGTTAAATATTTTTCTTAGAAAAGTGTCCTCTATCACCACTGAAATTATGTAAAGTGTATCCGGGGACACCCTGTATAAAAATAGTTTATTTTCTAAATTTCGAGAAAAAGGGAGAAAAAAGAAGATTATGTGTGAATGAACAAATAAGAAACTAAAGTAAATTCAAACAATTGTTTGAAATAAAATTTGTTTCGTGTACACAATTGAAGACAAATTTAATTAAAATTAACCAAGTTTACGCCATACTAAGCCAAGTGCAAAATAGCTCCACTTTCCCTAAAACTTTTTGGAAAAGAAATTATACATTTATACAAATATTTATAAGAAATAATTTGTAAATAGGATTATCTTTTGTACCTAATCATTTTCATTTCCATGGCGTGCGTGCAAAATGTTATCAAAAGCACACAGATATATAATGTTTAGAAATGAGTCAATTTCTTATAGCGAATGAATAATAGTTATTGTTTACGTATTTTAACTTTATCAAATCTCAAATGTCGAACAGAATGATCAAAAATTTATTGTAATAAATTTTCTTCGATTACTTTAACTATTGCAAAATATTGAATTTTAATTAAAGAAATAAGAATAAACTGGAAAAAGGTTTCAAAACAAAAATAAGGAAGAACGAAAAGTGAAAATAAGAAGATAAGAAAAAAGAAAGAAAAATAAATTGATAGACATCAACAGCGTCAAGTATTGTAAAGAACGAATTGAAAACAAAATTTTGAACCAAAAACGTTTAGATTAAACCAAAAGAAAAATTTTCAGTTTGAAAAATATGTAAAAAAAAAATAAAGCAAGCGATTAAATATTTTGGTAGTCCCTAGAGTTTAGTAAAGTACCGAACTGAACAAATTTAATTTAAATTTAAACGCCGAAGAACGAATTTGTGCAGGAAATCAAAATTGAGATTTTCCAAATCATTGGTAGTGAATAATATAAAACTTGAGTACTTCTATGAGTACTACATATCTACAAAATTTTGGTGTAAAAATTTATTTAAATTTCAAGTTGTATTGAGTACCTAGAGTAATAAAAAACATATAATGTAACTTTTGGATTCACTTACATCAATCAATAAAGAAAAGAAAATAAATTCTTAATGGCACTTATAACTTTTAAATTATCACACCTAATTCGTCAAATAATAACTAACGAATGGCATTAGCAGGTGACTCGTATCCATATCCATCAGCCAACAGAAATAGTAAATCGAACACGGAATCGAACGAAATGGTATAACCATTTGTTGGGACTATAATATTGAGTTTTATCTTAAAAATTATATAATATAATTTTATAAATATTAGAATTTAGAACCATCTCACGAACTTAAATTCAAAAATTAATATACATGCAATTACATTTTTGCTTACACTGTAAAAAATTTCTAGGTAAATTTTGCTAATAGAAGGCAAGTTTACCATTTTATTGTTAACTACAGAAAAGTTCGCAAGAAGATATATTTATCTTTATTAGTCTAGAGTCGGGGACTCGGGGAGAGTCTAAAACTTTCTTATGACCGTCTCCGTGCTTCGGAGGGCACGTAAAGCTGGCGGTCCCCCTGAGTTGATGATTGCCACCATTAACTATTAAAAACATACTTCCGCTTTTCTTTAATTCCTCTTGCTTCAGTTTTGTTGTAGTTTTTCTGTTTTTTAATTTTTTGTAAAATTTCTTTAGATTTTTATATTTTATTTCATTATTCCTCTTCTACTATATTCACTGCTGTTTTTATGCTTTCACAGATTCACAACTGGTCTTCTCCTTTATTTGTATATATTTCGTTATCTGTTGTTTGAGAAGTCATCCATTTTTACCTGGCTTCTCTTTTAATTTTATCATTGTTTTGCATTCTTCATCAAACCATTAGTTTTTAATGTTTATTTTGCTTTCTCAGATGCCTTCAGTGTGCTACTTTTAATATTGGTCCATTCTTCTTCTATATTCTGGCTTTGTTACTTTTCAATAATTTCTTTCAGTACTTATTCAGTACTTCTATTGCCAAACTGTTTTCTTTTCTTTCTTTTTTTATACTTATCTACTTTGATCTTACCCATTTTAACTTGCATTATGACCATATTGTTATCCGTGGTGCCTCTATATCATCTTTGAATGTTCTTCTTTTAGCTATACCATTATGTGATCAATTTGATTTCCTTTATCACTTCCAGGTCTCATTCAAGTTTCAAATAAATTCTTTCGTAAATTCTTGTGTATAAAATTTATGGTTAATATTCTTAAACTACACATCATTGCCATATTACACAGTTTTTCTCCATTTTAGTTTGTTCTATCATGAATAGTGTTTTCCAGCTACATTTTTAACATACTCGTCTTTTCCAATTTGGGCAATAAAATCACCCAGTAATCATCGATTCACTTTATTTTGCTATTAAGGAATGTACGATTAATTAACTTACCACTGCAATCTGGTCACTGTCTATTTGCCGCATTTATTTTTTTTTCTTATTACCGGTATTCAATCCAGTATATACTAAGCTGTCAAACTGCAATAATTTTTTTAAATAAAATTTCAATTTTCAATGAAAATTAGTCGTTTATCATTGAAAGTAAGGAAACAAATTTTGGACAGTTGGTTAACTGTAAAGGGTATATCGTTCATACAGATAGCAAAACAGTTTAATGCGTCACACCAAACAGTCAGTGGTGTGATTAAAAAGTATGGGGAAGAACTAACATTTAACGACTTGCCAAGATCCGGAAGAAAAACGGGAATTTATAGCAAAAATATTGATCGGAAAGTACTCAAGTTAATCGAATCAAAAAGATCACTGTCGGTCGGCGAAATTGCGAAAAATGTGGGAACGGTCCTGCAAATGTTCAGGAAATTAAAAAGAGACACAACCTGAAAACATACAAGAAGCAACGGATTCCAAAACGCAGTCTAAAACAACAAGCTGTTGCGAAAACCGAGCACGAAAGTTGTATGAGGAAGTCTTGGTCAATTTTAAAGGGTGTGTACTGATGGACGATGAGACTTATGTCAAATTAAATAGGTCGACTCTACCTGAACCGCAGTTCTACACAAAAAAGAAAGGAGAACCTGTTAGTGACTCGATTTCATCGATTCCAACAGAAAAATTCGGCGAAAAAATGCTAGTTTGGCAGGCGATTTGCTCCTGTGGCAATCGCACAAGTCCATTTTTTACAAAAGGGAGAATTAATTCGGAAAACTATACTAACGAGTGCTTAAAAAAAGGAATTTTACCATTCATTAAGCAAGACGAAGGTGAAGTTTTATTTTGGCCGGACCTAGCGTCGGCTCATTACGCAAAAACTACGGTAAGCTGGTACAAACATAACAATATTCGCTCTGTTGATAAACAATGAAATCCGCCAAATTGTCAATTCCTTCGTCCAATTGAAAGTTATTGGGCTCAAATTAAGGGGATATTGAGAAAAGAGGGCAAAGACAACAAAAACTTAGATCACTTCAAAAAAACATGGGTTAATGCAACCAAAAAACTATCAGAAAGCTCTGTCCGAACACTTATGCAGGGAGTAAAAAGTAAAGTTCGAAAGTTTGTTAAAAATGAAAAATAAAAACTTCAAATTTTACAATTTTATACGACTGTTATAATGAATTTTTGAAATATGAAAAGAAATAATTTTTTTTGCGGTGTAAAAATAAAATATAACTAATTTTTAGTGGTAAGTTAATTATTCATACATTCCTTACCACGAACGTTTCGGAAATAGGGCTCGTCAATGCCCAAAAAAAGTTAAACAAATTACTGAAACACAAAAATGCTGGCAAATAATTACAAAACATAACAGCTGAAATGTTGTTTATTTATTTATTGTATTGTATTTCATTTAAATAACTGTTAAAATTATTAAATTATCGTAACTTTTAATATTTAAGGCTAATAATTTTCAAAAATTTAATAGCATACAAATTATTCAATTATTTGTAAGTATAGTGGATTTTAATAGTTCCATTTATTATAAAACAATCGCCACCGTGTCATTAAAAGCTAAAAATGCTGAAAGAACTGGTTAGAATTCTATAAAAAATACATTTTTATAACGAAAACACTTGAATTCTTAACAAATCTTATGGCGAATACCACCAACCATACCACCAAGCTGCTGTTCGGCAGCCATTTTGAAGTGGGGGAGTGGAACTGCTCTATTGTCTTTTTTTTAAATTTTTTGAATTTTGATTTTCTACGTATTGTATTATTCTTATATTTTTTTGAATTTAAATTTCACTTAGACAACCACGCTATCGCAGGTGTTCGACATAAGACAACCTAGTATGTGAACAAGGCTAATTTAATTATTTTTGTGACATAAACGTACTACAATAATAATAACTAGTAGGACAGGTAGCCTATAAGCCGCTGTGATCTTCTAGTGTTTAAACGATGTAAAAACTCCTTTTTGAGCAGGAACATTAATTCGTTAAGTTCTTTTTTTAAATTATAACTTTTTAATGTACATCCATGTAAATCACCGAATAGATGGAAAGCTTACACGTCAAAATCGGTTGAGAAATGTATTAGGAGGAGTAGTTAAAAATATGGCTAGATAACTAGATATAGATAGATTATGCAACGAAAGAAGACAATCTTAAAAAATACACCATCAGCCGTGCTGGATGGTAATACTGGAACTAGATCTACCCACTTTAAATTCTCTTCCAGGTATCTACAAATTTCACCTATCGCTATCAAGGGTGGATAAAAGAGAATAGCCCCCCACAACTATTCAAAAAAAAAAACAAGAAAAACTTGTAAAATGCGCTACATTTCTTAGAATTGGAAAAATATAGATATCTTCATTTTTATTGTTTAATTACCCCTCTCTATATGAACTTGAGCTTTTATTTTATTATTATCATTAGATTATTATATTAGCACCTCCTAATAGGTGAGTACAAAATCTCAATTGATTTTTCACAAGATTTTTGTATAACTTGAATAAAACTCAACTCCCATAAAACAATCAGGACCGTCGAGAGACTCGTGGCAAGCCATCGCAGGCCCCCTGCTCTTAAAAATTTCATAAATTAAAATAAAAAATATTAAACTTTGTATTTTTATTGAGAAAAACTACGCACAAAACATCTTAAAAAGATAAATTTAATTTAAAAAAACAGAGTAATCAAATAATTTTTAGAAAAAGAACTCAAAATAAAAAAATTTTAAGTAAATTTGTGGTTTTTAGTATGTATTTATGGTTAAATTCAAAAAAATATAAGAATAATACAATACGTAGAATAATAGAAAATAATTTTTGGCAATGCTTTACAATATTATTATGTAATTTTTTTACATCCCTCCGTCCCTTGAAGGATTTCGGGCCCCGGGGACAAATCCCCGAGCCCCTTTCTAGTTTGGCCTGAAAATATTTGAAAGTGATAATAATATAGCTAGTGTTACAAAACTAACCGGTGGAACTTACATGTCGGATTAAAAATGATTGGACCTATTGTGGGACTTACAATCGCCCGGTAGAACATTATCTAGCAACAGTGGAAATACAGCTTCTAAAATTTCTAAGTATTTATCAGTATATTTGGCTTCCCAGTATTCCACATCAACAGTTCACGTGGAAACGTCACTATGCCTCGATTCAAGTTTTTCCCTAGGATTTTCTACTTTCCATTACTGCAGTTGTTTATACAATTTTTGTAAATTGCGTCTGTTTGGTAACCAAAATCTTTGTAACAAATATTTGGGGGTTCACCTACCCTCATAAGTAGTGGGAAAAATTTTGTGTTGATCCATTATTTCCATTTTTTAATACATGTATACGTACATGTATTGTGATTTAATGTTACGTGTTTTAACTTCTTAAAAGTTTTAATAACTTGGTCGACCATGAAGTATTTCTCGACTGTTTCTATTTTCTTTCAGATATTGTTGTAACACCAAAAGGAATAATTGTAGTGGGTGGGAGCATCGAATTTCAAAGAAAATGTATCCATAACACTAAGGACCATCCTAATGTCCAAGTTAATTTACTCTCTCAAGATTTATATGTTCTGATCCCAATTTAAACTCACTTCCTCAGAGGAAAAAGGACTTCAGAAAATGTGTAAATTTACAGTGATTTTATACCTTAAAGTCTGGGTTTACTGCACCTTTAGCAGCAAGTGCGCACATGTTATGACGTATGGGCAAAATTGTTTGGGCGACTTCTAAATATTATTTAATTGTGCTCAAATGTTAGGATAAGTTTAGTATCCGATAAAGAAACATTTTTAAAGAATGGGAGCAAATGTTGTACAACTTTTGAAAATAAGGACCACCCTGATGTATAGGATAGGTAACTATATCCGAAGATTCAAATCAAAATTTTTTAACATTTATTAAAAATAATATTGAATTTGACTAACTTTGTGTTTAGACTATGAAGTTCAGCATACAATTTTCTGATACTATTTTCGTATTTTCCGGATTGCGTTATAAAAAAATTCCATACCTTTTATTATTATGAGGATTGCATTAGTGTTATCCTTGCAAATGAATCACTTTGATGCAAACTATTTGACTATCAGCTCTCACCAGGTTAATCACCAAGAACCAGTTATGATACGGATGTCTGATAAAATACTGTACAAATAATTAAAAAATTCATTAAAAAAATAAAATTTTTTTATATCCAATGTTTATGAAATATTTTTTTAGTACATTTTAATTTTTATTACTAAAATAAAAATTTTTAATTAAAAAATTTAAAAAAATATAAATTATCAACTTTTCGAGACAATACCAAATTTGAGCTTAACATCGCGTCCAGTCAGCAACCACGTGAAAAAGCACAAAAAAACACAAAAATAAACTAAAATAAAAAGAAAATGAAACTAAAAGGGAAAGAGAAACTAAAAATAAGAAAGTTTAACGACAAAAAAATAAAACAAAATATTAATAAGATAAAAAATTTAAAAAAATGAAAGAAAAGAAGAAAAATAAGAACTTAGTGATCCATTTAACAGTCATAAAATAAAATATTTACAAAACTAAACATCAAAATAAATACACAAAAGTCAAATAAGGATTTTGGAATACCACAATATATTTTTGTATAGCCTGCTTAGTGGGCTCCGCTAAGTTGACCCCTCCATTTTGGAATTTAGAAATTTTTTTGCAAGTTAATTCGTTAATTTTTTATTAGCAAAAAACCGTTTTTGGGCCCTCTACTCTACACATACTTCTTCAATTTTTAAATTAATAATTTAAAAAAAATTTATTGGAAAGTGCTCGCGAAGTGCTGACGAATGCGACCCCTCTTTTTTTCAATTTTATTAGATGTATAAATAATAATAATAATAAATAAACTTTATTTGGTATAAAAAACCATTATAAGAAAAACCATTATAAACATTACACTTTACAACAATAATACAAAGAAACCAAAAAAATGTTCAAACAAAATTAACTCCCACATACTCCTTAATTTTCCCTTTAAATATTGAAAATCTTGTCTCTTCCTTAATATATATAGGCAAACTGTTAAACAGTTTCAAACCGTTATATAGGAGCATGTTTTGAGCTCCACTGCTTCTAAATAAGTTTAATCTAAAATCCAGTCTGTTCTTTACAGGGTACTCATGTACATCTTCCACATATGTAACACCCTTACTCAAGTAATCAGGCAGCATCCTGTATTTCACCTTGAATACAAAAATTAAAACACCCACCACAATACGCTGGTATACACTATGCCACTGTGGTGACTCCGGCAGCATAAACTTTGTAAAAAATCTATTAACTCTCAGTATTAATCTCATACCCCTATTCTGTAATTTTTGAAGTCTGCTCAACATGCTCCCATTGCCCATAAACAAAAACCGTAGAACAATACTCCAAATGAGGTCTTATCATTGTGTTATAAATTCTTATAGTACTTACAGTGGAAACATTTTTTGGAATTTTTTTTTCGAAAAAATATCTAAATGGCTAGTGGAACAATTTTCTATGATGAACCCACCTAAGGGACACTCCGTCAAGAACAGTTACGAATTAGAAGAATTGTTGAAAACTGAAGAAGTGAAACGTATGGAGATAATGGTATCTTTCGACGTCGTCTCATTGTTTCCCAGTGTACCCGTCGACTACACTATGAATCTTCTGAGGGAGTGGCTTTGCTATAATGATGTTCCACCTGAAATGATTCAGATGTACGTCGATCTCACAAGACTCTGTATGAAGCAGAACATATTCCAGTTCCGAGAACGGTACTGGGTACAAAAACATGGTACGGCTATGGGTAATGCACTCTCTCCTTTGATCGCTGAGCTGTTTCTTTGTCACTTGGAAACTAAGCTCAAGGAGACAAAACCAAAGTTTCCGAGGATTTGGCTAAGGTACGTGGATGATGTCTTTGCTATCACCAACAAAAGGTATGTCCAACACACTCTTAGACTACTTAACTCACAATTTCCCTCAGTGAAATTTACACACGAGGAAGAAGCAAACAACTCAATTGCTTTTCTGGATGTCACAATTCAGAAAGGTGAGAGTGGTAATCTTGAGTTTGGCATCTACAGGAAGCCGTGTTTCAGTGGTAGGTTTATCACTGCGGATTCTTTTCATTGCTACCAGCACAAGATGGCTGCATTCCACGCTATGGCCCATCGCTTGGTATCCCTGCCTCTGAGTGATGCAAATTACCTAAAAGAGAAAGCATACATCATAAATCTGAGTATCTTGAACGGCTATGCACCTAATACCATTACCAAAATCATTGATAAGCATGACGGACTGCAAGAGAGAAGGTTACTAACAACTCTGACGAATGCGGAACATGATGAACCCACCTCACGTTTTTGTCTACCTTTCTTTCCTGCAGTTACAGACCATTTAAAAAATGCTACAGAAGGAATGGGTATACAGCAGTTTTTAAGAGCAGTAATACGTTACAATCAATGTTGGGTAGCACGAAGGATAGGCTTCCGTACTTCCAGAAGTCGGGCATATACCGTATTAAGTGCCAGGATGGATGTGATTACGAGTATTATGGTAGGACCTGTAGAAACTTAAAAGCCAGGTTTGGTGAACACATGAGGGCGTTCAAGAACAACAGCCCTCAAAAGTCTAGCATTGCAGAACATCTTATCGACCACGGACACCATACTACCGTGGACAACATAGCACTTGTCAGGGAAATCAATAATAAATTCCACCTCGATATACACGAGGCTATCGAAATCAGAAAGAACAAGTACAAGCACCTGATGAACTCGGATTCTGGTAATGCCCCGACGGTGTTACTTGACCTTCTGGATGGTGGGCCGAGGTGATATGATTTTCCCCCTTCCGAGGATTTTCTTCGATGAAGGTGAATTTTTCTTGTGTTTGCTAATTTTTTTTTCGGAGTAATTTAGTAAAGAGAACAGAGCTTCTTAATTCAAAAAGATTTTTTTTAAATCAAATAAATTTTTAACTACTTCATTTAAGAATATACTTGTATGATCCAAGAAAACTTAATTAAGAATATTTTTTTCTTACAAATAGAAAATATTTTCGTGCGGCTATTGAAAACAGAATTTCTTGATTCAAATGGTACTTATTTGAATCCAGTAATTTCTTTTTACGTGTATTTGTAACCAATATCATGTTAGAAAGCAAATGTCAAACTACAAAAAAACATTAAAATAAATATACAAAAAAATAAAAATTTCAAGTGAACAATTTCAAAGAAAATACCAGCACAGAACATAAATATATAATTTTATTAGAATTGTTACTAAAATGTAATCTAGAGAAATCCATATTTAAAAAATGTTACTTATTCAAGTTTTTCTGAATATAATGTATCTTGTTCAGAGCTTATTTTTAAAATTTTTAATAACCTAGATATCTTTACATTATAATTTACAGCATTCGCCATCACTTCAAGAGTTTTTTTAAATAATATAAAAAAAATTGAAAAAATGGAGGGGCCCACTTGACGTTAAGTCAATTGTCCATATTTCAATTTTATTAAAAATTTAACGCACACAGTACTTTAGATTTAAAAAAAATTTAAAAAAATTACAGCATTCGTGAGCACTTCCAAATTACGCCAAAAATCTAAATTCAGAATGGGGGGGCCAACTTGATGAAGCCTTGATAATGGGCCAATAAAGAACCCGAAACGTTGGACACAAATTAGGTGTTTTTTATTAACTATAGTTCACATGTGTATTATTATTATCCTATTTTATACTTTTTTGCTTGTTGTTTGAATGACAAATAATGGAAAATTTTTAAAATTTTTCAAAAAAGTTGATTTAAAAATTGTGAAAATGATAGCAAACTTTTATAGCATTTTATAGCAGAAGTTATTTTTATATTATATTAAACAATGCAATTGGAGTTCAATGTATTCATTTGTATTTATTTTTTTGTTTCCTTGTCATGGTATTTGGACACTCATGAATTGATAGTAAATGGCGAGAGCCCCTCCATTTTTTTTTGGTTTAGTTGAACGACATTATTCTATAAGAGTTCAGATTTGCATTATTGATGAAATTGTTGTGCCTAGATAAACACTGCTGGTTAATGTTTTGAAATAAATAATATGTAAGTAACATTTTAAATATTTAATTAAAGTTCAATGGCGTACATATATTTAATTTAGAACGCATTAATAATTTGAAAAATTTGAAAATTTTAATTTTCAGTACATAATTTTTAATTTTATTAATTACAGCAATGTTATTTATTTGAGTTTTGTGTCGACCGGTTGCCTCAACAAAAGTCAATATTTATCAAAAATGCTAAATTCGATTAAATAATTTAAATTTTAAGATTAACGAATTTACGTAAATTAACAAAAATTTTTTTATTTTGGTTGCATCGAATTTCAAATTTCAATGATTAAATTAAAAAAAAAATTTTTTCCTAAATTTCTACCGTTAGAATATAATTCGCAAATCTTATTTAGTTCAATTCATTTAGGTGATTGTCGCGAAGAAGAGCAATTACGAATTTCCGGTTACATCCGAAGACGCATTTTTGAAAAAAAATTTGAGTCATTCTTACTATGCGAAGAAGTCACTAAAAAGTTTAACGCTTTTGTTTGCTTGTATTTATTTAAAGAGGTTTTTAGAGTTTTTTAAATTTTAAAGTTTCATTTAGGATTAATTTCAATTTTGATATTATAAAACGCACTGAAGCAGTTGAAATCAAATCCATTAAATTTTAAGTTTCATAAATGCAATAAATAATTTTTTAGTAACAAAAATTAAAAATTACCGAAAAATCACTAATTTATATATATTTTACTGTTACTGTCATGCAAGTGAAACAAATCAGAAATTTTTGTCTTTCCGGTTTTTTCAGTTATATCCGGAACGACAATATTTTGAGGTCATTGCATCCACAGTAATGATGACTTAACAACTTAATTGTTTTTCAAATTGCTAATGCAATTTTATATTTCAGTTAACCATGATTGGTCCATTATTAGTAGCGGTACTTCTTGTGCAAAGAAGCGCTTCCCAAGAATGGCTCGCAGACGAAGCTTTAAATTTGGATCATCTCGAATCAAATAACGAGGATCCCAAAAGTAACGTCGAAATAATTAAAGATTTAAATTCAATTCCCAAAGTGAATGAAAAACCAACAAATGATGAAGAATTCAATAAAGAAGATTTGAGCGACAAATTAAATTTTGATTTTAATTTTGATGGATCTCTGGATAGAAGAGATGATTTGTCAACAAGGCGTTTCAAGCGCAATGCAGAACCAAGTTCGCCAAGTGAAATAAAAAAACTTGAATCTTTTCAATCTATCACAGTTAATAATCCCAAAGATCAGATTGAATTAGCAGATGTAAATCGGGAAACCCCAAACGATAAACAAAGAATTAGCAAAATGCTTTTACATGAAGGTAATGATGTATTGGAAAATTCTCGCGAACCTCGAGGAGCAACAAAGGAGCAATGGATAAGACAGCCTTATCCAGTACGTGTAACCAATGAAAATAATTACGACAATGTTCCAGCTTCATCTGACGAAGTTCGAGCTCCTCGGGTTCATTTTGTAACTCAAAAACGTGCCGAAGCAACACCTCCGGTTTACAAAAATTTAGAACGAGAAGGCAGAGGAAGAGATTTTACAAGGGAAGAGCCAAAAGAAGTCGCAAGAACGGCACCAAAAAAATTACCAAGAACCCAAGAAAGAGAGAGGGAACGTCCAGTAAAGCAACATTACGACCCGTTTCGTAGTTTTAACCCATATCGTGACGAACCATACTATCGATTTGAAGAATCGAGATACAATCCTCAAATTGCACCTGACACCAATTATGATTTATACAGACCAGATTTTAGTAGTCACAGACAAAGGCGGATAATTTATTATGCTACCTTACCAGAAGTTGTGCGAACACCTCCCAATGTCAATTTACGAGACAGATATAACTATCGCGACAGATACGATGAAGGCTACGTAGATTATCCTTCATTATTACCAGAAAGTAATTCATATCGATTTGATAAACCATATTCTTATTACCCCAACGCTAATGCTAGATACGAATCAGAAAGTGATCGCTCCAAACCATACCCATTAAAAGTATCGACGGATTTAAACGTTAGAGAAGCTAAGAAAAATCCCGAAAGAAGAATTTATTCGGAAGGAGAACGCAGATACGCTTATAAATCACCATACGAGGCAGAAGAGGAGTATGATCATACTATATAATTATTTTGAAGTGATATTTTTACTTTTAATTACTTTAGATTAAAAATATGTATTTGTGAAACATGTAAGTATTATTTATTTTAGAAGTTGTCTCATTTTGTAATAGCATCACTAATGATTATTATTGAAATTAGAAAACTGTAATTATAAAATTAGGGAGGGTTGCAATGTCCAACTTGAAACTTTTAGATTAGACTTATATTTTTCAAGCTGTGAAAAAAAGGTTTGTCGCCCTAATATAATTTTAGTAGCTATAGTTTCAGCAGAGCTTTTTTGCTGCTGCAACAAATTTTTTTTTGCCCCAACAAAGTTTTTTTCTGTTTAGAATAAGAATATTTGTTAAATTAACTAATATTTTTGTATGAATAAAAAAAACTCTTTTAGGGCAGCAGAAAATTTATTGTGGCAGCATAAAATTTGTTACAACTACAAAAATAATTCAACTTAGCTGTTAGAACGACAAATCTTTTTTCAGAGTGCATTAATTGTATTAGGTAAAGGAAGTCTTGGCTAAAAATTTTCCGTAATTTAGTTCAAATGTCATGGCAAAAAATTCAGTTCACTCACTGAAGGTGAAAATCACCCGAGTTCTATTGCCAAGAGTTCCCAATGTCTTAACCTACATATTAAACTGCAGGTGATTTTTTATTTTATCTTGGAATAATATTAATTTCCACTGAAATTTAACCTAACTGTATAATTTAGATTATTTGTGAGCACATTTTCACATTCACTATTATGTTTTCAATCACTTTTATCATATGTGATTATTATGACTTCTCCAAAAACAATGAATGGGAAAAAACTTATAGTGATGCAATAAACCATTTGATTACTAAATAGAATTTTTGTATGATAATATTAATAAAAAAAAAACATTTTCAAAATACCTGCCATCTTGTTTTGCTAGAATATGTTTATTATTTAGTTTCTGCAAATATAGAACCTTTAGGAAGATAAATGTTATCATTACATTAAATTAAAAATTGTTTATCGTTGACCTTGAACTGAAAACGGGACAATTCTGTGTCCCGAAGCTTTTCTCGGGGACACCGAGACGGAGTACCAAAAAACGGGAGAGTCCCGTTGGGGAATGGGACGTATGATCACGTCAGTCATGTATCTATATATTGCATTTTTCTTATTCCTGGCTATGAAGACGATTTGTTGATCGGTACTCCCATATTAGCACACTTTCATTCTCATTCTCCGGAAGACCCACATCTCAAACGTCTTCAATAGGTTCATTGAGCTAACCTTCCATTCCATAAAGCAGGGAAGAATGTTTGTAACACTTTGCAAAGTTATATCTCACCTCCAGTGCAAGTCCCCTATTGCACAGTTGATTTCTCATCTTTATGAACTTCGGTCCTGGCATATATTTCTGTATCTAGATTCGTTTTATTTGTCAGCCAGCATCCCAGATACCTGTACTTATCCATTTGTTCTAATTGTTAGTTATATTCTTCCAATTTAACTTGTTTGTCCCGACTTCTGTTAATCATTATTTTTGCCTTGTTTACATTTATTTTCAATTCCAGTGTATCATCGTCATTTACTATGTTATCCATCAAGTGCTATTAGAGTCCCTCAAAACTGTCCGCGATTATTGCTGTATCGTCAGCATATCTGAGGTATTTTAGTATCCTGATATTAATTTTATGCCGTCTTGGGCATTTTTTGTTGCCTTTTGGAATCTCTGAATGTCTGATTGCAATCTCTCTTGTAAGGCCATCTAGACGTTTCACTGATGTCACTTGCTGTTTGTAGAGGTTCAATATAACTTTTATATATAACTTTTCGTCTCGTCTCTTTACTGTTAAGATGTTCATGAGCTCTGGGTATTTATCATTATCAAAGATTTTGGCAGAGTCGATGAAACATATATACATCTTTTCTCTAGTCCAAGCATTTCTGCAGTAAGACCGAAAATCCAAACAAAGCTTCCCTCATGGCAAGGCCCCTTCGAATTCAAACTATTGATCGCCTATATCCATTTCACATCTATTTGTGATTATTTTTAGGAATACTTTCAGAAATTGTCCCAATAGACTTATTAAGCGACACTGATAACATTTGTTTGCATTTCGTTTTTTTTGGAATGAGGATAGAAATAGATTATTATTCTGATAAAAAAGTAAAAAAATAAAAAATAGAAAAACTATCGATGGAATACATCCCCATTAAGAGAAAGATGGAGATCGAAGATGGACTCTGAAAATAATGGATTCCGCAAAATAATTGTTTCCTCAAATTTCTTCATGAAAAGCAACAAATTTTACCTGAATTTTAAATTTTGGCATAGATATCACCAATCGTACATTTTGCCTTTAACGCTTTTACAATCTCATCTTATTGAGAAACTAAAACAAAAGTAATATTTAACCCTCCCCAGTGCATATATACGTAGGGCCCAGCAGAGGCCCGAGTGAATATTTAAATGAATATAAAAAAGAACCGTTTAAATAAATTTCACCATATCATTAGTAGCTGTCTAAAATATGAAAAGACATTGACACGTGTTTAAAAAACTTGAAAAAGTTTTATTTGCATTGTCAATAAAAGGGCTTCTGGCCTAGTAGACCCGAAGTATGCACTGGCGTTATTATTTTATATTAAAATTGTAGTCAGTTTCTAATGCCCGTACTAATAGTCGCCGATCAATCCGAGATTCAAGATTAATTCTCGAAATAGTAGCTGTTGCTACGATACGGTCTAAATTTCAGTAATCTCATTGGTAAATCCTAGGATCATTTTGAATCTCGGATTGATCCGTGACTATTAGTATGGGCATAATTGAATTATAAACTTTGTAAAAAAATTTTTCAGATGGTAATAACAATAATTGCTGGTAATTATTACTGGCAAAATAATAAAAAATTGGCTATGTAAACATTGCATAACTTTCCCCATTAAATTATCTTTCAACCTCCTCTTTTCGGGAACCATTCGACGAGAAAGACAGCGAGGAAGCTAAAGTTCGCATCAAAAAGTCGAAAAGTTGAAAAATTTGAAAACCTGTTAAATTAAAAGTGCAGATTTACTTCTTTGCACACATAATTGGAGAGTAAATTTTCGTTCGCCATCTTCTTGCAATGTACCGATCAACGTGGAAGACCTCAATGAAGCGACAGGTCGCATCTGGGAGGCTCAAAAATCGCGCTACGCGGGACAGGGAGCGTAAAACCCTAAAACATGTCAAAATTTCATAAACGTCAAACTTGAATTAATTTCCAATAATTTGGATATAACAAATGGTGGTCCAAAAGTAATTGACACTTGAACCTTTTTTTATTTTCTTTATCATTTCCGCAATTTTCAACAAATTTTCACCATTTTCAGCTGGCCTCTAAGTTTAACTATGATGTACATTTATGCCAAATTTTTTGACATTTGGTTGCGTGGTTTAACCTGTGCAATTGATACTATTTCATTTCATGATCTCGTAACCACATACAGACAGACAGACAGACATACAGACAGACATACAGACAGACATACAGACAGACATACAGACAGACATACAGACAGACATACAGACAGACATACAGACAGACATACAGACAGACATACAGACAGACATACAGACAGACATACAGACAGACATACAGACAGACATACAGACAGACATACAGACAGACATACAGACAGACATACAGACAGACATACAGACAGACATACAGACAGACATACAGACAGACATACAGACAGACATACAGACAGACATACAGACAGACATACAGACAGACATACAGACAGACATACAGACAGACATACAGACAGACATACAGACAGACATACAGACAGACATACAGACAGACATACAGACAGACATACAGACAGACATACAGACAGACATACAGACAGACATACAGACAGACATACAGACAGACATACAGACAGACATACAGACAGACATACAGACAGACATACAGACAGACATACAGACAGACATACAGACAGACATACAGACAGACATACAGACAGACATACAGACAGACATACAGACAGACATACAGACAGACATACAGACAGACATACAGACAGACATACAGACAGACATACAGACAGACATACAGACAGACATACAGACAGACATACAGACAGACATACAGACAGACATACAGACAGACATACAGACAGACATACAGACAGACATACAGACAGACATACAGACAGACATACAGACAGACATACAGACAGACATACAGACAGACATACAGACAGACATACAGACAGACATACAGACAGACATACAGACAGACATACAGACAGACATACAGACAGACATACAGACAGACATACAGACAGACATACAGACAGACATACAGACAGACATACAGACAGACATACAGACAGACATACAGACAGACATACAGACAGACATACAGACAGACATACAGACAGACATACAGACAGACATACAGACAGACATACAGACAGACATACAGACAGACATACAGACAGACATACAGACAGACATACAGACAGACATACAGACAGACATACAGACAGACATACAGACAGACATACAGACAGACATACAGACAGACATACAGACAGACATACAGACAGACATACAGACAGACATACAGACAGACATACAGACAGACATACAGACATACAGACGAACATCCAACTAAAATTCATCAAAAACTTATCAGGACATGATAAGGAACATTTTAATGCAAAAATTTCGATTTTTGATTTTTGAGTGGATTACAATACTTTCCCTTATACATACGTATATGTATGGGGAAAGTAAAAACTGCTATAATTTCCATGTAATTCAATTATTTATCAAAAGTGTAGGTATTTACAATTCTTAAAAGTCACCGTAATGCAATATATGCAACTTCAATCACATCAGCAATGCAAGATTTAGGTGATGTTGACTTTTTGAATATTTCCATAATTTATTTCAACAATTTTGTTATTTTTTAATATTTTATTTTTATAAAGTTTAATAAATTCAAAAATTATCTAATTTTCCTGAAATATCAAAAAATTCGTCGATTTAAACCTATGGGCCTGACAGGCCCTACGTATGCACTGTAGAGTTAAAAAGAAATTGCTGGAAAGTTAACCTTTTTACCTTTTATCTTATTTTACCTTTATCGACATCGTGAGATTTTTCAAAAATTAGGACCTTCTTTACTCTTTAAGCTCTTACCTCAGGCTCTCTTCTTTTCTTGTTCCCTTCTTCTTCTCATCTTCTTCTTCTTCTTCTTCTTCTTCAGAGTTTGAATAAATGTTAGGGCCGTAGCCAGGCTGAAAGATTAGGGCAGGCTTAAGGTAGGCTGAAAATTGTCTAATGTCTAAAAAAAAAAGCTTATCACTCACATCCAGAAAGTCGAACGTCAAATGCTTGCTGTATTTAAAAAAATATATAAATTATATTTGTTTTAAATCATAACAGAAAAAAGACTAGGGCAGGCTCAAATTCTCTTATGGCAGGCTTAGCCTGCCCTGGCCTACCCCTGGCTACGGGACCGATAAATGTTGAGCGAAAAGAATATAAATAAAATTTAATTTTAATTTAAAAATTAATAAATGTTCTACTTGAGGCGCAATCAAAGTTTGTATAGGGTGGGCTTCTTTCGCTCATTCTTGAACACGCCACTTGATGTTTAAAGGTGGAGATAAATTGGATTTGAAAATCTTTTTAATTTTTTTAAAATGCTAACTATAACTGAAAAATTATGAAAATATTCATGAAGATTATTTATCATTATAATAAATATACTTTTATGATTTGTTTCATAATTTTCTATTAACTAAACAAAAAGTTATGAATTAAACACTTTGTTTTATTTACCGGAATTAATCTCAAATTTTGAGTTTATATTTTAAAATTAAGTTGACAACTATAAATAATGTAAAATAAAATTTTAATCGATTTTATGCGTGATCCTCGTATTACATTTAAGGAAGTAATCTTTTTGTAGTATCTATCTGTACATTATAGATGACGCTAGGAACACAGATTTTAACTTTATTTGTATGGAAGAAAAAAAAGGAAAGATATATAATATATTTATTAATTTCGTAATTTTTTCAATTATTTTTATTGGAATGTTTTAATTGCAAATCTTTTGTTGAAAAAGTGTTTTATTTACGGTAAATTTATTTGTAACTGTTTCAAAAATTTTTTCAAAATTTTTGAATTTGGAAAATTTCTAGAAAACTTACCTACAGAAATAGTACCACAGCCGACAATGTGAAGATGAAGCGGAATAGCTTGGGTTTATTGAATTCAGATAAGATTTGCGTTGTACCATCTATCATTTAAATAATAACTTCATTTGTTTATTATACATACTATTTCGAATTTTTTCAATTGTTAATTGTATATTTTTTTTATATATAATTACAGTATGTTGTATATTTTTGAACTGTATCTGGAATCAATAAGGAAAAAGTAAAACTAATAGGTTTCGGACGTAAGAATTATTCTTGGGAGAAGTTCAGTCTAGAGTAGTGAACTAAGAAGCCCATTTTGTATTTTCCTTCAATTTTTATTTATTTGTTTTGTTTTATAAATATGTATTTGTAAAATTTTAGGGGTTAAGAACATCAGACATTCAAAATAAAGCGCATAGGTCAAATAAAAAGTAGCCAATTATTCATTATAATTTTAATTTTTGAAAAGTAGATTAATTAGCATGCAGGAATGTGAGAATGCATATTAAAAATTTAAAAATATGCTTTAGTAGAATTTTGACTTATGCAGTTGTAATTTTAAAGAAACATTAATTTATTAGAATAAAGAAAAATAATATTTGCAAATTAATCTTAATTTAAAACAAAATGTTGTTGAACTAACTGTAGTAACACAGTGGATAACATCACCAGTGAGGAATAACTGCAATTCCGTCTGATATAATCTGTGCATTATCATAATGATTACTCTTGTCTTATGTCCCACACTCGTTCCTGTGACTCGTTTCTTCATGCATATTCATTTCTGGCTGCGACTGTGACCCTAATCAAAAATGTTACTATTCTTCTTCAAGAACCATGAATGATGGTCTGCTAGTTAGATTTTTGTCTTCAACGACCGTAAATATCGTAAATATCTTTACACTTCAACAAATTTATGCACTATCACTATTAATATACTGTCACTGTAACTCTACCTACTGTAAATTCTACCTGATTTATGATTTATTTCATTATTTGGTTGTATCTGGTTAGTTAAGTATAAAATAAAAATTAAACTAATAAATTAACTATAAGAACGACCTTATTATACACGACAACGTTTTTAATAATACTACAGTGCAATCCGCTTAATGTCATCATCATCATGTCACATCGGGACTTCGGGTTTTTGATAACAATAACCGATTGATAACAAAAAAAGAAAAAAAAATTATTGGTTATTCGTTAGTACAATAATGAATTAATTAATTAAAAGTAATTAAAGTAATTAAAAAAACAAATTAATAAAACTCATCTAGAGTTGTTTGCCTATGCTGTACATATGAGGAGTAAATTGTTTATAAAAAGTTCATACTGATAATTATTACTATAAGCGATGGTTTTCGTGTGTAACCATATACGTCCGTCCCGTTCCTCGCAAAAGTGATAACAATACCCGAATGATAACATTAACCGTGATTCCAATAAGCGGACTTCACTGTATTTAATTTTATTGTAAATAACAATATTTATACATACAGTGAGTATACGAAAATTTCCGAACATTCCTATGTTAACAATGTAAATTGTACATTTTGAAACCAGTTTCTGACATATAAAAATCGCTTTTACAGCAAAAATTTTTGGATATTTTTTGTTAAAAATTTCATTGTCTTCAATTTTCTACCTATACATTTTTTTATTTTTTCTCCTCGCTTTTGACTGACAGCGACTTAAACAAGACTGTAAAATAAAAAAAAATTATCGCCTGTAACTCAAAATCGGTGCAACGAAATAGAAAAATGTATAAGTAGTTCTTGTTGCAAATTTCATTCCCTACATTTTTGTTTATACTTATTTTTCTATTTTGTCACACCGTTTCTGAGATACAGATGATAATACTTTTGTATTTTACAGAGTCTTATACTCGTACAAGTCGCTGTCAGTCAAAAACGGGGCGACAAAATAGAAAAATGTATAGGTACAAAATTGAAGACAATGAAATTTTTAACAAAAAATGTCCAAAAAGGTTAGCAATAAAAGCAATTTTTATATGTCAAAAAACGGTTTCAAAATGTGCAATTTACGTTGTTAACATAGGAGTGTCAGGATATTATGGTTACACACTGTATACAATATAATACAATATAGTATATTATATGATATAGGGCCGTATTTGAGATCGGTTGACCTCTAGGATGAATCTGTCGTGTCGATTTTCTTTTCTGAGAATTAATTGCTATTTTAAATAAACATCTTAGGTAAATTTAAAATAAAAATAGGATTGTAACAAACAAGTATTTTTTTAAACAAATAATATTAGTGGACTTTTTTATTCTAGTCTAGTCTAAATTAAAATTTTCCAACAGGTTTTTTGTAGTGTGGACCCCTTTGTGGTGCGGACCCATAGGCTGCAGCCTATGTAGCCTGCGCCTAAATACGGCTCTGATATGACTAAATTATATAATAATATTTTCAAATATAATACAGAGTCTACTTTAAAACATAGCTGCATATAAACATAAAATTACAAATACAATGATTTTTATTTTTTTAAATATTAGGTACACTAGGTACATAGTTTTTTATATTTTAATTACTTATTCACAGGGCAGGCATCTTTTAGATTTGCTGTGTGGTGCTCACATAATATTATGTGATGTGAAATACAATTTTTTCAAATGTTTAGTGTTTTCTTTTCAAAATTGTTTACTGTTTTGTATTTTCCCGTGTGGTGCTCAAAATCTGTAGTGTGGTGCTCGAGCACTCAAGCAACTCAACTGTTGCCGGCCCTGCTTATTCAGTTTCTAATGGATAACTAAGAAATTTTGTGAAGTCCCTGGATTCTGAATTTTAGACGGGAGAGAAAGGAAGAATCTCTAAGCGCACTTTTAGATCACTAGAATCGGGCCCATGATACAGTCTATAATATCTTATATCTTGTGGGGCTCACCCCCACCAGGGGTAACGTAAACTGGGTCAAAAAAACTACCAGAAAGTGGTAAACTGGGACAAAGATAAATATCTCTAAAATTTTGAAAACGGCAAACTGGGCCAAAAGCAAATTTTACTAAATTTTTGAAAATGATAAACTAGGCCAAAGGCAGAAGTTTTTATGTAGGCTGAATTAAAAAAAATCAATTTTTTTGTTAATAATTAAAAAAATTATTATTTTAATTATTTTAATTAATAGTTATTTTATAGAATATTGTGGGCTACCTAGCCGAGGTGGATTCATTTCAGGCATGTTTTTAGCGAGTTAAGCACTACGACGCTATCTTCCGCTCCGCTCCAGGCGTTCCGGGCCGTTTTGGCTGGCGCAACAACGGCAAATCACGGATCAACCGTAAAATGAATGATTACGTAAGTAAATTATGTAAATTATGTAAGTTTAGTTAGAAAGTAGAAGTGGTAGCGAAATGTCCTAAGAGCAAAATGTCCTAATAGCGAAATGTCCGGGAGCGAAATGTTCTGTAGTGAAATATCCTAGAACCGCTAAAAACAAATAAATCTGCGCGAAAATGTAGATCGGGCGCGAAGATGCAGATCGGTCGATACTTTACAGTTAGCTTCTGATATTACTTTTTAAATAATATGAAAAAAGAATTCATACCGGCACACCCTGCCTGCACCCCTTATTTTACCTTAAATTTGCCTTTGGCCCAGTTTACCATTTTCTAAATTGGGCCCAGTTTACCATTGGCCCAGTTTACAGTCACCAGACCAACATGCACAGCTTGTATCTTGAAAAGTTTAGCTGGAAGATTGACAAAATTGTGTTTCAAAAAATTTGCTCATAATTCAGGAAAAACCGATGTATCCGTAAAGTGTGACAGTTGGGTGCAGGTTTTGATCGGAATACTTTCAATAAAATAGAGTGCATTGTAAAGACATGTTGGCCGATTTTTATGTTTTGATCTGAAGAATATGGACACAATGGATCTCCAGTTCTAACAAGAAGGGACTACATGTCATACATATGGCAAAACAATCGATTTATTGGACAATGAGTTCTCTGATCGTTTAATTCTGCCTATTAATGTCAACTGTGAGCAGCTTCATGAATAATACTGAGCCATGTATTCCGAGTTTTGGGTGTTTTTTGTGACCTGAGTGATCGCAGCGTTAGTCGACTCCTTTACTTGATCAGTTTAACGTTTAGGGGACTTTCCTCTCTTTGGTGTTTTCTTCTTCTTAAACTATCAGTAGTATACGCTACTTATGATCATCGCTGTGGTTCTCTTATTTGTTCTAACACGGAGACATCCGTTCTTCTGGTTGTTCATGGCACGTGCAGAACTCTCTTCCAGCACCACATTTCAAACGCGTCTAAATAAACCGAGTCATGCTCTAGATCGGATACCACAGCTTTAGACGTTTACTTCAAGTCTAGTGAGGAGAACTTTGAGGGCGTTTATTCGTACCCTAATGTGCCTTGATGGTTTAAAGGTTGACCTATGTGTCGAACTCCTGAGAACGATCTCAGGAGTGTGTTTGCAAACTGCCGCGAATCATTTTTGGCGGTTCAGGAAAGGAACAAATTGGGCCAAAAATTGAGCCAAACAGGGCTTTGCTGCTTTGCTAGTGGCAAAGAGAAATTACAAGGGTTTGGGAAGTGAAATTAATAATATTCATAGTTTGTTGACTGAATGAGTCAGGATTGCAGTGAACGGCGGAGGGTGGGAAATGGGTCCTTGTGGTTAGCTCATTTTTGTTGTTCCATCCAAGGCTGTACTCGGCACACCACCGAGTCCCCACCGAGTCTATCCGTGGTGTAACAGATGCGTCTACTCTTCTTTTGTTTCCAGCTTTTAGGATCCAAGATTCCGCCCTATACTGTAAAACTGGAAAAAAACTAATGTTTTAATTATTGTCTTTTTGGTGTTAAGATATTTTCATAATATATTCATTTTCATAATATATTTTCCCCATATATGATAAAGAAAAGCAGCGACAGTATGCAGCCTTGGCCATAAACCTCTATATATAGCACAAAGCCTTGATAGGTAGAGGTGCTAAGGCGGTGTTATGATGCAGGGGGATTCCCATTTTTTAAGTATATGCCATAGGTTGGTCCATTTAATACTGTCAAATGCTGTTAATGAAGCATATATTTCTTGATAATCTGTCTCAGATTCAGAATGTGTTCTCTAGTGCCACGTCCTGCAAAAAGACCAGCTCAACTCTCTCAACTGAAACGATATTCTGAACTGCACTATTAATACTAAATAAATTCACACAAAAAGAATTCTAATTCGTTTAAAATTGGCAAAAAGCAGTTTGAAGAGGACATTCGACATACTTTCCGGAGGTAAATACAAAATATTAAATGAATTTGTGTGGAAAATTACAAATTTACGTATAGAGGTTAACAATGATCAATGAGTGATTTCAATTTTTATTAGTAGATTGAAACAAAAGTTCGTATTAACTTTGATATATCTTGTCAGGTGGGGTCTGTCAAAGCGATTATGCAATGGTTCAGCGCTTCTTCGGATTACCGTAAGAAAATCGTTAGATGTGCAGTCTACTTCTTGCTAATTTCTAATGCAATTTAATTAATAATTTAAGAGGTTGTCAGTAAGTGTATCTTATAATTGTAATTTGAATAAAACATTTTTTTCGAATAAAGAATTATTGTAAGACTTGGAAAAAATGTAGAAGACAGGAAGGAAGTCCAAACCATAGAAAAATTAATCTTTTAATGTATAATTAAATATGTTTATTACTTGGAATAAATTTGCAATCTAAATAAATAACGTAAGAGATAAAATTTAGTTGTCGTTTAAGAGGATTTCTGAATTGAGCACAAAACCGGAAATAGTTTCAGATATCATTTACCTACTATAATTACGAAATTTTTCTTGAGTAGTGTTAGCAATTTCTTGATTAGTTGTAATTTGCGGACATGGAAAATATACTGATTTAATTATTAAATGAATAATGTATTAACCAGTGGTGGATCACGACAGCGGTCGTTGTCTTTCTACCGGAAGTTGTGTCGCTTTGACGGCCAACACTTGAACTAATGAGCCTGTCGAGATCCATATATTAAGATATCGAATATCGTCAAGTGTAACGTTACGCCATTTAAATTTTCAAATGAATTCGATTTCTTTCTTGCAATTGTAATTGTTGCAATCTCCTTTTTATTATTGCCATATTTCGAAATATGATTATTAGAGCTTTTTTGATTTTCATTTTCTCAATTGTTTTTTTTTTATTCAAAATAAAGTAACATAACCTATAAAATATTACCTATATTTAAAAAGCTTTTGGGAGAAAATGCAAAGAATTGAAAACGAATTAAAGCTTTAAATCTATAGGTAAGTTGATTATTTTACATTTGTGTGTGCAAAAACTGAGAATAAAATTTAATTTCAAGGAAGCAGGCATAAAATATCTTTGTAAATTTTATTTGGTGTCTATGTAGTGTAGTGCGATACGAACAGAAGATAAGTGTGTATTTTATAATTTCCTCAGGGATCCCGAACCGGCAATGGGACGATAATAAAGCGAGGTGTGTAGCTTTCTGCTAGGTGTCACTACCAGTATACTTTTTAATCACGTTCGTTTTATTTATTATTTATGATCTTTGTTTTTTTAATTTCTTTTTATGCGAAATGGAATTGTTTTTTTATACCTACCTATGTATGAATTTATAGTTTCAATTTATGTTGGTGATTTTTATTATTTATTTTGTGACATCGCTTTAATTAAAATATCCAATTGGAAAGACATCCCTGCAGAGCAAGTCCCATAAATCTTTCTATGAAAACACTTTTTTATCTTAAAATTTTACTATCTAAAAGTTTTCTTTTAGTTGAGAGAAGGTAAGCCACAAATTCCGGTGATTTTTAAGGTGACTCCCTACATGTCGTAAAACAGCTAAGTTCTTTCTCACTTTGCTTTCCATATTTATTTCTCACCACTTCGACTATAAATTTTAAACTTGCACTTTCTTACATAGATCTTTCCAGAAGAAATATTTTATTTTATCCCTTAGAAAATTTTCAAGTGTTTCTCTTATATAAATTAATAATTTAAATGCAATTTAAATAAAGTTGACAATTAAAGAAGCTTGCATTTAATCCTACTGTCGTTACATCCCAAAGGGCAAAGAAAGGAAATTTAACTTACGAATCCCTTAATGCAACTTACATCCCTTTCGCTGGGATGTTCCTTGAATATCTCTTTCTCCCTCGCGTAATAAATAATTTAAATTTAATCACGTTCCTTTGTAACTGAATTAAATTACCCATATTAATGTGCGATTTTGATTGTTTACATTATTTAGAACGTACGACTTTTGAAAGTAGCAACATTTTATAATACAGGTATTGATCTAAATTAAAAAAATTATATTACCACTGAATTTTAACTATGTTTTTTATTAATCCGGCTCTGAGCGGTTATTTAGTAAAAATAAATTTATTATAAATATTTTATTTGTTAACAAAATATTCCTGAATATTATTTTTTATGCTTAAAAATGTGGGCTGGTAGGGTTGATTTTGTAATTAAATTTTTTTAAAATTTATTTAAGTTATTTCCCAACAGCAATCTTTAATGGGAAATGCAATATTAAAGCAGTTCAGCTTTATTTTATAAAGAATAATTGTAAATTATAATGAAATTAAGTCGTAATTACGATAATATGTGTGGTTTCTTATTTAAAAAGTATGCAGTATCAGTGTAAGACTAGAAAATAACAATTAAAAGTAAAAGTTTAAATTTAGTGCATATATAAAGCGATAAGCGTATGGTTTACATTTCAATTGCGATCAATTGATCGTATTTTAAATTTTACCGCAATATCATAGCAATATATTGTATTCCAAAAGCTTTTTTTTATTTTTGAATTGAATTTTAGATTTTAAAAATTATTAGCAAAACGATTTTACATTTTAATTTTAAATATTTTATGAGAATTGAATTTAATATAAATAAATAAATAAAATGAAATAAAAATTTTATTTTTGTATTTTAAGCTTATGTTATGCCGACTGTACACTCTCGCAGAGACTGAACGAGAACAGGCGAGAGCGAGAGTGTAGATGGGAGCGTTCACCCCGCTTCGCTGGTCTTGGTGTTCCTCGTCAGCTTTCCATCCCAAGTATAGGTTTTTAGGTCCAAATCAAATGGTCTCTTTTGACTTGCGAATGATTACAACTGAACTAGGCGAGAGTGTACATGGTCGACTTTTCGCCGAGACATTCGGGTGAGAGCACTCGGACGAGAACGAAGCTAGGCATTATAGTATTTATTCTATAATATCATCATTGTCCAATCCATTTTGGCCATTAACGTCATTGACCGGTCAAAGACGTAAATATTACAATCAGAAAAAATATTTTTATCAATGCCTAATTTACTTCATTTCCCGTAACATATTGTTAAAATTGAACTAAAAGAGTCTCATGCTCTATTAAAAATTGGTTTTTAGCGATGAAAGATAATTTTTCGAAAATTTTATAAAATCATACAATTTCCTCGGCTACTACATAGCATTTATTTGGCGTCGCAACGTGTGGCCAGGACATTACATTTATATATAAAATAATTTATAAAAGAAACGGTCATCTCATCACAATTATTACTGCACAGAGAAATATTTAGTCAAATTTACATCATCTTATAGTAAATATTTGAAGTACATTTTATACATTTATTGTAGCTGAAAGTAAAGGGTCATCATTTTTGAACGGAAAAGAATTTTTTATTAAAATTTTGAATCAAATATTTACAAATTTACTAAAGTTTTGTTGTCACTTTACTTCTTGAAGATAATGCTGTCGAGATGCTATCCATTGGCTTAGACGCAGACTTTATACCGGATAATCTTGTTATTAAAAATGCTCGTTAACATCGATTGCGGGATCAATCGAATTACTCTGGTTATTTCTTCTTCCGCTTCCAGATCTGCTGCATTTTGTGGGTTGGTTTCGTAAATCTTGGCCTTACAATAACCTCTCATGGAGCCGTATCAGCTGCTGATTTTTTTAATTAAATTTGAACTTCAAGAAGTTCATGACATCGTAGCGGTGTGTGGTTGGTGCCCCATCTTGTTGAAACCAAGTATTTGTTGCCCAATTCGGGCAAAAACGAATCTCTTAGCATCGCTAAATACCGCTGACTATTGAAGGTCACGGTAAGGTTGTAATACTCAAAAAAAAGGTTTGACAATGGATTTTGACCACACCGTACACCAAACTGTCAAACGGTCCGGGTGCAATTTGACTTCGTGGATTGTGTCCAGGTTCGAGGGAGCCCTAATGCAACAATTTTGCTTATTCACATTGCCATTCCGTCAAAATAACATGATTATCCGGTTTAAGGTCTGCATTCAAACCAATGAGTATTATCTCAACAGTGAAGTGAAGTGATAGCAAAAATTTAGCAAATTTGTAAACTTTTCATTCAAAATTTAATAAAAAATTTCTTTTGTTTTAAATTTAAAATTAAAATAAAATATTGAAAACCATAATATTAAATTCTTGTTACAAGACATAGCAGCGTATAATTTTTCTGTAGTTTTTAAGTATAATCTATGTATGTAGTACAAGGTAAATCAATAGTACAGTAATAATTGTAAGTCAAAATAAATTTAAGTTAAAAATTATTTATTTGCAATGAGCTTAATATAATCTCAATAATATATTGGCTTGTTGTCTTATCAAAATATTAATAGAAAGATATTATATCCCTATTATGTAGCACACAATGTTGGTACAATGTTGGGGTAATATAGAATGTTGGCGTAATATTCAATATTGAGATAATATTGATGCAATATTATTTTACAATATTGTAACCAATATTGAGTGAAGCTTGGTTTAATATTGTTTTACTATTATAATATTGATAATATTGATAACCAATATTTTGCCTGCTGATTTGAAGATCCAATATCCAAATCTAATATTCATCATCAATATTTCCAATTTAGAAAATTGAACCAATCCATTTAATGCAAATTTTATTAGACAAATATTTAATAAAATTATATTCAATATTAAATATGTTACAATTAAATATTATTTTTATTTATTTATTAGTTAAGGTAGCCGAAAAAATAATATCTTTTGCCCTTTGTTGTAGTAATGTGTAGTGTATTTAAGATGTTTATACTTCTTAATTTAAATTGGCAAATTATTTTTAATTGTCTACATTAAAAAAAATATTAATTTTGTTTGACAGTTGACACTTAATAAATTGAAGTTGTCGAAAGCTTTTCATTGTTACGTAAATTTTTGCTAATTTACTTCTACTCCATGTAAAGAAGTTTACCAATTTATTTAACGAATAGAAAGTTCATTTGAATGACAAGTATGTAATTATATAACAAATATAATAATTTTATATAATAATTTTATTAGATATAAATCTTGTAGCGCAACTAATTTGACCCTTCTAAAGGAAGGGTTAATTTTGGCAGCTATTGGGTAGCAGCGGGAGCGAGGTCAGGGGTTGGACTAATTTGTCGAATATCGTGCTACACACTCCTAGGTTCCTTTTTATCTGGTTTGCTTGCGTGGGCGCCAATTCGACCTCGTCGAATATGTATAACTGGACGAGGGGGGGGGGGTGTAAAATAAATAAATAAAAGAACAATTCTGGTAAAACAACAACAAAAATTTATTATACTCAACTAGTGAAAAGATATTTACAAACTGAAAAGTAACAATTGAACTCTGGTTACACTATAATTTGGTACGGCACTGGGTATGTTATTTATAAACGGAAATGAAATTTGTAATATTTTATAATAGGACTTAGTAGTTATAATTACAAAGTGCGGGTGTTGTGTGGTTCCCAGGGAAAACTACTGTTAACTATTTCTCCCACGACTGGTAATTATTACTTGACACCTACTGGTAACTACTACTGGTAACTACTACTGGTAACTAGTACTGGTAACTACTGGTAACTTACTGGAACCTATTTGCAAACCACTGGCAACTACCTAAACGAAACTACTGATAATTACTTAAACTGGTAACTTAATCTAATGAACCACCGGTAATTACTACTACTGGTAAGCACGGGATGATTTATTGCTACTTGTAACTAATTGAAAACTACTGGTAACTGGCAATTACTTTATTAAACAGGTAATTCTACTTTCCCGGTTTCTAGCTGGAATAACTACTGGTTGTGAAACAAAAACTACTACTATCATTCACTACTGTCTGGTAAATCTGTCTGGTAAAATTGGTCTGGTTATCTGGAAGCTACCGTAAAATTACACCCGGATCTGAATCTCCCTTGACTGGTTAGCAAATACAGATAACGGTTTACTAAGTTTGGATAGATTTTCACCGGTATGAATCTTTCTCTGGAAGGTTAACTGGTAGCTGGTATTTTATTGGAATATTTTTTTCTTACTTTTTATCATTCATTGTATTTTTTTATTTTATTCATCTCATTGTATTTTTTTGTTTTCCAATTTCCTTTTACTTAAAGTATTTTATTTTTGGTTTTTCCACAATAATATAAAAATAACTTAATAAAAACAGAATAAAATAAGAACTTGACTGTTTTATAATATAAGCCTTTTATTTTTAGTTCATATTTAAAAGCAAAGCAAATTAACTCTGAATAAAAATACATAATAATGTTAGCTTTAGTTTATGCAACTACGAAGAGAAGGAGCAATCCTTAGGATTTCCTTCTCAATAGTTTCTGTTACAGCCAATTTAAGCGGTTCCTGATTTTCCAATATGAAACATAGAGAAGCTTCTTCAATAACATTAATTTCATTTTCTTCTTCTTCTTCTTCATAAAATTGCACCTGAACGCAAACATAAGAAATATCATTGGAAAACATTTTCATGGTTATGTAAATACAAGCAAAATGCCCGTGCTCATCAATAACGCAATTTTTGAAGTTATTGTTCTTCACAGAACAAGTTTCTAAAAAAAGAAAAAATGCTCATATAATTTTATTTCATTATTTTGGCTCATATGCTACAAGATTATAAATTAATTTACTATGTATGAGGGCATCGTTGTCAACAATATAGCCTTTCTATTTACATTCACTTGATGTTGCTTTGAATTTGATTCTGAGTTATTTTATGGCAAATCCGCGGTGAAACGATAATTTACCAAATAAAACAGCAAAGAGTTCAAATATTTTGTTTATAACCAGAAAGTTCTATATCAACTATACGTATCAAATTAATTTAATATTTTCCCGCGTGGTGGCGTTCGCTTAATGTAAATCGCGAATATGGGGATGCTTTCATACATAATAAATTAAATTAAATAAATTTACTGGTTTATTACATTTTATTATTAAATTAAAATTTAAATATAATTAACGTGTAAATACAAAAAGTATTTCATAAAACTTCAGCAATAGTTTGCCTTCTTCATATATTTTTAAATTTTAATTTAATAATTATTTACGCAAACTAGCAATTTATATACAGTAGCGGTCAATGAAATTGCATCGCGAATTAAATTCGCGAAATATAAGTTTAAATTATTATTACTTTAAAGTATAAGTTAACAGTCTTACTAATAAAAAATACACTTGTTTAACGCGTGTATAACGTATTTTTATTAGTAAGACTGTTAATTTATATTTTAATGTAATAACAATTTAAACTTAGATTTCGCGAAATTTAATTCGCGAAGCAATTTCATTGACCGCTACTGTATTATTAATTATTTATACATTATTTATTATATTTCAGTTACTGAATAATTAAAAATATATAATTGATGCTAATAAAATACCAGAAACATTACCATTCAATTTTTCAGAAATGGGGCCAGAATTGGCACAAACCAGTAAGCACATCAAAGTAAAAATGAAAGACAACATCTTTATTTTCACAATAATACAGTTATGATTCCAAAAATGTAGTTAAGTTTATATATATATTGGAAAATACGAATATAATTATTATTTTATCTGGTAATAAATAAATATCACATTCAAAATTTTTATGAATTTGAGTAATTATTGTTTTATGATTTGATACCGAAAGCTACTAAAACCTACACAGAGCACGATTTTAATAAAATAAATAATAAACTAAGTAAAAACAATTCTTCGAAAACATCAAATTGACAAGAAACGTTGAGTAGCTGATTCTGAAAAAATTAATAGCCTCACGATATTTGTAATAACATAATTTTAAGGAGCTGGTTGTACGAAAGGTTTTCTAAAATGAAAATTTACTTTTTTGACAAAATTCTGAATAATTATTAAAATAATCAATATCTATTGTTATCTTGAAATTTCTTAGAAGTAGTTCTAGAAGAAGAAAGCTTCTAGAATTCCTGTGGTAGGTAAAGAAATGCATAGTAAATTAATTGATTTTTACATCTAGAATTTTCTCTGATTTGGCAACCCCGTAGAGATAGTACATAAGGCTAAATGAACTTGATCTGGATTGATTTTCTGCATTAGCCAAGGCAATAAGTTAGATTACCTTTCTTCTACTACTCAATACTATACTTCCAATCTTGATAACAAAATCTATAAACTACAGTAAACTGATAATTTCTGAAACGAATGCTTTCGTTTCAGCAATTAATAATTCTATTTTGGTGCATTTCGTTTGCTTTGGGTGCTCAACTTTTATTTTTCAAACTGGAAGTGTTTCCAATTCTTTTTATTAAGATCAGTCCATTCCCAATAATCGAGTTTGTCCTTTATTAAGTTTTTCGCGGTTTTTCTTCCCCCTGTTCCTTCATTTTACATTCAGATGGTCAATATCTCTGTTTCTTTATTTCAATTTAATTCCATTAAGATACTATTTTATCTCTTCAGTTTTATGCAGTCTCATTCAGAATATCTCTTTGTATTGCTAAGTTTTTTGGCAAAATTCAGGTCTAAGCACTTGATATCAAGACTAGAAAATATATTGTACGATTTTTCAAAATTTTTCAAAAATATCCAAGAAACGATTTTCCGGAAAAATTTAGTTTTTAAAATTTTTCTGCTTTTTTATCGGGCTAGCTTTTATTTTTAATTACCAACTTTCAAAATTAAATGGTTTTTAAAATATATATTAAAAATATCCAAATATTTAACCTTAATAAATTTTTAATATACCTAAATGGAAGAATAAACCAAACTGATAAATTGCGGATACAACAGTATTAAATTAATTCAGTGATATCTTCGACTTTTAAAATTTTTATTTATAATTTTACCAATTGACTAATTATAACCTTTTAAATCCAAATGCTACTATTCTACTTCTAGTCAAATATCAATAATCTAAAATTAATCCAATTGCTTCCAAATATAATTCCAATCCTGTCCAAATTTGGGAAAAACTTTCAAAATTTAAAATTATATCTTACTTGTTCAAAATATAATTAATTTATTATCAAATATAAAATTCAAATAGTAAATCACAAAATCTCAGAGACAAAACTTGGCCTCCAACGCTCCAACTGCCCATGCGGCCATCGTGGCTGCAAAGATCTGAGTTTCCTATCTAGTTGTTGCCACCTCAACTAGTTAGCGGGAAAACCAGAAAATTCAAAATACGTATTTACAAATTTTACAATAATTAAAATATCTAAATAAATAAATAATAAAAACATAAATAAGCGGATTACCATTTGTCTACATAGACGAAATTTCCAATAGTGCTAGCATTCGCAATAATAACTATAAATAAATCTCAAGAACAGAGCTTCAACAAAGTTGGGATATATAGGGGAGAGGCTTGCAGGTTGCACCCTGCTTGTAGGTTGCCACCCCTGCGGAATTTCGACATTCTAGCAGTGTAATCATCTAAATTTCGACGGACATCGATGTCAAATGTGTAATTGTCGCTTTTATGCTTTTAATCTAATTTTGGTACACTCAAACACAATAACAGGGTGTTTACTAAATAAAGTGTGAAATTTTATTTGTTAAAAAATGAAAAATTAAAATTGTGGTTTTCTTCTGTGCCCTTAATTTGTACATTTTTATCGACAATTTAAGGCAAATTTTATTGCTGTGTTGCTTTTTCATTCAATTTTCATTATTCGAAAAAAATTCTAAACATATCATAAGTTGGCAGTTTTTTTTCCATGCATATTCTAAAGTGGTGTAAAAATGCAGGTTGCCAGCTTTTTTGGCTTGGTTGCTACCCCTCTTATTTTACATTGTGACGTATACTACAGTGACTGTATAGGGCCAGTGGCGACATGAGCCGCTAAATCGACCCAGGACAGGTTCTCGCGCAAAGGGGGGGACGTTTAACCGCCCCATTGCATATTTTATTTACCTATTGACAAATATTGACGTAAACGCTTTCAAAATATTTAAAAATTAATATAAATCTTTATTTACTAATATTTGATGCATTTATTTTATATATTTTTAGATTTAAATTTAAAAAAAGGTTTTTTTTTTCAATTTTAACATTTTTTTTTCTTGTCAGTTTACTCTGATTTTTTTTAATTCACAGCCACTAAGTGTAATTAATAAAAATCATATGTTTTTATTTGAGTTTTTCAACAAATTTTCAAGGGGTGGCAACCTGCAAGCCGAAATTTCAAGGTGTGGATTTTATGTACTTTTGAAAATTTGCTGTAAATTTTTAGTTTTTGAGTATTAAAATGATTTTTCACGCAGGATTCTTGCTTTATACTTCCCCCTTCCTGTGTGGATTATTATATCAATAATACGTTGATTGTATGACAAGTTATGATCAAAAAATCTATGGGGTGGCAACCTGCAAGCCTTTCCCCTACATGTATCGATAAACCTTTGTTTAGTCATGGACAGATTTACGTAACATTATCAAGATGTTGATTAAAGGATGAAACATAAATTCAAAGTAAAAGCTACTTAAAATAGCATTACTATCTACTGGTACTTCCGTTTTATATAAGTCGCTCCACAAGGTAACAGAACAAACAAATACTTTTCGTTATATTAGCATCTCTAGAAGATGTTATAGAAAATCTGGAGCATTGCCATTCATTTAAGGGGGTATTCTAGTCTACAGGTATGAATTTTCGGGCAGTTCTTGAAGCTCTGTACAAACGAAACAAAAATATTTTCACTATCCATTTTTTTATCATCTGTTTATTGATATTTTAAGATTACATAAAAAAATTAGGCGAAAAGAAACCCTCAAAATTCACAAAGTTATGGGCAGGCAAAGTGGGAGGTCAAAAAAAAAACTGGTTTGCACGATATCTCAAGTTCTAATGAACCGATTTATTTGAAATTTGTTGTGAATATTCTTTATACATTCCTCTATCGCATGAACCACGCTCAGTTAAAAATTTTTAATTTTACTATTTTTAAAAAATTTGGAATTGTTATTAAAGCATGCCAAAAACAAATTTTTTTTTCAAACTGCCGCCATTTTGTGAAAACATTTTTGTTTTACTTCTCCGAGGTTCATGCTATAGAGGAATCAATAAAGAACATTCACACCAAATTTCAAATAAATCAGTTCATTAGAACTTGAGATATCGTGCACGCCAGCACACCCTCTTATTTTTGGACTTCCCACTTTGGCAGCTCATAACTTTGTGAATTTTGAATTATTATTTTTCGATTAATTTTTTATGCAATCTTAAAATATCAATAAACAAATGATAAAAAAATGGATAATAAAAATATTTTTTGTTTCGGTTCTACAGAGCTTCAAAAACCGCCCGAAATTCATGCTTCTAGACTAGAATACCCCCTTAATGTAGACTGTTTTAGATAATAATAATCTTTTATGATGTAGATTGTAAATGAAATATAGGCTTAGTAGTTAGAACGATTAGCTGCTAACGCTAAGATATCCAGTTAGTTCCAGAGAGAATTTAATCTTTGTGTGACTTTCCCCGTGCTTTGAAGGTAGGTAATGCAGTTAGCACCGATAGGGTAATTGCAACAATAATACAAGATCCCATGCACATCTGAAGCAAGCTTGATAGAAAGAGAAAGAGAATTAATGGTAGCTTAGATATGTTACCGAGGTTGTATGTATGACTGTAACTAAATACAATAATTGAGAAGAACAAATAAGAAGAAACTTCAATAAGCTATGGTTCAATCCAAAAAAAGACTACCAAAGACATTTGACATGAAATACTGGACTTAATGTTTCTTTTATAAATTCTATTATAATATTATAAATTTAAGATCTAAATTGTAATATTAAATTTATTTATACAAATAAGAAGCAAAAGCCAATGCCAAAAGCTAATTTTAAATTCCAATGACAAATCCAATGCCAAAAGCCAATGCCATAGGCCAATGCCAAAAGCTAATGCCAAAAGATAATGCTAAAAGTAAATACCAAAACCAATTCTAAAAGCCAATGCAAAATGCCAATGAAAGTTAATGCCAAAAGCTAATGCAAAAAGCAAATGTAAAAAGCCAATGCCAAAGCCATAAGCCAACGCCAAAAGCCAACGCCAAAAGCTAATGCGAAAAGCCAATGTCAGAAGCTAATGCCAAATTCCAATGACAAATCCAATGGTAAAAGCCAATTTCATAAGCGAACGCCAAAAGCCATGCCAAAATCCTACAAATTTGTTAAAAATTTCCAAAAAATTAAAAATTTATTAAACAAATATAGGGTAAGTGCTGACCCTGCGATTTATTTATGTTTTTTTATAAATTTTAATAAAATATGTTATATAAATTGTAATATTAAATTTACTTATACAAATAAAAAGCCAAAAACCAATTCCAAATGCCAATGACAAATCCAATGCCAAAAACCAATGCCATAAGCCAATGCCAAAAGCCAATGAATATGAATAAAAAGCAAAATGCGAATGCAAAACCCATAGCCAATGCCAAGTGTCAATGCAAAAAGCCAGAGCTAAAAGCCAAAGCCAAAAGCCAATACCAAAATCCTTTATATATGTTTTTTTATAAAGAAGCGCTTTATACAGAAAAAAGGATTATTTAATTAAATGGTACAACATAATATAGATTTTTTAATAAAGTTTAATAATACGTTTAAGGCCAAGATTGGAGGTTATATAAAATAATTGTTTATTGTTAAATTATATATTAATTTATACTGCTAATTAATAATTTAAAATACAAAGTCTTTTGGATTACGTTGAGATCAACTAATTAATTTTATTTTAATTAAGCAATTAGTTATATTAATTCTTTATATTCTTTTATTCTTCTTCTGGGGTGCCCGGGGTGCAAAAAGGTCAATTACTAAGGTCAGATACCCGGTTCGATTCCGGGCGGCCTAAACCATTATTCAAATCGTCTTCTTTCGGCAATGACAAACCGCCGCGGTAATTTGATAAGAAAACCTTCAGTAGGTCACGATGCTTCTGTTCAAAAGTATACAAAAAAACAATAAGTAAATCCTAGACCACAACACCATTTGTACACCAATTCTTCTTTTGTTGCAAATTCCTGCAAATTCCAATTCTTCCAATTAATTCCATTGTAATTCCCAAATATTGCAAATCAAAATTCAGCTATACTGATAACTTTTCGTTACAAATTGTCTATAATTTAACTCAAAATAGACGAAAGTATAACTTGAACAATTTGAAGAAATTTGATAGCATTTTTAAATGGTAATTGTACTTTCTGAATTCTTGGTTAAATGTGAACTTACCACAAGTAGCATTTTGATGCTAAAAAACAACCAAATAGCTATATTTGGTAACATTACCCGCTGGGGCAGCTAACAAAATAGCGTTCAAATTGCATTGATATTGCAGCGATATTGCTAAAATGACCTACTGTTTTTAAGCAAAAA
Source organism: Cantharis flavilabris (assembly GCA_949152465.1). NCBI lineage: Eukaryota > Metazoa > Arthropoda > Insecta > Coleoptera > Cantharidae > Cantharis > Cantharis flavilabris. The sequence continues at coordinate 17,391,033 of OX424441.1, forward strand.
GCTAGCTATTTAAAAGCAATTTGCTTGTTGCCAGACAGCTAATAGCACGCTTTCAGCTAGCTATTTAGTGTATATTTAGCTTAGTTAGTTACTTACTTACTAGCTAGCATACTTAGCTGTTTGGCAGCAAGCAAATTGCTTTTAAATAGCTAGAAATCTTACAACTGCTAGCTCTGAAACATTCTGTTGCACAAAATAGCAATACAAAATTTAAATTATAAAACTTTCATCAAGCCAGGGCTACAATCACAAATATAAAGTGTGTGATCGCTAGTTGAGTTAGACCATGAAAATTTTGAGTTTCAATTGCGGACAATTAGATAAATTGTTCATTGCTACAAAATCAGATATAGGTAGTAAAATGATCATTTATTTTATATTGCTATAATTCTACATTATATATTTATGTAGGTATATTATATAAGTATTATATTGGTTATGGATATCTATGCAAAAGCGCTTGTTGGAGTTCTAGTTAATAGTTCCTTGTCATCGTTACATATTTTTATATTAGCATTTTTTTCTATTGTAGCAAGCACTTCTTCCCGAGATATTAGAGCTGGTTTAGATTTTTCAATATAAATGCAAGGTAAATCTAATTTGGAGTTATTGCTTAGCTTTACCCTAACGCAAGTGTAAACAATCTCAAAATTATTGAGAACACTCGATTCTAATTCCACGCACACCTGAATCGGAGATGGTACTTTTGGCAAACATTCTCTGAAAGCTATTGGCTTCACACAGTTGGAATCTAAAACAGAAAAGGATTGATATAATATTGTAATATGGCATATATAAATTTTAATTGTTTTGCGTAATTGCTTTTCTGTGTTTAAGCCAGTATTAATTTTTCAAATTGTTTAGAAGCTAAGGTTTTTTCAAGAAGCTCAATTTCTTTTTAAGCCACAGAGTAGCAAATACTGGTTATAATAATAAATTAAGCTTTTAACAAAATTATTCTTACCTTGTCTGTTTTTCCAAAAAGGGTTATCTGTATTTTCTTCTTCTTCTTCTTCTGAAGTATAGTTTTCTGAAGTATCGACTTCTGTAGTATCGTCTTTTGAAGTACACTCTTCTGAAGTTTTACTTGCACTGCTATCTTTAAAGATTGTAATCGAACCGATTGCAATTGGACCATGTTGCAATTCTTAAAAGTTAACAACATACTGATTTTAAAAATTATATTATTTTAAAAGCAAAAATAGCAAAAAGTTGAAATAACGGGTATTGCAAGACGGCCGTGTGGTAACTTCTGTTTGTAGGTGCCTACTTAAAGTAAGCGGAAATTATGTATAAAAAATGTTGTACATCTTACATTTCTTACAAAAAAATTCCGAAAAGCATATATTTTTCATTTTGAAACGTTAAAAATATACACACTTGACTTGTTGGCTTTCTACTTTTCATGAATTACTTTTGAATATTTTTCACGTTAAAACTATTAAAGATAAATATATGCTGTCAGGGACTCACTATATATTTTCTAAATTACAGTAGAATCCGCTTAATGTGATCTCGGATAATGTTATCAGTCGGTTATTGTGATCATTTTTTTTGGAAACCGGCCACTTTTTCTTTTTTTTTCTTCTATCTTGTTCTAATCCAAGTTTTCTAAAATTCGCCTTTTTCTAAATTTCGCTAATTGTTATCAGTTATCAGTTATCAGTTAATATTATTAAAATGACCTTGGCCCGAAGTGATCACATTAAGCGGATTCTACTGTACTAATCTTTTTAAGCCAAGCAACGATACATTGATTGTAGCGATATTATTGTCTTACCAGTACTATTTGATTTCCAAGTAACGTTAGGACTAGTGGTTTCATGTGAAACATCAGAGTGTTGTTTAGAGGCTCCTAAAATTGCACCTAAAAAAATATGTAATTGAGTTATGCTCTTTATGCGTATCTACACACTATATTATTTTTGTTGTTATTCGTTTGATGAAAACTTGTTCAAAAGAACAAATTAAAAAAAGAAAAAATAATTAAAATAAATAATTAAATAATAAACTGATTCAAAGAACAAGTAAAAAAAAAGAAAAATAATTAAAATTAATTAAAAAATAAATAATAAGTACAAAAAATAATATTAAAATATTACAATAAGTTTACTTACCCTCGCCATTATCCCAGTTAGCTGAGAAGCTTAGAAGAGCACACAATATAATTTGAACAGGTTTCATTGCAAAAAGGATGATTTTCTTTTACAAATTTGGGTTTATATTGGTATTTAAATCAATCCGGATTTCGAATATATTTATGGTTCATTCACGAATCAATAAACTTTTATGAACAATCATGCCAAAAAGCAAATAAAAATATGAGCGCGTGTTCAATAAATTATTTTAAGTAATTTTGTGAGGTAAAATTTGTAAACTGACTCATTGTTGAAAAAATGGATATTAAACAACGATTTTTATGGAATTCAAAAATTAAATTTTTTATTGTTCTAATGTATTAGAGTGATCAGATTTTTAAAATTAAAAAACAAAACAAAAGAAAATTGGAGAGATTAACAACTTTTGCTCTTTACTTCACCCACTCATGGGTTTTTTTAAAAGGTTTTGCATTTATTTTTTCGGATTATCAACTCCTTTTTGGGCAAGATCATTTAAGTTCAGATTAATTCAGATAAATTCAGATCAGTTAAGTCTTTATATAATAATTACCTCCTAATAAGTGAATACAGTAGAACTCAACTGATGTGCAACTCAATTGGTTGAGACTGGATTGATGTGCAATTCGATTAGTTGGGAACTCGATTGATATGGAAATTGACTAAAGTACAACTTGATTGGTTGGGAATTCGACCGATGAGCAAGTCGTTACAGCGAGATAGACAGAGGCAAGTGCACAGTGGGACAGAAGAACTAAAATCTGCACTTAAATCAAATATAATTCGAATTGATATTTGAATATATATTTTCGGGGTTGTTAGGAGTATTTAACGAAATTAATAGATATATAATTTTTCATTTTTCTTAACTTTTTGTCGTATTAGATCGCTTGGATTCGATATTTTTGTGTTCATAGGAAGTAATTTTTTTCAATTTTTCAACATTTAATTTACTTTTTTTTTCAATATTCTTTCTATTAAGCGACTGAAGATTCAAAATAATTGGACATAGGGCCTTATATTGCATTACTAAATTTGAATTGTTTTTTCTAATTTTTAAGGTATAATATTTATTTATATTCTTTTTCAAATATTTTTAGTCCTGACCTGTCAAAAGTTGTAATTAGTGTTTTTTTTGTTGTTTTAAATAATAATTTAATTTAGTTAATAATTTTAAATAATAAAAAATATTTTCGTATGTATGTATTGAATAATCTGTATATCATGCACACTATCTTGGCGCTATATTGGGTCAATAAAATCAGTGCACTACTGTTACTTTTTTGTCAATATTGGTACAATATTAATATGGATATTGTGATAATATTAAACTTCAACAATGTTATACTAAGTGGTGGAAATATTTAAAAAGATATCCCATTATAAGGGCTGAATGTTAAAAATTATTATCATATTTTAGTGATTTTTATTATTTTATAATTCAGTATACAGATTAAAGCAGATTTTGCATAAAAATTAATTTATTTAATTATTTTGAGTGATTAGATGAGTCATCACGAATGAGTCATTATATATGAGTCATCAAATATAATAAGCCATTATAAAACATATAACAATATTATATTGACTATGCATTGAGATATTTTTGTTACTCAAAATGGTACAATGTACGTAGTTTTGGAGTGCTATAGACCGCCAACTTCTTTATATATACGATCGACTATGTTTACTTTACCTATTGTGGCCCGTGGCAGACGCATGGATTTGATATTGGAATAAAACGCCGACTATTTCAAAATGACCAAATTTTAAATTTTTTCCAGTTTCGTTAACATGGCAAATTTAAGTTTACACTGCTTTGAACAAAATATCGCCCAAATGGCGCTTTTCACACTTCAAACACTGAGTAAGCCTTCTTCTGAAATTTTCGAGCACTCTTTAAAGCATTGCCACAGGAATTTCGGAGATTTGGGTTCTAATGTTGTGTTTGAGGGCTTCCAGGGTTCTGGGACGATCATTGTAAACCAATGAGTTTAGGTATCCCTACAGGAAAAAATCACAAATCGTCTTTTAGGGAGATGAGGCGCTCAGGGAATATGTCTCGAAAGAAGATCATGTAAACCTTTGCTGTGTAGGCTGTGGTGCCGTCCTGCTGAAATCAAACGTTTTTCAGCTCCATCCTTTCTAACTGAGGCAAAAAATCTTGGATCATGGACAGGCAACGTGCAGAAGTGACTGTAACTTCTCGATCATTTTCTTCAAAAAAGTAAGGGTTAATGATCCCAATTCTTGAAATTGCACACCATACTGTCACTCTGTCGGAGTGCAGGGGTCTCTGGTGGAGCCTGTTAAGATTCGTAGGCTGTATTGAATCTCAAACGGAAGGCACGAGGATGATCGAACGGGTGATCTACAAGTAGGTTTGCACACAAAATACACGTTGTTCAACTATGGAGACTGATACCGCGTGGAACATAAACTTCCCTTCTACCTTTTTCGAAGCACTTCACTTTTAACCGTCTAGAACCGTTAGAAAAGTAATGTTCTCTTCAAATCCATTCGTTTTCTGCTGATCACCCTGAATTTATTAAGGTAAAAGTAGACAAGGAATCATATTTTCTTAGCTTATTACGAAGAGGAAACCATAGACCAAATTGTTTTGTATGATATTTTCTTGGATTTCTCCAGATTTCTCCAGATTTTCTAAAATTTCCTTGGATTGTCTCATGATTATCTTTCGAAAAAGCTGAAAAAGCAAGATTATCTGTAATTTTTAAGATTTCTTTGGATTTTTCATTTTCACTTTTTCTCAGATTTCCATTCACTTGTAAAACAAATTTCCCCAGCGGTTTCCTCGGTTCATTGTGAATCACGACTAATGTTGGCGGCTATGATCGACTAAAAACTGCTTCGCGATTACTGCTATAGGCAGTAATCATAATTATTCTATTTCATCCCAATATTGGAACAATATTAAGAAAATATTTTTTAATATTGATACAATGATTCTAATTTTTCTTTCCTCTAAACTTTTATCATTCTTACCTTTATGCTTCTCACTACAATAATGTTACGGTTATTTATAATAATAAAATTCTAGTCCAAACTTTGATATAAGTATACGAAAATGAAATATTGGGCTTAGTGGACTAAAATTACACTAAATTTTTACAATGTCGACGTTTCGAAAACTTTATGTCTTCATCTTCAAGACTAGCAGAGAAGCAAAAATTACATCAAAAATCCAATATTCCATTTTCAAATTTATGATTATTGGTAACAATGTTTGTGATGGGACCGGGTTATGATATTGGGACAAACGTCAATATAATTTGTATACTTCCCAGCTGCTCAGTTTTGTTCAACATTAATTCCACTGCAGACTCACTTCAGATTAAACGGAAAAAGTTTGCTTATCTTATACTTTAGGAATTATTATTAGGTATGTTGTTTCCATCTATCTTACAGACAAACGGTGACGGATCCGTAGGGGGATGATGGGGTAGCCACTTTTCCAAATATTTTAGACAGTTGCCAAAATCACTGAGAAGTTGACAAAACCCTCGAAAATTGATGAAGCTAAACTGAATTAAAAACATTGGCAAATTGGCTTCATAATAGGTAAGAAGTGAGCAAATTTTAATTAAAGCAGTTGGCAAATTGAGGATTGCGCACCCCTAAACATTTTGGTTTGGTTCATCTCTGCAAAATTTAATGGAATTTAATGGTTGGATTTTAAATCACCACCACAGCTCAAAGTTAAGAAAGTTGATACTTACCTTAACCAAACAGTAAAGCTGATCTACAGAACTATTTGACGAAAGCCTACCAGATGGCTCCCAGTCTTAAGAAACACCACATCGCTTTAGTCCCTCAATACTATTGGAAAATCTTGATTGTGATTTAAAGGCAAATAATATTATTCACATCAATATTAAGTATTCCGAAAAAAGATTTGTCGTCGTAACAAAATCATTAGTAGCTATAGCCTCAACAGAATATTTTGCTGTTACAACAAATTTTATGCTGTTTGGAAAAACAAGTTTGTTTTAAATACAAAAAACTTTGTTGTGGCAACATAAAATTTGTTGTAACAGCGAAAAACTCTGTTGAGGCTATAGCTACTAATGATTTTGTTACGACGACAAATCATTTTTCAGAGTGAACAAAAATTGTATAAGCACTCACTTTTTGACCAGTTGTTTATACCACTGCGCGCTGCTGAAAGAAAATTGCACACTGAAAAAAAGCCTTTACTAATATCAACTTTTTATTGATAAATCAACTTTAAATTATAATTTTTACATTTTACATTTTACATAAGTAACAAATCAATTTTGTTTATAATACAACATAAGTTACATCAAGTTACAAAATTATACAAGGAAAAAATGTTCAATCAACAAACCTTAAATTTCTAGAATTTTTAAAAAACAATAATACCTATACGAAAAACAACAAACTTGACAATATGCAAATTATTTTAAAACGTCAACATGGAAGTTAGGATACAAATTTTAACTAAATTTTGACGTTTTATAACTTATAACTATAAAAATAAGTTCATATCTACTATATTCCATAGTCTATAATTTCATCACTATTCATTAACTATTCCTGTTTTCGTTGCTAACCAAAATGACATCATATTATCGCAAGTTGTAACTAATATCGGGAATTTGGGATTGAACTGAACACATTCAATAGATTCAATGTTATCCGTTTTAAACACGGCCACTGGCCATGCAGTTTTTGTGTTCCAAACATGCACGAGTCCATTTGTTGAACCACTCACTAAATATTTGCAATCCGGAGTAAACGACGCCTCAATTGGAGCCCCCGTGCTGTTTATATGATCATAATATGTTTGTACTAAAGCACCGGAAATAGTATCTATCGTTTGAAGAATACCGGCCGAATTTATCAAAATAGTTTGGCCATCCATAGAGTATTTTACATCCGTCCAACCACAGCGACTTTTCGATATTTTATCAAATGTGCGAAAAGGTCCTTTATTGAAAAAACGCATGTCATAAAATTTAAGGACCTCTGAATTGACTCCCAGCACAAAACTTCTACCTAGTGGATCAAACGACGCTATTGATGAGCTTGTTAACTTCATGCTGCCTTCAAATTTTGGGGATCTTGTATCCCATAACTTGAGAGTCATATCTGCAGAGCAGGAAATAAAATTTTCTTTACCGGGAGTTGAACACAACGAAACAACTTTTTTTGAGTGTCCAGTAAAGTATCGTACGAAACTGTTTGTAGACAATGATAAATACCTAATGTCATCGTTGACTTTGAGGGAGGTGTATACTACTCGATCAACGGAATTTCCATATTTAATTAGTCCTACACCGTACTTTTTTGAATTTATTGTTGTATCTACCTTTCCTTCTACGCAATCATAAACTACAATTGTCTCGTCATTGCTACCAGATACCAATTTGGTTCCATCTGGATAAAAGTCGATTCCAGTTATTCTTTCCGAGTGCTGCCGAATCTTTCTTTCCACTTTAAAGCTTTCGATTACATTATCTTCTAATTGTGGATCCATTTTAAGGCAGAATATATTTACTAGGAACAAATAACACTAACTAAAAATTAATTAACGAAAAACACACATAGACTTCACAGGTTGACAATTTCAAGTATCATAACCTCACTTTTACTAACAAATGAAATCAGAAAGCGCCTGCTTCATAAATGTTTGGATAGAAATTTAGCGGGAAAAATGGCGTCGTTATAAATTTTGCACCGCTATATAATAATAGTTCCGAAATTGGTTGACTTTAGTCAAAACTATAACACTTGGATTTCCATTATCTTCTAATTGTACATCTATTTTATTGCAGAAAATATTCGCTAGTAACAAATAACACTAATTTAAAATTAATTAACTAGAAACACACATAGACTGCACAGGTTGACGTATTTTATAACATTATAATCACACTGTTACAAAACAAATAGAATCAGTAAACGCCTGCTTGGTAAATGTTTGAAGAAAACCGGGAAAAAAGTCGTTTTCATAACGACAAGTTTATTTCACTGTTTGTTGCACTAATTATTGTTCTGAAAACTAGTAAGCGCGCAAATACCTTTTTCCCTAAAATTGTAACGGAACTTAATGGAATCTACTTTACCGACTTAAAAACAATTTTAAATCTGTACTGAATTTATATTTTATATATTTATAGAAGGTACAAACTACGTAAAAAATGTAGTTAAATATGAAATAACAAAATACATTTTATTACGATCCAGGTGACAAAAAAAAACATTATTGCGGTCCGGTAAAGTAGTATCACATTTATTTGGAATTACCCGGTATAGGATTGAGAGAGACTTGCGCGGGAAAAGAACAGATTAGAAAGTGAGGTTATTGAGAAAAGGTAAGGTAGAAATAAGGAAAAAAATTGATAATATTAAATAGTAAATGCTACTTAAATTCAGATTGTTAATGTTGGAAAATACAAACAAGCGTTGATAGTGTCTAAATTTTACGTTGAAGACTTTTAGATCTAGTTCCCAACAGGAAGGCAACTTTATTTTTAATTTTCTGGTTTGTTGCTTATTTAGTTTCTTTTAGGCTTCCAGTTTAAGCAGTAAACGCTTAAGCAGTTGTTGAGACCCCAATCCATATGTTTAGAATTAGTTAGAATAATGGAAAGGGCGGGCCTCTTAGTCGAGGTAGATTGATTTCAGTTGTGTTTTTAGCGGGTAAGCGCCAGCCAAAACAGCCCGGAGTTCAGCGAAGGGCTGCGTAGGGTCAGTTTTGGCTGGCGCAACCACGGCGCCACGGATCACGGATCCACCTTAAAATGAATTAATTGAATTAAATTAATTTTTCCTTCGGGCCGTTTTGGCTGACGCAACCACGACAAATCACGGAGCAGAGGTAAACCCAGCCGCTTTAGATATTTTAATCCGTTTTAATCCTTGGAGATTAAGCTTAACCTTAAGCCGTATAGGTAAACTCAGCCTGGTAGTTTAAATCCCCTTAGATTACCTAAATAATTTTAATCGGATTAAGCTTAGGCTTAAGCTATATAGACATAGTCACAAAAATAAAAAAAATACATAAAAGTTAGACTAAAAAAAAAAAAAGCCAAAAAAAGCTTGATTATTTTGATTATTCTGGTAACAATGGTAATAAATAAAATGAGTATCCAATCACACATTGGAGTTGGTTGAACCCGTCCCTGGTTACGAAATTATAATTAAACCAAGAATATAATTTCTAACGCATATGTTATTGGTTCATTCAATTTTGTTTTTGTTAAATTTGTTTTTAGCAAATTTTGCTGAAGAAAAATCATAAACTAAAACTAACCTACATAACCGATCCATGTCTTCGCGCGAATATCTCCTTTTACTGTAATCTTTAAAAAATTGGTAATCAACTGAGACCACAAAGTTTCAAATATTATACGTCACACGCATCCATCCCTCTATGGGGGAGGTTTCGTTATTCCCTAATTTTATTAGGAATATCTTAGGACGGCCCTGTCAATATTGCATACAGGGCGTACTTTAAAGTGCCACCATCATTAAGTAGGATTAACTTTCACCAAATTATTAGCGCTTAGCTTAAAGTCGCCCGGCTGAGTTTACCTATGAAGATTAAGGCAAAAAATTTTTACCAGGCTAAGTTTACCAACGAGATTAGTACCCAATTCTACTAAGCGGCTGAGTTTACCATCGCCCAAATCACGGATCCTCCCTAAAATGAGTTTGCGTTTGTCTAAATTAAATAAAAATACCTGTACACTTATGAGGTCTTGAAAAGGTCTTGCTGTCATTTACACGAAAAAACGCGTGCACGACAAATAATTGTCCCGGGTTGGAGTGCATCGCCATTTTGTTGTTCCTTATAGTATTTATTCTATAATAGACCAATCCATTTTGGTCATTAACGACATTGACCGGCCAAAGAGGTAAATATATTACAATCAGATGAAAAAATTTACATCATTGCCCACCGTTAACGGTCGTTGATGTCAATGGCCGGTCAATGACCTTAATGGCCAGCGTAAAAACCTAATTTACGTTATTAACCGTAACATATGTTTTACGTTACAGTGCTTGAAGGAAAATCAGTAGTTGCATGTATTTACAAATAATTTAATTTTTTTATTAATGTTAATTTTCAAAATGGTTTTTTTACTACTTATCAATGTACTTTTTTATTTCGGAAAAGTCCTGTATCGGAAGTATAGTAAGCATACGAAGTACAACAGTAAACCTTATGTTCTGGTCTCGTGTCCGTCATGCGAGCGGACTAATAATATGTTGAAATAATAACTATTTAAAATTCTTCTTATATTTATAGTGAAATTATATTACCAACCTACAAATATAATTATCCGATAATCCCATATTTTAGTGTGGGCTTTATTTGGAACTTTTCTGTATCTATATTCTAATGTATATTTTTCAATTCAAAAAAAAAAAATATAAGAATAATACAATACGTAGAAAATCAAAATTCAAAAAATTTAAAAAGGAGACAATTAACACATAACAGATCTGGATTAAGAAAATTTGAAAAAATGAAAATTTCGTAATACGAAGTACAATATAACGTTATTTCATGGTTATTATATTAACGTTATATTGTACTTCGTATTACGAAATTTTCATTTTTTCAAATTTTCTTAATCCTGATCTGTTATGTGTTAATTGTCTCCTTTTTAAATTTTTTGAATTTTGATTTTCTACGTATTGTATTATTCTTATATTTTTTTTGAATTTAACCATAAATACATACTAAAAACCACAAATTTACTTAAAATTTTTTATTTTGAGTTCTTTTTCTATATTTTTCAAGTTTAATCCGATAAATAGTAGCATATACCATAGACCATAGAAGCCTAAGAATTGCGGTCATTCGAGTTCCACCTTGTTTGATTATATTTTATTTCTTTATTTATTAATTAATAAAATATTTGTGAAAAATGTACTGTTTGGAGATAATGCAGCCCTATTTGATTATATTTTATACAAAATTTTTAATAAAAAACTACCTATAAGTTTCAGTAAAACAATTTTTTAATTTTTTGTTGTACTTGTGGCTTCATTAATACTACTAGCATACAGGATAATAAAAATATTTTATAGAGGTTAAGAGGTTAAGAAATGATTAAAAAATAAAAGAAGTACACTTTTCGTAAGTTTGTTATCTATATATACTACGATCTATACTATAAATACTACGATCTTGAAAGTTTCAGACCTCTAATTCAATGAGTTTTGGAGAAAATCAAAAATAATAAAAAGCAGGATTTCTGAGTAACTAAAAAAAATTAAAAACATCACTGGGTGCGACCTAACTAGAAAATTACGTATCTAAAAGGATGGGATCATTGCTTTTAAGCTAAATTTGGTTTTAATTAACTATTAAATAAATTTATAATATTTATGTTGTTAACAGCAGCACGGCTAGAAGTGGACTGCGAGTAGCTCCACTCACTAAATCACACTACTGCATTATTTACGTCGAGCACAAGTACTTCCAACAGAATGAACTATTCGCCGATTTTATGGGAAAAATCGAAACCTTAAAATCGATTATTTTGGAAATGATAGATTTTTCCTTTCTTCAATCGTTTCAACAGTATAATGTCATCTTTCAAATTCTATAAGAATTTTTATTGTAACTGAATCACTGAGTGAGAGAAGAACTGTGTGGTTTTGTACCATCCATACAAAAGTTATAGTAACTATATTCAGGGAAACATAGTAAGAATTTCTAAAATTTGCTATTTCACTAAATATACAAAGAACAAGATCTTGGACTTACACCCTTTTCCCACTCACTCAAATTTTAGTAATGCTTTATTGTTATTTGAAATAAAACTATTTATTTAACTAAACAAATATTTATTTGATGTTATTAATATATACAGAGTGTCCCCAGAGAGACTTTACATAATTTCAGTGGTGATAGAGGACATTATTCTACGAAAAATGTTTAAGAAATTTTTTTTTCTAAATTCAAACCCTCGAGAGTTAGACTTCCTTAAAGCTTCTTTTTAATTCTCACCTTCACATGGCCATAGCACGGAAAATATTGATTTTTCAGTAAAAGTGGATCAGTGCTTTTTTAAAGATCGTGAAATAATCTACAAACTAGATTTAAACCTTTTATTGTCTAAAAGCATCGGTTTTTGAGTTATGAATTAAAGTAAGTACAAAAATGTTGAAAATTTCGAACTTTTTTGTTTCTTGGTATTTTTCAAATCATTGTATCTTTTAAACCAAACATTTTACAAAAAATCTAATTCTCTATTCCGGATAGGAAATTTAAAGGACTATAACTTTTGTCTAGTAAAAATTTTTGAAAAACTAATCTATTTCACAGAAAAATCAGAAAATAAAAAAAAGTTGCTACAAAACAAATGAAATTCACAAAATTATAATTTTTATTGAAAAATTATTTTGTTACTGCCTCTTTTTGAGTTTGTAGATATGTATGTATCGATTACCTATGTTTATTTACTCAAAGAAACAATTGACAACAAATCAAAAACAATCGAAAACACCAAAAAAAATTTCGAGAAAAGGGGAGCTGACAGAAAAAGAAGTTTTTTGAAATTTTCTTAATTTTTTTTGCAAAATCAAGAAAAAAATATCAAAACAATTGAAAACAAATGGAAAACAATCGAAAACAAACAAGGGAGCCAACTTCACGCACGTAATAAAAGAGCATAATATTTACATTTCAAAATACACAGCATTTATGTAAAAATACGAGAATGTATAGAATGATGGGTACCGCCATTTTTAACTTTAATTGCTTATTATAATTTATAACATTAACTATATTACAAAATGCGATATAAAAAATCATCTGCTAGGAAATTCGAACCACGGATTCCTAGGGTATGTTATGGAGTTCTGTGTACACAGACCAATGAACCACCTGAGACGAACTAGAATGTATGTATATCTGCCTTACCTGTTAGAAGTTAGACTTTCTAACTTGTGATAAGAGTCACTACATAGTACATATAAGATCTATCAAGGTCTTTTAGACTCAACGAACTTGAGTTTCAAGAACAGATTATTTGCTATTATATACATATGCAGTAGAGTTTTTGCAGTTGCTGATCTAACGATGGTAAAGATTTCAAGAGAACGGTGCAGTAGGACGATCCAGCCCGGCTGGAATAAAAATTTATTTTATTCATCTTTCCTCGGCTGGCACTGGTCAACTACCGACGTAATTTACTAAGAATCGTCTTACCGTGGTTTGAAGTCCACGTTAATCAGTAGGTCTTTTATTATATAGAAATACTTTGTAAGTATGGCAATTTAGAAGGAACATGGCAAATAAATGCTTGGGAATCCAAAGGGAATCACGATTAAAAATCCAAAAAATATCTCTAGAAGCTATATTATGTGATCTTAATTTTGAAAGCAGAAAGAAACATTGAAAGCAGATAGGTAAAATATTTAAAATTTCTCTATTTAATTTATAAAATTCAATGTGATTTAAAATTAAGAAAAATTACATTGATTGTTTCAGTAAATATTTCAACAGCATACTTTTAATAAGGCTGACATGGTGGTCGTGTTGCAGCGAGGAGTGAGCTTGACTTCTTAGTAGAAGAGCCAATTTTTGGAGGAGCAACTGAGCCATTCTTATAATGAATAAGTTTTTTAGCTACAGTGATAAATTTATCAACAATAGCACTGTCACTGCTCCTTTTTCCTTCTCTAAGATAACCAGGTAGTTCGGGCCAAGGCCAGGAATCAGCTGTAGTTGCCTTTAACTTCTTGTAACTGATACTTCTATCTAGAAGAATAGAAATAAATATTAGTTTATTCATTTGATATTTAATTATCAGCTCATTTAAAATTTTGAGAAATTTCTATTCAGAAACTTGTTTAATACTTTTGATGGTAGTGGTAGGAGTTGGAAATAGTTGCAAGAAAAATTCAAAAAATGGGTATAGTGGTAGTGTTGCAACGAGGCGTGAATCTGACTTCTTACTATAAGGGCCAATTACTGGAGGAACAACTGTGCCATTTTTATAACTAATAAGTTTTTTAGCTACAGAGATAAATTTACCATTAATAGCACTGCGACTGCTCCTTTTTACTGCTCCAAAATAATTAGGTAGTGTGGGCCAAAACCAGGAATTAGTAGTAGTAGTAGTAGCAGCAGTAGTAGTAGTAGTAGTTGGCTTCTTGTAACTGATAATTTTATCTGGAAAAATAAATATTAGTTTATTCGATTGCTATTTAATACTTTTGATGGCAGTGGTAAGAGTTGGAAGAAGTTGCAAAAACTCAAGAGATTTGGTTGTGCAAGATTTTTGAGTAAAAATAAGGCAAAATTTTCAAAAAATTTCTCAAAATAGAAAAATGGTACAAAATTTTATAGCAAAACATGCAGTCAGGATCAAAAAAATTGACTTGGAGTTGTATAATATTGAGATATTACAATAAATTGACTTACCATCACAAGTAACGCAGTTCGCTAAGAAGCTGATAACTGCAAACAAAATAATATAAGCAGACTTCATTGTTGTGTATAATTTTACTTTTAAATTCTGCTTTATATACTATTGAAAAATTAATATTTGTAAAGCATTTATTTATTATAGCTTAAACACGACAAGATAATATGGTTTTATGGACATTCATGCCGAAAAAAAATTTAAAAAATATGCACGTTTTACATAAAAATTAGCAATAAAAAGTGGTTTGGTTAACCCTTCGTCGGATAAGTGAGCATGTCAGTTCATGCAATATACAAACATTGCTGTAACAAAAATTTTTTTTTGTAAATGTAAAAAGATATATTATAATCACATCTTGATAACTGTAAGGGCACTGTTGCTTTAATACAAGGGCCGTGCTTAGTAAAATCCTCCACAAGAGGTTTCGGGAAACTAAATAGAACTATTTATGTTCACAGATAGCTCCACAAACAAGAGCACTACATGTATTTACATATCTATAGTCGATCCACGATTCGAACAATGTAGATGGCACATCGAATGCAAAACCACATTTACTAAAGGAAACGTCATTAAAATATTTTGTTACGTGTGTTGCCTAAATCTAGAATGTTTATAAGTTTACAAAACGTATTTTCACAAATTGATTTCAATTTTAATGCGATTTTGATAAAATAAATAAAGAAATACTGCATAGGAACTATTTAAAATAATACGAAAAATTAAATGTTATCTGTCAACAACAAGTAAATTTCGCTAGTGTGAAACCACATAATTTCATTTTTAACATATATATTAAATTATATATATAAATTAATTTTTCGAAGTCATCGGTTTAGTACAAATTCTTACTTGTTCCTTAAAAGAAGTGGACTATAGCAACAACATTCAGGTCAAACCTCTATCGCAGTGTAAGAACTGTGACCTAAAAGCTGTTCGGATAAACTGCGTCCTAGGGGATGACTCAAAGGATGCCGTTTTAGCTTCCACCTCTCCATCAATTTGCGGAAATTGCCACCTTTCTTATAGGATGATGGATCTGGTGAACCATTGTCTGCAACAAAAAAAAACATTCCCAAACGTATTTGATGATGACTTCAACTCCCATCATCAGGCATGGAGCAGAAGTGATTGCAACAGTCGAGGTAAGTCTCTATTAGAATATCTTATTAATACAAATCTAGTATAAATGAAATTACAATTCCAAATGGGAAAGAAAACCAAACAGATAACTCGACCATACGCAGACTATATCATATCTTCAGTATTTTGATTTTCAATATATTTTCAATAGTCCAATTCAACTTATCTTCCAAATCTGCAATTATATTTTTTTCAATCAATTTAATAATAGTAATAATAATATCATACATTTCCAACAAGTTTACACCCAATAACAGGAAAGACTACTATTATAAGAAATCATTCTTATTAAGTGACAATTGGCGAAACTGGCCAATTTTGGCCGCTCAGTATACGCTCTCACCGTACGACTAGCCTGAACGGTTCGGTATTTACTATTTACCGATAGTTCAAATTTTATCTCAAAAATAATCCAACTTGTCCAAATATGGGACAATTCTCAACACCAAACAATCAAAAATCACTTATTCAAAAACATAATTAATTTTATTTTGTAAAATATAAATTCTAAAACATTATTTCAAAAAATTATTACCAGACTAAAATTTTACTTGCCACTTTCCGCGGCCATCGTCATTTTGGCAAAAAGCCTTGCTTAGCCAGTCGGCGCTAGTTTTCATAAAAGTGCGGTAAAACGAACAATTCAAAATATTGCAAATTTCAAAATCAAATAAAATCTTTACAAAATTTTTTTATAATTTCCAAATTACATTCTAAAAATTTCAATGAACGATTTTAGAACATGACTGACAAGTTTCGAACCAACTGACAATGATTTTGATTTCTTGAATATCTTGAATCTTACAGGATTTCCTTTAAAATAAAGCTAAAACATTGGAACCCAAGCAATATAGGAATCTGAAGAATGCGAACAGGATGGTTTTCTTAGATTACCTGTCTTCATCCATGGAGATCAAAATATTGAAGGGACTTTCCAATAAAAAAGAGCTAACAACTACTGAAGATATTCGGTTGTACGCTAAACGATAATGAGCTGCAGAATTTCCTAATAAAAGCATTTGAGCTGTCATGTCCGCTTAAGGACGACTGGACCAGCTTAGGAAAGGGGCAAGAAAGCTCTATAAACCCGAGTCGTGTAGATGATGATAGACTAAATAAGATTATTGAGAAAGATCTGGGTCCTATGCTGAAACAGAAATACTGTTACAGACACATTTTCTCGACAGCAAAACAGTAAAACTTCGAGAGGATTGACGATATAAGTCAACTACCGACTGAGGCTAATTGGGAAATCATAAGGAAAGTTGTGAATAACACCAAAACGGCATGGGCCATCAAATCCTTCTGCCCCTTCAAATCGCCTGAACCTGTCGGAGTACTTGCAGCCCAGCTTCAGTGGAGTCTGGAGTACTTGCTCTACCTCGTAGTGCGAGTGTTTAAGCCGTGCATTGCATTGAAGAAGTAGCGAAAGGTCAAAGTTATTTTTATACCTAAACCAGGTAGAAATAATTTCTCCCTGGCAAAATCTAACATCAACCTACAGTTGACAATCATAGAGACCTATCAGTTTGACTTTGTTTTTCTTGAAAACGTTAGAAAAATGGTGCGATAAAGACTTCCTATCTAACATGGCCAGAATCAGTGACACTCAGCCTGTCAAAATACTCGAGTTTATCCTGAAAATGGGGAGTGACAGGACGGAGAGCCGCTGCATCGGAGGTGCAGGGAGGAGATAAATGAACCTGATTTAGTGACCTAAGTGCGTGTAGGGATTTTCTCTGTCCTTTCACTTAAAATGCCAATATTTTGACTCTTTTTTGCGATTTAGAAATAGAAATTAAAAAATTTCGGGGTGGCAACCCCCCAAGAAATAATAAGATTCACACTCCACGAGTATAAACTAAGATATTGCAACTGTAAAAAATAAGATATTTTTGAGCTCTTGAGCTCTTCTGGTTTATTGTCTAATTATTGTCTAACCCGATAGCTAGATTTTGAATGCCAATTTTTAAAATAAAGTCAAAATATTTAAAATAATAACTTAATAACTTAAGTCGAGTGTAACTTAAAAGGGGTAGGAGTAATAAAAAAAATTTTCCTACAAAACTTGCTTATTTTTTAAGGAGCTTTCCAACGATATCACTTTCGACATATGGTGCCATTTAAAATTCTGGATTTCTGGACTTTCTGGAGCAAACTACTCTGGATGCCGACTTTTCGCGGAAATAATAATATCACCATTAGATTCGTCATTAGGGCTTTTGTAATAAATTTTTTTAGCCCAACTCTACGACTTACCATTTTTGAAAACAAGTACTGATACGGGTGGTCTGGGTCACCCTGTATATTTATTGATATTCAATCAAACTAATCATATAGTTTGTATTAAATTTTTATTTTAATTTTTACACATCTTTTAACTATAGGATTGATAGGCATGACCGGTCAGCTAGTGTAACTTTTTCATCAGCCAACTAATTTGATTTTTAAAATATCTTATTGTCTATTAAACAAGGAGCATATATTTAATTAAAGAGATGCACACAGAAGCTTTTAACGATAATTACACCGATAAAATTCAGTGTTAAAATTGAGGTTAGGTAATTATCGGTTACCATTCAATGCTTTGATAAGAACTAATTAAACATTATTGGCTAAGTTAGACTTTCCCTTTTCTTTGCCTATTTCTATTTAAATACCTATCTGTTGTTTTACTATTTCCTATTATTGATATTCCTTATTTATATTGTCATTAATCTTGTAAATTTGATTGACATTTATTTTTATAATCTATAACTTTCTTTATTTTTGATTTCAAATACGTGCAAACTTTTTGCTTTCAATGCAAAAATTGGTTGAAGCCGGGGGTCATTTATGGGATGGTCACTATATTAAAAAAAATTTAAAAACAGGCAACCAACGCAACGTTAGGAAAAATGTTGACAGTATGTTTAATTCTAGTTTAAACGTGAGAGTCAATTGCGTACTCGTGTTTTGTCCTTTAATTAGCTACACTTTAATTATAACACGAAATTACAAATGAAAAAATTATCGCGTTTACGTATACCGTCTACAGGTACACTCTTGAAAAATACTATGTTAACATTCTTTCACGCAACTTGGATTATGCAGTTGTCCATATAAACTTTCCGTTTAGTCTTTAAATAGTTAACTCTTTGATGTAAAACAAATTTGTCAAATATTCGCGATCTATTTCTCTCGTTCGGCAAGCTAAGCGTGAAGTAGCGGAAGAAGAGATAATTTTTGGGTGAAAGTTAGAGAATGTTGTGACGTTTGGAGTAGCAGGCGATAAAAGTTATTTATATGCGTTTACAGATTAATTTTTTTCTTGAAAATATGGATATGTTATAAATATAAAACAATATCGAGTTGGGCGGCTGTGACTAGGGCCAGGCTATCATTAAACGAAGTCACGACTAAACTTGTTACTAAACTGCGATTAACTATGTGAATTGTGACATTAGCTTTTTGTATCATACGATCAGTGTTAAACCATGTTGCAATAAGATTTGTGATGGTTTTATTTGATCGTTGAAAATTGTTCATAAAACACAGTTAATGTTTTCAAAATTATACCGAATGTGATCACCACTCTTGAATTAAGCACGGAACCGTCGTGTCCCTTATAATTACGTTTTTTAAGGATGCCTAAAAATTAACTTAATTTTATGTTCCCATTTCTAGTAAGTCGAGTTCTTTTTAAAAGCAATTAAATTTTGACAAAATGATTAATAGCTCAAAGCCTTGACCACAATTGTATCTGATAATGTCCTAGACTACAATGTCCGACCCCTAATGATAGGGTCTAAATAGGATCCTTTTTATTTTTCTTGTAATTATTGTTATTATCTGTTAATCACTGCAGTGGCGAAAATGTTCTATAATTTCCAACACAGATTATTGTATTTTTTAAACGTTTCGTTAATTTTAACTTTTTGATACAGATTTAACAAAAGCCACGTGTTTACAATTACCTTAAGGCTTAAAGATTTTAACCACAACATATTTTTATATATTTAAACAACACGCAATATTTGCAATCCATGTAATTTATAGCTCTTTTTTATTTATTACCTAACTAATTGATGTTCAATCAAAACTCTTTCTATCTTAAGGGACATCTCGCCTAATGCTTCCTTTCAAATGATAAATCTTTAAATTTGACTCAACAGATTACTTTCAAATTTGAGAAATCGTAAAAAATTATAACACAATTAACTATTCTGCAAGTTGGAAAAATTCGGATACGGAATTTCTTCGCTGGATACACCCCCAACACATCAATACATAGACGACCGACTCAATACTGCAAGGACGAAGAGCCTCAACACCAAAAGCTTAGACATCATAATTTCAGTTTTTGTCATTTTCAACAATAAAGCTCCTTTCGTCACGGTTCTCTATCACAGCTCTAGAACACTAGGAAAGTTCGCAGTGGCAGAAAACCCTCTAATAATTTTGTTAAGCAATAAAAACAATATTGTTTCTTAATATTGCCAATTTAAATTGTTCGTCTTCGCATTGAAACATCCCCGAATGTCATGTAACCTAAGGTGTGTGTAGTACCTTGGTATTCGTAGTTAAAAAATTTATATGGTTAATGGATTTATTTATGTACAATACTGTATTTTGTTGAAGAAGTTCTTGCTATTTCTATTATCTTATTTAATTTCTTTGTTTTGTTCTCTTCTCTTTTTGCTATCTTCCCATATCTTTGACGGGCGGTATTTCTTCACTAATTTATTTCCGTTACTTCTACTGACTTTTTCTTTTTTCAATTTTTCTCTTCGTTTTTCTTCTCATTAATCATGTCTTCATCTTCATCTTATATCTTCGCCTGGCGGTGCCTCTTCACTAATTGCCGTTACTTCCTCTTTCGTTTTATATTTCTCTTCTCATCAATTCTATTTTCATTTTCATCTTATATTTTTAACTGGCCTAAACTTAGTTTAATATATTTTTCGGTTGGTAAAAAAATGGACCAATTAGAGTGTTTTTTTCACACAAAAATGACAAAGTGTATAGCAGCAGCAGCAGGAGCAGCAACAGCGTGCTGGAATTTTATATATTAGGATTTAATTTGAGCAAAAATTTCTTAATTTGCTTACGGGACACACATTTTCTGAGGTAGAGACTTTTCTTTATTTAGTTTGGTCCAAATTCTCTTCCCAGCCAATTAAATATCCAAGGTTTTAATTGATTATTATTTTTATTGATAAAAATAATAATTTTATTTTCATTTTATGTAAAATCCATCCAAATTTTGTCAATAAAATTTAAATTTTTTAAATTTAAAACTTTATTTCACAAATCGAAATTAATATTCTCAAAATTGAAGCGCAAAATTCGCGCTTCAAAATATTAAAATGGTTCCTACAACAAAATTAAAATCTGCCGCTGGCTGATTTGGTGCTATTCTATCATTGTTCATCGCATAATATTTTAGCGTTTTTTTTACGTATAATTTAAGTGAATAAGTCAAGTGAGAGCTTCAAATTGTAAAATATAAAACAAATTTTGAACAAACTTACTGAAATTTTGAAATTTTTGAAATTTTTTTTGGAAAAAAAATGAAATTTTTTTATCAGTAAAAGAATTCTCAAAAAATGACTTATTTCTAGGCATCTAAATGGATTGTTTCGCTTAAACAACTAAGGGTTATCTGTAGAAAACTTATAAAAAAATCCGAATAAAATTCAAAATTTACATAAGGGCTTCATTGACACCGAGTTGACCGGCGCCGACTTGACTTGGCACCGAGATGACTTGGCACCGAGATGACTTGGCACGAAGTTGTGTTGATGTCGAGTTAGGTGTACCAAGTAGGCTAGGCTCCGAGTCAGTACATTAAATTAAATGAAATCTTCTCTCAGAAACTCATTTAGCCTCTACGGACCTGCAGTTTTTATGAAAGGACCGTGGAAGGCACTCACCTGATTGATATAATTTAGGAAATGGAAAAGAGTTGTCGGAGGCGTTTACTCCAACCAAGGGTTTAAGACAAGGTTGTAGTCTTTTCACACTGCTTTTTAATGCTTTTCTGAAGAGAGTACTGGTAGAATGGAAAAGAAGGGTTAAGGCATTTACCCACCGGAGATGAATATCCTTTCACACTGAATGTTGCCCATGACCAGGTAATAATAGCACAAGATGCACACGACCAGGAATTAATGCTGAGAAGACTAAACGACTGCTACCAAGAATGGAGTCTAACAATAAATATTGGAAAAACTGAATACCTAGAAGTAATAGTGTGGCTTGCTTCCAAATATTGGTCAATGATATAGTGAAGATAAAATCAATGTCAGGAATTTGAGTATCTGGGTACGATCGTAACAATAGATGGTATGGGCAATGAGGATACAAAATCCAGAACAGAAAGTAGTTGGAGGGTGATGGGAGGATTAAACTTAGTTTGGTGGAATATATATTATACCTTATATATACGTATATCTCACTAAAAATAAAAAACACATAAGTAAAGCAATGGTCGAATCAGTACTATGTTATGGACGTAAAGCATGGGTTGTGAAGGAAGAGATGAGAAACAAAATTCAAGTGGTTGAGATGGGCTACTTGAAACGAAGCTCTAGAATATCAAGAATGGAGCATATATCAAATGACGAAATTCGCAGAAGAAGGGGGCCCAAGATACAAACGGATATAGAATAGAATACTTCGGCCACGTACTCAGGATGGATGAACGGAAATTACCCTAGATGATTTGGAAATGAAAGCTCCCCGGGAGGCGAAAAAGAGAAAGGCCAAGATAATCATGGAATTACGGCATAAGGAAGTGGATGGAAACATATCAAGTGATTAACGAGGATGCTCTTAACAGAAAACCGGTAAGCCGTTAATTGTGGTATAAACCGGGGTGACCCGTCGAAATAACTCCGACAAAATATCCCCGACATAATAGCCTGAGACATAATAGCCTGCTTTAAAATAGCCCTACGACATAATGGCCCGTGCTAAAATAGCTCCGGCAAAATAGCCCAAAAACAAAATAGCTCCGTCAAAATAGCCCAATGACTCCAAGGGTTCATTAATTACGTAAGGGTTTGGGGAGATGAGGGTATCGCAAATCTCATAGACCGTTACGTGGGGGGAATAATGTAGTATAGAGATACGCGAAAGTATACTACAGGTTTGAAAACGGCATTTTAAAATCCAAATTTTCCAGAAGTTTAATATAGGAGTACATATAAATTACAAGTAACGGGTTTTCTGTTGACGGTATGTGTGCTCTGATATAGTCTTAGTGATAGCCGTTACACGCATGTCGTACTTCGTCAAGTGCGGGCTTCCCTAGAGAGGTCAGGCCTGCCAATCAAGGTGAATTGACTTCAAGGATGTTTTTGCGAGCTAAGCGCCAGCCAAAACGGCCCGGAGCTCCCGTAGCGTAGCGAAGGACTGCGCAGGGTCAGTTATAGCTGACGCAACTACGGCAAATCACGGATTTACATATCCACCGTAAAATAATAATATATAATATATATGCATTTATTAAGAGGTATATATACAAAAAAAAATCTCTCAAAAGGATGATTTCTAACAAGTTAGATTTTCAAATCACCCTTCTCAGCAAAACTAACATTCGATATAAAAAAAATAATACATACAAATACATAATGTAGATAAATTACATACATAATTATAGAAACAACATATTTGAATTCAAATATCCAATCACTGCTCCAACCGCAGTGCGTCGCATAAACCACAACGGAAACATATCAGACTAGTCGATTCCAAAAAGAGTCGTCGATACCTTTCAATGAGTCTCGGCGGCCAACATGCAAAGCAGTGTTCAAATTTCGTTGTAGAGTGCGAAAGTACATCAAAATTACCCAAATCACGCAGTACCCTAGAGTGACAACTAGTACGAGGCCTAATCATATATCGGATATGTATCAGTTCCCCACTCTTGAGGATTTTAAAAAGAAGAATTCCAGCCAGTAACTAAAAGCGCTGATCAATTTTCAGGATATGAAGATCACGATAATATGGTGTAATGTGATCATACATGTGTATATTGTAAGAATAATGCAAGCATGAATTCTGCAGAATCTGCAGTTTGCGTTTGTACTATTGAGTGAGGAAATCGTAGTAAACCGCCGCACCATATTCGATGTTACAAAGAATTGTGCTACTGACAATCGACCACTTCACATGAGCGGGTAATATGGTCTTGAACTGATACAGCGATCTCAGTTTATAGTAACATCCCATTGATTTGCTATTAACATGCTGACGAAAATTAAGTTCTGCATCCAGAATAAACCCCAAAGTACGGGCAGAGTCGACCATTTTAAGAATTTCATCACCAATCGCCACTCGAAGAGTTGAACTATCTGCTCTACGCACAAGCCAGGGACTACCCAAAATTATCAGTAAAATAAATGAATGAAATTTAATTAATTTGGCTATCGCTATACTAAATTAGACAGAATACGTTGGACTCCGCCCACGTAAAGCTCTATAACATTTCCGATATCCCCTCTCCCAAACCCATACATAATTAATTGACGGTTCCTTTTGTTATCAAGCCATTTTGTTGGAGCTTTTTGTCATTGGGCTATTTTGCGGAAGCTATTTTGTCATCGGGCTATTTTGTCGAAGCTATCTTATCATTAGGTTATTTTGCCAGAGCTGTTTTGACGGGACTGTTGTCTTGGAACTGTTTTGACAGGGCTGTTTTGACGGGGTACCATAAACCGGATATACATATTAATCTTCTTCTTCTTCTTCTTCTTCTTCTTCTTCTTCCACCTTTTAGGCTAGGATAAATCCTGTTTGCCTTGACAAATCGAAGACCGAGCTGCAGTCACAAGTCTCTGAGCATATATTATATTGCTTTACATCTGATGCAGCTTGCTGGGCTCGTCTCAGATGTGCCCGTAACCCTGGATTTTTTTGTTGATGAGGGCAAATCATCAACCCAGGGGGACCGCCGGCTTTACGTGCCCTCCGAAGCACGGAGCACGGAGACGAGGTTTACGATAAGAGGTAACAAAATGGTGGCATTTTTGAATAATTTATCAGATAGGTTGTTTTATGTACCGTGATGTTGTTTTGTTTTCATAGCACACTAAATAAAATAACATAAATAAAATAAACATAATTAATACATTTATCTTGCATTTTTCTCGAAAATTTTCTTGTAACCCTATAATAATTTTATATGTATGTATGGAGAAAAAACTGCAGATTACAAAAATGTTAAAAAAAAGACATGTTGGTATTTGAAAAAAAAATTCATGTTTACTTTCGGTTGAGTTTGAAGTCCAAAATAATCTACCTCCGCGGTTTCCGATGGAAAATTTCGAGTTGAATAAAAAACTATTTAAACTTTTTTTTATATCTAGTAAGATAAAAGAATTATTCACTGTTACCTCTTATCGTGAACACACTGTATATCTTCTCTCGGTATACTTTGCCAATTAAGAGAGACTTTGAGCATTCGGGCGCTCAAAAATATTTAGATATGTTCAAGGGTTGGGTATTCGTCGTACATTTTTTGTAAAGAAGAAGTACAAAACAGATTCAAGATATTCCTCTTTTCCAAATTAAGCATTTGTGTTCTCTGTTTAAACTCTCGAAAAATAATGTCAAGTGCTTCCCTGCCGGATTTTCATAGAACACGTTATGGGATACATTAATTTGTCAGTTGCAAGATTGCAAAAACTATTAAGATTTACTCAAGAAACTTAAACATGAGGTCGCTTTAATTGACGGGAACATTTTCAAAGGGGTTTGATAAGAGATGCAAGAGAAAAATAACATATAAGAAAAAAATCTAAATTTACATACCTCTTTCAAAAATCTTATCAAATCGTATTTAGCGACGCGCACGAATGGATCGACGATAATTTTGTTTTGTATGATTCCAGTTGGTTAATTTTTTTTTAAATCTGAACTGTAAAAGACTAAAACTTTATGGTTGTTCATTTTTTTCGTCTTGAAATGAGTGTTGAACCACTAAATGAATAATTAATTTTTTTTTAATTACAAGAGATTTAACTCTCTTGATGTTACAGAGCTTTGCAAAAATTTTACTGGAATTGGAAACGAATTTCACATTACCATGAAGCTTGAGGTTACGAATGACAAATTTAAAAAAACCACAACAAGAGAAGGTGGAATTCGAACCTGCAATTATTTATTCGTAGTCGCTTATGATTTACATGATGCCACTATGCTGGGTCGTGTGATGATTGACATTATTGATGATTAGATAGTTAAATATTATGCATGGCGTGTTTTTCCGCAGGTATAACTAATTCACAAATTTAATTTTTTCATTTTGTAATATGTGTTTGAAATTAACTTAAATATTCAGTTTAAGTTGGGGCTACTGCTTTTGGGTAAAAACGATGTTATTTGCATAGAATTGTTGCCTAAAGGTTCAAAATTACAATAAAACTAGTTTATGCATTGTATGATCATTTAAAAAAGTTAGTCAAAATTGAATATAATTTAGTTTTGATAACTACTCTGTCACGTGAATGACTAAAATCAAAATCGCTAATTTAAATATCTAACCACAGAGTCTGGAATACTTCCATTATCTCAATAAATTATGTGCATAAACAACAAAATTAGAAAAAAAATTTCGAAAAGAATTTGCATTGTAGCAATTTATTATTTTACGCATTTATGATAAATAATAAAGCTGACATATAATTTTTATATTAGAATCCCTTTTAAGTTTTATTTTATAATGACGTCAAAATGGGATACTGTTTTTATGGTAGTTAGTAATTTAGAAAATTATTAAATTTTAACTATGAGTAGTTACTGACGTTCTGTAAAATAGCATTTTGATGCGTGCTTTTCACCTTGTGCTTATTATAGTAATAGGGAAGATTATAGACAAAAGACATAAGACAGCTGTTTGAGGAGGTCCTATAATTTAATGAATTTGCAGTTAGTAAGTTACCTGAGTTTAATGTCTTTTAAAATTAAAAATTGTTACAACCTATCGATGTCATTAATTTAATTTAATTGTGGGGGAAATTTATTGCACTACCTAAAATCTAACGCCTACTTACATTTATTAAAAATGTCCTTATAAAAATAATAATAATAATGGGAAAAAACAAAAAGTTTTTTTTAAAACTTTATTATATTTCTACTTATATTTAATTTTAACAGGCACTCCGCTTTTCAATTTGTACATAGGAATTTAACATCATTTTTAACCAATGGCGGTCGGTACGAGGAGGGCGATAGGGCGCCCGCTCTCCCAAAATTAAATATTAAATTATTGTTAAAATTTAAATATTATAATGATTAATTAGTAATACTATTGTCAACTCTGAGCAAAATAAACACGTACAAAATGTACAAAAACACAATTCAACAAATTACCCTCAGTACCAGTAATGGATTAAAATATATACTGGAAGGTGAAAATTGTAAAATTGATGGTTTTAGAGTTAAAATAATGGAAATTATACAATAATTTATAGTAGTATATTATAGTTATAAATTATAATTATGCATGTTCCTCCACACAGTAGCGGCTAATATGAAATGGGCAATGAGGCTCTGCCTTCTCAAAACAAAATATTAAATTTTAAAAGTATTATTATTATTGCTAATTATGATTAGCAAACTTAAGATGATTTAATTTAAATATACAAATTTTGTAAAAAGAATTATTTTGCAAACATTATTATATTAGATAGATACAATTAAATACTAAAATAATTTTATAATTTACAAATAAATTATATAAATTAAAGGACAAAATTGTGACGATACGCGTCACAAAATAATAAAACTATACAAATAGAATGTTAACGTAATAATCTCTCGTTAAAATTTAAATTATGTATTTTAGCATTGAGAATGTTCAAATAATTATTTTCGTTCATATTTTATAAATTCATAAAGAATGCTGATCTTTTCCCATATAATGTAAGCATTACAACGCAGATAATTTTAATCTGTCTCTCTACGTGTTCATCTTTGAGTCGCGACGAGATAAGGTTCACAATCATCGGTCAGTTAGCACGATACATTCTCAGAGTGCGAGTGGCCAGATATTAGAGCGTTGGATAATAGGGCGTCTACTGTCCTAGAAAATCAAGGTTTAACTTTTTAAAAAGTAAAATCTTTGTTTTATTTGCGAATATTGAATTTTGAATTTTGAATATTGAAAGAATATTGAATTTTATATTATCAATACTTCGCCCTAGCACAAATTGAATAAACTATTTTCAAAAACCTAAATCAAAAACCAATTATATTATTTTAACATTCAATGATCCAATTTCATTAATCATTTATGAATTAATCGACGGATCCAATTCCATATAAATTTTCCAAATCCAAATTCTACAATAAAAAATCTCAACTCTGAGACGCAATTTTATTACGGGACCTTCTCGCAAAAGCGTCCGATCACCTCAACGGGGTCGAAGGGGTCGAGTATCACCTTCTTTTCTACCAACTTAAACATTAAAAATTCAAAATTTTACATTATTTACCAGAATTATTTACAAATAATTTCAAATACACAATTTTATGTACAAATAAGCAAAAACCCATTTTTACAAACAATCCAGAATTATAAAAACAAAATTCAAATTTCAAAAAAAGACATTTCTCATACAAATCAAATTTCAAATTATCAAAATATGTAAAATTGAAGATTTTGTAACACAAAAATTTATTCTTTCTGGTTATAAATTGTTTGTTCAAATAAATTAATGCACTGCCTTGTAGCTTTTTAATTATTCATTCTTGGCGATGCGTTTCGACCTTTTTGCGGGCCTCATTCATGCCAACTACAAACGAAAAAACAGATCAGCATAAAATTACAGTAAAAACACTATCTTACATGTCAAAATTTCCTAAATGCTACATAACATGTAAATTATCTGAATATTTGGTATATCCAAATGTCATTCAACAGAATAAAACCAAATCAAAATCAAATTAATTAAATTCAAAACACACAGAAAATTACAAAAATTACGAACGGATTATGATATTAATGCAAATGTTGACCTGCTATCATTCCATGATAAGACCCGCGAGCTGGTACAGTGGCGTGCATGTTCTTTCAAGTTGTTAGTTCAACAGGTTGTTGTGGGTTTTTGGGCTCTGTTGTGGTACTTTTGTATTTTGAGGGCTTCCAAAAGTCAGGTGTTTTCTGACTTTGGAATTCTGGTTAGCTGGTGTTCTTTTTCTCTTATTTCTATATATGTGGCTCCGCAGTTCCCGCAGATAACTGATACACTCCGTTTCTCTTACCTTGATCTATTCTTGATTTAGTATTTGTAATAATGTTGTAAAGGTTAGTGCAGGACGGTCAGGTACAACTCGGCGCCGCCAACTCGGCGCCAGGCCAACTCGGCGCCAGGACAACTCGGCGCCAAGTAAATAATAAAATTTTTTAATAAAATGTTTGTTAAATCGTTATTGTTATAACGATTTTACATTCAGGGTCGTTCGTAGAGACCGGATTTTAAGCATTTTTGTTTATTGTCAATTTTAAAAGCAGCTCTTTGAAATTTGAGATGTGGACGAATTACATAAAAAGATATATTTTTACGTATAGTTTTTCATGCTTATTTTGCTTTTTTTGCGATTTCTTGCTTATTTGCTTATACCTGAACTTATTTTCTACTTTTGTGCTTATTTTGAACTTATTTTCTAATTTTAAATTGAACTGACTTAAATTAATTTTTAAATTAATCAAAAATAAATTTTTGATACATAGTTATCCCTAAATTATCAGTCAGTGGCGTAGCCAGTTAGCCCCCTCCACCCCGAAATTATTAATTTGAAATGATCCATTTACACATCTTGTGTAATAAACCCTTTGTCAGGCTTTTTAAAAGTATTTTTTTAAATAGTTGCCATGGCGACAATTAGCTTTCGGTACCTGTATCAAAAAAAATTCCCAAATCAACTTCAGAACTAGCCCCCCATCTACCCAAGCACTACCCTTCTTCCGAAATCGAAAATTTTGTATTGCTAATGATTTACGTCCTAAACGTATACGTCCTCGACATATTTGAAAAGCAAATCTGGCTTCGCCAGTGGAGATGGACGTAAATGGGTTTTTTGAAAATGATGGCGGAGAGTCCGCGTTGTGTCAAGTACTCTTTAATGAGGTCGAGATACATCTAACATGTAGATTACTTTTTAGCAGAACCTCTTAATTAAAAAAATATTAATTAATTAATAATTAATATAAAAAATATTAATTATAAAAATAATGTATCGTAGTTAAATAAAATATCGTTTTCTAACCTAAGCTTAATCGGCGCCGAGTTGTCCTGGCGCCGAGTTGGCTGGCGCCGAGTTGTCCTGGCGCCGAGTTGGCTTGGCGCCGAGTTAGCCGGCGCCGAGTTAGCAGCGCCGAGTTGGACGGCGCCGAGTTGGCGGCGCCGAGTTGTCCCATCCCGGTGCAGGATCTAGTGGTCAACGTGATTCCATTATTACGAAGTAAACCCTTTAACTTCTCATTGGAGTGGTTTTGGTAACCCACGACTTTGTATGTTGTTTCTTGTTTTTTTTTAAGTTATAGAAGTAAGGGTGCTTTTCTTTTTTGTGTCCAATCATCCTGTCAATCATTCTCTTGGGGTATCCATTAGATGTTGCTCACTGATTTATGATTTCTAGTTCCTCTTCTTTGTCCTTGTGTTGCAATGGTGTTCTAAATAATCTGTTTATATAATATTGGAAAGCTGATGTCTTTTGCGAGTACACATGTGCTGAGTTTGATGTTACGAGTGAGTCGCAGTGTGTTGGCTTTCGGTATATGTGCCAGCTGATATTATTTTCATTGTCCCATTTGATTGTGTATTTGAGAAAATTAATGCTATTGTTATCGGGATTTTTCATTGTGTAATCAATAAATCTGTGTATTTTGTTTATTTCCTTCAGGAACTGTTGTAGTTCTTCTTCTGTACTGTTCCAGAGCCACAAAATATCGTCCACGTAGTGTGTCCATCCCCCGAGATTTTTGCCAGTCTTTCCATGCTATACATTTTTCTTTCAATGTAGTCCATAAATATAACTGTTAGTGCTGATGATAGGAGGGGATACCATTGGGAGTTCCTTGGTCATTCTATATATCTTTTTGTTCAAATGGAAGAAATTTTGTGCTGTAGCTGCTTGCAGAAGGTTTATAAAGCAGTTAATTTCTTCATTGTTTATTCCTTCTTTTTGCAGGAATTCTTTCACTAACTCGATGGATTCTGTTATGGGTTCATTGGAGAAGAGGCTAACCACGTCAAAGGACACCAATTTTCTTCCAGGTTTCTATTGGAATGTGAAAAATTTACGTTAGTATACTTTATGGAATGTTTAGGCTTAAAATGGAATTGCTTAGTTAAAATGTGGCTAAGGGCTCTAGCTAGTTTTCTGGCTGGGGTTTCGTAATTTTTTCATTTTCATACATGTGTCCTTTGAGTTGTTGAGGAGTTATTTTTTTATTTTATTGAATATTATATTCGTTAGTTTCGTATATCTGCTGTAAAACTGGTGTGCGTTAGATGAGTGTCTTATCTCTTGCTCTTCGTTATCCTTTTTTGTTTTTCTGAGGTGTGCAATCTTTTTGTTTTTTCTCTAATCATCATCAATTGCTACGTCACCGACACGTTAATGGACAAAATAGCAACTTACTATACCTTTATAATCAACTCACCATATAGAAATGCCATACATTAATCAAAAGTTGTTTAAACTTAAAAAAACATTTTTATTTAAGTAGTCTATAAACTTCTTAAGGAGTTGCACTCGACTAACAATAAGAAAAAATCACTGCAATAACTATAAATAACAATAACAATAAAGTGAATTATGATTTTAAAAAAAGGAAAAAATCCCGGACATTAAAATTAATATCCTTATGAAAATTTTGAAACAATAGGATGTATTAGATGAAAACTGAAAGAAAAAGAATTAAGAGCTATTAGGCAGAGGAGTAAATGTAAAATGAAATAAAAACAATTCCTGGTAATACGATATTGAAAAACACTCGGAAATACATTACTGGGAAATATCCCAAATTATCCGATATTGCATTGAGGATACTGGCAATACTATCAGTTGTATTAGCAGTAGTATTCCGTTTCCAGGCAAGGATCCAAGGGGCGGGAGTTTGGGGGCTTTAGCCCCCCAATGACCGTCTCCATGACCATTTTCATTTTTTAAATAAAGTTAAGAAAACAGCGGGAAGATGAGCAAAAGTTTTTCGTTTCTAGAGAAAACTGTTTTTTTAATGTTTTTTAAGAAATTTGCATGATGAAACCTACTCATGCACAAAATTGAACGTACACTTCTATGCTAGCAATGTAAATTGTGCCTTTTGAAGACATGTTTTCTCATATAAAAATCGCTTTTACAACAAAACTTATTATATATTTTTTGTTAAAAATTTCATTCTCTTCATTTTTGTTTATATACATTTTTCTATTTTGATTCAAGTCACTGTATTTCGGAAAGGGTGCGATAAAATAGAAAAATGTATATAAACAAAAATGAAGAGAATGAAATTTTGAACAAAAAATGTTTAATAAGTTTTGCTGCAGAAGCGATTTTTATATGAGAAAATGTCTTCAAAAGGCACAATTTACTTTACTAGCAAAGGAGTGTACGTTCAATTTTGTGTATGGGTGTATATCTTTTGGAGAAAATATTTGTTTATAGCAATTTTCTATTTTTTAACTTTTTATTAGATCACTTGACCTTGAAAAGTTGAAAAAAAAATTTCCTGCGGCGTTATAAGCTGGGGGTGCCCCCCTCATTAGACTTGAGTTAAACCCCCCTCCCCTCCCATAGATACATTCTAGATCCGCGCCTGTCCGTTTCGTGCAGGATGGCATTGGTATTCGAACCCGTTTTCTTTTCTAGTTACCATACTAGTATGACGGAGACCCATGGAAGACCAAAATTGAAGAAAACCCAAAATAAGATGCTGTAATTAAATGGTCTTGGTACTTATGTATTTGGAATTTATATAATAAGTATTTCAATGTTGACACACAGAGAAATTTTTTTGGTGTTTTGAAGTAATTTTTACTTCAATTGTAGTTCAAATAAGGATAACACCAATTTTAAAGTAAATTGTACTAAATTTGAAGTAAATTTTACTTTTTTTTTTTATTACTTTTTTTTTATTTACTCAAATTGATGTAATATTTACTTCAAAATTGTTGCAAGGATTGTTTTTTCTCTGTGCATGTAGAATGACTGGACAATGTTATTTTTGATCAAAAATAACATTTTTATTTGAACAAACTTTTGATTTGATGTGATCAATCAAATGATCAATGTGGAAATGATCAAAATTGATTAAACGGATGTAGAATATGGTTACGAATTACAGATTTCAATTGTAGATCTGAAAAACCGCACTAAACAATTTTTCTTAGTTTGAACGACCAGTTCAAAAAGCGAATCTTCAAATTTTAAGTGTTATCTAACTATCTAACTTAACTAGATTAGGTCACACAGCTAATACGAATAAACGATCAATATTCATTAGGCTAAAACACGCAGGGAAACTCGTTGAAGCTCAAATGAAATGAATTAATATAAATGTAACTAAGAAATTAAGGTGCGTTATTATGCTATCTTTAATACAATAAATATAATAATTTATTTTAAATAAAAATTGTTCTCTAAAAAGCTCTACATCAGAAAGATCTTCCACTGTCGATGTGGTCAAACAATTTTTCAAACAAATTATCAATCAAACAATAAATTATGAAAAGAGAAGACCAGCGAGAAATTTTTTATTACATTTTAAGCAATTAATATTAAATTCGACACTTTATTTTATATACGACAAATAATTTTACAGGTAAATATAATTTTATTTTAATTCCCCCGAAAATTTTACAAAAATTTTTTTGTACATATTTTTACTTGTGTTTTCTCCATGTGTTCTTGTGACAATCATGTGGTGACATTTGATAAGAAAGTTAGGTTGTATTTAAAAATCTCTGAGCAAATTGCGGGAAGTTTAAAATGCCAAACATCAAATTTAAAAAGATCATTAATTAAGATACTTTAAAACTTAAAAAATTTGCTGATACCTGAGATTATTTTGGTTATTAATTTTTTGTACATTATTCCTAGTTATTATTTTATTTGAACTTTTATGATATTAACTATACATTTCTCATTTTGTCACTGACTGATATGAAATGCACTAACTAACAAATACTTGCACGTTTTATCTCTTGTATTTTATGATTATTCAGGAATAATAACCATAACAACAAATTTAATTATTCATGGTTAGTTAGATAAATTGACAAAAAAGGAAGAAACGTAATTTAAACTTTTTATTTTAAAATGAAATGTAAAAGCTTGATTTAGGTTAAACTGGGCTTTTGTTAATGAAGGCAATGAGATGAACATGTTTCATACTTTTACATATTTGGAAAATTATTGTTTAAGTCTTACACAATCATTGCGTCAAATAATATTAAAAATAATTATTCTAAATATAAAATACAAAGCGGTTTTATTAAATTTCTAATGATAATTTTATGTTTCTGTTCAGTAATAAATAATAGCTTGCAACTGAAATAATTCAAAGCTTAATTTTATGGTTATAAATTATAAATCCGCAAATATCAAAAATCTTAACGTATTGTCAGGTGAAATTGCAACAAACTGTAATAATCATGCGAATTAAATGAGAGAAGCGTGACAAGAGTTTAGGTGGACAAGCAGGCAGGCAGACAGACAGACGTGTGGGCGGACACTTTACTGGATCGTGAAGTTAATTTTATTTTGATGAAATGATCTTAAATAAAGGTTTTGAATAACACCGAACGCAATCTGGAAACACTCATTAATAAATTTAAATTAATAGAAATAATTCCTGCTTTAATTTATATTACGAAAAAATTTGCTTTCTTTAATTAAAACAGCAATAATCAAAGAGCGAATTACATTTGATTAGCACCATTTAACAGACCTTATTTAAATCAAAGCATTTCACCAGAATTTTGATAGTTTATTAGGGCAGATTCTGCCCACGCCATTTAAATTAATTTTAATATAGGCTATTGGGTAGCATAGTCGATTAATTTATTAATTCATTAAAGTACCTCAATTTAATAGTAATATTAAATTTTACTATTTACTAATCATGGGAAAATCATGGGTCTGCAACACAGAAAAATCAATCAAAAATATGAGCAAAATTGGGGCCCAATTTTTGGGAATAAGGGTTGGGGATCGCACATTCAGTCTACTAACAAGAAAACAAGAGGATCCTTGGCTACCTTATATCCCTTTCTAGGATATAGCAGCAAGCTGTGGTCATCTAATAAGCGAATTATTAGATCCACATGATCTATGCTTCAACGGTCTAAGGATACGCTGCCAAATCATACTTGGCACAGCTACAGATCACTCAAAACGTAGCAATCAGATTGGTGCATAAAGCATACTTAATCTCCAACTTGCAACAGCAGGAGAACTCTAATATGAAGACCATCGAAGAATTCATGCATCACTCGGCGGAGAGGTATAATAGACCCAAGCAAATACTGCAACTACAAATCCCCTGATGGATGTCCCGAAAAAACCCAAAAACAAAGAACAAGATCTGGAAAAAATTTTACCCTTGACGGCCCAAACAGAAGAAAAACCGACGCACACAAATTTTGAATGTTGAATGTTGTCGTAAAACTGTTGTAAAAAATATTGTATAAATGTTGTGAAGTTGTGAAGTCACTGTTGTCGTCATCGTTATTGTAATTGTTTTGCTTGCTTTTGTATTGTTTTGTGCAATTTTGGTTTTAGTTTTTTTGTTTTTTTATTTTTACTGATAAAGATAAGATAAGATAAACCGACCACTTCTCGATTATCAATTTTCCAAAGGAGATCTCTTCCCTCCAAATGCCACAGCCAATCAACCTGTCCATGTTCCGATGAAAGAGGTATGGGTCAAAAACCCGGTACTCTCTTAATCCATGAAAACTAGGCTAGGTAGGCGTTCTGCCAAAAAAAAGATATTGTTTTTAAAATTGAAACCCTTAAGAGTTGGCATATTTAAAGCTTTTTTTTACATTTTCACATTTACATGGCCATATCCCCGAAAATATTGACTTTTCAGGTAACTTTTTTAAAAAAACATGAAATAAGCTACAAACTAGATGTAAAAAAACGATGTGTTTAAAATCAACGGATTTCGAGTTATGAATTAAAGTAAGTAAAAAAATGATGAAAAATTCGAGGTTGTTTATTTTTTGTTTTTTTTAAACCCTGTATCTTATAAACGAAACATTTTACAAAAATTTGAGGCCTGTTTTCGAATAGAAAATTTAACGGACTACAACTATTGTCTAGTAAAATTTTTTGAAAAACCAATTCATTTCACAGAAAATCAGAAAATAATAAACAAGTCAGCTACAAATCAAAAGTTTAAATTCACAAAATTTTATTTTTATTGAAAAATTATTTTATTAATTAAGGTTAAACATAAGCCAATTACTGAACAAATCGTACATATTATTTTTAATTCTTTTTATTTGTTAATTTATTAAAATAGATTATTGTAGCAAATAAAATCTTTAGCACTGCCTAGTGCGTTAGTACTTCCTTGTACACAATATATTTTGTGATATATGTAGGTACTGCTTGCAAACCTTGAATCACTTTTCCTTTTACTTTTCCATCGACTATTATTATTTTCAGATAAATTTTATTATCTAGTAATTTAATGCGATTATCCGTTTATCCGATTATCCGCTTATACACTTATCGGGTTATCCATTAAGACGTTGATATATCTTCAATTTTGTATCGTATATTTTCTTCGTCTTCGGCTTTTTTTAATAAAAAAAATGAGACATTGCAGGAGAAGAAGCAGCAATTTTTATATATATAGTTCGACCGGTGGATCTCTCTGTTAACGGTCTGAATTAAAAAATTAATACTGTAGAACTTCAATAATTTGTATCTCGATTAGTTAGGATAAACAAAGTTTTTGAAAAAAAAAGAAATTAAAAATTTTGAAATTTTAAAATATTTTTTCAATCGAATAAAAAAAATAGAAAAAAAAAGATTGGCCCACTCTGGGATTAGGGGAAATAATCGCAGAATTAATTGAAGTTTTTTTTTGAGAAAATAAAAAATAAAATAAAAAATGGCGAACTTCGAGAAAATAACGGTTTTCCTCAAAAATGGCGAAAATTTTATGAAGTTTATCATCTTAAAATTTTGTTGTATTTTTTTCTGAAAAGTACATTTAAAAACAAAAATTTTCAATATAATGCGGTCCCGAAAGGTCAATTTTTGAAAAACTTACAGCTATTTGAAAATAAAAAGCCACTTTTTTGAAAAATTCATAACATTTTTTGGGTTGGGTAAAAAAGTTTGAAAAAATTCTGAAAACCGTTTTTCATAGGGTAGAAAAAGATGAAAAACTTTCAGCTAAATCGAAAAGAGTCGGGGTCAAAAGTGGTCGATTTGGTATGGAATACCCCATATGTATTGTGGTATTAATAAATTTATTATATATATATTTATTTATCTATTAATATTTACAATTTTTATAATTTATTTTTATTGTTATTGACATCTTGTACACACCCTAACAGAGTAATGCGACCGAAAAATTTCGTTTTATTCCCGGGAGTGTAAAAAGTATTTTGAAATACTAAATACAGCGGATCGGCTGTTCCAAAACGTCGTAAAACCGCTTTGTTGCAGGTTTCCTTGAAGGATATTTACGAGGCCACACGAAATAACGAGCTATTTTGAAAAAATATTGTGACAAATTTACCAAAATTTGGTAAATTTTTATTTGGAAGGAATTAAAATAATTCCTGATCTATTGCAAGTAATTTACGAAAATTAATTTATTTTTGAAAAACAAAATGCGAGTAATTGTTCTGTTAAAAAGAGTAAACTTTGGGAGGCCGAAACTTAAGACTTTTGACTCCCGAAAGAATTTTAATTCTGAAAAAATGAGGTAAGAAAATCATTTCTTTTAGAATGAAATAAAAATTTCATCTGTGAAATACTTTACCCTGAAGTTAACAAGCTCCAAATTAAAGATGCAAACTTACAACTATTTCAAGTACAGCAGTGGACTGGTGTGATTGTTGGTTGAGCTACCGAGTGGAAATTTTGAGTTTGAATCTTGGAGTTAACAAAATTTATTATCTCGGCCTTCCGGTGTGCATTTTAGGGCCTGTTTGTGTGCAATTGTTTTAAATTTATTATTTTCTCGATTTTGCGGAAATAGAATCAATATGTAATTAAACAATAATTAAAATTGAAAAAAAATTCAAAACAATAATGTTTAATTTTAATTCTGCGAATATAAACAAGGTACATTTTTGTAAAATTTTATTACTATACATCAACTTGTAGATAGAAGGCTATAATTTTGGAAAGTTTTCGTGTTACCTTTATAGTGGTCATAGTCAACCATAATAATTTAAAACGAAATTATAAGCATTTGTTAGATTCATGAAAGTTTTGGTTTGACACTTTTAGATTATAAAATGAAGAGACAAAAACTATGTGGAATTTTAAAAAGAGCCTGACCGCTGAGCTGTAGTCTGTAGATATTATTTGTTACCTTTAGTTGACATCGCCAACGGCTACATCGTGGTTAGTTATTACTGAACCGCTAAATTATAACTTTTATGCCAAAGGGACATTCCTATGTTTCTTGCTAGTGGACCAACAAATAAATCATAACTTTACCATAACTCACTGTAATTATTAACGATGATAAAATTTAAACGAAAAAGCTATTATTGCCTCTTAAATTTAATCGTTCATAATTTTAGTGTAATTTGCAGTCTTATACTCCATGTTACGGCATTTTTAAATTGATAAAATGTACCTTATACCATTTTAGGTTTATATCAGAACGAATTTTCAAATTATTTTTATGACATTATAAATATTGATAAAATATACACAATAAAAACCTCGCAATGAAAAGTTTTTTAACTTCACGCATTTTCTAATGTAACCACTAATCCGAAGGGTGCTGTTTCGGGAGCAGTAGATTAAATTTTGCACCACCTTGTAATTACGCGGTACCACCTTTTTAAATGTTGTTTACATACTTTTAATATCGATATTTGAACCAAGGGATAATATGGCACTTAAGAAAACGAACATCTAACACCTTATTGTAACTACTCCTTAATATTTTTCTCAAATTTTGCAATAAGAAATTAATTATTCATTATTCACTTAAAAATATATTAGAATATTTCTTACTCATACATATATGGTACTTCCTTCAATAACAATTGTCATCAAGGCTAATCAATGTAAAAATATAAAACTTTCAAAAGAAATCACATATAAGTTATGCGCATGAATGGATTTAAGAAATTCCAAATGGTTTGTCAGCAATCTTGCCGATTAACTTATTAAATACCGGTTCAAAAACTTAAAGAAATAAAGTACAATGTTGTGACAAACTAATATATTAGAGTATTAGATTAGATTGATAATCTAGCGACCGTTATTAGTATTGATCTCTAAAAACTGTTGATTCTAAGGTACTTGGTTCGTCTCCGTGCTTCGGAGGGTATATAAGTTGGAAGTCCCCCTGAGTTGATTATACGGAATCTCGCATTTTGTCATCCAGATAGCGTACATGCGTGTCCGCACAATCTCTTAGTTACTTGGATTTTACGTAAAACTGTAAGTCTCGTCCTGCACTATGACAAACTAAGTGGCACGCTTGTCGAAATTTATCTGCAGACTGGATTCACAAATGACAGATATTGCTACTAAGCAGGGACGTAACTAGGGGATGCTGGGGGGGGGGGGGGGTTAACCTCTCAAAAATCACAATTAACTTTCCCAAAATTAATTGACTAAAGCCAGTGATCCAAGTCAATGAAAAAATTCGTCTGAAGTTTTACTCAGACCAATGATAATTAGACTGGAATGACTCGACCAATCAAACTCTTAAGTAAGATTTTGGTGTAAAGCTCTAAAAAAACTCCACATCGTCTCTAAATAAAGTTGGAAATATTCAAAATCTGCTGAAAATCAAGCAAAAATTGCATTTTGTATTAGTACATATAGATGGCGTTGTACAAGAACAACATAGACGAGTTTAGTAATATAGTTTATGTTGTTTGTATTGACGGTCGTATTATAATCGATTGATACGTGGTTCAAGTAGTGTAACTCGATATTAATCATATCAATATTTTAAACAATTAAAATATAAATAACAAGTTAAATTCAATAATATAATCTTTGAGCTTTCGACGATTTTTGTCGAAAAAAGAAGAAATGAAGAAAGAAGTTTCCAACTTTGCAGTTATGCCATATGTAAAAGGTTTAAGCGAAAAAATTAAGAGAATATTAAAACCTTACAAGACCAATGTAACCTTCAAGTCCACTAATAACATTGGTCAACTTTATACTAAATTGAAAGACACCGTACCTCCTGAGAAGAGGTCAGATTTAATATACAAGGTCCAATGCAATAACTGCAATTTGGTATATATTGGACAAACGAACCAATGGCTTCAGAAAAGAATGACTGGACACATTTCAAGTATACGCTGTAATAATCCCGAATCCACAGCTATTGCCAAACACATTCTAGTCGATGGACATAATGCAGATTTTATGAACGCCAAGATAATCAAATCTGTTACCAACTACAAAGATCGACTTCTTCATGAAATGATATGTATCACAAGAGAGAAGAACGCCATGAATAGGAAGACAGATTTAGACGGATTAAGCAACATCTACAGCCATTTACTGGTCTAGTTCGCCCTTACACACATTGGAGTTAAGTTTTTCCTATTTGACGGAAACTCATCATAGGTTGTTCCTTAACTCACGATCTTTTTGGATCTTAGGTCGTATCAAATGACAATGTGTTTTGTTCCCGGTTTCCATGTATTTAATTTTGTTTATATTAAATAAAATTCTGAAGAAGACGACAAAAATCGTCGAAAGCTCAAGATATATTTGATTATATTATTGAATTTAACTTGTTATTTATATTTTAATTGTTTATTTTCTCACAAGTTAAGATTTATATATTTAAATATCAATATTTTAGAAAACCCAAAAAAACACACTAAATACTTTTGAGAACTAAAATGTTTTTAAGTTAACACATGTAAAAAATGTATTTTACATGTGTTATATAAAAACATTTTAGTTCTGAAAAGTGTTTAGTATATTTTTTGGGTTTTCTAAAATATTGATATGACGGTCGTATTCTTTTATGATTTGCATTGGTTTATTACATAACTGCTGATTTGTCCATATTCAGATGAATCTCCTTTCTAGCGAATCGTACGTGAATACTACATATTTAGTTACCGCTAGGGACACTACGTGGCGCTTTACATTTTGTAAAACGCTAAAATGAATGTTTTTTTTGAAAATATTAGCTCCGCTAGCTGTTGGTGCTATTCTAAATGCCCAAAATTAATCTTTTGATATTCTATTGAATGAATAAATCAACAATATTAAAACACTACCAATAAGTACTAAGGGTACCGGCATGT
The DNA here is from genome assembly GCA_949152465.1 of Cantharis flavilabris. Taxonomy (NCBI): domain Eukaryota; kingdom Metazoa; phylum Arthropoda; class Insecta; order Coleoptera; family Cantharidae; genus Cantharis; species Cantharis flavilabris. The sequence goes on from OX424441.1 coordinate 17,432,226, forward strand.
AGTTATGTTTATTTTACTTTTGTCGTAATAAACTTTTATATTTTATTTATTATTAATTACATTATTTTACATTTAACTACACTTTTTACGTACTTAATTGTTTTCCATAGGTAAATATTTAAAATATACAAATTCTGTACAAATATGTAAAATAATTTTTAAGCCGGTAAAGTAGATTTCATTAAGTTCAGTTAAAATTTTGGGAAAAAAAATTTGACGCTTACTAGTTTTCAGAACAATTATTGGGCAATAAGCTTGATTACCTCTTGTGAAATTTATAACGACGACTTTTTCCCGACAAATGCCTTTCCAAACAGTTATCAAGTAGGCATTTCCTGATTTACTTCTTGTTTTGGAAAAGTGAGGTTATAATGCTGTGAAATACGTTAACCTGTGAAGCTTATGTGGGTTTTTAGTTAATTAATTTCCAGTTGGTGTTATTTGTTACCAAATTCTTTCTTCCTTAAAATGGATCCACCATTAGAAGATAGTGTGATGGAAAATTTCAAAGTGGCAGCTCAGATTCGTCAACACACGGAAAAAGTATCTGGAATAGACTTTTATCTGGACGGATCTAAATTAATATCTGGTAGCAATGATGAGACAGTTTTAATTTATGACTGCATAAATGGAAAGATAGGCACATCTATACCCTCAAAAAAATACGGTGTAGGAATAATTAAATATGGAAATGCCTGTGATCGAGTCATATACACGTCCACCAAAATCAACAACGACATTAGGTATTTATCATTGCCGCAAAGAAGTTTTATACGATACTTTTCTGGACATTCGGAAAAAGTTATCTCATTGTCTTCAGCCTCCAGCAGAGAAACTATTATTTCCTGCTCTGAAGATATGACCATGAAGTTATGGGATGCTAGGACACCACAATTTGTAGGCAACCTGAATTTACCGGGTTTATCGATAGCTTCGTTTGATCCAATAGGCGAAAGTTTTGTGGTAGGAGTCAATTCAGAAGTAGTTCAATTGTATGACATGCGTTCTTTCAATAGGGGACCTTTTCGCATATTTGACAAAATATTGAAAAGCCCCAGTCCTTGGACGGATTTGCAATATTCAAGTGATGGCAAGACTATGTTGATAAATACAGCCGGATTTATTCAAACAATAGATGCAACTTCCGGTGCTTTAGTACAGGCATTTTCGGATAATCTAAACAGCACCGGAGTTCCAATGGATGCGACGTTCAGTTCAGACTCTAAATATGTACTGGGTGGTTCAACAAATGGACTCTTGCATATTTGGAACGCAAAAACGGCAATGCACGTGACCTCATTGAATTCAGATAGGATTGCCTCCATTGAATACCTTAAGTTCAATCCGAAATTCAAGATGTTAATTACAACAAGCAATCATGTGGTATCATTTTGGTTACCAATGGAAGCTGGTGATCATTGGTGACGTTATAAAACGTCAAAATTAGGTAAATATTTGTTCCTAACTTCAGTATGTTGACGTCTTTAGTAATTTTTATATTGTCAAGTTTGTGTTATTTGTTTTTAAACATTTAAAGTTTAAAAATGTTTTTTTGTTGTACAATTTTGTAATTTGTAAATTATAAACTTTAAATTTTATAAAATGTTATTTTGTAAAATATAACTATGAAAATTGTAATTTAAACTTATATTTATCAGTAAAGGAAGGCTATTTTCTTAGTGTACGTAATTTTATGGACCCAACCAAAAGTTTTAGGGATGAACAACTCTCAGTTGCCAACTGTGTAATTCAAATTTGCCCACCTTCTACTTATGAAACAAATCTACTAATAGTTGCCAATATTCAATCCAGTTTCATTTAAGGCAGCGTTTCTCAACCTTTTTTGACCTGCGGACTGGTAAAATTTGTAAAAAAATTTCATGGTAAAGTAATTATTGAAATTTATTTTAACATAAGTTCGTCGGATGACATATACTAGATCCCGCCAATATTAAGAAATCCATATGATTTTTAGATAGTATACCAACCTTCAAACGATATGTGGCTAAATTTCATGGTATACATTCGGACCAATAGTTCGCAAGGTTTTAGTGACCTCACTTGCACTTGTGTAATTTTCAAACCAATTGAAAAATTGAAATATCTGAAAAATTCTACAAGTAATAACACTAAAACCACCGCAACTTGAGAACTAATTTATGCCCGATTTCATAAAACTTTTAACCAGCCGGTAAAATTATCCAACCAATGTAAATGAACTCTTAGTAGTAATAGTAATCCAATAGAAATCATCTGTTAGTTTTAACAGCTTGTAAAACGTTTCAGAAAATTGGGCATTAGGCACAACATATCGTTTGAAAGTTGCTATTATCTAAAAATCATATGGATTTCCCAATAGTGACGCCATCTATATGTCATTCATAAGTAAATAAACCTTTGACAAAATTTACAGAAATCACAAAAAATGTTTTAATCCGGACAGGTAAAAATTCTCCGCGGACCGGAACTACCATGTGGGTATAGTGTATTTTGGTATATTTTTGCTTCGTCGTGTCTCTTCTTCAATTTTCCAGGGTTTTTAAACTTTTCAGTGGTTTTACCAACTGCATAAAATTTTGGGAAAAGTGACTAATAATAATCTGTAATATTATCAGAATAAGCAAACTTCCCCCAATGGATTTAAGTGGGTCTGCGGTGGTGTTGAAGTTGAAAAAAGTGAGCATTGGTGAAGTACAAGTCTCAATATATGTATCATAGCATGCTTATGTTGAATTTTTCGGTAAAAATTCTTTAGTGCTTTTTTAAAGAGCGTAAAATCATCTACAAACTAGATTTAAACATTTCATTGTCAAAAATTAACGGCTTTCGCGATATGAATTAAAGTAAATGCAAAACTCTATATCTTTTAAACGAAACATTTTACAAAAATCTAATGCCCCATTTCGATAAGAATTTATTGAAAATTTATTTTATTAATTATGTTTCAACTATTAATATTATTTAAGTAAATGTTCAAAATGACCACCCTCATTTTCAATACACGCATTTTGGGTTTCGAATAAAAATTTTTTTAGATAAAGTCTTGGAAAAAAAAACCAAATAAAGTAAAAAGTTAAAAAAAACAAATTTTAGAGAAAAAAAGAAAAAAAAACATGTTTCAGTGCAGTATTATAAGCCCATGAAGCCCAAAATTTCAAGGGCGCAAAATTTCAGGTGACGCAAAATTTAGTTTCAGGAGTAGTAATTTTCTAATCATTAATCGTCTTAATTGTTATTAAAAATAAGTTTCATTTTCTTTATAAACTTTTCTAATTAAAAAAAATGTCAACAGGAATTCTGGCAATTTTCAAGGCAGACTACCTCGGTGGTTTGCCATTGTCCACTGAGGGAGGACGGTTAGATTAAAGTTCTGGCTCTACTCGGGCTCGAACCAGGATTCTCTGCTTAGTAGCCAACGCACTTAAGCAACAAACCGTAACTGTCCTCTGGAAATATTAAAGGCTGGTGCGGTCAACAGTTCTGACGAGGAAGAAACCACAAACCCAATTCTTGTACACCAGATTTCTATTTAGGACATTTTCTTGGATTTCTCTAGATTTCCCCAGATTTCCTAATATTTTCTTGGTTCTTTTGGATTTTATAATGATTTCCTTTCGAAAAAGTTGAAAAAGCTAGATTATCTGTAATTTTTAAGAAATCGTTGGATTTTCTTAGATTTCCTAAGATTTCCTTAGATTTTATGAAAAAAGATAAAAATGATCGACCGGTCTATCGTGAAGCAATTATATATATTGACGATTATCAATCTTTTATCAGAAGGATATTATTCGGAACTTGGAACTTTAAATTATTCGAAGTTAATCTGGAATGATAGATGTGGTTGAAACTGCATTAAGAGCCAATAAAAGCTACCGCCTGCGTAGTCGAGGATTTCTAATACGATTGTCTGATGTCACGCTGCAGAATTTTTATGAATGTTCACTCAAACTTCCTCAAACCTTTATATTATGTGGTTATTGAGTATTTATTTAAAATTTGCAATTTAATTAAGTTTGTACAATGACTGAGATACTGAAGAATACTTCTCCCCCCCCCCCCCCATAAATATATTTTATTCTAAAAATCTAAAATTTTTATTTAATGAAACCAACCACAGAGCATGCATTCAAACAAATACATTAAACTAATACTACGTACAACTTCGCGGGTTGTCAAGCATTTTTTGGGTATCAAGCTTTTTCGCGCCACCTACCATGCGAGTTGGAAGGTTGGAACTTAACGTTCTCTCTCTAACTCATTGGCCCATAGGTTTGCGGTAATGAATCTAGTGACTGTGTATTTGTTTTCATTAAAATTCTAATTTTCTGTTGTAAATGACGTTTTGAAATGAGCTTTAAAATCGCAACTTTAGAAAAAAAATGCTAAAAAAATTAAAAGTGCAGTTTTAATTACTGTGAGAAAGTTTTTGTAATTTAAGTTTTTAGTACATATTTAAAAAATTTATTTCTAAAAATGACTTGCTTCATCTACTTTGTTGTTTTGTAATAATTATACTTTGTAATTATTACAGCTGGACACAGCACATATTGCATCAACTTTATTTGACATTTCATAAAATTTAATTCGAATAAAATTATTTGTTACATGCCTCTAGACTAGAATACCCCCTTAAGTGTAACTCCATAAAGATCGGAACAAGCTTTGGTAGGTTGAAAGAGCACTAAAATTAAGCAAAAAGTGCTATGAGCAACCGTTTCTGACAAAATAGGGTTTAAAAGTGTAGATTGGAAGGTCCCAGATTCGATTCCCAGTAGGAATAGGTATTTTTTTTTGTATTTTTTAAATATTTTTATTCTTTCCCAATACAAAACAAATAAATTTAAAAACTATCGTTTAATTAAAGTACTGATTAAAATATTTAAATTATTAAATATTGTTGTATATACTGATTAAAATATGTAAATTATTAATCAGTATACAATAATATGAATTGTAAGTTGATAAAACATATGCAAGTTAAATATGGATAAAGCAAAATACCATTGCTGAAAACTGATGTTATAAAAAAATTTATTTTATTGTTAATATAACTTAGATATTTAAAAAAAAACTTACAATTAATATTTAAATAAAGTTGTTGTTTGCTTCTTGGCTTATAATAAACAATAATAATTATTTTGGCTTCTCACTAGTTTTAATTTATAAATAACAACTTAACAAATATTTACAATAATTATATACAAATTGGAGTTCTTGCAGTGTGAACTCCGAGTTCTTATTATGTCGAAACAAATGTGTAAACTGAGGACCAAAGGGTTTCTTTGGTCCGACTTTAACAATAAAAATATGCTGATACCTGCTGGGGAAAATCCCAACAGGTGAAACAATAATGCACAAAGGAAAAATGTCTATTGTCCAATAATAAGTTAACGGCGCCGGAGAGGCGTCGGGTGCAAATTATTCAAAATGCACTTAACAAAAGTAAAGGTTTCTGCAAACCTCGCACAATAAAGTAGCAAGAACCTGCAAAGCAAAGGAGTGAGTCTGTAATGTTTTTTTCTGGAGTATGGTACAGAATAACGATATCAACTGGAGAAGGAAATCTTTAAAAACGCTTGTGATTTTTATGAATGTACATTATATCAGTGGAGTATTTAGAGAGGGGCAGAAGGGCAATTGTCCCTCCCCCCAAGGATGGCTCAGATTGTGTTCTTAAAGCTCTCCCTGATAAAAATAATGTTTACCACGAAGTTTTAATATTTAAATAACTTATTTTTTTTTATTTTTCTTTATTTGTGAAGGTTCATCGAGATTTCTGGAACTTGCCAAGCGTTTTACCACTGACGCGCATGAACGGATTAACGATATTTTGAAAATATTTGGACTGCTCCCTCCAAACGTATTTTTTAATTACGCCACTGCATTATATAAGTGTTTATTATAATAATTATTCATTTTAAAATTTATAATTTTCAACTAGATATTTCAACAAGTACGTTCTTATTATTAAATGTGTGTAAGATCAAGTAAGACATATCGTTGGTACGGACCTGCTAAAGTAACCCAGACGCACACCATAAACCATGCAACTAACGGCCAATAGAAAGAAACGTCACACAAGTACGGACCTGATAAAAGAACTGTTACAATATTCGAACGACCCTGTATGTGAAACCTTCGTAGAGGTTTAATAATAATAATACGTAATAATAATAAGTGTGCGAAATAATAATGCGAAAGCAACTATAAATAATAAGAAAATGGAAGAACATTCAGAACAATAATAAAAAGAAGATTGGCAACAATTAGTAGAATAAAGTTAAGAAGAAGGTTCAAAACAAGGATTAAAATACAAGAATAATTGAAAAGATACAACTATCATAAGCAACATTTTTGAATACTTTTGAAATAAAACAATAACGATTCAACATGTATATTGTGAATTATATACATTTGTGTATAATTTGTGTCTATTTTTTGTAGACATACATATTATAAAAAGTTGTGGTAACAGTTTTCCTGACAACTTAAGACCGTACTGAACAGTTAAGAAGCTTTAATTTATTAACAGCAATATTTGTTACTTTCTAATTTACAATAAATTACGTTAAAGTTTCGCTTTTTTGTTTTTTGTTGCATTGGAAAAAATGCCGTGTTATAAAAGTATCACAATATCGCATGCTCTGCACTGTATTCAGGAAAATAAAGCATATCTGAAAAAACTGCTCCTGCGGGGAATCGAATTTGGAATTTTCTAGTTTGTCGGATCCTAGAGTTACACTTAAGTGGTTCTCTAGTTAGTCAATACTTCAAAAGAGCAGTCAAAAAATTTATTATATTGTTGACTGGTTTCATAAAGATTTTAACATGCCGTTAATTATGATTCCGTTAAATTTAACGGCTTGTTAAAGTTTTTGTAAAATAAAACATTAGATTTTGGCTTTTAATAAAAAAAAATTTTTAATGCAAGGTGTGGATGCCCACCGGAGGGTCGATCCAAAAGCTTCCTCTCGATAAGTAAACCGGCGGTCACACCAAGTCATTGCTGTAATGTAAATATCAGTTACACGTTTAGAATTTAATTTATATGTCTATCAGACGATATTACTCTAAGTTTTCTATTAGCTTAGCATTCGATTAAAACATAATAACTACCAGTAATAATAAATTTTAAAATATAATATACAGTAATAATAATAAATTATAGTTAGTATTCTATAATTATTATTAGGTAATAAGAACTATTAATAGTAGTTTTTTAAGTAATAACTGCAAAAAATGTTCAGAAATTAATTTCTTTTTGAAAATTTTGTAAATTAAAAGAAAAGATAAATCAATAAATTTTGTTATTAAAAAAGTTTATAATGTGTAAAATTGCTTTAAAGGGGGTTTATTACTTTGCACTTCGTAATTGTCACTTTATAATTAAGAAAGATATTTAAAATAAAGGGTCATTAGATGGGTAGGTGACTAAATCTTTTTTCCTTTTAGTAAAATTCTAATGTTGGTCGTAAAAAAAACTTTAAAAAGTTTTTAACTACCACCTCCATAGTTAATACAAAATGCATAGGACAGGGCCGTGTCATTATTACATTATCTGAGATATAAAGCCACAGGGGCCGCTTAGGGTATGTCGTATATCTATATAATAATGTAATGCGGAGCGTCGTGCAAATTGAGACTCATGGCTTCGTTTTACGGTATTAAATATATTCTTTCAAATTTTATTTTCTTCCCCCTGCTTTAAGTTCAAAATACTTTTATTAGAAATCTCATTTTTATCATTTTATCTCACCACAACTTTGATGCTTTTATTAATAATTTGTAAGCGAATTTGTCAGCTGCTCTATCCAAATTATCTTTCGACAAATTAAATATTACTATTTAATTTAAGAGAACACGTTAATTGGAATTTGTAATTAATAAGTAAATTCTAACAATAATGAATTGTCAAATATTATTTCACGCAAGATTTAATGCTGAATTTGTGCTTTTATAATGATTTGAAAATATGAACTGAAATGCAAACTTTTTGTAACCCTCATTTTAATGATGACCTCTCTATATAAACATTAGTTATGTATAAAATAAACCAATCCAGGTAAAATTCCAGACAAAATTTAAGTACCAAGTTAAATATTTTCGTTAGTATGTAAACTTTGATTTTTAGTTGAAGCTCTATTTGGAAAATTACTATATTTTTCCTTTTGTAGTTGGAATGTAATAGAAAAATATGTTTAGTACTGAAGTTAAAATAATGCATTGTAATTATTAAAATTATAACTCTTGTTACAATAAAAAATTTGAAAATTTAACAAAGTTAGACTTACTAGTTCAATTTTCAATTTTTATTTTAAAAATCGAAATTTCATTAACAATAACATTTAACAATAAAATATCTCGTTAGGTTACAATATACTAGTGTTACAATCGTGTAGAATTCGATTTCACAGGTTGTGCGGACTGCAGGTTGCACTGAACCATCTTCACCATCAAATTTCTTTTTTTCCAATTTCAAAAATTCAATTTCAACTAAACTTACAATTCTAAGTTTTGTGGACCATCAATATATATTTATATATTAACACATGGGAAAGGAGGAGTCCACGTAAAACTTTTTTGAAAAATAATTTAATTAAATTCCACTTTTTTCGCAGTCCTGAAAACTTTTCTACCTTACCAAATTATTAGTGAGGCACTCGTTACTGTTTTCTTCGAAATTAATTGATGGATTTTCTTAGCTCCAATGCCAAGTTATTGTCACACAGAGAGGAGTTTGCATGGAGTAAGAGCACTGCATTCCAAAAATACTTGAAGAATGGTAAACTACACTCCAAGCATTTAATTGCTGGATTAAAGTGATGTAGCACACTTTGTCGAGTAGGACCGATCTAGGGGAATATTTTCAGTGAGTACAGCGTTTCCACACTCTCCGCTCCAAACACTCCAGACCATTTTGACAAACGCAACTACGGCAAATATCGGTTTTACCCTAAAATCTAGTCATCTAATCGTGGTAAGGATTGACCGACAGCTCTCGGATAATTAATTGAATGAACCAATAACATTAATGGCGGGTTATAACCGCCAAAAGTTCCGTTAGAATTAAATTTTATTAATTATTCGTAGTCGAACAATTGAAAAGTCGACCTTGGGGAATTCTGGAATTTGTGAGATTTATGGCAACTAGTAGTTTTGCAACTGTTCAGTGAATTTACTAATTACAACTTTTGATAATTACCAAAGATTGTTTCGGGGAGGCTTACCCCCCTCCTGAGCAAGTCCCTGCCTCCAGGCTGCACGATCTATGCAATCTACGTATACACTACACCATTTTCACCATTTTCATTCAGAAATTGGCCAATGCGATTCAGATTTATTAGCTAGTATGTACAAAGCGTCAAATAAAATTCAGAAAGCATCAAATAAGCGCATAAATTGTAATTCAAAAATTCTTGAATTTTTTCTTCCGACTGTTTCTCTCCCCTCTCAATTGATCTAAAAAGGGATTGTTATGCGACGTCACATTTGGCTTGATCCCGTATCCATCCTGATCACATTTTAGTTTGCTATTAAAATTATTTATTTAATTGAAATTTTTTGCACATTTTTTCCTTTGCAAAGGAAATGTATCTATAAAGACTGCATTTTTGGCATCTGGTAGTTGCATTATTTATACAGCTTTTCAATCTAGCTGTGTGTCCATTAACGGGTAATTTTTGAATCTCAGCCAGTAACATCGTATATACCATTTTACGATTAAGATTACTGATTCAATATTTTTGCAGAACGAAGAAGAGTTAAATTTTTCAAGTTGGAGTAACTGACGGTAACGAAGTTTAGTCCTAATCACAAAGAAGGGCCATAGCCTACGCCAGTCTATTACTCTTTCTTATGGTCTGCGCTTTCTATCTAGAGAAAAGCATCTTTTAAATTTTTTCGATATTTTTTTAATAGGTGGATTGGTTTTAAATGTACCCCCTGTATAATATAAAAAACATAAAACCAAATGCCGTTAGCAAGCTCGAAATCTTCAAGTCGAGAACAAGGAAGCGAAGAATCGCTGGGGAAATCTGAAGAAATCTTAGAAAATTAGGAAATTTTAGGAATATGAAGCTGTTTTGCTCTTAAGGCAATCCCCTTTCTTTAAAGTGATTTCAAAACCGGTATACTCCAGTAAAACTTTGTTATTTACGTAATGACTTATCTTGTAATTTACATGTCTACATGTATAATATATGTTAAGTGTTGTAATCAGCAGGAAAGAACTATCGAAATGTAATCCCCCCCCCCCCGAAGAACTAGAAGTAACTAAATTTTTGGGGGTCTTGTAAAGAGAATTTTAAATTTTATAAAATCCGATAAATTTAACAATTAACAGTAAAACTTCGACAATTTGCTTTAGGCCATCCTATATTTTCGTTCTACATAAAAAATTTATTGTAATAGGATTGTAAAATATCTTAAAATTCGGTCGTTGTAAGATTATTCAAAAACAAATAAACTTGTTTACTTCATTAGAAATGTTCTCCAAAAAGACGTAAAATTGCTGATGTCATTGATAACACAGGTCTACAAAAAAACATTTATTTTGGTTGCCCTGATTTTTTGATTGAATTTTGAAGATTAAGAACGTAATAGTTATGAATATAACGAAAATTGGCCGAAATTGGCTCTAATTTTTATGTTATTGTAATATACGAGGTATGTTCAAAATATATTGGAAATTTTTGCATTTCGCACGGTGTAAGTTACCAAATAAGATAAAAAATTTTTTCTAAGTTGATACAACAATGAGTAATGCACATGTCAATTTTTAGCCATATTCGTTGTACAATTGTTTAGCAAATTATTGTTTATTGCATAATTTTAAAAATCCGCGATTTTCAGAATTCATTTTTGTTTTAAAAACGTTATTTGCATTAAATTCTGTGTTAAACATTAATTTAAAAGTGTAATGAAGTATAAGAAATGTTGACTAGATTTTTGGTGTAGAAACTAGGTCAAAAAATACAAAAGTTTACAAACAGTTTCAAGAAATCGGTGCAGATTTGAGCATATAAGCTTGCAAACACATCAATTAGCTTCAAAAAAATATAAGAATAATACAATACGTAGAAAATCAAAATTCAAAAAATTTTAAAAAAGAGACATTTAACAAATAACAGGTCTGAATTAAGAAATTTTGAAAAAATGAAAAATTCGTAATACGACAGTACAATATAACGTTATTTCATGGTTATTGCCATTCTTCAGTTGCACACAGTCACTTATTACATTGTGAAATAAGAAAAATTTTCAAACTAAACAAAAATATGGACTAAATAGTACAAAATTGACTTACCATAACCTCCAAAGATTATCAAAACTGAATTTGTTACATGAAGTATGAATAATTTAAAAATGATTTGAACTAAGAAATTCGTTTACCTAGCACTGCTAGTTTGAAATCCGAAGGCACTGCCCTCTTAATATGATTTCTAAAAACTTTGAAAAAATTCAAAATTCAAAATTTACCACGTTTTTTAACCTTTTTTCAAAGTTTTTAGAAATCATATTAAGAGGACAGTGCCTTCGGATTTCAAACTAGCAGTGCTAGGTAAACGAATTTACGCCACGTCAATTAGCGATAAAAACATTTCTGAATTTTTATACTTTTAAAATTTTTTTTTCAATAAATTGAGTATAAAATAGTGTTTTATTGATAAACTTTTCATATTACAAAAACAAATTTAATTTTTCATTGAAATAATGCATTTTTGAGTCAAATATAGAAATATCAAAAAAATAAATCACTAGAGCCAATTTGGAAAAAATATTGCTACCCTTAGTGTTTTTTACATAAAATCTTTCAAAAATTAATAAAAAATCCAGGGCAACAAAACCACTGTCGACCAATGTAATTTCCTGGAAGATGAAGCGTTGTTATTCAAAAATTTTTTGAAAAACACTTACTATAGTTGATGACATCGATATAGTGACCCTCAAATTAACCAATAGTCAACTGTTGGCCAAGGTTTTACTAATTTTTGATCGCTGACATCAGTTCATGATCATAGTCAGTCGGGAAGACTTTTCTGAATATAACAGCCAGACGTTCTGTTAATTTTCACGCCAAGTGCGGATAGGAACGTAAAAATTCAAAGCTGGATGTACATATATCAATTAAGTTTGAATAAAAGTAATTCGGTGGTGTAATTTCGCTGGAAAAATAGGCTTGTACGCGTTAGGTCCCTAATTTTTGAAGTTGACGTTACGTTTTTACAGTGGGAAAATTCCCAAAATTATTTAGTTCCGTATGCGGAATATAAAAATAGGAAACCACAATTGCGCTGTGTCTTGCCATCTTGTCATTTACATGAAAAATCTCTTTCGAGAATCTGCTTCCAGTATTCAACATCATCCGCTTTTACATTTTGTTCTACACCCGCAATTGTCATCACAAATAGCAGAACTGCGAAAAATAGCAAACATAGCAAAACAAAGAGAAGAAAATTATTTTATTATAATAGTTAGAAAACGGTGAACTCCTCATTACACTTAGGGGCCGTACATTAATTACGTAAGGGTTTGGGGGAGGGGGGGAGGTATCGAAAATCTTACGGACACTTACATGGGGGGGGGGTCCGACGTATTCCTTATGTAAGTTTCGTAAAATACTTTTTTTAAATTAAATCAGTTTTTTTACTTGGATATTAAGGGATTACCAATTTTTTGTATTAACTTTTTTATGCAATTAATTAATTTTTGTATCTTTTTGTATAATAAAAATATTATTGTTATTCATATTTTATAAATATAAGCGGAGAAAAGGAGAGCCAACAATATTTTTGTTTAGTAATCCTTACGTAAGATGTGACGGGCGGGGTGCCAACAATATTTTTCTTTAAAAAACCTTACGTAAGATGCGACGGGGGGGGGGGATTTTACGTGCCCTTATGTGAGGGGGATCAAAAGTTACAAAAATCGTCCTTACGTAATTAATGGACAGCTTCTTAATAGATAATCAAGTACAATAATACAATTTAAAAATAAATTATTAAATAACAAAAAACCCGACTGCGTTAAAAAGAAAAGCTAAAATAAAAAAATAGTGGTTGTAAGAGGTATTGCAGGCGGACAAGCTAATCGTAATTTTTTTTACAACACATATTTTGTAATTCTTTGCTTGTCCCCCGCCTGCAATACCCTTTACAACTATTATTTTTTTATTTTAGCTCTTCTTTTTAACGCAGTCGGGTTTTTTGTTATTTAATAATTTATTTTATTTTACCCTTTTTAGTTATGTTATGATGGCAAATTTTGCAATCTTGTCAATTCATCGAGGGAGTTAATATGGTATGGATTTTAAGTAACTTGCTGTGTCTATGCTATCAGTCTAAAGACCTGACCCGGCTCAAGGCTACATAGGCTTGACCATTCGCAAAAATGCGTGAAAAACCCTTATCAATCAAAATTTTTACCCTATAATGGGGTGAATTAAAGAATTTATCCGTTTGTGTGTGACTCTTTTATACCAACAAAAAAGTACACACCGATACTTGTCGTTTTGACGATAAAAAGGCGTCTGGTGGGCGCCATATAAAATTTTAATTATTATCATGTCTTTAATGACACTCACAGGTTTAAGATGAATCGATTGAAAAAAAAATCATCAAAATCGGTCCACGCGTTTCGGCTCTAGAGTGTCACAAAGGAACAAACATACATACATAGCCTGATAAACACATAACCCTCCTTTGCGTCGCGCAGTCGGGTAAAAATTAACTAAATGTTTCACAACGGCATAGGTTTTTTGAAATAATGCCATTCAAGACAAAGGTGATTCTGATTTAGCTGTTTTATGAAACTAGAGAAACAATTTCTATATACAGAGTAGCTTAGAATATATTCATTATTAAATTCAAATGTCGGAATCAATTTTAATTATGGCAGTTTGCTTAAATGTGATTATTATCTGAGCGACCTTTAATTATTTTTAAGTGGAAGTTTAGTTAAGTTCCATAAAATTTGTAATACAGCATTTGCTTAATAACATTATTTAAAAAATTCTGGAATTGAGGTTTAACACTGTTACTCCGTTTTCCTATTGGTTGGAATAATATTTAAGAAAAGCTTAAATTATACAGGTAGGTGGTGCAAACAGCCATTTTAAAAATGAAAACTAACCAATAAACAAAAAATTATAAAAATATCCTAAATAATCAGACTTGGTGCAATATTCTGAAAATAAAGGAGAAATCAAAAATTCCTAATTGAAGCCAAAAAAAACCTTTGATAACTTTAATAATAGCTTAATTACAGAGAAAAATCAAAACTAGCCAAAAGATTACTTTGTAAGTATATGAGATTTCCGTGCACTTCATGAAAAGTTCGACACTGGAAAGTCAGTTTAAAATGAACCTATCGCTGGGCTGTTGGGAAAATTACTATGTTTTGTGCCAACCTAAAAATAATAAGAAAAATAAGTTTATATAAACCACTGAAAATGTATTTATTACTTATCGAAAATCAAAATTATAAATTAATTGATTGATTAATATAATTTATTAGCAATCAGCAATTAGTAATTAGCAATTGACACTAACATTCAATATGACGCAGCCATCACTGAATTTTCAATGTGATGTAGAGAATGACTTGAGTGACGAAGATATTAGTTTATGCATCTCACCAGATGAAGATGAAAACAGTAAGCTTTATCTATTATAAATAAACACAGTGATGTTAAATTTTTATTTTATTTCAGTTTCTGACGACAAGAAAAGCAACTTTCCGATAAAAATAAAAATGGAAGGTGATTCTGAAAGAATTGGTATAAAAGAAAAGACCGATTCAAGAAAAGAGTCAGGCGATAAAGGTTAGTTTATGTGGTGGTAACTATGTGAAAAAAGAGTAATTCACTGCACGATTAATTTACGACTTTAAAGAAATAGTCATATTCCGTCAGAAATGCAGATCAGCCAATATGATATAAATAATTTTTTTTTACTTTTAGAAAATCAACCTAAAAGAAAATCTAAGAAGAAAGATAAAAATTCTAAGAACAAAACTAAGAATCATAGATTACCTATAAAGAAGCCCACCTTTAAAATAGTATTAAAAAAGTTTGTGATAAAATCTAAAACTAAATTAAGAAAAGGGACAACTAAAAATTCGAAAGAAGAAGATCCAAACATTAAAAGAGATAAGAAGAAAAGTACCAATAAAATTAAAACAATTGCAGATTGCAGTAACACATTAGATAAAAATGTGGCTAGTAGCTTGAATGACAATAAAAATCATTCTAAGAAAAGTAAGTTGTAGTTTGGTATATAACATTTTAAACTTGAATATAACAAGTTAAATCAAATAAGTATTATAATAGAAATTATATTTGAGTTTTCAGCGACGGTTATCGCTTTCGTCAAATGTCAGAAATTTGATTTAACTTGTTATTTTGAAGTTTTTAATGTTATTTATTCTCACAAGTTAATATTTATATACAGTAGAATCCGCTTAATGTGATCACTTCGGGCCAAGGTCATTTTAATAATATTAACTGATAACTGATTACTGATAACAATTAGCGAAATTTAGAAAAAGACGAATTTTAGAAGACTTGGATTAGAACAAGATAGAAGAAAAAAAAGAAAGAAAAAGTGGCCGGTTTCCAAAAAAAATGATCACAATAACCGACTGATAACATTATCCGAGATCACATTAAGCGGATTCTACTGTATTTATAAATATTATAGTTGGTATACTAAAGACAGCAAGAAATGTGAAAAAAAAATTCCGATTTCTTCATGAACTTTACCTTGCGAGTTTCCATATTTTTCCCCGTTCCCCAGTTTTTAAAATTAAGTAGTGCGAAAGTAGGGCATTTATACAGGAAAAATCATTTTGCATTTGAAAATTATGAAAAATGAAACATCAATAGAGCCATTAAATGAATAGTATGAATTTCACAAAAATCTGTCGATGAAACCAAGCGAACTTGCCAGGCATACAAACCACAAAATTCGCCATTTTTTACCAAAGATTTTTCTAGACACTTTAAATTTTTTTTAGTAGCAAAGCCTTCCCAAAAAAAGAAATCCTCGATAGCGAATGAAGAAAACAAAACTCCTGAAGTTGAAGATTCAAAGCAAAGTAAGTTCAAAAAAAGCGAGAAAATTATTGGTATATTTACCATCTTGTTTGCTTTTTTTTAGACCAGGATTATATTAAAGTAGACAATCATAAAAAGAAATCCTCAGACGTCATTCTGAAACCTAACACCAAAAAAATTAAATTGCAAGTTGGAAAGAATTGTATTGCTGTCCCTGTAAATGATGAAAACAAAATGGTCGAAGCTCCTGAACCCAAAATAAGTAAGTAAAATGTTTTTATAGCTTAATGCTCATATGAGCAAGGCAACATTTTTTAGTCTTGGCTTCTTGAAGATTTGTCGTATCGGAGGTAGAAGAAATCTTCCATAAAGCTATTGAATATTTTGTTTGGGTAAAAGTAATTTTTGATTAATTTCTGTTAGGCAAGAAATCGTCCGAAGCAAAACTAACCAAAAGAAGCACAGAAAACCAAAGTATCCAACTGCAAGTTGATGGTGATAATCATATTTTGAACAAAACTAGCAAAACTCAAGGATCTAATAAAACAAGTACGACGCCGCAGCCTTCAATTGAAGAAAGTGGAAATGATAGAAGCACGGAATCCAAAAGCAAAACCAAAAAGCACGTTTTGAATAAATTACGTCAACGGTTATTTGAAAATTTTGAAAAAACTTTAAGTTACGAAGAATTAGAAGAATTGTGCATACAAAAAATGTGTGAAGCAATTTACCATGAAAGTGAGATTGGCGAGTTGCGGCATCAGTTAAACGAACAAGAGGAAATGTCGAAAAGATTACGAATGGAGGTACAGCATCTGTCAAAACAGACTGAAAGTTTGAAAAAGCTCAACGATCTGGTATTAAATCAAATAAGTGCGCTAGACACAACAAAAAAACCTTTGGCGCAAATTAAATTGGTTCGATCAGTTGGGCTACAAGTGCAACCTTCATTTTTTGACAACGACAAGTAAATTTTTACAATTGAAATAAAATTATACTTTTTTAGATTGGAATGCAATCCAACAATACTTGAATAATAGAGAAAAGCGCATTTTGCATTTTTATGTGATAGCTGTTTCTCCAGAATATTAACTTGATATACACTGTTAAAAATTTATGGAAAATTACAATGATTTTCAATGTAAAATTTACGTTGAAAAACTATGTAAATAAATAATTACGGCAACGTTCGTGTAAAATTAAAAAATTTGTGTAAAAATAATAGCACAATGTAAATTTACTGGTTTAGATAATGTAAAATTAATTTTTGTTCTGTAAATTTACAAAAAAATTTGTGAAAGCACAATGATATATGTATAATTACATGTTTGTTATGTGTTTGGATAAGTATTACATGCCCACTGTGTGAATTATCTTGCAATTAAGCATAAAAATCCAGACATTCCTAATGTTTCCTTTGGCACCATCAACGTCCGTTACGTACTTATACGCGATAGCTGCTAACCTATACAGCATTTATAATTTTATAAGAAAGGTGTTGGGTGCTATTAATTTTTGTTGTGGAACCTATAAAGGTAAGAAAATATTGATAATTTCAGTTGTAATTAATAAAGATTTTGATCGTTCAAAACATAATTTATTAAGTATAATTATGTTTGTACCTAAGGAATTATTTATTTATCATCAGTTATCACGTATTATATTCAATTCTTTCCACTAGTAAGATCGTAAAATACATTTTTGATGGGCTCCGGTGCTGGGCTCATAATTTAACCAACGGTGCTTTAAATTTATTTTTACAAGTCATAATACCTATTATGCAAAATTATTTTAATTTATTTTTTCTAATATAAAATTGTTTGTAGATTGAAAACAGAGAAACACAGACTTTTACTTGCAGCTTCATGCATATTATTACTGGTAAGCAAATGCTACATATATATGTAGTTATCATTATCTAATATTTACATCTTTTTCAGGATTACAAAATTCGTTAACATAAGACATAACTACTCCATTTACTACATAGATACAGAAAAAATTGATGCAGTGACCTTACCACTTCTTTAAGGTGTTACATACCTTATATATAATATTGAGTATTATATTCTATTATTTATTTTTGAATATAAATTTGTACAATAAATTTTTAATAAAGAGTTTTACAGATTACATGAAGCATTATGTAAAATTACATCCTTATGTAAATTTACATAGATTATCATAGGTCACAAAGTTGCCAATGATTTTCTATGTAAATTTACATCCAACTAGTATTTTTACAATTCCCATATGTAACTCTTATTACTTGGATATGTAAATTTACATCCAACTAGTATTTTTACAATTCCCATATGTACCCTTATTACTTGGGTATGTAAATTTACATTCTTATGTATATTTACATTGATTATCATAGGTCACAAAGTTGCCAATGATTTTCTAAGTAATTTTACATAATTTTTTTTTACAGTGTAATATATAATATTAAATTTGTCCAAATAAACTAAGAATTTTGTTTTTGAATGGTTTAATAATTTAAACACCAAATACGCAATTCATAATCTTAAGCATATTTAAACAGTACATATTTTGTCGCAACTGTTAACATAGATCTAAATTTTGCCCAAAGCAATAACTAATTAATTGTAGCGGAACAATTTCTTCGTTCGCTTTGTCGGCAGTAAGCTACTGCTTTGCAAATTAAACTTATGCCACCAAAGTATGCAGCGTTTCTGCTGCTTCGTTGTATTGTAATACGTCAGTGACAATTTCAGATTACATTACATAAAGAAAATGCATCTTACGTTATTACTAGAGTACGGATTTCTAGCAAATTTGCTATACATAAATATTGATAGCATGAAAGCTAAAACATTGAGTTGAATTTTTTATTATAACTGCTGATCCCATCATGGTCCCACTCTGAAATTTTATAAAGTATTCACCAAGTCACTATTATAAACATATGTTATTTTTATAATTTTCAAAAAACACTAACTTAAAAATTTTTTCAAAAACATTTTTTGAGCTTGTCAAAATAATTCAGTTTTATTATAATGTGATCAAGATTAGTATCAAATTAAAGCCTTTTAAATTCTCTTTAAAATGAGTTATTATACAACTCTGTAGGACTTATGGAACTGAAGGTATAACACTTTGTACGATTGAGCGTGAGCCAAAAAAGTGTTGTTTTTGCGATTTTTATAATTAAATAGCACAAAAACTATAAGAGCTAAAATTAAAAAAAAATTATATTGGAATTCACAATGTTAAAGAGTATAATTAACCAAAGTTTCAAAACAATCTGTGATGGTCAATTTGAAAACTGTTTATTTTTGGTTGATTTTATATGGAATGACCCAGTATATTGTTTTAAAATATTTTTCGATAATTTTTTTAAAAAGTACGTTTTAAAGGAAACATTAAAAAAAAACGTGCCATTTGGTCAATTATTCCCGGAGTTATGAGCATTTCAAAAAAAAATAACGTAATTTTCTAAAAATTTATATTTCTTGAATGGCTTGATAAAAAAATCGAAGAAAGTCATGGAGGCTAGTCTCAATTAGTAGGGGAAAGTCGGGTCGTTTGAGCCATGTTTTGTTTTTTACCTACAAAATCTCACTGGATGACAATATCATAAAGCGGATGTACTATTAGAAGGCTTACCTCAATATCTACGCTCTTGCATCATTGATTTTGCGAATTTGGAAAGAAAGCTTCTTTTTTTTGATTATACAAATGGGTTAAATTTGAACAAAAATTAAATTTGTCGGGTGGTTTGAGCCACCTTAAAAAATCTGAATAAAACAGTAGAAAACTTGCAGAAATAAAATAAAAACGCACAATATCAATGAAAATTAGTAATTTATTGTTCAAATGGCACCAAAAAGAAAATAAAGATTAATTAGCTCGATTAATTATTCGATTCTGAGTCCAAATCGGAGTCATAATTTTTTCATGTGTAAAACACTTTAAATGAACTGCAATTTTTCACGTATTGCATGCGATGGTGTAGTTGCGATTTTTATTGCAAAATGACGATGATGTTTGTCGCTTCCTCGATTCGATTTTTTGGCTTCTGGTTTTGCCTGAACTAGACCAATTTCGGTCAAAATCTTAAAGAGGCGAGACTTTTAGAGGAATTTTCTATCATTTCCAATCGATAAATATTTATAGGAATGCGAAATACGAAAAAAAATGTGTGGTTCAAACCACCCGACATCGCTGGCTCAAACCACCCGAATGACGACACTCACAAAAGTGAAGTATTGGTTTAACAACAACTTCACATAATTCACCAAGAGATGTCACTGTTAAAAGACCAAAAAATTGAAGTGGCTCTAACCACTCGACGGCTCAAACCACCCGACTCTCCCCTACTGAAAGAAAAAAATTGTAATAAAAAATTCCTTCACTCCCTGGAGGACCAACCGAATTCCCAATCTCCGACCCCGCATACGAAATGTTCCCGTCAGTTCAGGACAAAAATCCACCCAAGGTGATACTGATAACTGACAACACCAACCATAAGCCAGGCCGGAAAACGAACAATTCCTCTTCCCCAAATGGGGCCTCCAGAATTCTTCTCTACACGCTGGGAAAACGACCTTCCAGCTTTTTTTTAGTGTAGATGCCTAAGATGTTATCTAGCTGTAATTATTGCGGACAGCAAGGATCATAAGTTCCGGAAAAAGATATCAATAAAGCGAAATAATAATCTCTGCAAGAAATGTGTTGGCAAACGGCAGTTGCAACCAAACGCCAAAAAGTCGCAGCTACTCGTCTCAATTATTATCCTTAGGAGAAACACAACTAAGAACGGGCAGCAATACGCTAATTGACGAACCAAAATAATTAATTTAATTTAATTATAAAATTAAATATTAAACGTTGTTAAAAATATTTAAAGTTGGAAAATAATCGAACGTTGAAAATTTGCGAGCTATGATATTGCTATCACAAGCACTGCTTGATAGCGGTCCCTATAAATTAAATTATACCTTTGCAAATTATTTAAAAACAAAATATTCGGCAATTCGGAAGCAATACCAGATTTTCAGTCAGTTCAAAACACAGATCGAATGTCGTCAAAAAAAAAAAATTCTAATATAACCCCCACGAAGTTTCAAAACAAAATGTAAAAGAACTTACTCAAATTCGACGAGACACGAAAACACATCTCACACTCACGACGGTTCACTTCAAAGTTCGAAAATCGCGCCATTGCGTTTACAAAACGCAAACTCCAAAATCCCCCACAATCAGACACCAGCAATGAAACAAATTCAAAAATTTGTTGCAAAATCCGAGATGCAAAAGGAAAATGTTGTCCGATTTGGCGTGGAATGCCCCATATGTATTTGAGCTACAGTAGATCAAACTGGAACTAAAGCGCTTGCTCTCCCTGGTTTACTTTTTATTGAAGAAAAAAATTATAAAAATTAAAATCCCTAACGTTCTGATGAATATAACCAACCGTGCGATTAGGAAATTCTCAAAAACGGAAATAATGGCGCTTGTTCACATTACAAAAAATGCCATTCTCACCTTCAAACACTTTTCATCCGATTGGAGAGTTGCCGACTTGATTATGATTCCAAAACCCAATCAAAACCCCAAAAATCCGACATCCTATCGACCAATCAGCCTTTAATCCTCCCTAAGCAAACTGGCCAAAGAGTCACCCTTTCCTGACTAAACACTGCCCTGACGGAAACCAAATTGTTCCGGATGAACAATTTGGCTTTCGCCGAAGACATTCTACGATTCACCAAATTCTCTGCTTCAAGGAGCACATAACTGCCTTCTTTTTCGACATAGCCAAAAGGGTTTCGACGAAGTTTGGCACGAAAGCCTAATACTTTTCAAAGCTTAACTAGCTTCACTGGTATACCTGCTAGCATCCTACCTTAACAATCGACAATTTAAAGTCCAAATTGAGGACTCCAAATCGAGCCTTATGACAATGACAGCCGGCGTTCCCATGGTTCAGTCCTCGTACCCACACCCTTTCACATATAGTATGTATGTACACCCATGACATTCTATTGTGGATGATACTATCCATTATAGCAGCTTATTCCGTCCCCAACTTATCATTAACCGTCTCCAAACTGCCATCAACAAAATAATATTAAATAAAATAAAAAAAAAATAAATATTATATAAAAATAAAATAATATAAAATTTTCTACGTATTGTATTTTCTTTACTTGACTGTTAAAATTCTGTTATTTTAACATTTCGTTTAGTTTTGTTAGTTCTGTTTCTTTAACATCCTGAATTCAAATATGATTTAAAAAAAATTCTAACTCTTATAATTTTTGAGTTATTTAATTCTAAAAATCGCAAAAACGATACTGTTTTGGCTCACACTCAATCATACAAAATATAACTTTAGTTCTATAAGTTCTACAGAGTTGTGCGATAACTAATTGTAAAGAGGATTTAAAGGACTTTACTACTACTATAATCTTGACTACTTTCTAATAAAAATGAATTTTTTTGAAAACCTCAAAAAGTGTTTTTGAAAAACTGTTTGAGTTAGTGGTATTTGAAAATTATAAAAATAAGATAGATTTATATTGGTGACTTGGTGAATACTTCTTAAAAATTTCAGAGTGGGACCATGATGGGATCAGAGCAGTTATGATAAAAAATTCAACTCTGCGTTTTAGCTCAAGTATTTTAATTACAGCACTAAGCAGTACAGGGTGTTCACAGATAGACTTTACACAATTTCGGTGGTGTTAGAAGACACTTTTTTAAGAAAAACATTTAATAATTTTTTTTCTAAATTCAAACCCTTGAGAGTTAAGCCTCTTTAAAGCAGTTTATTTTAATTTTTACTTTCACATGGCCATAGCTCCAAAAATATTGATTTTTTGGTAAAAATGGTTTAATACTTTTTTAAAGAGCGTGAAATAATCTACAAAGAAGATTTGTACCTTATATTGTCTAAAATCAATGGCTTTCGGGTTATGAATTAAAGCAAGTTCAAAAATGTTGAAAAATTTGAGCTTTTTTTATTTTGGTTTTTTCCAAAACCTGTACTGAAATTTGCACAGATACGTACATATATCACTATTCTGCTTCCTTACAAAAACAATAAGAGCATTCCACTCTGAAAAATTTCCACTTCGGTATGTATTTACTCATTAGATTAATTTTGTAAAACAAAACAGAACGTTGTATGGATGAATGGTAGTTGATTAATTGCTGCACCCAATCGATCATCCTGTTAAATGTCATTATTTGCTTTTTCTATTTCAGGTAAGTGGATTGTGCACTTTTAGCAACTGATACCAAACAACCTACTTATTTAAATTTTAATTGGTGGTTTGGGCTACATGCACAGATCTGACCTTATCGAGAAGCTATTTTGTATTAGAAAACTTTCGTGTTATATAAATCTTGGGGTCGTCTGAGTTTGTTCTAACCAGTGAGGTTTATTTTCTTCTGCGTCCAGGATCTCAACCGACCTTAAGCCGTCACCGATTCTACCCAGGAATCAGCCTTGTACTCCAGTCAATTTAGATCAATTTTGGCAAAAAAAACATTAATCGGTAAAGATCTTAATTTTGATATACGTACATGTTTATTAGGACTTCTTGCTAATCCTGGAACTTCACACTTAGTTTTTGTAATGTGTCCTGCACACTGAGTTTTAGAAACCCCAATATTGTTTTTATGATATTTTCAGATAACAGATAACTCAGATAACTTTGAATGGATTTAAAAAAAATCATTACAGCACATGTGGCATTAATTTATATGACGCTTAGGGTTTCTGGAGATCCCAGTGTGCAGTTTCAGGGTTAAACATACTAAAAGTCCCCGCCGAAATCTGTTGTGCTCTTGGAAAAGAGGTACACTGCTTTCTGCCTATTTTTTTGTAAATTTTGTTGATACAAAAAAATAGTTTAGATAAAAATTGTAGTTTATTAAATTTTATTCAAAAAACTAGACATTTTTTTGTATCTTTAATATTTTAGCTGTAGTCTACCGTTGTATATAAAAAGCCTTATTGCAGCTTCATGAAATTATTAAATTTATTCAAAACTGTTTATTGGAAAATTTTTTTGAAGGTGTGATAACTGGTCAATTCTCATATAACTTGTTCCGATGCTGTCCCCCAATTATTTTTCTGAAAACTTATTCCAGCTAAAGTTTTGTTTTTTGTGTGATGATACAGTAGCATTGGAGGGTATTGTAGCATTGGGAACTTCAATTGTGAAAACTAAATCTATGAATTTTTTCCTAAAATGCAGGTTTTATGTCACTTTAATGGCACATAAGTTACCGTTTAAGTGACCGGTAACTTCTGTGACATTTTCCATATAAAATCTGCATTTTAGGAAAAAATTGATAGATTTAGGTTTTCATAATTAAAGTTTCCACTACCCTGCAATGTACTGTATCATCATACGAAAAATAAAACTTGAGTGGGAATAACTTTTCAGAAAATCGGTAGGTACAGCATCGGAACAAGTTATATGAGAATTAACCAACTATGTCTGTTTAAAGATCGCTCGCTAGCAGGCGCATTATATACAGCTAAGGAAAAATGTTCTTAAGCGATTTTTTTCTTCAGCAGTTGCCTTTTTCAAAAAGACATAATATGGTGTCCAACCCAGTGAATGCATGTGCAAACAAATACCGTAAAAAATATATATGTATAGGTAATCCAAAAACGTAAATCCACTGGAAAAAGATAAATAATTTTGCTATTCAACGTTGGATTACAGCTAAAGTATTGGAGATACAAAAAAGGAAATTTAAGAAACTACAATTTTTATCTAAACTATTTTTTTGTATTGGCAAAAGTTGCCGAAATATAGATAAATAACTAAAAAAAGTGTACCTTCTTTCCAAGATGGCGGCTCAAGTGCAACAGATTTCCACGGGGACTTTTAGTACGTGTAACGAGAAACCGTAAAAAACATGTGTACCAAAATTTAGATCTTTGCCGATTAATGTTATTTTTCTAATTTACTGGACTCTTGTGTTCACTTAAATTTAATATAATTGGCTGCACTGTAATTAAACGTATTTCGATCTGGGCCGGATTAAGGTATCGTATTTCGGCTCTTTTAGGCAGACTTCTATGATGCGCCTCACGAACTTTTCTCATCAAACGAATGAGTTTTTTTTAAAGATTATTATTTATTGTTTCACTTTTTAAGACATCTGGGGTTATTTTATTTTATTAACAATATAATTCTTTTAAATTGCGCCCCTTTTATCGTGTGCCCCTAGACACTTGCCTAGTTGGTCTTAGGGTAGGTACTGTAGGTACAAATAGGTACTGCCAACTGAATGAAATTAATGAAAATTCAGAAAAACAATTAACAGGGTAAATGGTAATTTTAATAGACAAATAATTTGTGTATTTTATTTTCGTTGCTTGAGATTCTTTCAAGTAAATATTTGATAATGCCAATCAAAAATTACTTCATCGGACTTGTGCAGCAGTCGTTAAAAATTTGTATAAATAATGTAAGAATTCTGAAATAATTTGTCTTTTATTTTTAATATGTTTACTGACATAAAACACTTTGATCTGCGGCTAAAGTGTGCAGTTTATTTTAATTAAAAGTTGGTGCATAGCGTTGACTTTGTAAGGGCTAGAGGCAAAGAATTTATAATTGTGCTCGTCTTTGAACTTGTTTCTTATTAAAATGATTGTCTACAATTCGGATCATCTTAAATAAAAAAAGATAAAATAAAACAGGAAAAAGTTTAGAACAGCATTTTGATACTCGCTACCGATATTTGCAAAAGACGAAATTGAATCTTAAAAGTCGGAAGTGAAACAACTGAAAGTTGATTGGTGTCGTTTATGTAAATGTTTCCGTTAAAAATTACCTATTTAGTTATTCCTGGTAGCAAAAATGTTTTACACGATGCGTATGCTCTTTTACTTAAGTAAAAGTTCTTCAAGTCATATTACAGAAACATAGTGCAACCATAAATTACAAAGAACGCATTCACCTAAGAGGCGTTCTTCAATGAGTTGTTGTATATCTCCTCCACCCACTGCCGCTATAATAGCAGCCGTTATCCGTGTCGTTATATGAGTAGAAGTCGCCAGCGCTTTGGCGGTAAGTCGTTAACTGCATATGTCCCATCATGAAAATCTATCTATAAGTAGTTTATTACCGACTCCAAGATGCACCAACTTTTTTCGACTTGAAACTAATCAACGTTAAATCCACTCTACTCTTATTAATTATCGAACTTTTATGAAAATCATAGGATAAAGTCAATAGCTAGTTTGTGAATATCATTTAATCAGATAATAAATGTGGATAATTTGCAATAACTTGTTCGCGTACATGTGCCTGCTGTTAGCGGATAAGAAAACACGCACATGCGCACCATAAACATTGGGTAACGACTGTCTTAACGACCTATTATTTTTACGTTGTTCAGATTTGACGACACTCACTATACTAAGTTTTCATGTAAATAAAATCTTTTCCGCCCGAAGACTTTACTAAAGCCCAGCCCAGATTTCCGTTACACAATAGTACAGACATAATGTCACAAAGAGTGGGTTGAATATTACGTGCTATCTTGGGTTCACATCCGTATAATAGATAATTATTTCACGGAGGTAGTTTCTAATAGATTCTGCTCGATAAGACAAGTTTACTCCATCGGCAAATTTATTTTAAGCTCTTCAAATATTTTATTACTGGTACTGTTCAGTAGCTGACGATATTACCAACATACCTACAACACCTGAATGAAGAGCATACCAACGTTATTGCAAAGTCGTGTTAGTCTTGAAGGGTTACTTCCGTGACAATGAAACAGTGACATTGTGGAGGCGTGAGAAGTCAATAAAGATTGACTGATCTGGATGTTTTAAACTTCGTGCTCAATCGTGTAACCTATCCAGGAAGATTTCTGTAAGCATTTACATATTCAAAGTTGTAATAAACTAGTAAACTAGAACAAACAACACATAAGTACCACTCTAAAAATAATTGAAAACTATTTAAACGAATTCGAAATGTTAATGTAAGCACTGAAGAGTATCGAGAATTATTCCTTCAAGTGTCACTCGATCGGACTGCTTTTGAACTAGAGATATGGAATTTTTATTTTGCTTGCTTCTCTATACAAAAATGCAACATTTTGGTATAAATTAATGGTTTGGAACACCGGTTTGCGGTGAATGCGTTCTGATTGATTACACGACTGATGACTTGGTCAACTCGTCCAAAATCAGATGACGGAAGAAAAAGAGAAATTGAATTTAAATAACATTTCAATTCGTATATTTTTTAATAGGAGTATTGTTTACGAGCAAATTAACCTTTCACCTATAATACCTGCAATGAATGTTGTTCATATGAGTTGATTTCGTTTAATTGACTGAGTAACCTTATAAAGGTAACAACGCAAGCCAATAACCTTCAAGAATACCAACTAAAGCATATCGTGAGAAATGGTCATTGTATTAAATTTTGTCGTCTATATATTGTTGGAAGACTGTAATTATTTATTGCAAACTGTCATAATCATTTCTAAAAAATACTTATTTTTATGTATTTTATGAACTAACAGTATTTTATTAGGTTATGTTATGATATATTAATAACATATTACACCGGGCTATAAATCTTCTGACGGTTAAAAAAAATTGAATTGTAACCGCTAGCAAAATTTTTGTAAAAATTTACTGGTGTCCCTGAAGTAATTTATAAATTTTATCAAATTTGTCGCCGTTGAATAAAAATTATATTTCTGAAGTATCACAATTGGAACTCTTATCGAATCCATGATTCGAACTCGAAAACCCACTGTTGCATGTAGCATATTATATTTATTAAATGTTTGTTTGTTTGTTTGATAAAAATGATAATTTCTAGTTTGTGTTTATCCTATTTTCGTTCGTTAATTTAAAACACCCTACCTAAACTTACGCTAGTTCTGAAGCTATTTTTCCATAAATATACTTGGTCTTGATTCTTAGTCGATTGTAAGTTTATCTGGTTTGTCGCTCTTATCTCTCTTCCAGGCATTCTTTCTGTCGTTCTTATTTATTATTATTCTTCCATGGTCATCTATAATTTTGCCTATTATTCATCTTGTTTTACCGTTTCTCATAATTTTATGTACATTATGGTACCTATACATTGAAGGTGTCATGTTTGAACTGAATTGCTATCGCTGCCCACTTCTGTGTGACAATAACCTTGTGTATCGTTCTATACCCCGCTCTTTGTTTCATCTGTCTTCTTCTTTTCATGAACTAAAAGATTTCAATTATCATCCAAATCTTTCCAATCTATTTATTTATATAACATTCTGTATATTCATTTATTACACAATTATTTATTGATAAGTTATTAATGTTAACATTGTTTTTACTCTAATGCATCTTTCAAAAAACTTCAAGAAAGATCCAATCTACAAGTTAGCAGTACTTTCAGCAGAAAGTAGCTCGAGCTCGGGAAAACTGTTGGTTAGACAAAATCACTCGAGCAATCTCGCTGTCGCTCGCCCGCGCTCGTAATTTTGTCAACCAAGTTTTCTCTCGCTAAATTGCTAATCACGTATTCGTTGAAATTAAAAATTATCCGGATAAATCAAAGCTCTTGTGGTATTGCTTCCGAAAATTTTTATAAGCAAACACTTGGAAGCTCACATTTTTCACGCAAGCATTAAAAAACAAGATTGGCGATTATTAACTAATAAGCTACCATGAAGCTTTTCCACAAATATTCGTACTCGACACATCACACTTCAGTGCGCGAAATGCGAATTTCGCGTTAACGCACCAACGTCGATCTTAACTTAAAATGAAAAAAATTTTGTTAATTCTTATAGTGATTATATACATCCAGTAATCAGTAGCATACAGCAGCAGATACAACTAGGAGTATGGCGAAAGTCTACATCGAACGACTGGGAAGCGGGTAATCCTGGTCGAGTCAAATACGCTGGCATCTAAAAAGTCTAAATAGATCTGTGGCTTCCTTCAGAAGGCAATGGCAAACCGCCGAGATAATTTGCCAAGAGAACCCATAATTAATAGGTCACGATACTTCTGTTAAGGGGAGCAATCCATTAAGACGCTCAGAAATAAGAGTCATTTTTGGTAATTTTTTTACAGATGAAAAAGTAATCACATCATTTTAAAGTTTCAACATCATCATTAAAGTGTAGAAAAAAAATTTTTTAAAAATATTTTTTAACAAAATAACAGCTCTGTAAAGTATTCTCAGACGCATCTTGTTTCAAGAACTGCTCGTGCTGCAACTCAAAACGTTACTGATCGATCTGGCTCAAATTTTAGGAGGCTTCAGTCTAAATTATTATCGGAAGGATAGACTTAAATTTTTAAAGATATCCAGTAAATAAATAGTTTTTTGGGGTAAAAACTATCGAAAAAAATAGTTGAAAATTTGAATATTTAGTTAAACAGCCTACTTAGTTTTTGATTTTATACTTATTTATAATTTTTTAGGTTCATCCTTCCCCTGAACATGTCAATAATCCAAAAAAAATTTATTTCTTTATTTCAGATCAATAGAAAAGAAATTATAGATGCAGCACTTTTTGATGCCATATACAAGACGCCTGAAAGAACACTTTACCGAACCGCCATTTTATTAAAAAATATTTAAGATAAAATTTTTTTTTTTTCACTTTAATACTAGACTAAAATGATGTTGAAACTTTAAAAAGATGTGATTATTTTTTCATCGGTAAAAAAAATCCCAAAAAATGACTTATTTCCGATCATCTAAATGGATTGCTCCTCTTAAAAGGCATACGGACTAGGGAGACTAAGGAGATGTGATTGTATATTTTGTGATTGTAAAAATTTACATTATAACTTAAAAAGAAAATTATTGAAATTATTGAAAAAATATGTGACACTTTCAAATTTTTAAGTGTTATTTATTTAAGTGGGAGGGGCGATTGTAAAATATTGTGCAAGATAATTTGTAAATGAAAATAAACGTCATGAGTCATTTTGAATTTTGGGATGCAATAAGCAATAAGATTTGATTTTTTATACATTGAATTATTATTAAAAAAAAAAAATTATCAATTTTCAAAAATTCAAAATAAAAAATAAATTATATAGTAATATCGAGGAAGGTAATGACTCTTTGTTTTTGCACACTTTTAACTTCAACGATATTTAGTTCATTAATATTCTGTAGAACTTTCATCTCAAAGACAAAGCATGACAAAAGAAGAGATACCGAAGCAATATGTGACACTTTACCATTAAAACACGACACTTTCTTGTAGTATTCTCACTGAAAAATATAAAGTTAAATAAAACACAAAGCAAAACTCGCGAGAAAGAAGTTTCCTTTCGGATGCATCATTCATGAATTTTCTTTTGTGTGCAGGTAAAAATTCAAAGACTTACGATTCAATTGTTGAAAACTCCAGTATTTTCAACAACAACAAAAATATTAACTAAAGTTTTATAATAACCAACTTTAAAGTTCCAAAAACCACGCAACTTTAAAAAATGTTTTTTCTTTAATATTTTCCATAATTTTAGCATTAAAATACAATAGTTTCCTTATGATTCTCCAAAGAAGCAACGCTTTCTCGATTAGTCATGTTTTGACATTAATTAAACACGTAGTACATATCTGACGTCAGTGGTGGCAAAACGGCAAGCTAAAAGAAATTAAGTGTCTAAAACTGGCTCTAGAAAAAACTAATCAAAATCCCAGAACAAAAATAATTAAACCGATCGAGCACTTACTCGACGTTGACGCAAAGTTACGAACAAAATTGAAAATTTCCACTGTTTTAAACCTAGTCCAAATAAAACCCAGCTTATCATTGACGTTTCACACTTATACTTTGTTCATCTTCAGAACTCAAGATTAGTTTTTAAATCATTTATATTAGTTTCACTTTTTTACGATATGACTTTTACGAAATGTCGACTATAAGCTAGAGTCTCATTTAGACCTAGTCCAAATTTTGAAAATAATTGTTTAAATTTGGTTTGATGCCCTTTTGACGCCTTTAGAATTAAAGCTGATAATTTTTTTGTTGGTTGTTACTAATTACATCTTATCATTCTAGAATTAATGTATTATGAAATTTTCGACTACTTATAAAAAGTAAGTAATTAGTATTTACTATAAATAACAAATGCGTAAGACAATAAATTGTTACTTAAAATATAATAAATTAATACTTACAGTTTAACCTGGAATCCAAACCACACCACAATTATTAACTTGTTAACCCTGTCCACTGCAGAAATAATGTTACTGCCCGATATGAAATTCTGATCTCAGCAGTGAGGAAAAATCATGTAGGCGCAGATAAAAACAAAACCCATGAAAACAGCGGAAAAGACAAAAAATTAAGTCAAAAAACAAAAAATTTGCGTCTGTAAAGTCGAAACAAAAAAGCAAAACGTCGATGTGAAGAGAGTTTGACAGCAGAAAAAAAATAAGTTTTATGTTAAAAACTTATGAAAGTCTCCACCTTTTAGGAAGCAAAGATAGTTTTTTAAACCTTGTTAAAGGCCTCTGAAATAACATGGTGTAAAGAAAATGTGGAAAAATATTAACTATACAATCCCGTTTGGTAAGTACTATTTGTGATTTAGTTCAGTGGAAATTTCAGTAACATTTTTGTGCAGATAAAATTTTCCAACAATGGAAATTTTCAATTTTATGTAAATTTTGGTTAAGTGCTCGATCGGTTTAATTAGTTTTTTTCCGCGATTTTGATTAGTTTTCAAATGCCAGTTTTAGACACTTAATTTCTTTTAGCTTGCTGTTTCACCACCTCGGACGTTAGAATCATAATGCAACTATTGTATTTCAATGCTAAAATTATGGAAAATGTCAAAGAGAAGACATTTTTTTGAAGTTGCGTGGTTTTTGAACTTTTAAGTCGGTGATTATAAAACTTGGGTTTATATTTTTGTTGAAGTTGAGAATTCCAGAGTTTTTAACAAGGCTTTGAATTTTTACCTGCACACAAAAGAAAATTCATGAATGAAAATTTATGAAGTGATGAAAATTTTGGGTTCTCACCTAATCACGCATTGGTGCGTGATGTGACGAGTACGAATCTTTGTGGAAAAGCTCGATAGTAGCTTATTAATTAATAATCGCGAATCATTTTTTTTTATTGTTTGAGTGAAAAATGTGTGCTTTCGAGTGTTTCTTTATAAAAATTTGCATTCGAAATTGGTAAAAAAATGTGTAAGTGTTTGGGGTGGTGAGTTGTGGACGATGAAGAAGTTATTATGGTCAAGATATACAATATAACATGATATAAAAAATAATAATAATATAATATAATAAATATAATGCGAAAGGACTACAGTGTTAAAGGTAATATGACGAAAACTATTCTCATCTAAAATGATAACTAACAAAGAATTTTCTTTATTATCGCAGGTAGGCTCCACTTCATTTAGCATTAATTCAGGTTAGTAAACTTTTCTCTCCAGTGATGTAGCTAGTGAATTGTTTAAAATTGTTAAGAAATGCATTTTTCTTTAAATGCACAAACTGTAGTTTGGTAAGAATAGTTTCTTTTACGTACTAAAATACGAAATCTATTTTTTTTTAATTGCATAAATAGTTTCGTTAATAACTATCTATGCACAAAAGTCTTGGGCTAACGGTTTTTCAGTCAGTGAATCCTTTTGTGAAAATTTAATAAAAGGTTAAATTAGTTAAATTAAATTAAACTAAAATTGTAAATAATGTTAAAAAGCTAACAAGATGATCGGGCAGTAGCGGGGACTACTGTCCCTGTGAGGATGAGGCTATGACTATAAATGTATTTTCTATTTTAATATTCACAATATTTCATACAAGTTGGGGGGTATTTCTTATTTTTAGTGTCCTCGGGAAAAATAAATTTTTAGTTAGAAAAAACATTAATTAAAAAATTATTTGAAAATAAATTTGTTTTAAAATAAAACTTTTTAAATTAAAAATTAAAAATTTTTAATTTAACCCTTCGGCAGTCGCGTCGGGGAACAGAGGTCCGCACTGTTGGTAAAATTTGAAATTGTTTACATATTCATCATTATATGGAATGGATGTGTGTAGGTATGCTTTCCTGCCAGAAGTGTGGTTCTCACAAGAACAGAAAAACGACAATTATTTGCGGTTCCTGTGAGAAATTTGTTTGTCTAATAGAGCAATTGCCACAGAAAAGTTACATGTTCTACCTCCCTCGAAACCGAAACGAATGAAGTTTAACAATTATAAATAATAAAGAAGAATTTCGTTTTTATTTTCAAATTGTTGAATCAATACAGTTTATTTAGTAAACTTTTAATTTTGAATAAAATTTATTTTAAGAGTTTTTGTGTGACATGCAACATAATCTCACAAAGCAACTGATATTTCATTATGCGGACCTAAGGACCGCAGCGCGACCTCTCGAATGAAAATAAATGGCGCGACTGCCGCAGGGTTAATGCGTAGGATGCTTCGTAATGTACGATGTTCTTCAGGCCGCTACATATTTTGGTAAAATCATAAAATAAGTACTTATCTTTTGTTTTTTTTTCATTTATTAATTCTTTAGTGAATTGCTTGGAGGTATCTGAGCATAAGAACTAGCGAGATCCTGTCTTAACCCATTAAGTACCAAGCATATATTTTTTAGATTTTATTGTTTTTTTTTCTTGAATTAGTTTGCAAAAAAATAGTTATTCAAAAATGTTCCTTATCATTTTTTAATTTTAGGGCTTTATAACCGAGATAAATGCCGTCCTCAAATGATGACATTGGGATAATATGAGTAGGTTTTCTTGACTATTAAAATATTTATACAAATAAAAGAACGTAAAACATCGATTGAAGTTTATTAATTTTATACATAAAAAAAAGCATAGCGAACTGTTTCTTTCACAATGTGAACGAAAATGTTTTCATTCCAAAATAATTCAAATTATTTGGGCTACAATGTTGGTAGTTTGCTTTTATATTATTCATAGTCTCTTTTACATGTTCACTGTTTCCCTTAGGTAGCTCTTTGTAACTTGGTTTCTCACTAGTCCACTTAACTTCTTCTTTTGATAGTTTTCGTTTTTTAGAAACAGATTGTTTCGACTTTTCGCGACGTTAAACTCTTTTTACTTGTCCAGATGTAGAAGGCTGCGATTCGAAAGAAGATATTTCTGGCTGTTCTTCTTCTAAATGGCAATTTATTTCAAATGTACCTGCAGCATCATGTATTTTAGGTGCCTCAACTAACGTTGTATCATCATCGACATCTTCTTCATCCGTAACTTCACGAACATTGAGTGGTATCAAAATAATATCAGCATAGTCCTCCTCATCTGATTGATAGAAGTCATCAGCATTTACGATTTCCTCAAGTTCAGCTAAAGATTGGGCATTTTTTATGTGGTACGACATACCTGCATAAAATATGAATAGTACTACTCAATTACTGACTAGAAATAAATAAAGCAGGCGTAAATATAAAAAAAATTATCGCTAACAAAATATTAGGTCACAACAAGAACACTTTTTAACACAACTACACCAAATCTAAACGCATACACGAATGCTAAAAATTTTAAAAACCACCCTAAAAAGCAATAAAGTCTTCTAAATATTGTGACTGAACTAAATTATCTTAAAATTTATTAGTATTGCCGACCACGGTATATATCTTCAATTTACTAACATATTCTCCCAATGTCATCATTCGATGACAACCAAATTTAAACCAACATTGTACGTCAACTATTCCTTATTAACGATCAGAAAAATTTTTAACACAATTCCTAAACATTTGAAATACACCTCATATTTTTTTTGTTTTATTACATTGACCTTCTTGACAGATAAAAAAACAATAGTATAGCCTGCAAATTTAGTCTAAGTTACCCTCTCATAAAAATATTTATTGAGGTACTTGAAATTTGATATTTTTTGAAAACAAAAATATAAATACCATTAGTGATGTTTGAGAATGTTGACACAAATTTTTGTTATAAGAAAAAATCAGTTTTTAGGCCTTAAAAAAAATATATAAGTTACTGTCATCAAATGAGGACGCTGGAACTTAATGGGTTAAGGACTAAGGGATTCAGAGACAAAGTATTAAGTTCATCTACTCGAGGTCTCTAACGTAATAGAAAAGACATTATAATAAATTAAACTAGTTAAATATCAGTTCAAGTAAATTTTAAAAATGTAATTGATTAAAGCTACCATACCATACACACAATACAAATACTTTTTTAAAATAAGTTTATCTACTCCATTTATTATTTTTGTTTAAAGATTTTTTTAATTAACTCTGCTTTTGGCTATCATGTTTTAAATATTGAATGACGTATTTTTTAAATAATTATTGAAATGATTATTTTTCAACAACTCAAAATTCATTAAAGTTAGCCAAAAGCAAACTATGATTTCTTAATAAGGAAAATTTTTGGAGTTTTAGGCATGATAAATTAAAGTTAATTATTTTACTGTGAATGTTAATGTATAAAATTGCCGCAAGAAATGGCTAGAAGGGCAAAATAACTTATTGTTCTTGAACAACTAATCACCTTCCTATTGCTTTTGCTTCATTTTGCAATAAAAAGTATATGCAACTTTTTATTAAAAGAGTGTATTTTTATTTTGGTAATGCAGTTGCACGTGGATTTGCTTCTGAAGCCATTATTGAATTTTTAGGACGATGAAAATCGGATCTCTAAAATTTTATGGGAGTTTCATATCCTGATTCTTTTTAATTAAAAAAAAAGTAATAACTTAAATTTGGAAAATTAATTATTATAAAAGTAATATTAGAAATTGGTTTAATCGCATTGCAAATTTATTACTATATTTTGCAAAAAAAGGTGGAGTGCTTTACTTTTAGTTCTATCAATTTGCCAAGTAAAAGCATCTTGCATGTAGGTTATAGAGACCAACACGTTATTGCTTAAGTTACTGAAGTAGATGAGAAGACATACATAATTATTCTTGTGGAATGTAGTCACCTTTCACCCACACGTAAGGTAGAAAGAGGCTGTACGCCATCACATGTCATACTCTTCGTCAGCTAGTCTCATATCCCAGATATTCTATTCATAATACCGCCCAAGGTCCAATTGAGGGTGTAATCTGCGCTATTGCTCAAATTTTAATTTGCATGAAAACTTGATTATTTTATATTAAGAATGATTGAATATGTCCATAAAAAAATTATGAATGCTAGAGTAGATATTTCAAAGGACAGTCCCTGGCAGGCGGTTACCTAAAAAGAAAACAAATTTTTGTATTTTACGACTTTATTAAGAAATTAAAAAATTGAATAAATTATATGCAATATTTTACATTTGCGTAGGAAAGCAAACAAGCTCGGACGATTAACTAATGTTGTTGGCAAATCTATTTGGGCGTTAAACTTTCACACTACATATCGTTAAGGATGTAACATTGAAAAAGAACAGTTTTTAGATATTTTGCAATTTTGCTTGGCTTGTTTTTTCTCTGTGTAGGTCAAAACAAAACTTTCTTCCGGCTATGGGGTCTGCCTATTGGTATTGTGTGACGAAAGAAAAAGCATTATGATATCCCGTGGTGATTCAACATT
Organism: Cantharis flavilabris; assembly: GCA_949152465.1. Taxonomy (NCBI): domain Eukaryota; kingdom Metazoa; phylum Arthropoda; class Insecta; order Coleoptera; family Cantharidae; genus Cantharis; species Cantharis flavilabris. Next base: position 17,468,824 of record OX424441.1, read on the forward strand.
TTTCTGCGTGTACACGCATGAACATAGTAGTACCTATTTACAAATATCGAGAATCTTATTGATATTTAAAATACAAAAAATTGTTGAAAATTACCTTGAAATATTTAGTTTATTGTTTTAAATTGTGAATAAATGCTTTCAATTGTATTTACGAGAGCCCCCAAGGAAAAATTTATAATTTATTTTATTTGAAAAGTAAGCCAAAAAGCAATTATGCATATCTACGATCTAACGGTATTGTTAACATAACACTCGACTGGTAAGACTATTTTTTATCATCCACGCCCGTCATTTGCAACAAATAGCAGTTCACACGATAGTCTCTGTCTTCTAACATTAAGTCTAATGAAAACTGCCTATTCTTGCAAAATCCACTCTACTCCGTGGTGCGATAATAAATTAGCAGCGTATTAATTTTTTCTGGTTCTCTAGGCTGCATGGCGTCCCGCCCATATACTTCGTTGGAATCCGATCTGGGTCATCACGACATTAGAATGTTCCTGCTGCGTATTAACAACTTATAATCTATTATATTAGTAGTAAAGCGTGTCAATTTTAACAAAAAATTATTTTTATAAAAGTAAATGTTAAACAATTTAATTTTAAAATTAACCTCACTTTTCCAATTGATATACTATACATGAAGTTGTTCTTGCAAAATATGCCAATTATTGCTTACTGTAACCACATTCCAGTTCAAACTGCAAACTTTTACACATTTTCTGGACGAAATAATGCATTTTTTCCTGCAGATCCATACCAACTGTAACCAAGAGAAATCTGGTGTACAGTGTATTAGGGAAATCCAAGAAAAACTAGTAAAATTTGAGGAAATCCGAAAAAATTCAGGAAATCGTAAGAAATGTAAGAAAAAGATGAGATAGATGAGCTTCATTTTGCCTTTTCTACTTTTTCAAAACGAAATCTTTAGACATTTTTGGTACTTTACGCCAATACAAGTCTACCGACCTCTGCTAAAGACAAGAGTGCATTTGCCCTAGAGACCCTTTGATCTAAAAACAACTAAAATCTTTAAGCAGTTCCGAGAGCCTGGATTCGTAGGTTTTTTTGATCAGGTGCTTGTCTTATTATCTTATTGGAATGCCTCATAAGGCTGGGTAAGAAAAATCAGAGTGTTGAGATTGCTCGAAGAATTTGACAAAGCTGAGCCTCGTTTAAAAAATTGGAATACATTTTCAAAAATTCGGATATTCCAATAAATCTAAATAGAAAATTGTATTAGTCATACGTTCTACCTGCCACCATATAGGGTCTGGAAAAAATGGAGATGAGTTTAACAAATGAAAATTGATGGAACAAGCCATGCTAAGTATATTTTTGAAGGACAAAATAACAAACTGAAGAAATTCGGAAAAGAACAAAACTGCCCGACGTAATAGGCAGAATATCTCAATTGAAATGGAATTGGGTGGGACACGTGACAAGACATGACTCCTCAAGATAGTCGTATAAAATTGTGTAGCAGTATAGAAAGACCCCAGAAGAGATGGTTGGATGAAGTGAAGCGAACAACCGGACGAGACTAGTTTCAGAAGGCGGCGGACAAGAAAACATGTGGAGGCAAATTAGAAGAAGAAGAAGAAATACAACATGTAACATAAGAACAAATATTAAGTGGTGACTAGAAATGATGGTCCCGATTCACAATCAGTCCCAATCAGAGGGGTGCGCTCGGGGAATTGTCCCCGGGGCCCGGGATCTCTCAAGGGCTCAGGAGGGACCGGCCATAAAAGAATCTTCAAAGTGCAAATAGAACTCGGTATGTTGTATCAATACGTTAATAAAAACTTTATGAAATAGGTATTTAGTTGGTACCTTTATTGTGTTTTTAAACCAGTGAGTTGATTTTGTCCATGTAAGGCAGGGATGGCCAACAGGTCGATCGCGAGGCGATGTTTGATCGATCATAGCCCCCGACACTAATTGTGATTCATAATAAGCCGAGGTGGAAACCACCGGGAAAGTTTGATGTACAAGTGAAGGGAAATCTGAGAAAATCTAAGAAAATCTTAGGAAATGGTAGAAAATCTTACACTGAAAAACAATAGAACATAAGAATTTCATTATTTTTGCGCCAATGGTCAAAATTCATCAATTTGATGAAAAAAGTTCATAGTATTGATGAAAAACTGATTGTATTGTTTTGTTGGAATTTTGTTCATCAATATGCTGAATTTTCTTCATTGATGCAAAAATAATGAATTTTTCATCAATATGAGAACCATTTTCTTCAGTGTAGAAAATCTAGAAGATTTTAGAAACTCTGAGGATATCCAAGGAAATTTTCTATTTCCCAGATTTCTGCGGATCTAAAGGATTCTTGTACACTAGATTTTTCCAGCGATTCTTCTTTCTTTGAGCATTTACAAATAAAACAATTTCATATGGAAAATTCCATATACAGTAGAATCAGCTTAATGTGATCACGGATAATGTTATCAGTCGGTTATTGTGATCATTTTGACTAGGAACCGGCCGCTTTAACTAGTTTACATACAAAAACCACCGGATAATGTGATCAAAAAGCCGCTTATTATTATCACTGTCAAGGAATTTCCTACAGAATAATCTCTTTTTCAAAGTATCTTTTTATGATTTGTTATTCAAATTTTATATATTTTTACAAAATACGTCACTCGTTTTAATTTCTATACAAAAACTAATGAAGTTTCCCGTTTCATGACGTGTTTCTATTTTTATTTTGTTAAATGTGCACTTTGCTTTATGCATTTATATTAAGTTTAGTTTATTCTTGCTAAATTTACCTAATTCTTCTAAAATTCGTTTTTTTTTCTAAAATTTATTTATTGTTATCAGTCGGTTAATGTTATCAACATGTTGTTGGCCCAAAGTGATCACATTAAGCGGATTCTACTGTACTATGCAATTTGCATAATCAACACCATTCATACAAGTAAAAGGAAATCTAAGGAAATTAGGAGAAATTCACGAAGATCCAGAAAAATCTATTCTATAAAAAAGAACTGTAATATATTACATATTCACAAGTGAATACAGTGGAACTTGATTGATGTGCACCAGGATTAGAATTTACCTTGATTATTGTGGATCTCGATTGGTGTGCATTTTCTTGTGCACACGATTAGTGTGTAATTTAATCATTCGCCAAATAAATTGACCAACAAGAGATCATTATATCTTTGATGATATGATATTATGATGATAATCATTATATTGCCTATCAAAAAAGATACACAAGTAAAGTGAAATAAAATGAACATCTAAGTAAAACATACACTGTAAAAAAGATACATCAAAAATTCATCATTTTTTCGCCGATGAGAAAATTTCATTATATTGATGAAAAATTCATAATATTGATGAAAAACTCATTGTATTGATAAATTATGTTCATCAATATCATGAATTTTGTTCATCGACGCAAAAATGATGAACTTTTCATCAATATAATGAACCATATTTTTCAGTGTATACAAGCACAAGACAGAAGAAACCTCCAAAAATATTGCGTCATCAACAAGCAGCGAAGTGGCCTGCTCATTGACTCTTAGTATTGGTAAGTATTAATGTACAACAAGAACAACGGCGGCCCAAGGATTGAGCCCTACTGTTTTATTTTTAAAATTTGTTTTCAGCTCAAATAATAAAATTTTTGATGTACTTCTATTTGATTTCTTTTACCCTAATCAAGTAGTCGGCTTTACAAATCTTGTAAAGATGCAAGATCATTCTTAACTTGCAGAATGTATGTGTATAACAATAAAATAATAAAAGATAATAAAATAAATAAATAATAAAAAATTAGAAATAAAGATAACTAATAAAAGATTCCAAAGCTCCTTCTTCATTTTTTATGTAGATGAATTTATTAGCTTATTTAGATAACCCACTGCATAAATTTCTTTCTGCATTGAAAAATGTTTTTCAACCAATGAACCTATTTATTAAATTTTCATTAAAACAATGAGCAAATTCATAAATACAAAGAACAATTCATTAACATGAATATTCATCGTTAATATTATGAAGTTTTCATAATAATAGTGAATTTTAGTTTATCGGTTAAAATTTCATTGATTTAATGAAAATTGTATTGAATTTTCCGAGATCCCAGAAAATCCAAAGAAATTCTCAGAAATACTTTGTTTAAAAGAAATAGTTTGTTTTTTGCTCCTCTGCTTTACATGCTCAACTTTTAACCCAGCGCTACCTAAGTGGAGGTGGTAAAGCCCAGTGTTTGAAAATTGTTCCGAATATATACCAAATGATATCTTATGTGTATGGCCGTCTCAGTAGTTTCTTACATATGTCGGCACCATCAAAATCAACTGTTAGTGCAGCTTTATAATAAGTTAAGTTATACGTATCTAAACTGCTTTGGGGTATATCAAACCCCACTTATGTATTGACGTTTGTAATTGTAAATCTGCTAAAAGATTTTTTTTGTAATAAATTGACATCGGTAGGCATACTGAGAAAGAACAAAAGATGCATTTCAGACAAATTTGTGACAGTCAAATACAGAGAGCCAAAGACAAGCTTATTTGATTTTTAAAAAGCCAAATGCCCCTTATTCCATATTGTGCCAAAATATAATTTTATAAGAATTTAATTTTTTGGATTTTTTTAATTTCTTATTATTAATTCAAAATTAGACCAAAGAAAAAGCTTAAAAAATGTGGGGAAATGTTAGGCAAAGCTTAAATAGGATCTTTTAGAAAATCCGACAAAACCCAGGAAAATTCGAGGTATTTTTGTAAATAAAAATCTATGGTTTAAAAAAATTATTAAATTTAATTACCTAATTTATTATTGGATTTCCTATCTGTCCGCGAAAATTTAAGATTTTCTCGGATTTTTTAAGATTTCTCTATATTTGTACACCAGATTGCTGGAATTCATTGTAAATCAGAAATTTCTTAAAATTTTCTGGAATTCTTTGGAAATCGACGAAATCTCAAATCCTCTGTTCAAAATGTTGTTGAGATATTTACTCGAGACTTTTTATTGACTTTGGGAACGTTGATCATGAATTAATTGTCTTCGATTTTATCCTTCTGGCTTGACGATCTCAAGATCCTTATCATTATCATATTTAGGCATGGCAGCTGTTACGGCGAGGGCTGATAGGGCGCAGCTATCCCAAAACAAAATATTAAAGTTAATAACGATCAATTGCTTAAGAATTTTTCTTTTAAACATAGTTACTTGTATAAATTTGCACAAATTTTCTGTGCTGGGTTTTATTACCCCACTATTTAAGAACAAAATATACAAAAAATACGCATTGGAGAGACTTTGTTTCAAAGAAATAACGTACGAAATAATCCCCCCCCCCAGTAGATCATAGTAATGATTAGAATATTTTGGGTATTTTAAATAATCTCCGGTACCTCAATAATCTCAATAATCTCTGTTCATATTTGAGAATATGAAAATTTTACAATTTAATTACAACAATTTTTTTATAGAAAAATAGCAGACTAAAAATAGTCAGAAAATGCAGTCATTATTTTAAAAATGTATAAATTTTATTTGAAATAACAAAATACTCGAAAAAATAGAACGCACGGTATAATAATGTTACAAATAGTTTTAGATTATAAAATTTTTGATTTTAAATTTAGTTGGTTTGATATTTTCAATGGTAAGGGAGCTATTGAAAAAGTTCTGCTATTCATTCATTATTATTATTAGTATTACGTGATTTAATAATAGCGTGGTTTCTAATCCGGGTTGAGCACGGGTACTTACTGAATGTCATTTGGATAAATTAATTTATCGATGACTAATGTTCTTGTTAAGAATATTTCTAGCCTGTATTGAATACAGATTATGGTAATTAGACAAGATCGACGAAATAAAGTCAATATCTATATCATTTTCTAAGTGCGAGCCCGCAGGCAGAGTTGTGAGGAGCAACGGAAAATACTTTTCCAGTAATTTATAAATTGTGCATGTGTAGGGAGATGATTAGCCATTAAGACATAACTTGCAAATCAGATTGTACATAAAAATAATTTCGTATATAGTTAATGTAGGTATTTGTATTTATATAATTAAATTAGCATACAAAAAGCTATCAAGGATATGTTATTAATGTAATCAACATGTTATTCAATTTTATAAATGACAGTCAAAATTTTGATGCTTAAGGCAATTACAAAGTTGTTTTTGTTTTATTAATTTTACAATTATGTTTGTCAATCAAAGATTTGTCTTATTTATAGGTATACAAAATACAACCAATTATATGCAAATTAAAAAATTATTGTTTATTACACATAAACAATAATAATTACTTTTAACTTTTCAACTTGGGCAATTTTATTTATTTAAATTAAAATTGTGTTTTAACAACTAAGGTCATTATTAGCTCAACAGGCGGATGTGGAGTTCAAACCCAATAAGTCTTGTTGGCCTTCTTTTGTGTTTTAAAAAAAATTTGTGATTTTCAGTTGCTCACAAATTATTTTTACCGTGGTTCAGATTCCACGTTAAGCTGCTTACCCTTAGCTTATAATTAGGTTTAATATTGTTAATAATTTAATTCTTTCCATTTATACAATAAAAAGTGAGAAAACAAAATTTTACAATGAAAATTTAACGAAAACAATTAAGTACGTCCCTGATAAATTTTGCGCACATTTCGGAATGTTATCATTAAATAGTTTAAATACAAACAATTTCCACATTAGCATTCGTCGTAAAATTAACTCGCAAAGTTGAAAGATATTCTATTTATACTAATTTAAAGAAGTGCAATATAAAGAGGGGTTTTATTTATTTTGGAGTAGGTACATTTTTTTTAAATGTTAAATGTTAAAAATATTAATTTCTTTATTTTTTAGTTTAATACATAATTAACAATGATTTACAATCACTCTAATATTAAAGATTTTACTAATAATAATATCGTACAATCAGTCCCCCAGGTTCCCCCAAGTCATGTAACTAACAGTATGTAATTTGCTGGTCATCCGTTTCTTTAATTCTCAAACACATTTTTTTAGTATATTACATAGGCTCTTGAAAATTTGATGACCTAAAATCTGGATGTAAGAAAGAATCACTTGGTGAATTTCTCCCCATTAAAGGAGAATTAGATGGTTGCAAATTGGAACCTAATCAAACGGATGACGAACAGCTTAATCATACAGATTGTAGACCAAATATTCGGGAATTCTATAGTGAATTGTTTTCCAATTTAGTAAAGATTTAGAACTTCAGTACCTAAAATCAAAATTTGTTCTTATTGTAAAAAACCTGGTCATAAAGCTTCCCACTGCAGACAGAAAAAACGCAATAATATGAGATTGTGTCGAAGATGTAAATGTTTTGAAAACATTGAATCGACCTATAAACATTGAGTGTTGTAATCTGAAGAATTTGGATTTTGACGCAATCATTTTCTAAATGATTTAATTTTTATCAAAAATATGTATCACTTTAGAATAAAAAAAATACTAAAATTATTATTTTGCTTTTCTGGATTTTTTCTAATTTATTTGATTTCCAGCAAATAAATAAAAAAATTCCCACTAAATTTTCAAAATCAAATCCTGACATTTCCAGCTTTTCCCTGACAAAGAATAGAAATTGTCCATAACATTTCAATAAATCAGAAAATAAAAAGACAAAAAAAATCTTTTTAAAAAATAATTTTAAAATTAAATTAAAATCAGAAATTTTAATTAAAAAAAATTAGCTTTTAATAGATTAAATTGTTTACCTCGAGTAAAAATTTAATATTTAATATTTAGTGGCGTCGTGGGGTCCCGTGGACCTCATATGTAAAAAGTTTAAAAATTTCAAAATGCGATGATGAAAATTGAAGTTTCATATTTTTAATAGATAGTACTGCATATAAGTAAGTACTATTTGGTAAAAAAGTTTCAAAAAGTTTAGCGTAAACATTATGTAAACATAATATTTTAATTTTTAAGGAATTTAATTAAATAAAATAAAATAATTTGATCGTGGTCCCGGAGACCACACAACGCCAATTAAATTAATATGACTACATGTCTTATTCTAAACTGGCAAAATATGGACATGTTCACTTTCTGCATTGACCTATTCAATTGTTATATCGGGAATAACCAGTGGGGTATTCACGGAAGGGTTGGGGGGCTAGGAGGTCCGGGCACTAATCAATACATTAAATAATATACAATTATTTGTTATTTAAATATTTAAAAGTCTTATATTATAATTATAATTATAATTTAAATCAGAAAATTAATTATTAATTAAATCAATAGAAAAAAGAACAAAAACTATTTTTAGGAAAAAATATTTTTGTATTTCTTATTTCATATTTCTATTTTAAATGTTGTTATTTTACTCTTTGATCCCAGGCTCCAAAGTCCAAAGTTCTTTGGGATGATAATCTCGTTAATCCCTGCTTGCGCACCAGTGACAGACAATGTTGCACACAATTTTGTGCAGAAATCTCAAAATCTTAAAAATGAAGTCATTGTAGTCTAATACAGCTTTGACATCTAAAACCAAAGGCGGATCTAGGCAAAGTTCATGGATGGAGGGAGGAATAGAATTTCCTAAGATACCCTAAAATTTGCTTGAATTTCTTTTCACTTTTGTATATCACGATTTTCCCTTCAGTTTTCCTGTTAGTATAAAACTAAGGGGAAATCGCCGGAAAAATCGTGTGTACTACTGAAGGGAAAACTGAAGAAATTCTAGAAAATTCTAAAACATCTCAAGAAACAGATTCTTAGAAAATTTGTAGAAATATAGAAAATCTCAAGAAACCAATAGAAATTTCAAGAAAAGCTCAGGAAACTCTAGAAATGTTTAGTAAATAGGAAATCGAGAGAAATGCAGAAAACTCTAGAAAATCTTAGGAAATTCTAGGAAATGTAAAATTCTAAGGTATCTTAAAATATCTCGAAAAATCCAAAAACATTTAAAGCCAATGAAATCTCAGAAAATGGAAAAAACAAAAAAAATATATTCTAGATTTCCGCAAGTTTTCCCTGATTTTCTTTTAGTTTTGCATATGGCAATTTTTCCATCATTTTTCTACTTAGTAAACCAGGGGAAAATTTGAAGAAATCCGAATTCTAAGAAATCTCAGAAAATTTTTGGAAATCCAAGAAAATCTCATTAATTTTACTATTAGGAAATGTAGAAAATTAGAGGAAATAAAAAATTCTAGAGAAACATTTAAAAAATCTTGTGGGAAATCACAGAAAATTTTATGATATTTTATGAAATCTAGATAATCTTAGAAAAAAATAGAAAAATAAAAATACTTGTCTATATATTTTTGATAAGAATGAAGGCATAATTTTGAAATTTTAATAAAATTAAATAAGGGGGGGTAGTTACTCGTCTCTATATCTGCCCTTTTTAAAGGAATTTTTTGGAAATCGCTGGAATTACATGAAAATTGTCGGAATCCTGTATACAGAATTGTTATCTTTGTCTTTTATAAAAGCAGGGCCTCCGTTAACATCTTCGCACACGGGTCCCTCATCTGCTTGTTACGCTATTGGCCATTTCAGTCAAGTTTCAAAATATGTTTTGATTTTTGAACATAGATTTGGAGTTAATGTTTCAGTTTGCAATTAAGAGATTAACCAGCAAACTGGATTGCCCGAAAGATATTGGTATCGTCAATATACAAATACCAGGCAACAGGTTAGGAAGATTCAGATAGAAAAATTGTGAAAATCATTTTTTCGAGCAGAACTGAAACCTCACTCACGTCAATGTATCCTAGCATCTGATGAGAGCACAGGTAGGATCTGGGACAAAGTAATTGTTATTGACTTTTTCTATAAATTGGGTATATCAAACAATAATTGATTAAATGAGTGAAGCTGATCAAAAAAAGAGTTTTCCCAAAGAAAGTTTTTCCCAAGAACATCTCTGCAAATATTATGAGGTAACTATTTGTAAAATCTTTGGAATCCTGAAATTTGGAAACCTGTTCAAGAAGTCAGGATTAGCGTTCTCCAAGTTCATCTGCTGACTCTTCCCTGTTAGTATGGGCCAAAATTAGCATTGGAAAGATAAAAGTACCAAATTCAATTTTTTTCTGATCTGATAAACAGATTAATTAAAAAGCTAGTGGACATAAATAAGAGGTGAACTTTAGTGATGGCGTTAAAAGTTATGGTAAATTTATGTTGTGCTAAACCACATTTAATTTAATTTATCTGCTAAATCTGATGTGTATACTTAATAATTTATTAGGTATCGATTTGAATGTTTGCAACCTGGATGTAGGTATGGGCGATTGGTCAGAAATCACCGTGAGAACCAGTGAAAGTGCGAGATGACAGTGTTTTTATGAACAGCACACATCTTATGCATAATCATATCTAACTACCTTAGGCTTACGATAATTTCATTCAATTTAATTTTCTTTTGGCTCGCATTAAAATGTAGAACAAATTTAATAAACAGCAATAGAATTAATTGTTAGGTAATAGTAGATCGAATTTTTAAATTGCATGTACAATGGTTTGATTAATGTTAAATTAGACTAATGTGAAGGACGCCAAATGTTTCTGAATTTATTACTTTCCCATATTAGAAACAATTGGCTATCACCGATGCTATTTACATTAAATTAAATAAAATAATAAATTGATTATAAAAATTCAACACGATAATGTCTTCTATTATATTTTTACTTTCTACTAAAATAAATTTCAATGTGTCGTTCGATGTATTATTTGCCAAATCTCAAATATTAATCTAATTTCCTTTATAAATAATTGAGTGAAAGCTATAATACAATTTTGCTATTCTTAATTCAAATGAAATTTCTTTTTTGTCTTCTAAATTAAATAATGTCAGTTGTGCAGGATCATTTTTAAATTCAATTTTATATTTAGAAATTGTAAATTAAACAAAGAAATTACATAGTCAGACATACCTAAGTGGTTACCCATTTCCAATTTCTTCGTTCAGGTTGATTTAATTACGTATATTGGAAGATTCCCAAAAAAAATCCCTCCTCTCATTTTCAAAATGTCTCCGAAACATCTTTAAATTTTTTGAAAGAAAATATCTAGGTTTATAGATAAAACTTATATATTTGTATACAATTTATTCGTTGTTTCTTATTTATACATTCAACTATCGTAACAGGTCAAGGTCGAGTTCAAATTTTCGATCATTTTACACGTTTGTTTCCAGAAATTCAAAATAAGCCAATTAAGATTTATTCAAAAAGTAGTGAAAAAAAAATAAGTACTAATTTTGTACCAATTAATTTGGTATATCAATTTTATTTAATTTTTTTTTATTTAACTAATGCAATACACAATTTTACAATTTTTTTTATTTTGTATTAAATCTTGCGCAGAACCCCTGATCTTGTTCAGGGACCCCCAAATCAATTTTAATTTTCCGCTGACCCCCTGAATAATTCCGGGAACCCTAGAAGGTCCGTTCGGATCATTTTGGGAATACAGTAAACTGAAAATTACAATTTGGAAAAGTAGGAAAAAACTACATAAATATCAAACACAGACTTTCAGAACGCCCTATATATGCATTCGTGGTAATACACATATAAATATAACAAATTCTTCAATGCACCATTAAAAGTGTTCATTTATTTATATACAGAACTCGGGAAAATTTTAACAGAGCCTCAGGACAACCTTTTACAATGTAATTTTTAAATTGGCTATAAAAACTCATCTTAATGAAGGAATAATAAAATAAACAACAGAGCAATAAATCAATGAAAAAAAATTGATTATTATTCTTAAATTAAATAATAGTTTTTAACTTATTAAATATTATATACTAATTACTTTATTGTTAATTATAACAAGTAATATTAAATATGGAATTATTTCAATTTGTTTACTTATTTAAATAAAATTTTTGAAAAATTTTGTTTCGTGCTTATATTAAATTCAAATATTCTAATTCAAATTGTTATAATCAAATACGGAAATTTTAAAATATTTTATTCGATTAGTTTTACGGAAACTGAAACAATCGTCGTATCGGCTCAAATTGGAGATAACCTAAAAACCCTGTTATTTACTTGATTTTACCTTGAATCCAATCACGTAAGTGCTTAGCCTCCCATTTGTGTGATTTAGGTTGTAAAGTCGAGCATTTAGGCCTGTATTAAAAATAGAATTTTTATACATTTCCAAACTGCGAATTCTTTAATTTTTGCAAACAATTTTTGATAAATTATATTATGTTTTTACTTAAATTATGTTTTGTATTTAGAAACAACATCGGATAGATTTTGTTGGATGGAAAACTTTATGTCGAAACAGATGAGCATTATCAAGAAACAAGCAAATATATTTAAAGATTTTAAAGCATTGCAAATAGATAAAACAGAAGGTGAAACACCTAAGGTAGCGACAAAGTTTTTGAATATATTATGTTGACTCAAATTGGATGTAAAACCAATAATTGGGTTTTTGGTGATACTAAAAAGCAAGATCAACAAAAGCCATGTTAAGGGATCTCTGGTCTGACATGGCCAGAATCAGCGACACTTCACCTGCCAAGATACTCAAGTTTATTCAGGAAACAGGATGGCTTGGGGAGTGACAGGACGGAAAGCCGCAGCATTGAAGGTAGTACAATGGGCCCGCTTTTAGTGCCCTTAGGGGGAAACTTCCCTGCCCTCCTACCTAAAATCCAGAATCCAGCAAGATGAGTAGATGAAGAGGACGTATGTAAACTCCACCGGTGGTCAGTAGTTAATCCGTCCTTCCAAAATGGTCAGCGTCGGGCACCTGTAAATTCCACCGCTAACGGTAATTAGGGATTACAAATTATAATTTGTACTAATAATTACTAATGATTATTAGTAGGTACACAATAGATAGATTAATAATTAAAATCATTTTGACAGGGGCTATTCAAAAAAGCCTTCAAAATGGAATAAGATGGAAACATAGTGAAACTGAAATTGAGTTGTAACTGGTATTAATTTTAAAATATTTTAAAGGCAGGGCATATTTTTAAGCTTATGTATGCTTAAACTATGGAGAACATTTTAAGTGAGAAATTTACATTATAATAAAACCATGTTCAATGTAAGCGCAAAAATCTGTATGACAATGATAATAATTGACTTCTTGCCAGTGATTTCTTCATTCGATGAGGCTAATCATCAAGTAAGAGTGTGTTACCTATTCCGGCTATGAGCAGTGGTTTGCACGAGTCTAAGAGAGCGGGGACGACAAATTCAATTCAAAATATAACTCGAACAATTTATTGAATAAAAAACACAAATTAAAATTAAAAATGGTTCTATAAAACAATTGTTTATATACCTATAATATTACAAAAGTTGTATTCAAATCTCATAAGGTTTCCTCAATGAAATTCGAGTGTTCTATGACTCGAAAAGGCTTAACACTTAAAATATTGGTCTTATGCATTAACAACACTTCACCAGATTAGCTTCCATTTAGATGAAAATATTGCTTTAGTTCCACAACACATAATCCAGGGACTTTTACTTGTTTACAATATTTTACAACGCTGAATTACATCAAGTAGAACTTGGTACTCATCCCAAGCCCGAAGGAGATTTTTTTTGTGAAAAAGTATAAGATAAGGAAAATAAAAAAAAGGTCATCTTGAAACTATTACTTAAATTGCAATTATTTTTTATTCAACATTTGTTCTATTGTACTTGGCATTTTAACCATTGAAAACTCAAAAACCAAAACGTTTAGCAAAGCTATATCATAATAATCGGATAATCTGACTACCAACATTAAAAATTGGCTATGTAAACATTGCATAACATTCCCCATTAAATTTGGGTATAAAAATTATCGTTCAACCTCTTCTTTCCGGATACCATTCGCTGAGAAAGACCGCGAGAAAGTTACAGTTCATATCAAAAAGTTGAAAAATTTGAAAACCAGTTAAATTAAAGGTGCAGATTTACTTCTTTGCACACATAATTGGAGAGTAAATTTTCGTTCGCCATCTTCTTGCAATGTACCGTTCAACGTGGAAGACCTCAAAGAAGCGACAAGTCGCATCTGCGGGGCTCACTGGAACTTTTTTTATTTTCTTTATCATTTCCGCAATTTTCAACGAATTTTCACCATTTTCAGTTGGCCTTTAAGTTTAACTATGATGTACATTTGTGCCAAATTTTTTGACATTTGGTTGCCTGGTTTAACCTGTGCAATTGATACTATTTCTTTTCATGATGTCGTAACCACTTACTTACTTACTTAAGTGTAGATACGGCTAAACATCGAGGGGTCAATCAAGCAAATGAGGACATTCAGTTGGAATATCAAGTCGAATATTTAAATTCGTTGAATTTCCCTGGATTTCCGGTACACATATTCCAACCTAAAATAGGATATGTTGTTATGCTAATTTGTAATCTAAGTATTAAGGATGGCCTCTGCAATGGTACACGTCTACAATTTATTGTTAACCTTTCAGCAGGCGCGCAAGTACATTTTTTACGAAAATTTTACTTTTGTTATAAATATAAATAAAAAAAATAATAAAAATGTGTAAATAAGTATAAAACATATGTAAGGGGTTTCAAGATTATGATCTATCGTACGTATCGTACAAAATACGACTCGCGAATTGTCCGCGATGAATTGACGTAAGTTCGGTGAAACTGTAAATCGTCCTGGAAAATTGGGCCGAATAGCACCCCTAGTATAATGTAACTTATTATTTTTTTAAAACTTTTTTATTATATATTATAAAGATTGTTATATATTATTTTAAATTGAAAGGGAGTGAAATCTGTCGTGATACATTAATATTCAATAAAATCTTAACTGTTCCGGTATATTATGTTTATTTTTATAAACTTTTAATATATGTGAAACTAAACTTACATGGATACATTCTGTATCGTGACATTCATTATCATGATACATGCTCTCAAATGACATTCATTTGCGGAGGTACAAAATTACTCTTACACAGCAAAAATTACCATTTATCAATGGGATACAGAGTCTGCCAGGTGACTGAGAAAATTAGAATAATTTTAGAGCTTGCTATAAGTTGCGCACGAGTAGATTTACAACATACTGCAGGAAAAAAAAACAATTGTGTACATTATAATAACTACTACCTATAACTGATTTCAGTAAACGGAACCTTGCTTGCATTTTTACAAGCGCGTTCTCTGTTGCCTTGCTTCTCTTATGTTATTTTTTTTATATCTGATAATTGGCGGTCTTGAAAGCCCGATTCGTTCTAATCTAATCCTGTTTTGATTACTTCAATTACAATAAAATTTAGTGCCGTTCTTTAATGAATGCAGCAAATCGTTAAGCTATACTTATAAATCATTTCGAGTTTACGACATAAATTGACACAAATTTCAATATATTTTATATTAGTTGCTATTACATTAATTATTGAAATAAATTATGAATAATTATCTGCGAACATCACAGCAATAATACTCGTATTTAATTTATTACCTAGCAACCTTGAACCAAAGCTCTTTAATAGCAACTCTTGAACTTCAAAATTTTAAATTTAAGTAATTTTGTAACAAATGCACTTCTTTTGAAATATAATAGGAGTACAATTAATAATAAAAATAGGAAACAACATTGAATATTTGAATAGATATAGGTTAACAGGTGACATTTGATTTGATTACCAACTGTACAAAAAAAATATGTCAAATTCATTTAGAGATGAAATAAACTAATAATCAATGACGTAATGATATTCATTTGCTATAGTCAAAAACGATGTCAGTAGTAAAAAATTGCTATAATTATTTCTTCAGCATCCAAGGCTGGGAACTCCCCAAAGCAATCGATTATGCTTTTAAAAGTTGTCACATGTATTCACAATATTATTTTATAGAAATAAATTATTTGTCTTAACTATAAAATACAATGTAACAATACAAACTTTCACTATGCAACAGTTAACATGCTTTTGTAAGTTTTGTAGAAATTGAGCTATATATACTACATAAAAAACTTCTTAATCAAACTATTTGAAATTTGTCAAAATATACAAAAACTTTTCGTCGTTAAAATGCATAAAAGTTTCACTTATTGAGGTTATACCAGGTGACCTACCTCACACCCGCACATAGGGAAATGACACGGAAAATTGATTTTTTTTTAAATTCCTGCTTTCTATTATAACGGATATGAATGAAATGAAATGAAAACTGTGTCTATCCACCTATTTGGGGCATTACCAACAATGATGTTAAATTCAAATAAGTGAATAATTTTTTTTTTTATTTAAAACTTTTAATTTTACCATTTTTTTATTAGGTTTCAACAATAATTAAAAAATAAAATATCAAGTGTAGATATTGACACCCTTTTTATTCATATCCGTTCTAACGGCGGGAAACAAGAATTTAAAAAAATTAATTTTTCTTGTGATTTTCCTATGATCGGGTGCAAGATCGGTCATGCGGTATATTACTTGCAAAACGTATAAGTACCTTTAATGATATGTATATTATTATATTATACTATATTATACTATATTATACTATATTATATTATAATATATACATAGGTATTTGATTTATATTAACTCCTATAATAAACATTTACTATATAGATACTATATATCTATCTGATTTACTTTTACGGTGGTATTGGGTTCAAATCCCAGCACAGGTTCAAAATAAATAAATCAAATCTAATTTTTGTAAATTCCTTCGTGGTCAATAAATCGTTAATTATAGTTGTAGTTGGGCATGCATTTACCATAAGATCGATAATACTAATGGAATACTAAGCTCAGTTGCAGGTTAGAAATCTTACTACATTACTTTTGACATCATCAATCATGCTACTGATATGCGATTTTACAAATATTATTTCTAGATTTGATATAAAAGAACTTTCATCTCTTAGATTGATATCAGAATATAAAGAAACAGCATCATAACAATTTTTAGCAATATTCTAAGTACATTTCTATTTATTGAGTTGAGCAAATATACTGAAATAACTAAAAAACATACTAACGGACTTGCTTCTTGTAACAAACAAATTTTTGTAAAGGAATCTGCTTTAGTTATGAATAAACATTTTATAACACAATTGATAAATTTATTAGGATATAAATATAAATAACAATTTGTAACATATGGCGTAAAAGTAAGTTAAGACCATCCTATTTGCAATATGTCTTAGTGTTATGTGCAATGTACTAATTAGTATTTCCGTAAACGTATTTCAAACTTGCTTATTATAGTTATTTACTAACACTCTTCTTTAAATTAAAATTGCAATGAATGTTCAATGACTATTATAATTATAAACGACTATAAAAACATAAATTTATTTTAAATTCAATTTACCAGTGTAATTAGATTCCAATTAAAATTAAGTATAGAAATTATACCATAAGTATTTGAACTTGAAATGGTTTGAAAAAACTCCAGATGAAGATGAAAAACGGATAGTAATTAAAACAACATTTTTTTATAGAATAAAAAATTACCTGACCACCCTCTTTTTCCGTTTAAATTATATCTCCAAGAGCAAACCATGCAAAAATTTTGGGTTATTTGTAAGAACTGAAGAAACTTTTTGACTGCTGAAAACCAAAAATAAAATATATCAAAAAGCTTAAATATTTATTGTAAACATATTTAAATATTACTTAATATTTGATAATGTATTATAATTGATTGATAGAGACTATAAACTTTCGACACATAATAGCGTTACCACAAGCTCTACAGTATTTTGGGGGTGAATTGCGATGGGAAAATAAACATTGGTAGCCTTCATTGGGGCAACGTCCTGCCACCCAAGGTCCGCATATGGTCGTCCCGTCATTGTTTATGTGTCGAAAGGGACAAACCGAAATGTTACTGCAACCACCAATATACTTATTGAATGAGCATAACTTAATCCCCGGATCTGAAATAACAATTATATTTTAATTTAACAAGTTATTTATTTTTGAGTATACTAACCCACAATTGAAGCATATTCACATCGGAATCTACCCTTCACAACTGGTATGTCTAAACGCATTGGTGCGGTATTTCCTATAATAAAGAACGTTTAGTTTGTTTTTTATTAAAGCGATGTTTAAATTATTTACCGGTCCAAAGTGACATTTCAAGATCATTGTCGTTCTTTGAGGAATTCATATCGCAATCGATATTTCTGAAAACAAAAAATATATAATATAACTATATAGCGAAGTTAAACGTAACTGGGATGCCCAAATTTAGTAAACGAGAAAGAGATGGCGCTTCATATGCTAATCGGAGTTACGCATCGTAGCTCAAGTGGCGCAACCCTGTTGGCCAAGTTAAACATCCCTGGGATGTCCAGAGTAAATCTTAGTTTAACGACACAGTGGAGATGTCGCTTCAGAGAAATAAATATCTATGAGGCTTATAAGTTATATTAAAGTATCAAGCAACCCCAGATACTCTAAGTTTCTCTTCCAAATACAGTAAAGCTGCTTGAATGAAAGAAACAAAAGGGATAAATACTAAAAAAAGTTATTTTTGGTTATATAACTAATATAACATAATTATAATAATATAAAAACAAATTAGATAAGTGTATCTAATTCTTAATTTTAGAAAAATTTCGGTAAGTTTTTTGATGTTGTTATTTGGTTGTATGTCACTAAAATTAACCATAAAAAATTTGTATACCGGCTATAAAGTGTATAATTTTATGACATAAATAACATACTAATTTATAGTAATGTCACGGTACCAAAGCTGTAAAATCGTGTGTCACCATTTAACTTATTTAGCCTAAAGTTAATTGTTGTACTAAAATGTTATTTTTAAAAATAGTACCGTTAATGTTACGGTGTCATTGTTATGCAAAAATTGTCACATCAAATAAATAGGATTTTTATGTTTTGCAGAATTGATACATAAACAAATAAATCAATAAAAATGTAAGATTTATTTTTTTCTTTTGGAAGTATATAAATAATTTTTGTTGTTTATTGTTTCGGTTTTTAAGATTTACAACTAAAACATCTTGCATGTGTTATATAACTTTATTTTAATCTTATTACACCTACTATTTAATTGTAAAGTTTATTCCTTTTAGACGATTTTGCACAGAAATCTTGTCAAGTTGTTTGTAACAAGTTGTAGGTGTATTGAGGTCATTAAAAGATTAGTTAAGCATTAAAGTATTCACAAGGAACTGCATAATAAATTTAAAGCTTTCACTGCTTTTCATTTTCTTGGGTTTTTTAAATTTTCCTTTTCATTTCAAATTTAGCGTAAAAAATTGAAAACAGAAATTGTAAAAAATGAAATATCACTAAATGATTTTTTTTTTGAGGTTAACCGTCTTTATTAAGTCGGTTAGGCAATAACAAATTAACCGAATTGGTTCTTTTTATTATTAACCTTTATATGATGTTATTTTATCTAACATAGATGCTGCAATAAAATACTAGTCAATCGAGATATTAAGATAAGAAAATACTTTATGCTTCGTCATGTCATGGCATTTACTTAAGAGTGTTTTTTGAATTGACAGTTGACATTGCGGTCCGCATTGATATACAAATCGACTAACCTATCTGATTGTCACAACTAACTTGGGCTTATCGTTCATCTTTTTTTGACACTACGACAATTTCAAAAGAAAAGATCGGGAAGATTAATACTTTGTCACACTACCATTAAAACATGAATCTTTACAAATTAAAAGTAATAAATAACAGTTTGACAAGCAATAATTAGTCAAACCAAGTCGTATTATATGAATGGATTTTTTTTCAAACAAACTGATGGTAAATATTTCAAAATTTATTAAAACATTTAATATCAAACATGCCTGTTTAGAAAATATTTTAAATTTCCCCTCTTGCAACTTTTGATTAATAAATTTTTACTGTCAAAAAAATTTTCTCAAATTTTTTTATAAAATAAAGTTTATTATGTCGATATGTGACAGGCAAACTGAAATATTAATTAACTCCTTTTGTAACTTAAATTTAATAAATACGATTCATTCGATTTTGATGTTATTGTCCGAAATCAAAAATTTTGAACTTTGGATGAGGAATTATGCTAAAATTAATTTATACTATAAAAAATTTCATTTTGCGTTTGAAAATGTATAAAGTTACATTTAAGAATTCCTACTTGTTCGTTTTAAAATTTGGTTTTATCCTAATTATAAAATTATAAGCATACACCAACTCTAATTTTAATCTAACCCCAGAAATTGATAAAACAATAAATTACAAAAAAATTTTTATTGCCTGGGGGTTCAACTATATGTTTACTGTAATATGTTTTCGGGGTTATTGAAACCGAATTTTTGACAACCTCAAAAAACCCAATAATCCAAACCTAATTAGCCTGGTATACCTAATATATTAAACCCATTCATCCCATAATCACTCATCTCTTAATGTCAAATTCCAATAACCACATACTAAACTCTTATAGTGCAATCTATTATGGCCCAGCATTTACGATGAATAAAATTACTGATCCAACACCGATGTAAACAATTTTGTGCTTTTTTCAACTTTAAAACTCTTTATTTGATTGCAACAGAAAAAACAATTTTCTTCACAGCGAGGTCGTTTTCCAATCGTTGGAATATAGTTCTTGATATATTCTTTATTCTTATATTTTTTCCAAAAATTCAGCATCTGTTTGCAATAGCTCATCTTTAGCTTATCCATTTTCAATCGAAAAATTTCATTATACGTTTCACGAATGTTATCATCGATGTTTTTCCTCACAGAGTTATGCGATTGGGAGACGGCTTTGTTTTTATTCTTGTAGTGTTAAACTCTACATTAGTCAAATCACTAACTAATTTGGAGCTATGGTCGTATGATGACGACGCCTAAGAGCCCGCTTTTTCACATTGACAAGCTGCTGATTCTGGATATCAAAATCTGTCTCATAAAATGTTTTCCACTTTTGCCTGCCATGACATAACGGCATGAACACCGATCCAGGGACTCAAGCGGATAACTGAATTGCTCCGTTGACCGCCAGATTACGGTCAATAGACAAATAGACAACATTGTGGAAATATCAGTGACAGCGCCAGGAGTGGGCACTTGCCCACCCTGTTGATTTGAGTGCCTACCAAAAATTTTTAGGTGCTTATTTCAACAATGTATTTTTTTGAGTTTATTTATAAATTTTGGTTGCTCTTGCTCACCCCAAAAAATTGGGCCCAATTTATGCCCACCCATTTCAAAAATGCTGGCGCCGTCGCACAGTGGGACAAAAGCCCTAAATCTTGGACAAAACTAGAAGGCGTTGTTCAATCTTAACGAAATTCAGTACCCGAGGGTTTTCGAGCTCGCGATTGCGAATCCGAAGTCAAAATTTTAGAAAACAAGATGGCGGCTTAAAAATGGCGGACCACTTTTTTCAAAACTAAATCAATCTTAACGAAATTTAGTACCCTGGGGTTTTTGAGGACGCTGATTACGAATTCGAAGTTAAAATTTTAGAAAACAAGATGGCGGCCTAAAAATGCCATACTACTATTTTCAAAACTAAATCAATTTTAACGAAATTTAGTACCCAAGGTATTTTTACCAACAAAAGATTATATAACACTTAACTGCTAAATTTA
Source organism: Cantharis flavilabris (assembly GCA_949152465.1). Lineage (NCBI taxonomy): Eukaryota > Metazoa > Arthropoda > Insecta > Coleoptera > Cantharidae > Cantharis > Cantharis flavilabris. The sequence goes on from OX424441.1 coordinate 17,490,396, forward strand.
GGGACAACTCATGTAACAAATACATTACACTAATCTTTTTAAAACTCAAAATTTTTCGATTATTGCTTACATTATCCTAATCGTATGTCTGACTTTGCGCCCTCCCTCCCCGGTACATTTTTTTGGATCCGCCCCGGGTTCCTTTGTTAAATGCATTAACAATGCAACTCGCCTTACCTATGCCCATGGTTTGGGCATAATACAAATTAAAAATCGAGAAAAAAAATTGATCCGACAGTTTTTGGCAGACAAATTTTATGAATTTCGTAAGATAATAGACTCACCTAAAGCCCTATACTTTGATCTTTGTCTGATATTGTATAAATAAAATTACATTTTAATTGAACTGATATATTCTACATATCTCGAAAAATCGAATCCATCTTGCAAATTTGAAATCGTACAATTCATTCTTGAGATCTGGAATTTTAAAGTTCATACTGTTTTTGCCTCAGTAAAGAAAGGCCAACTTTGAACTGAAGTAGCGAGTCAGGTATATAGGATATCGCCTTGCAATTCGAAGCTTGAATGCACCAATCATTTCTCTACCCAACCCACTAGTCAAAAATTCCCCGAATAGAAAATTCATTTCTGAGGTTTTGGTCAAGATTTAGGGCTTTCGTCCCACTGTGCATCGCTGGGAAATATTCTCGTTGTAGAGATCATTTATTTTGTTGGAATGATACAACAGAATTCAATAAATTGTGATTATGTGATTATTAGATTTTAAGGGGTTGCATGGGTTTGAAAATTATGAAAATTTACATTGGGTTTGAAAAGGATGTCCTGGATATTGCAGCTGCAGCAGGTTTTTTGCTGGAATCCACGATTCTACATAAAGTTGAAAAAAATGTTTTCCTTCGTATTTTGAAACTGAAAACCTGAATCGTGTTTCTTTCAAAATCTATTTTTGAAGTTAGTTGACAAGATTTCTCAAAAACGAATGAACCGATGTTGTTTAAATTTTGCACACTTCTTCAAGATAAGATTGACAGTGCTTGAACGAATGACTTTTTTTAATCACAACTAATTTTACAATACTTGGTGCAAATTATACCAAAAATAGCACTTTTTTCTATACAACTCCACCAAATATTCAAATTTTAATAGAAAAAATTTGGTTTTTTAACTTCTGATGAAAATGTCAAGAGTTATTCTGGCAACGCCAAAGAAACTTGATTCTGAGGGGTCACAGTAAATGAGGTCCCAAAGGTTGAGTTTTTAAAATTTTTAAATGAAAATTTCACAAAATATTTGTCAAATGTTTATCTTTGATATGTAAAAAAGTTCTAATAAAACATTTCATTTATTAAGAAAAAAATTAGAGAATATATGCTTTTTTTAGCCTTCGAAACCCATGTAACCCCTTAAAGGTTTAGGGTTAATGGGTTCAATATATTATGTAAAACGGTCTGATTGGGCTTGGTTTATAGGGTTTTTGAGGTTATATCAAAAACCTGACCTGATGGGATTAAATGGACTTGAAATTCGTTTTCAACAACTCCAAAAATATTTAGAAAACACGGTCTGACCCCGTAATCTTTCACCCAAATACATACTTACATGAAGAAGAAAAATTGCCCCATCAAGATGAAAGATACGTTTGCCAAAATTCGAAAATTTTGAAAAATTATATAATAACTTACAAAACTTTCAAATTATTTAAAAAAACACATCTATCCAAAACTATCTACAAAATGTATATCTATATGATTCAACTCAGTTTCAATTTCTTGCCAGAAACTGGGCAAGAAGTGATCAGAAAAGCATGAACTTTTGCTAAACATCTAAGAAAAGTTTTCTAACAATTTCCACTAGAACTGCAAAATGCTGATAAAGCTCAACTAGAATTATTACTGTTAATTGAGTAAACCATCCAAAATAAGTAAAGTAAAAAACGGGACAAAAATAAAAGGAGTTACCCGATATTACTTATTAGTGGCTTATTACCCATATTTTTAATGCCATTCTTTGCTTAAATGTATTTCCAGTACAGTGGAAAGTTCCATAATAATTTTAATTTCAGCGAAAGCTACCCCAAGAACCCATCTTCTATTGAACAAATAGTTTCTTGCCAGTGTAGTCCAAAGTTTTTACAAAGGATTCAACTAATGTTGAATTTTCATTAGAAACAAAATTTGTTGTAAAAAAACCTACATTTCCAAAATATGACTAACTTGGAAATATATTAGACAGACAGACGGTTTATTATTTTTTTTTTTTAAATATTACTGATGAGTTAGCTGCGAAATAATTGGTCACAAATAGACTACACCCTGTATAAAAATTAATGCTTAACGTAGGAATTGGTTTGTTTGGGAAGTTTTCGCACGAATTTTTCTACGTATTTATTTTATTAGCAATATATTTTGCATTCGTGAAATGCATTTCAAAAGTTTTATATATTTAAAAAAATTGTTGCATACTTTCTTTAACGTACATTCCTCTGAATAAAGTTTTGGTTTATGGAATTTAAATTGATAGGCGCACAAATGCCTTTTGATTATGTTTACGATGTTCACTTAATGATACATAAAAACAATTTCTTTTCAGAAAGACCGACACTGAATATAAAGTTACTGTCACCAGATTAAACTTTCGATGTTGTTAGCCACTACTTACAACTTTTTAAAAATCAGATAAAGTTTTAATATACAAAGTGCATACATATAAAACCATTTAAAATAATTTAAAAATAAACGCTAATAAATTAATAAAAATAAAACATTAAACTCTATAAGTTACATTTAATAATAAAAGTCATAAATTTAAATAAAATTAAAATAATTTCAATCCATATTTCAAACCGGTTTTAAATTTTATTCGTAATAGTATCAATTTGCGATAATTTGTTTAACAACTCTATTTTATTAATTATTACTTCATCACATAATATTAAATATTCAAATGTATATAATGATTCTATTATTTCGACCAGGTCGACGATTTGTAAAACTGAAGGAAAACTGTCGATTTTTCAATAGTGGAGGAAACTTGTCGCTTATTTAAGAATTTAATTAAAGATTGAAATGGTGCAATTGGCCTCAAATCAGACGTTAAGACTAAATCTCGTTTTTCACCGATATCTCCTCTTCCAATAGTTTTATAGAAAAACTAGTTAATACAAATATTAATTCTAAGTAAATTTTCTACAAAGAAAGTGTAAAGTGCAATACTTGTAAGATTAGTGGTTTGGAAGTTATCAGCTTACAAAGAGCGGGGTAGGTTTACGTATTTGCACATTAGCTATTTTCAGTGGAGGTGAAAGTATCTCTGCTTTTATTTTATATCAGTGTCATAATTTTCCTGATGGCTCCTACTTCGTTTCAAAACTCATGAACTCAGCCATCCGAACTTTCAGAATTTCCATATCGTTGTTTAAGTTGGTGGTGCATACTGTGAGATATTCAGCTTTGAAATTTGACTGTTATTCCGAAAATGCAACAAAAAGCTGGAAGAGATAAATGTCAAGTCTTGAACTAAATGCGATCGTTAACTGTTAAGTAACAATAAAGTATTACTCCCGATGCAAGGTCACTTGCATTGGCTTGGGATAGGTGGATTTACCAAACTGTATTTAACAAATGTTGTAAGCTGGAGCTTCTATTTATTTTATAACATAAGTAGATTTTATAATTTGACATTGTCCTGATGTTAGTATACAATACATCGAAAGCCGACACCTTATTATAATCCTATTAATACGAACTAATATTCAAATTACATTTTATACAACATAGAAAGTAAAATGTAACAAGAAAATCCATTATTTTGTGTAATTTTACATAAGTATCGTCATTATGATAGTCATTGACTAATAGAATAAATATCAGTCAGACAAAAATCAGTATTTTACCCATTCTGTTGACGGTAAATATGCAGCAATGTAGGAGGGGCGGGCTGAAGTGATCTTCTAGCCGTGCAACTGTTAACAACACATTATAAATTTAACTTAAAAACAGATTCTAGACACTATTCTAAATTCAGCTGCTATTCAGATCCGTGATTTTTTACTTCGGGAGCCTTTGGGATGCAAAAATTTGAGTTCTGGTAGTTTCTAGGGATTCGTGCTTTTCAAGTTATGTCGTTTAGAGCAAATATTTTTAATAAAAATAATAGAAAATGTAATTTTAATAATATGATTTTGGCTATATCAGATGTGAAAGTAACGTACCAATGGCGAAATTATACCAAAAACTTTTTCATAACAAAACAGACGATATAGGCAGGACTAACCTTATGGTTAGGGAACGATTTAGTTTTTTTTTTAGCAAAACCATCGTTAAAATGAAGGTTTTCTCTACCGCATGCCCATTGACCTAAGAGCTGCACCTCAACATGTGAGTGCCTCCACATTTAAGGAACTGCATCATATAGGACGACTTTTTCTTGGAGCCATAGAGTTTCTTTCTACTTTGGGCCTTTTGGATTCCGATTAGATGAACTTTACTTGTGAGAGCTTTGATGTATAAGAAGATGTGCCAGATAAGAGCGGCTCCCTTCTTTGAAATTCGAGTAAACTTTTTTCCAATTTGAAACATTTGCTTAGGAACTGAACTCACATGCAAGAGCCCGTATATGTTCTTCATAAGTCTCGTTCTTGGAGCTCTAGGGTTTTTCTCTACCTGAACTCTTTGATTTCCGATTTTAACAATTTTATTTCTTTTGTTTCTTAATTTATTACAAAATTAAATAATTATTATCTTTCTCTGCATTCGTATCATGGAAATTAATAATTTGTCAACCTCCACTGTAAGTAGGCAATAAAACACCTCGCTGTTACAATCTTTAATTTCCTCTTTTACGATGAAACACTCCCATTTAATATAGTAGCTTAATCTACAATAGTAGTTGATTTTACTAACTACACGGCAGTATAACATCACTCGACCCAACTTAGACAATTGCAATGATGCAAATTGTATTTGGTTTCTTCAATAAGCATGTGTCGGAGGGGAGCCGTTCGTTTCGACGCGCACGTTTTGACGCCGTCAACGCCGTAAAAAATGACGGATCCAGAAAACTGGGATCTTTAGCTCAAAAAAATGATGAACATCCCTGGGCGCGACGAACTCAAAAATTATGGATTGTTTTTAAGTTAAATTGAGTTTTAGTTAACTGTTAGGTAAATTTATAATATGTTGTTAACAGCAACACGACTGAAAGTGAATTGCGAGTAGTTGCTCTCACTAAAGTCAAGTCAAGTCAAAAACTTGGCTGGATACCAGTCCGCCTACTAAAACACACCATTTTACGTATATATATGTCTAGCACACGTACTGTTAACAGAATTATTCGCTGACTTTTATGAGCAAAATTGTTGCAAGGATATTTTAAACTAGAAATATTATTACCGAGGATATTTACAACAGGATATTTTTGACAAGAATATTTTTAAAAAGATTCAACAGTTTCAATAGTCGCGTTACCAAAATTACCTGTCGGCGTGATTACATAATAACAATTTAAAACGTAGTCAAAAAAATAAATTTTTTTTGATATTTTTGAAATATTTTTTGGAAAAACTATCAACAAATGATACAAGAAGAAACTGTAGTGGCCTAAAGCTAAACATAAAACATAAAATTATAATTAAGTTGCTAAAAATTATGTTATTTCAATCCGGGGGGTCTGGGGGTATGGAATACCCTCCAGTGCACTCTCAGGAACTATTTATTTGCCAATACTGCTCAGGTTTCCAGGGAACTACCTTGTGATATCGCCAAAAGCAGACCAACCTTGGTTGGTCTGTTTTATGTATGAAACTTTCTATTTTCCATAAAGATCCTAACATCATTTATCATCAAGTTAGTCATTTTACTGGGTCCCCAAACACATTAGGTTTTGTGGTTTAGCTTATTTAGAATAATTTCGATTTTTTTTCTAGAATAAAAAGCAAGTTGTGTTTAATGTATGGATGTGGTGTATTGTAATGAGTCTATTTTTCCCACTGATATTATAAGATACATAAACAAAATTCCCAATTTGTTGAAAAAAACCTTTTTTTTCCCAAATTTAAAACATTTCTCTACAAGATGAGGATCATCTTAAGGCAAAGTATTGCAAATTGGTTTTGAGCGTATAAGTTGTTACATTGATTTATTTTAAGTTTAAGGAGTTAAGTACATTTTTGGAATTATTCTCGGTTTGGTTATATCATGTTATGCCGATTATAAAAAACTTATTACTTACGTATTTCAAGTTTTTATGTGCATGATAATTAAGAAAAGTAATGGTTGCATTAAAATTTGTCACGAATGGAAAGCGATGTACGTGTATTTCAATATCCTAAGGTAAAACGTGTACCACTAGCAATGATACATAATTTATTTTTTGCACATTAAAATTTGAGTTATGCCCGTAGAAATTTAAATTTGCATTTGCGATGTCCTTTAATGAACACAATAACATTAATTTCTAACCTGTAGGTGTATCGTAATTTTTATTTTAATGGTGATGGATAGATAATTTTGTTTATATTAGGTTTCTTCATGAAAGCATTGCACAAGTTGAAGAATAATTTTGTTTGAGATTGTACATTGTTCGTATATTAAAACTATCAGTTGGGTGTATCTATCATTTTACTTTAAAGAGTGACATTGCAGGAATTTTGTCGCTAATGGAAGTATCGCAATCTCGATTAAAACTTGTTTTGCCTCTAAGGCTTTCACAAAAATAAAAGCAACATTAATATTAATTTATTTATTAAAGTGAAATTTGCCGCACTCACTCATATAAATATATTTAATTCTACCAAGCTTGATAAAAAAAAGCCTAAAAAGATCAGCGCAATCAAAGTCGTCTCCGAAGCCTGCATTTGCACGCTGCTCCAAATTATGCAACTGTTCTGCCTGCCTAAATATTTAGCCTTGCATTTTCCAAGCTCAAAAATAAATTATTTTAATACAAAAACAATCGAAATTACTCTAGTATATTAAGGGAAAAAATTTGTTTTGATATTTTATCGTAAAAAAATACCGAAATGTGCCACAAGCAAAAATTCCAAATTAATTTCTATGTCAACGGCAACTTGACATAAAGAACATTCTAGTTGATATTGCTCAATGTTACTGTCAAATTTTGACCTTACAATTCTTTCTCATTATGGTATGTCATGATTGTAACCCACGACCTCTTTGAGAAGAGACAAATGGACATGTTTAATGGACCATTGTTTGAAAATTATTAAAGGACCTATTTTCAGTTGTTAATAAAAATTAAATGCAAAAGAAAATGTCGAAATCTTATTTAAAAATCAGTAAAATAACTAGCAAACTGACAAAATGACAGTGACATTCCAAAAACACCGCGTAAGATCAGCGGGATATCTACATCCGTCTGATTGAAATCAGGATCGTGTGAAAAGTTAACAACCTTAGAATTTTATTACGGTGACTGTGATTTGATTGAAATTGATTAGTATTTTACATAAGTACGACTTAACTGAGGACTTAAAAATTATATTCCTGTTAGTACTTGTAATTATTATTTCTTCGCGTTTATAATTAAGATAATTCTGCAGTATCAACAATATACACAGTGTTTTTTTCTTTCTCTTTTTTTTTCTCAGAAAATCGTAAAAATTAATTGCAATTTTTCGATTTGATAGGCATGAAACAGAAAATTAGAATTCATAAATATTTTTATTAAAACTAAATAGACCGCCCATTTTCAATTCAAAGGGTTGAAATAAAAGGGCACCGAAAATCAAATTTTCGTTTAATTTTCTTCTAATAATCAATTGATACGTGGTTTAGGTAGTGTAACTCGATATTAACCATATCAATATTTTAGAAAACCCAAAAATGCACTAAACACTTTTCAGAACTAAAATGTTTAAAAGTTAGCACATGTAAAATACACTGTAAGTATTCGCAAACGTTTTCACCATACTATGGCATCATCAGGCGATGAATTAGTAATTCATCGCCTGATGATGCCATAGTATGGTGAAAACGTTTGCGAATACTTACAGTGTATTTTACATGTGCTAACTTTTAAACATTTTAGTTCTGAAAAGTGTTTAGTGCATTTTTGGGTTTTCTAAAATATTGATATGGTTAATTTTCTTCTTTCGCAAACGAAACAAATGATTTGCCAATATTTCCGTTTTTAGCACGGATTCGTGCATTTTCAAAAGCTTTTGCCCAAATTACAAAGTATATTTAAATACAGTAGACTATAATACCTTCAACTTCTGGAAAAAATAGGAATCCGACCTCTGGCGGCTGGAAGCGTAATGTGAAATGTAAACAAATAAGTTTATTAGGTTAAATCTAGTTAAATGCATATTGCTTCTTGTTGTTTTCATTATTTTATAATTTTTTCTAAAGATATTGTTGTGGTTTAGTCAACCTTGTCCAAATCAGCCAAGACCAAATCACAAATTACCGTCTAATATTAAGTTGATAGTTAGATTGTAAATAATTAGTATACAAAAGCACGCCACAGAACAAAACAAATGATAGTGGTAAAAAAATAAATTATTTTAAACATCTTTTCCTTACCATTTCTATCTAAAAACTATTTTTAAATATCAGTTTAAATGCGCATTAGTAGTATTTGAGATTAGCGAATTAAGGGGCTATACCAGCGTGAACGCTGAAAATCTGGGTGACTTTTTGGACGAAAAATACTCAATTAAATGTTTCAAAAAATTAAGATTATATGTATTTTTCAATCCATTATGAAGGTGTTTTTTTTATTTTAACAAAATATAAAAATGAATATTGGGCTTAGTGGACTGAAATCAAACTAAATTTTTACAATGTCGACGTTTCGAATTCATTCATTTTTATATATCAAAGTTTGGACGAGAATTTTATTATTATTTTTAACAAAATATTTCAAAACAAATAATATTTGTTAAAATTTGTTTTAAAAACACTAATTGATTATAGACTAAAAAATTATTAAAAATTATTATTTTTATTAAAGAAAAAAATATTATTTATTTTTAATATTACTAAAGTAATGTTTGGTGTTGTAAAGGTATCCGAGCCGCCTCCAGGCGATTTGGTGACATGTGGCCCTGAGTCACTTGGCCCTGCGACAACTCGCCACGGACAACTGGCCTTGGCGACAACTGGCCCTTGGACTACTGGCCTAAAAATTTTCACGGAAATATATTATTTCGCTTCTTGTTACATTTTATTACAGATTTTCGCTCGATCAGTGAAATTTCCAAAATTTAATCTAAATCACTCGAAGCAATCTCGCTGACGCTCCCCCGGCTCTCGTGATTTTGTCAACCAAGTTTTCTCTAGCTAAATTGCTAATCACGTATTCGTTGAAATTAAAAATTATCCGGATAACTCAAAGCTCTTGTGGTATTGCTTGCGAAAATTTTTAGGCCATCAGTAGTCCAAGGGCCAGTTGTCGATAAGGCCAGCTGTCGCCAGGGCCAGTTGTCACCAAGGCCAGTAGTCACCAGGGCCAGTTGTCGCGAGGGCCACTTGTCGCCAAGGCCAGTTGTTCGAGGCGAGTTGTCGCAGGGCCAAGTAACTCAGGGCCAACTGTCGGTATACCCTCCAGGCAGATGGCGCTAAAAACGGTGTCTAACAAATGGTGTGCAAAAATTTGAATCAAAAAGGCCGATAAAACGTTAAATGTAATGCGTAGGTATATTGGATTAGACGATTTCAAGTTTTTTTTTAATTTGGAATATTGCTCGTCCTCTCGCCAACAAGTTAAGTTGGCAGTAGAGTGAAAGAAAAACGAGGCTATTTGCCGTGGAGCCTACCTAGAGCGAAGTAGGTGACCAAAGCTGGTCTCCGGTTAAATTGATTTTATAATTGCGATTTTACTTTGAGTTCTTGTACGAAAGAAATTTTATTTAATTATTTCATATTCGAGTTTGCCCCACATTGGACAATTAACAATTTTTGGAAGAAATTGGAATTTATTTGGAATTAAATTTGGTTATTGATAATTACGATTATAATTGTATAAATTGATCAAATTGGAATATTGAAGTTTGAAGGCATTGTGAAATGTCGTCATCGCAAACTGGTATAGTTGTCGCGGTATCCGAACGATTCGTCCCCGGACGATTCATCTGTTATCCAAATATATACTAAATAAAACAAAAGTAGTCATAATTAAAAATTGTTATTTTTTAATAATAATAATAAATAATGTTAATAGATTATCATAAAAAATATTGCAATGACCCGTGGCTCATTAATTAATTAATTGGACTTTGATAATTGGTTTATGGTGGTAAAATACAATTTAAATTGGATTTGGATAAAAATTAATAAAAAAGTCTCAAGCTATTAAAAATATATTGCCAACTGGCGAATTAAGTCGGGCTTCATAAAAATATTAATTAAATTAATAAACCACGGGTCATTGCAATATTTTTTATGATAATCTATTAATATGATTGATCATTATGTATCATTATTATTATGAATCATTATTAATTATTACTCCTATTAATCTATTATATATTATTACTATTAAAAAATAATAATTTTAATTAGAATAATTTTCGTTTTTTTTTGGTAAGCATGTATTTGGATAATAGATGGATCCAGTGGATGCATCGTTCGAGATGAATCGTCGTGAGATGAACCGTTCGCTGGATTAATCGTCCACAGAAAGAATCGTCCGAAGGCTGAACGTCTGGGGACGAATCGTTCGGGGATGAATCGTCCTAAAATCTTTTTGTAACAATTAAAAGAAAAAAAGAAGCAATAAAAAATTGATAAACAACCTGGTTTAGTAAAAAAAACCGTTTGTATATATATTTATAATTACTGTGTATTTTGAAATGAGAATTCAAAAATTCAGACTAATGCATTTCGAAATTTAACTTTAAACTATTGAAAATGTGCGGATTCGCGCGAAACGTGATCTATAATGTTAGTTGTTTTATTGGCAAAGATAGTACCTGTCTATATTTGAAGAAAATTATTGATTATCCGGTAAAATTTGAACTCCCATTCAAGTTTTTAAATTGCAAAATATAAAAATATACTAATTTTAATTTTTTTATTAAATATACGGGAAGGAGGAAGATGTATATTATAGCGGATCCGCTATAATATTTTAAAATTGAAAGCATCATAAATCATAATTTTAGTAGTATAAATAAAATTTACTGAAAAATATATAGACCGAACTGCCCAGTTTTAAAATTAAAGGTACAAAATTTACAAAAATTGGATCTTTAAGATGTTTTTAGTCATTTGAATCTTTTTTTTTTATTTTATATATATAATTTAAAGTAATTTTTGTATAAAAGTTGTTTTTGTATTTTATGTTTCAATCAAATCTTTAACTTCAACTATCTGGGTTCGAACTTGGCAAAAATTTGAAATAATTATTTTCAATATTTTTAATAGTCTTCTATTTGCTAAACGAAAACCCTAATCGAAAAATTATGTACTTTTGTATTTTCATATTTTGTATTTTAATTATTTAATTTATATTTCAAAATTTTAAAATTTTAAATTTAGCTTAACTTGAAGGTTAACTCTAACCTGCAATGTTCAAATTACAGTCTATCACTTAAGCAAATAATACCAATAACACTAAAATCATCATTAGACCCAACAAAACCACAGTCAAAAAAAGTAATACAAAAATATAAGTAAGTATATATTTAAGGTATAATAACCTATTATAAAAATAGTTAATCTAAGGTGTTAATGGACATGTAGATAAAATACCGTCAAACAAATTTAAAAAAAAGTGACCATATACAATAATTGAGGAAGTGTAAACATGTTTATAGTATTTCTCAGATACTTTAGACCAGTGTTCACAACCTAGGGTCAGCGGGGACCTAAAAAGGAGTTTGCGAAAAGAACCACAAATCTAAAAATCAACGATGGAATTAAAATTTTAGTCTGAGATCACCAAAAAGTTGGGAAACACTATTAGACTGATTAGTATTGAAAAAAAAAATGAAAAACACGTTTTGTATTATTATTAAAAATAATTTCATATTGATTATCATTTTGGGACTGTTTTTGTAATTCCGCTGCAATATTATCAAAATCAATAAACCCGACTGACAAAATCAATCAAAACAGTGTAACTCAATGAGTCGTATACAGTTTTTTACCTGCATTACAAAAATCAAAAAAAGTTTTGGAAATACTATAATAATATAAATAATAGAAGTGTAGTAATTAAAATTTTTTTCGGATGAATTTTAATTAAAGCAATTTTCAGCTAAACATTAAATTATAATGTGAATTATTGGCTTAATCAATTATTTATTTAAAAAAATTTTAAACTTTAATTTAAAATTTTTCAGTTTGTTTTAAGAAAATGAAACTGGTAAGCCGCCGCCGCCGTCTTCCGCAACGACGTATGGGTCATATTTTTATGGCAATTTAAAATTTGTTTATTTTAATTTGACTTCGATGTCTCACATTTTGCTATAATTATTCTGCATACTTTATGAAACAAATAAAGTATGTATAACACATAAAATTTTTTTTATTTAAATCTCTCGTTTAGAAGTTCAAAGGGTTAGTTTGGTGAAATAAACCGAAAATTGAAAATATGCTCTACTAATCTATTTAAATAAATCGTACATCCGATTCTGTTTATCCTTCAGACTTCAATAAAAAATTATTTTGAAGCTATTTAATGAGAATTTCGTTGCATATTTAATAAATTTAACAATAACGAAAAATTCTATATTTTAAAGAAATTTATTATTAAGGGGTGATTTCTGAAATATACTTCCTCTTGAAAAATTTCGAAAGAAATAGAACATAATATTTACTTTTACAAAATTTCAGGATGGAAATCAAAACAGGGAATGATTAGAAGAGACGACGCGCTCGAGCGGATCCTATACATACAGCATTAAAACAAATTAAACGCAATGATGGCAAATCAATTTATTTTATACTAGTATATTACTTCCGGGAAGAGTCTGAAACTTTCATATCACCGTCTCCGTTCTTCGGAGAGCACATAAAGCTGGCGGTCCCCCTGGGTTGATGATTGCCGCTATCAACTATTAAAAACAGGGTTAAAGGCATTTCCCAATCCTTTCCCATAAAAATTGCCCACAGAAAGAGGTCTATGCCCAGCAGTTGACGAATAATGGCCGAGAAGAAGAAATATTATTTCATATAAAATTTCAATAAGTAAATCGTAAATAAACTTAATAAACCTAAAACAAGCTATATATTCGATATTTCGGGATTAATTTAATTGTTTATTTATAAAAGATCTGCTCACCACAATTTTGAAATGAAATACGGAAATTTGAGGTCACGAAATTAAGTTAATAACCGAGAGTGGTGTTGACGAAAATTTCGGAAGAATCTGAAGAATTAAAAAGGTTGCATGCTAAAGCAGACAAGCAGCACAATTTATGAGTAAGTTGGGAAATCTTATCGAAGAAGAAAATCTTCTAAATCAGTTGATGATGGAACTCGTAATCAGAGGACTTGGAATAACAAATTAGCAGTTTAACATAAACTCAAAAGTAAAATTGACTGTAGTTTGGCAGGACTTCTAAAAATTCTAAAATTTTTGTGAAACATAGATAAACAGGAGTTAACAATAAATAAAAGTACAAATAATGTCAAAACAAAATAGTTTGCCATAATGATGGTGGTTATATAAACACAGAAACGTCGGCTGACGAGTAATCGTTGTTTAATTTCCGTACTCTAAATATTTTGAAATCTATTTTACTGATTATTTTTTGAATGAGATATTTTCTTTTTAAATGAGGTGATGATGGAAAAACATTATTTTTGAACAAATTTTTAATTTTTCTACAATAACTCGTTCCACCTGTAAGTATTTCAGTAATATTTGAAGAATATTTCGTGGTATTTTGCGATGCAATAAATATATTTGACAAAAATTTAAATTCTTAGATTGAAAAAGTTATCGTAAGGAGTGGAGTCCTCAGTCTAGCCAAATTTTTTCTATAGAAATGCTTTTTTACAGTTTTTCGATACTTGACGTAGTTCAACAGGAAAAATTTAATATAAATCGTTTTTAAATGATCGCCCTGTATATAAACAAATGTGAATAAGGGAGACTCTGGATTTTCCAAAATTGCAAAATGCTGATATTTACCTGGGTTTATTGGAGCCGCAGATTAGGCGGCTTCCGGAAGTTCGGATTTAAATTCTTTGAAGTACAAAATGTGGTCCCCGAGATGTAACAATTAAAATACAATATCCAATTTTTGTTATATTGTTAATAATACAAAATAATTTTTAAATTCTCAAAATAGTTTTAGGAAGTTGTAATGCTTCAGAATTTGTTGTTTGATGTTTTTCCAGTATTTGTCACACGCTTATGCGTTAATATTTGCTAGAATTCAAATAAAATAGAAAACTTGTGCAATACACAACATGTATTATTATTATTTTGTGCCCACATAATAGCAAATATCGACGCACAATGATATATGACATACATGTATGACACACATACACGCCAGTCTGTGGCCAGCTTTAGACAAACAGCCAGGCTCGGATTGGCAGAAATTTTACAATTACAATTAACAAGTATACAATTTTTTGTTCAAATAAAAAATATAATTTAGTTTCCTAACAATCAAAAATCTATGCAAAAAAATTAAGTCAAGACAAAAATGAATGAATTGTTTAATTAGTTATTACATTTACATTAAATGTTTTTTGTTGTTATTTTGTAAATTACAAAATTATATTTATCAATATTTTCAAATTTATATTTTTTGAAAACCAATCTCATTTTGTCCACGAGTCCACCGGCTAAATCCGGGCCTGGAAATGACGTTTTGAATTATTATTAAAAATAAATTTATATTGATTATTATTATTGGGACTGCTTTTGTGATTCGACTGCAATATTATCGAAACTGATAATCGCGACCGACAAAAACAACAAAGACGATGATGAGCTTTCCGTCATTCAATCAATCGTTAACAATTTTTACATTTTCCTTACAAAAACCATTTAAAATTATAAATAATAGAAATATAGTAATTAAAATTTTCTTCAGATGAATTTTAATTAAGGCTACTTCAAGAATTACAAAAAATAAATTATGTCAATCGTTGGGTCAACGAATGATTTATTTAAAAAAGTTTGTACCTAATTGAAATTTCTTAAATTCAATTGCAAAAAAAGTATTTGGTAGGACTCCACAGCGAACATAAGAACTATTATACTATAGTAGTTGATAACGATAAATTCTTTACTTAATCAATATCACACAATGATACTATTGTTTCTTTTCTTTCCACATTTCTACATACCTACCTACACACATGAAAGCAAGCTTCGACCTACCCCAATACAATAAAAGTTGTTATTTAAGAAAATTATATTTAGAGCAAATAGGTCGTTAAAGCTAATTTAAAAAAAATTACATAATATACACTTAGGCCCATGAATGATTTATACAATTTTTGAAAACCAACAAATCATTTTTCACAAAAATTAAAAAGACCAAGGCAATAATTGCGCTTGGTCATCCCAATAATTATTTATTATTGCAAAACAGTTTAAATTAGTTTTCAAAAAGTTATTTCCTTGTAAACTTTGATTAATATTTTATTTGAAACTGATCCACCTATCAAAGCAACTATGGACGCCAAACAATTTTTACCGCAAGGAACGATATAAATATCAGAAGATAAATAAAATTAGTACATACTTTTCTTTTAGAAGAGAAAAACTGAATGGATCCTGCACAGGATTAATTGAATATTTATTTGTTGATTTGGAATTCAAAAACACTAAACACAAACACGACAGTAAGGTGAGGTGCACTTTGAAGAACAAAGACAATAAGTGAGCAATCCGCTACTTCTTTGTTTTTAGAGTTTTTTGGTGACATCTGTATATGGGTGTTGGCAATACAGAAATAAAATTCGGAATAATTGAAAACGGTCCCAAATCGCTATACCAACTACCGACCGCTGGTATACACAAGGAACCTGGAATCGGGAACATTCTTACCGTCACGAAGGCAACTCTAGATTTGGTAGCGTCAGACATAACAATGACACTTTTGTCTAATTTAAGTATTTTAAAATTACCGTGTTAAATTTTATCACCGGGTGAAATAATGATTGCACTGAACTCCTCTACTAAATAGATTAAATACCACAAGAAAAAATTGTATTTAAATTAAATTGAAGAAATAGTTTGGTGTAACAAGTTGCCTAAAAATCATAATTGTTCATTTGCAATTAAAACGAATTCCAGTTTAAATATGAATTATGAAGGCAAAATCTAAAGAAGCTCGTTAATCTACTCAGACGTTCGACTTATAAAATCCCTAATTAAAATGAAACATTAATAATCATTTTATTCGATATAATTTTTATTTAAGTAGTTTATTAATAACAACTTTTTGTGAGAACCTGCTTTAGACACGGACACTTTAAAATTGTCAACTGCTTTTTTTCAAATAAAAAAAATCGAACGTGATTATATTTAATGGTTTTATCAGATCTAATTTTGTAATATTCATTAATACAGCATTTTAATTTGACAAAATTAATTATTTATATTTAACACTAATTTTTATTATATTGGTATATTTAAGTAATTTAGATAAAATTAGACATATTTAAGTGATAGAATGAGATAACATTTAAAAATCTTGAAATGCTTCTTGAATTTATTTACATAAATTTATATTAACTAAATAAATTTACAACTAAAATATATTAAGGTATCTTTGGAGCTTTATATCAATTTCTGTTAATAAATTAGAAATATTTTGCATTTTTTTACTGCGTTTTTATGCGTTAATATAGAATAGAGCAATAAATTATACTTGATCATATTGGTGACATTTACTATTATAATTTTTAAAGATTGTATTGATATAATAAAAATTTATATTTTCTTCTAATTTTTCTCTAATCGTATTTTCCAATGTTTTTAAATATATTTTATTTCTTTGTCCCCTTGCCCGATTTCCATTCACCAGTTTTTCTTTTTCTTTTTCGACAGGCTCCATTATTATTTCCAGCAGTTTTTATAGTTATATATTTTATGTTCTATTTTTTACGCTGTCCACATTAAAACGAATTTTGAACTAAAAACCGCAGCCGCATTATAGGAAAATCATTTTTGGGGTAACATCATGAGTTTGGTTTTTTCCCAGTCTCATTTGCTTAGTGATTAAAACAAAATTTTTTGAAAGATTTCTTTGCCTTATTTAATTGGTTTTTCAATGTTAATTGCTAACACCATTACAATTTCTATTTCACCCAAATATTAGAAATTGTAATGGTGCTAGCTCTAATATTTGGGTGCTAGCTGATGCTAGCTATGTAGATTAAGGAGCTAGCTTTTTGAGCCAAAATATTAACTGGGGGGGGGGGGGCTATCGTTACTTTAGCCCCCCCCAGTTTCAATGTGGATTTGTGAAAAAACCAAATTATGGACCAAATACCTAAAGAAATAAAAAGCGTTAAAGGGATGAATCGAGTTACTTTGTTGTTGTTAAGGTGAGTTTCGTTTAATTACAATTCGATTACATTGTAGATCTAGATATCTAGAATGTTGCTTGAAAGTTCTCATTTATATTCTGATTTTGGCAAAAATATTGTGAGTGTTGCCTAATGTGCACAGTTGCACAGTTAAAGTACGTGGACATTTTTAAAATGAGTAGGCACACAATATATTTGGGATTTGCACGGGCCCACAAATTTGATAAGTAAACTCATTATTGAAATAAGCACCTAAAAAATAAAATGTATATTCTAACAAATTTGGGTGGGCACTCCAGTCAACAGGGTCGCCCCCCCCGCCTGTCCCCCCTAGCTACGTCACTGTTTCGGAGTAATCCAACTATTGTTATTTTATTCTTGTTAAGCATTAAGCTAGTTCTTCAAACTAATGTCAACATATGAAACCCATGATTTCCCATCCCATGATTTAAACACTTCTTTTTGGTGCAGGTTAGAGGGATGTTTGCAACTTGATTGATATAAGTGACTTTGATTATTTGTGCTGAAAATGAATGAATATTAGAGCTAGCACCATTACAATTTCGAATATTTGGGTGCTAGCCATGTAGATTAAGGAGTAACCTTTTTGAGCCAAAATATTAATTGGGGCGGCTAGCGTTATTTTAGCCCCCCCCCCCAGTTTCAATGTGGATTTGTGAAAAAACTGTAATGGTGCTAGCTTTAATATTAGGGTGCTAGCCGGTGCTAGCTATATCGATTTTTGGCATTTTGGCTTTTTGACAAAAAATTTTAACTGTGGGGGGGGGGGGCAAAGCAACGGAACCACCAAATGTTGAAAATATGCAAAATATACATTTTAACAAGCAGTTGTTTGGATTCGTTTTTACCTAATTTGTCCAGATCTCATAACGAATCTGTTGGCATATTAATATTAAATAACATGCAAAAGCTTAAAATCCGAGCTCTACTAATAAATGTTTTGTATTTTTTTTGTATTTGCGACCTAAAAAGTATGTTAATTTTTATTGTCGTTTCCTTGTTTAAAAATAAATCTAATCCATTATCAAGTTTTTAAAAACTTTAAACTTGGCTTTAAAAATAAGCGATTTTCACAATAATGCTTTTTCTTTATTTATACAAGTCTACAAAATGAAAATGAATTACCCATAAGTAGCGGCTGCGATTTATATGCACCAAAGTGCTTGAAATATGCGCATATTATTATGCACAAAACTTCACTAAAATATGCACTCAAATTGATAAAAAAAATATGCATTGATATTCAATTTTATTTTATTTTTTCAATTTACTGTTAAAATTATATTAATATTGTAACATTTTGTTTGGTCTGTTAAATATTACATTTTACAAATATACATACAATATAGGTACAACAAATTACTTAAATTTAAATTAAAGAAAAAAATTTTAATTGCTTAAAATTAAACATAACAATAAATTGATTAAATTGGCAAAAATAATAATTTTTTTTTCTATTAAAATTCTTGAAAAGACACTAAAAGTAGCCCAAATATACATCATTTGCTCAAATATGCACCAAACAGTGGCGAAACCGGGGCAGTGCCCTGGGGCCCCCGAGCTCAGGAGTCCCCGGGATCCTAGGTCAATTCTAACTATTTTCTTGAGAAAATTGAATAATTTCGATTAGGTAAGGTTACTAATATTAAAGCACGTAAAAGACTGTGAATTTGAACATATTATGTTCAACAAAATGTATAACTTTTATGTAAAGGGTAATTAATTACTTTTTTTAAATAAGTAATAAGGTTTTATTTGTACATTGCTTAGAGGCCCCAGTGTATTCTCTGCCCCGGGGCCCTCTTCCATCTAGCTATGCCACTGGCACCAAATGTTGAAAATATGCAAAATATGCATTTTGGCAAACAGTTTTTCGGATTCGGTTTTACTTATAATTCATCCAGATTTCAAAAAAATCTGTTGGCATATCAATATTTAAGAATCTGCAAAAGCATAAAATCTCAGTGTTAGTTTTGACAAAAAAAAATATAATTTTATTTTATGTTTTGAAGTTCCGCATTTGGCAAATTTTTATAGTAAGTATAATACTAAAATAACTGAGCGAACCGACATGGGGTTATCGTTAAACCGCTGATTAGACTAGAAACAAATAAATAATAGTATGATTTTTGCGTTGTTTGCTAAAATATTAAAATAGTAGAGCATTTTTAGGTGAGCAAGTTAAGGTGCAGTAATAATTGGTCAAACTGACATACAGTGGCTCCAGGAATTATTTGTACACTCCCATGGTGACAATGCAAATAGTGCTCTTTGAAGCCTTTTTTGACACATAAAAATCGTTTTTACAGAAAAACTTTTTAAAGATTTTTTGTTGCAAATTTCATTCCCTTCATTTCTGTTTCTATACATTTTCCAATTTATCACCGTTTCTGAGTAACAGCGACTTTAAAAACATTCGGTAAAAACTTTAATGAAACTCCCATAAGAGCAATGTAAATTTTATTAAATTAAAAAAAATTTAAATAAAAAAAACTTCAAAATGAACTATTTACATTGCTAACATATGTAGGACTGTTACGAACAATTCCTGGAGCCACTGTACATCCGCAGTGCTGTGCGGTAGATTTTCTCAGTATGATGCAAGTCTTCGAAATGTTTCCCCCTAAATGTTTTTTTCTTTATAATCACCTTGGATTTTTGATTATTGAATTGTTTAATTTACGGTACCGCCTGATGCGGCCGCCTCTCTGCATCACAGCACGGCACGGCCCTGTATATCCGGTATACAAAGTGAAAAATTAATATTTAAATTAAATTTCTGTTAATCGGTCGTGATCCGGCAAATTAACTCTCACAATAAACATCGAACAAATTTATTGTTATGTGGTTTTGAATTAAAATTTATTTTGATAAATGAAATGAGGAGAAAGGTATAAAAGAATAGCGCACTATTTTGTTAGACGTTAGACCCTGTATATTAATTTTTAGTTTTATGTAAAATTTAAGTTATAAAAGTAGATGTGTCAAAATTGTACGGGTAGTAAAAAGCGTAAGGTGTGCTGTTATTTTGTTATACATAATGTAGTAGGTTTGGGAGTAAACTTTAAAATCAAACTTTTCAATTTAATAATCGAGATTAATATAATCCTTATTTGCATTTAAATTTATAACCACAACATGGTTGTTGACTAATTTAGTATCTTAAAAAGCCCCTTGTTCAAAAATGCAGCATGTTTCGCAGCTGAAAATAAAAATGTGTTCTCTCAAGATATCCTTCATAAGGATCCGATTCGATGTAGCTCGTTGCCCATTAAAGCAAGAGCACCTATTTATCTTTTTATGTGCAATTACTGGATTCATAAATGACTAATTACTTTCACCACAACTGTGTAGTACAGAAAAACTTTCCAACCCCTTAAAGCCGATTTATGTTTAGGCTTTGAATGCAAATTTGCATCTTAGACACTTTTAAATTTTCTAACCAAACCCGTAATTTATGAACAAGCTAAAATCTTTATAAATTATAAATGTGTTCGAAATTTATGAAAAAAAGTTTAAACAAATATTTAAAAATTGTTGCATTAAATATCTTTCATAAAAAGTAGAATTAAAATATTCTGAAAATTTTACTTATTTAGTTAGGATTGCAAAATTTTAAATTAATATAAAGGGTTGCTTTAGAAATTTAATAGAGATAAAATTGCGATGCTTGACCCTACATCTTATCAAATATTTAAATATAATTTATTAGCTCCAGTCTTGTATTAGATGTGTAAAATTGTTTTCTGTTCAACCTGCACTACGGTTATTATAATTATTTACGTATTTACTTGACACTACGAGAAATACTATTCAAACAGATTGCTTTTATTAAATAAATAACACCATTTAATTGAAACCGGTTTTGAAAATTTTAAACTTTTTTTCATTAGTCCAATGTTGTAAACATAATATGGCATTTGATAATACTTTTATGAATTTTGTATTAATGATGTAATAATCAGGCGCGGAATGGTAATCATTGCTCTTTCGAGCGCTCTCATTTCAACAAATTTTAATATGAAACATGCTTTCGCGATCGTTACCTCCCAAAAATCGACACCAAAAACCGTCACCAAAAATTAATATGAAAAATCGTCTGTTGCTTACCTAGAGTTACTCGCAAAAGAACTCGGACACTCCTATGTTAACAATGTAAATTGTACATTTTGAAACCTTTTTCGTCGTATAAAAATCGATTTTACAGAAAAATTTTTTGAAATTTTTTTTTTGAAAATTTCATTTCCTTCATTTTTGTTTTTATACATTTTCCTATTTTGTCGCACCGTTTCTGAGTGATAGCGACTTTAAGAAGACTATAAACTATAAAACATATTGTCATCTGTATCTCGGAAACGGTGCGACAAAATTGAAAAATGTACAGGTACAAAATTGAAAACCATAAAATTTTCAACAAAAATTTTTTTTAAAGTTTTGCTGTAAAATCGAGAGAATCTAGTGAAAAGAGTAACTGTATATAAGTTACAGTTAGATACCAACTTAAAAATTTTAGTGCCAACTAAAATATTTTATTATTTTTATTGAAGACAGAAGGAAACGAGTAAAAATCAAGAGTTCTCGCTCACTCGTTCTTAAAAGAATCTGAATTAGTTAAAAATTCAATACCAACTTAAAATTAAGTACCAAACAGACCAATCGAATAGGATATCTTACTCGTTAAAAAAATCTGAATTTTAAGTTGGTAATAATCAAATCAAATCACATCACATTTATTGGTGCGTTAATTCATGAAAATTTTACACAAGTCACAAAGCAAAATACAAATGCATTTTAAAACACAAAATTGTTTATTCGGCAACTTAATTGAATAAAATACCAATCGTCAATCAGAGATCCTAGTCTCTGAATAAATTTCTGCATTTATCTGTAAAGATTTCGTAATTAATATTGCAGAAAGCTTTTTTTATTAAATAGTCCTTAATAGTTTTGTTGAATTTCAGATAGTCCTTATCTCTGATATCGGAGAGCACTTGTAACAATTCATCTCGCTATGCGTCCTCTAACATCGATTGTCGCATTTTGCCAGTAAAACATACTGTAGTATACATTTGTACATAGAACAATGTCAAAATACTGGATTTCTTAAATTTTCAAAAAATTCCCCCAACCATATACAATAAGCGATTCTGAATGCCAAAAGCTCTGTGCAGATCCGAAGAGTGACCTCATGCCAGGATACCATAACTCAAATGTAAATGATATAGCATGGTAAGCCATTACCAGAATCTCCCTTGACAGAGCGCTGGCCAGAGTACTAAATGCAACCATACAAACCCATAGCCTGTCAATATGAGAATTCCAGGTAAATCCGGAATCAATTTGCAGTTTGAGAAAACAAGTCTCACCCACAATTACACTACCATGTACTTCAGAACTCAAAGAAAAGAAAATTTTGGTGTTTTTTATTGTCTCCAAAACCACTCGCTTGTTATGCCTTCGTTGATGTACGAATTCCCGATGACCCGATCGAGGGCACGGCTCCGTCTCGAAACAGTCTTATTGTTCACGCAAAGAAGAGTATTTATATAAGTTATATATGAAGAAATGTCACTCACGTATATAACGAAGCGCAGAGGGCCCAAAATGGAACCCTGCGCCACACAATACTCAATTGGCATTGAAGAAGATCTGTAACCATAACATTTAACAGGCTGAGTCCTACCTGATAAAAAAGACGAAATCATCCAGCAGCTATGAATGTGAAGATTGTAAGCATATCATATTTTTGTAGGAGTATTGAGTGTGAGACACAATCAAACTATTTAATCAAATCCATGGAAGGTGATCAACAGTGGTCACCACTTTCAAAACAATCAACAATTTGATTCAGTCGTATAGTGATTTGATTGGAACCCAAATTAGAATTTTTCAATCAAGCCTTTAGTGTCCAAGTAGAAATCTCTCCAAAATTTTGAAAAAAACGTTAAGAAACGAGGGTTCGCTAATTATTTGGATCGTTGTTGTCTCCCTTTTCATGAATGGGAATAATTGAAGCTTTCTGAAATGCAGCTGAAGATACCGCTTCTCGTATGCAAGAACTTATCAATTTGGTTAGAGGATGTAGTATGATAGTCTCAATAATAGACTTCAGAAGACTCACCGTAATGCCGTAGTCATTACTTGCTCGGCTACTTCTCAGTTCCTTGTCTACTTCTCTATGTCCTTAACAGTCGCCATGTTAAGGTTTAGGTTAGCATGATTTATGTATCCATGGCTTTGATAATGATGTTAAGTTCGCTGATGAATGTATTGCAAGCTGTACAAATGTGGAATTGCAAGATTTGCTGCCATTTTCGATGAAGGCTTACATTGAATACTTCAGCGTTCAAAATACTCGAAATAGAGCAATGCAACAGATTGGCGTTTGAAAGAAATTGTTGATTTTCGCGAGCATAACGAGTAATTTGTTTAATTTTTAATTAAATGGTTAAGCTGATCTACCTTGCCTTGAGCTTTTCTTCATCTGCGTGAACATTGAATTCCCTTAGAAAGATAATATGAGTCGATTGTATGAGTGCATTTAAATGGAAGTTAGTGTCAAAAATGGTACAAATTCGAAGAAAAAAAAAAGAAAAAAGAAAAAAAAAAAAATCTATCAGATGATTACTTAATAAATTTGTAGAATGATCTATAGATGACGCCACTATTGACAAATCCATATAATTTTTAGATAGTACCAACCTTCAAATGATATGTGAAGCATTAGTTAACAGGTTACTGTGGTTTTAATGAGGCTACTTTTGTAATTTTCAAAACAATGGAAACATCTGAATTTCGATGTTGATAAAGCATTGCTTTTTAATAGGAAAAAATACTGTTCAAGCGTTGGCTTGACAAGTTTTACTAAAATCGAGACAAATGGTATTTAAACAAAAGCGTACAAACGCCAATGATACTGATCGCTCTGGTTGCCCAAATTTGGAAGTTGTTCCAAAAAAGTGCACAAAGACTGTAAATTGAAGTTGCGTGAGGTAGCTAACACCTTAAACATATCACAAAGCAATGTCTATGAGAAATCTCTATTCAAAGTGGGTATCGTGTTTGCTCACTATTGACCAAAAACAACAACGTGTTGATGATTCGGGGCACTGTTTAGAGCTGCTAAGCGAAATAAAAGGGATTTTTTAATGCGATTTGTGACAATGGATTCATTAGTGCACTCGAGAGTCAAATCGGCAGTCAGCTGAGTGGACAGCAACCGGCGGAAACGCAAAAGTTGGCTGGGAAGGTTATGGTGTCCGTATTTTGGGATGCGTATGGTACAATATTCATCAACTGACTTGAAAAGACAAAATAGGATCAATAATGAATATTATATAGCATTATTACTGTGTTTGCCGGGCGAAATAGCTAGAAAAAAGCTTCAAATGAAGAAGAAAACACAGTGATCTTCGCCAAGACAATGCACCTTGTCACAAGTCGATTGCAACAATAGCAAAATTGCACTTTGCATCTACTGAATTTTGCAGCTTTAGCTCTCAGCGACTATTACAAGTTTACAAATTTCAAAAAAATGTTTGCCGGAAAGAGATATTATAGCTCCAATGAAGAGATGATTACAGAAATTAAAACGTACTTTGAAGGGTTAGACAAATCGTCCTATAAGAAAGGCATAGAAATGTTAGAGAAGCGTTGGACTAAATGTATCACTCTTGAAGAAGACTATGGTTATGAATAAAGTCGAATTTTGCCTGAAAGCTGTTGTATTCTTAGTTAGCTTAATAAGTGACTACAGTGGATCTCGATTGGTTGAGAAGCTCGGCTGATGTACAACTCGATTAGTTGGGATCTCGATTGATGTACAACTGCTTTGATGTACAAACTACATTGATGTACTACTTGATTGATATAAAACTTGACTGATATGCAACATGATTGGTTGGGAACTCGATTGATGTACAACTGTACTGATATGGAACTCGACTGATTTTCAAATTGATTGGTTGGAAATTTGATTGACTGAAATTTGAAAGAGTGTAACTCTTTACTCGCAGATAGAGAAACAGAGTTTTTTACCGGTGGTTTGATAATTTCTTGGTTGGTTAAAAAAGTCGACTAATCAGAGTGTATTTTTGGTTCGTTTGATCAGTTACTCCTTTCCGGAATGACAGAAAGACCACAGTGGTAACTTGCTGTGATCGCTAGTTGAGTTATGAGCAGAAATTCTGGGTTCAAATCCCGGACTCGACAGAATTTCTTAGCTCAGCCCTCTGGTGAAGCTCAAACTGTGGATCGAAATACTAATAACTTTCCATAACATTTTAGTGGAAAACGAGGTACAATAAGCCTAGAGCTTCAGTACAAAGTGGGCATTGGACCACTACCCGTGCAGCTAATAATAATAATAATACTCCGTTCCGGAATGACAGAAAGGCACACTTGGCCTTTAGAATATTGATGGATGGAAAATTACAGAGAAAAAACCGTATGCGAAGACATTGATAATTCTGTTTACGTTTACATTTAGTAAACTAACCAATATGCCACCCTCCTAACAGTTGGATATTGAACCCTTAGTACTAATAAAAATGTATAAAAAGCAAAATTATTCACGTCGTTGTGTCTGACATAATTGCGGGTGTTTTTAATTTAACTTCTTAATATTGCTTAAAGACCCCCAGTGGTTAATTTTTAAATTAATTGTCCTCACAAATTGCTGGCGGATGTACTTTTAATGACGAAAAATTAAAAATGTACTTGCAATTGTCACAGATGCGGATGTATAAATTGATAATCCCTAAGATGTATAGAGGTTATTTAGTGACTAACGATGTAATTAGAGATGCATTTTCAAGGCATGGTGCGTCCCGTGAAATTAGCAATACACTTTTGTAATTACAAGACTAATTGGAATCTTTTATAATGGAATTTCTACTTTACGTTGTATTAATAGTCATAAATTTTTATTGTAATTTATGTATTAATTACGGTTAAACGACACCATTTTTCCAATCAAAATAAATTAGTAGATAAGATCGATACTTGTAACAAGAGAAATTTACTTAATATTTAATTTGCAAACGTGTTTTTCTCTCAGTACCAGATAATGCAGTTCCAAACAAGAACAACCAATTCGTAAACTTCTGGATGCACCTTTTCAGTTACACAAAGTCCAAATTTGCCAAGAAGTATAGGTATAAAATAAACAAAAGCTTCTGAGTTTTATTTTAGAACAGGAATTAACGGACCCAAGATTCAAAATGATAAGTAAGATTAATATTCTGTCTTATATTAATACTATGTACCAAATTAAAATGATACTAAAATCACATTATAAAGAACGCAGAAACAAAATTTTAATACGTATACTGCTCTGTTTGTCTAAAGCCATAAAATTAATAAAAAGCACCAGTGGCACGCTTGCAGGATGAAGATTGTGTGCACACCTGGATGTGGACAATGGATCCACATTATGTGGATCCATTAGCTAATCTAAATTCTTACTTATTGAGAATATCCCCACGACCGTGGATTGTCTCGACGGAAAGAAAGACAAAATTTTTAAACAAATCTTTTTCTTAGACCAATCCAATGGACAACTCTGCCACTGTTACTTAAAACGTCCTAACTAAACATTTTTCAATTTTGAGTTAGTGGCATTTCTTTTAGTTATTTTTCTAGTAGCAAATACAAACGCGAATCTAGGACCTTGATTCTGAAGGATAATTGGGTTTAAGAATTTACTTAATCCATCTCTGAGGGTAATTCCCCACTCCTCCAGCGGGGATCCGCACTTGAGAAAATATATGTTTACACCTTTCAAACAAAAAATCTATAAACCTGCCCAAAACCTTTACTTAATATTTAGTAGCCAACCGACGATTTTAGTAGTCCTACTAAGGATAGTACCTGCCCTTTTACCTCGACTATGCATACAGGTTACATGCTTGGCTACTACCTGAGATACTACGTAGTAGCGCCTTAGCAGCTGCTTAGTTGACTATGCATAAGGCTGTATATTATTAAAAATTATTATTTATTATTAAACATTATTATTCATTCAGTAGCTAAACCTAATTAGTATGATCAACAGCGCGAATCAATTTGGTATGAAGTTGGTATTGACTATCTTGAAATTCTTTAAATTTAAATTTAACTTAAAAGGGTTAGATTGCAAAGGGTTTGTTGAAAATTTTCATAGATTTCAGGATTTCGATTGAAATCGGGCACCGGGGGAATCACCCCCCGCTTTCGTCGGCCCTGCATGGTACACATTAAGTATTGTAAATATAGCGAAAATAGGCATCATTACTAGATTTTGGGTAAAGTATGCAATAACCGGTGAGAATAGGCAAAATATGCAAATTATAATCGGGTCTCTATAAATCATAAAAGAGATATAGTATAAATTATATTATGTACATACTATACTAACTATATGGGGGTTTTCCCAGGAAGAAATTCCAGAAGTTTTTTTCTCAGCTGTTTGTTCAGATACACATCGGATTTCCAAAAGGAGCTTATCGGCATACTGCACTGCACAGAAACACTCCACGAAACATGTATCTGTGACAAAAGCATTCAGATATCTATAGAACAGACAGTAAAGCGGTACTTGTGGCACTCGGGAGTCAGGTCACAGTTGGTTTGGTTCTCGAATACATCCAGACACTAACTGAGATATCCAACTTAAATGTCATTTTCCTTTCATGGGTGAAAGAGCACTAGGGTAACGAGGGTAACGTAAAAAGCGGACGAGCTGGCAAGACACGATTCTAACAGCCTTCCCGATGTGGCCAGAATCAAGCCAATATACTAGATTTTATTTTGGAAACAGGATGTTTTGAGAAATGTTAGGACGGGGAGCCACTGCATTGAAGATAGGGACATGGGCCCAATTTTAGTAGCCTAAGTGCACGTAGGGATTCTCCCTTGCCTTCCCACCTAAAATCCAGAATCCAGAGTAGAAAAATGAAAATATATTTTCACCCGTGGCCTGGGTTACGTTTAGTTTTCGTTAAACAAATTCCTAAGCATAGATTGAGATCAGTTTTGTTCTTGAAACGGACACCCGCCCAAGTACAAACCACGATTTGTATTGCTTGATAGCTGTGATTAACGATGAGTATTTTCACTAAACTGTCGTTGTCGATTTATTCAGTATTACGTCTAAGTAAGTTTAAACTTCCTGACCTACGACAATGTAAAATATCATAAATGCAAATTTTAAATAATATTTTTATTTTTTAAATTGCTGATTGATTAATATTTAAAAATTGAAACATTAGTCCGCTACCAACGACGGTGTGTCTATCGTAAATTATTTTTGTAAGGCAACTTCTTGTAAAATAACTGGGGTTGCAGTGTAAGAGGGGAAATTTAGATTAATTCTAAGTTCAAAGGATCGTTTGGCGTGTTTGCTTTGTGACTCGATGCTTCATTTACTGATTATTTCCACTGGCCAGCTCTGCAGAGCTTAATGTCTTTTACATACCGTAAATTTTTTTTAATCAACGATTTATTTACAATTTAAAATTCTGTATATTTCTTTTCAGAAAAATTATCGTTAGATTGTTTTCTTTTTTTTTAAGTTTTGTAATCTTAATATTTTTGATATTGAGTTTATTGAAGTGCGATAAATTTTTTGATTGCTGTGGATTTATCGCATCAGGTTTTCAATAATTTAGAAAACATTTCAAAGTTATTTTTATATCAGCGAAATTAGGCTTAATGAAACTGGAATATATTAAACAATTAAAATTGAAGCTCTAAGTGGATAAAGGTGCTAGGTAACAAAAATAAAAATTTTGGACCAGAAAACAAAGTAAAAGTAAATTAAAAAATTTCGATTCCAATTCTGTTTTAGAAATTTACTTAGAATTTTAATTTTTCGACATAAGACTGATGCATTTATTTCCTAGGGCCTGATTCGCAGTTTCAGAAATTTTCAAATCAAAGTGGCAGCTGCATTTCTCAATCCACATTCAGTTTTACACGGCAATGATCGCCGAATACCTAGCTTACTAATATATGATTTCCCAAATGAAATTAAAATTCGTTGAGCTTAACTCATAGTAGTAGATATTGATCTGAACTTGAGTTGGTTCGTCAAATTACGTTTTCAATGTATTGCAGACAACTGGAAGAAGTAGATGGTAGACTTCTCCTTCATGCCATAGTAGTAACAAGTAAATCAGTATTTGGGCATTCTAATATTGCTATTTTGGCAATTTCTTTTCTTCATTCTCAAAAGTAATTGGTTATTGATAACATTTCATTGAGAGGATTTCATCTTGAAATCGGTTCTTAAAGTTGCGCAAGTCTTCCGAGATATTTTTTCCAAATCTATGTTTGATGAAACTTTTTAGGTTCTACAAAAGTTTACTGAACACGGTTACCTAAGTGCGTCGACTACTACGCAGAGATTTATTGGAACTTTATTCCAACCGTTCTTCCTCGGCAAGCAATGGCAAACCACCTAGGTAATTTTCCTTAGAAATTCTTCATAAAATGAAGTGGTTAGCCAAAACCCAACCCCTGGTGCATGTAGAAGTTCATTGGTTTCATTAATTGTAAAGATCCAGAAGACTTCTTAGTTCACAAAAACTTGTATCTATAAAGTGTTTACGCAACAAGAAAGCACTAAGGTACCATTGTCTCAATTCAGCATATCGGGAAAAAAAGTCGGGGTTGTGATTGTTTAATAGATAGAATTCCAGAACAAATCAAGTAGAATATTGTATTACAGTTGTTAACAAGGCTAAGTAAAATCCAAAAGGGTGGAAGAACTGACGATTGGTACAACGGGTAGCATACTCTACCTGTAACTAGTAGTTACCTAACTATAAGTAGTAATCGACACAGTAGTTATGGAACCGAATACAATGGGTAGAAGAAGAGCATCATCAGTTGGCTGAAATTAACACATTTTGTTGAGTTAAGTTCCTGGTGTCCACTTACCTTTAAATCTAAGCAGTTCAAGTTTTTTGTTTCTAAAATCATTAAATCATGAAATTATATTTAACTATAAAAAATATTCACCAACCATTAGATTATACTGAAACTGACTCTTCCTAGTTAAGAATGTAGACAGTGACAGCTCCAGAAATATCACAAAGCTCCTGCTGTTTTTCTGTCATGTGGAGAACATCTGAAATTATTACTCTTTAAAATTTTCTGTAAGTGACAATGAGATGTTATTATTTACTCATACATGAACATGTTAAATTAACTGTAACATTTTTTATTTCAATATTATCATATCAATGTAACTGTGTAGGTTTGCTACAAGAAACAAACAAATCAACGGTTTTTCTCTGGCTTTAACTATTTTATTGGTCTTCCTAGATTTGCAATTCATAATTACAGAATAGTGGTTAAGCCGCAGACCGTCTTGAAGTGTTGAATGATCTTTGATCTATTAATTACGTGAACGAGGAAGGCAAATAAAATAATCGAAACCGGTTAGTTGTAAATATTTGATTTTTCTTTGTTTTTTTTTCAGTTGCCTTTAATTCTTCTTTTTTTTTAATTTTAATGAATAAATGGAAAAACAAAAAATGCAATCTAAGTCGATTCTAGAGTATATTGCTTTTAACAATGCCCTTGGGCGATATTGGTTAAGGAAATAATATGTTGTTTTACACCTATTGTTTTAAATATTCAAATAAAGATCAAAGAAACGACGAAACGAAGAAACTAGCAAATAAACGCATGCAATCTATGTGCATGGACTCAGAATCATCGGACTGCACTAAACGTTTTACGTGTTGTACTAATAATTCAAATCGTTCGTTCACCGGTGTGGTGAGATGTATTACTTTGGATAATTTTTACGTCACCATTATTATGATTCAAACTTTTTTGACCGATAAATATACTAAATGAGTAATAATAATAGGTTTTTGTAAAGAGATTTCAAAATGTTAAAAAAATTTTAAGGA
The DNA here is from genome assembly GCA_949152465.1 of Cantharis flavilabris. Classification (NCBI taxonomy): domain Eukaryota; kingdom Metazoa; phylum Arthropoda; class Insecta; order Coleoptera; family Cantharidae; genus Cantharis; species Cantharis flavilabris. Next base: position 17,521,753 of record OX424441.1, read on the forward strand.
TTCGAACCCGAGTCGACCGCTCACAAGATTTAAATTTTCTTTAGATAGAATTTGTGTTAAATGAAAAACTACAATGTGACGATTGATAAAAAGCGGTATTGGATAAGGTGACAAAACGTTTCAAAGTAAATGAAATTTCTACCATTTAATCGTTTAATCTGTTCCAGTGCTCTATTGAATTTAATTTAGTGTCGTGTCTGAATTCGTAATGAAGTAAACTTCTTGCAGAAACACATAAACTGGAGTTAATGTTTTTGATCGTTTTGTATAAATGTGGGTGGTTCCAAGTTCTAAGCAAAATTAAGTTTATAAATCTATATTTCAATCATAATCACTACCTGCTGAGTACTTCAAGAATATTGGTAATTACGTAGAACTGCACCAGTTATTGATGCATCATCGTTTCATGATTGTAACTTTTATCTACAACGTTGTAATATTTTGATTTATTTAGTTTTTCTTTAATGCAATAATTTTCGAGAAAAATTATTTTAATCGTCAAACTAGTCGTGCGTTAAGTCATCATCGACTTCCTGAACTTAACCTCATTTATTTCTCTTCCTATGAGTTTGTGAGTTTCTCACCTGGATCATTCAAAAAATATTTGGTGCAATAAATCTACAGCATGTTCCATTCGAGTATGCCAAAAAGTTGGCAAATTAAAGTAGATGATCGCAGTTAAAGCAATCAAATATTAATTAAAAAAGTGAAAATAACTAATGAGAAAATTTAAATTATCTTTGGACAAACCACATTCGAAAAAACAAAATGTTACCTGTCCTTACCTACAAATGCATAATCAATCATCTATTCAGGAACTAATTTGCTTGCTCAACCCTGACACTTAACCGGCTATTTTACATGCCAATTACACAAGAATACACAAGTTCCAAATCTATTTAATATTTAATTACAGTTTCGGTTTAATCCCGCAAGACAAGCAATGGGACTAGGGCGGCGATTTTGAAGTGTCCCCTTATAAAGGGTGACATGACATTGCTACATTCTGGGGTTGCGTGCCACCAATTCAAGTAGAAAATACTAAATATTTGTTATTTCATATTAAAGCGATTTGTATTACTAGGAATAACTCCTGTGTAGTCAAGATAAAAAATTTAATATGAACCTCAAATATTCAAATCTAAAATTTTCTTTATTCCTCCCATGCGATCGTCTACTGAGAAGCGTAGCGGGAAAAAAATTAAATTTGGGGCAATTGTTTCAATTCTGACCAAATCGAGTGTGTTCAGCTGTTGATTAACAATAAGCGTGAAACACGTGTGTTGCAGGTAAAACATCATCTCAATTAATAAAGTATAATTAATTATTGATTTATGGTGGCGTGTGATGGTGCATCAAGATCATGCAAACCGATAAATGAAGTCACATCGATTTTCCTATAGAAGCTATGCAATATTTTATCTGTAATGCATAATTAATTAAATTATTTTGTTATAGCAGTTACGTTTACTAGTACCCTGCGCAAATTTTACCGTTATGTGCAATTTCATGACCTCAAAGAGCCTTGGCTGTCATTACGACTATATGACTAATCGAAATCTTGTCATGTATTATATTTAACACTTAACTTAACTACATGGCACAATTATGCCAGAATTGTGCCCAAGTGCTTTGATTTAATTTTGAGGGTTAATTTCGTATAAAGCAAATATTATAATGTTTTTTTTCCCATTCATAAAGTAAATTTTGCACTTAACCTATAAAATGTCGTAAGCTAACTTGTAAAACAGATTAACTGCTAGTTAAGAATTAGGAATGCATATGAATACCATTTGAATGTCGCTGTGAAATAAAAGAATATTTGAAATTACAGCATAATTTTAAAATCATCAAAGCTCATCTTGAAATTACAAGCTCACGTTTGAGTTAGTTCGCACGATTTGTGTTATATATACGTTATAATTTGTAAAATCTGAAGTTAAATTTAAAAAGTAAGTCATGTTCTAACGATTATACTGTTGAAAACATTATAAGAGCTGATTGATATATTAGAGTAAGTTGAGAGCATTCACTATCCTATTTACAATAAATTTATTTTTTTCGTATTGATTTCAATTATAAAAAAAATATTGTAAATTACCTGGCAATTTAATATAAATAGTACCACATTTTCACGACTTTTGTTTGAATAAACATGCAATTTACTTCTAATTTACCGCAATCATAATCATCATCTCACTATGATTTACCTTTACCATAATTTTATTGAACTTCAAGTTGTTTTATTCCAACGCCTGAATAGTCGTGTGGGCAATACATTGTCATGAGGAGAGGATATGTAGTAAGTTCGAATCACGATACAATTGTAATCCGTCAAGTGATTTTTTTCCAAATCAATTTTATCGTACAATAGAAGAACCTAGTAAGTCGGGTTACTAGAAATTCAGTTTATGAATGTTTCTGGTAGCACAATCAAGTATATTATTGCATTAATTAACGTAAAAATTATAAGATAAAATCGCAATTTTAATAAATCGAGTTACTAGGTTCTTTGATTGTACGGTATAACTCGAAAATTCAAACTTGAACATATCAAATTCATATCAAATTGAATTGGAATAGTTTTTTAAACCATATTTTATTGCCCAAAGTTTCGGGTCGTTTTATATTGACCCATTTTCAAGGTTGAAAATTATAAATTAAGTAATTAGTATTTTGTAATTTATTTTTGTTAACAATAATTTGTCCAAGTCATATAAATTTAAACAACCTTTTAATATACTAATAATTTTTAACCTTGAAAATAGGTCAATATAAAATAACCCGAAACGTTGGACAATTAATAAAATGTTATTAAAAAAAGACCTTTAAACTCAACTATTTTTAATCTCATTTAAATAAAAATCAACGGTAATTTTCTACTTAAAAATTGAATTTTTGAAACATTGGAACTAAAAGATATATACTTCTGTCACAATACATATGGTGGTCACCCAGACCCACCCTGCGTTATAGTGCTACCATGATTGTTTTTTTTTTAAACCTATTCTTTCATTTCTCAATTGCTGCAAATTAGAAGCAAAAAAAGAATTGGGAATCCTAAGCAAATAACCTATAGTTTCTGATCAGTGGCGTATTTGCGGGGGGGGGAGACCCCTCTGTAACTAATAGGCTCGTTCAATTACTATTGTAAATTTGAAAAATACTTTTATTATAATCAAACCATCAACAAAGAACGAAAACTATTTTTGTATTTCATATTTTCATTACACCGCGTGACCTTGAATTTTGAAAAGATGAGAGCAATCGCCCTGTCCCCTTAGACCTTAGAAAAACATAAATTCTTACAACAAAAAGTTTTAATTTATTAAAAACCAAAACATAAATTTATTTTCGTTATTACTACTACTTTTTATTTTTTATATTTAATAAATTTTTATTTTGTCGCCCCTTACGGTAATAATGGTCTGAATCCGCTACTGTACTCAAGAGTATTTTTTACTAACTCACTGTCGAATTTTTGACAACAGATAATTTAGTTTAGTGTTTAGATTCCCAGGTTTATCTTTTACGTTTACATAACCTATACGTGGCCGAGTACAACCTGTTACTCTTTTAAATCTTCAGATGTCCGTTCATGAATACTATGAATTGTTCATTAATATTATGAATTTTGTTTATCGGCGCAAAAATGATGAATTTTGTAATTGTTGTAATTTCCCTCGTTTCCAAAGTACTACTTGAATAATTTATATTGTAATCTTGATCTAAAATTTTTTTCAGAGAGCAATAAATTAAAGAAATTGAAGGTGATTTTAATAGTACATTTGTCATATATTTCTATACAATAAACAGAGACGGCATTAGCTCTGGAAAGGTACCTATTGAACGGACACTATTAAGCAGACTTAAAATTTTTAAAATAAACATAAAATAGCATTTGAACTTAATTTGCTTTTCTTTCATTACTGCTGGTTTATTTTGAAATATATGTTGGTGATGACTTGCTGTCTGATAGTTTTAGGAATCCAATATGACCAGCATTATGGTGAGAAGCCTCATTGGCGCAACTAGGTATAATATTTTGGGGAGGCTAAAACGAGGACTTACTTCGATTACGCTTTCTATATTAATAGAAATATCCATTATTTTACCGTAGTCAATTTATTTAGGGAGAACTAATCCCCCCCCGGCCCCCCTAGTTACGTATATGGCCTACACCGGCAGACTACAAAGCGGGTTACCACGGTTCCAATCCGGGTCGCCTCAAATAATACACTGCTGTGATGTAAAGCCCAAGATAGATCTGTAAACTATGGGGAAGGCAACGGAAAATCATCGCATTAATTAAATTCCCTAGTACGTCATCTTGGCTTCAGCCTAGGGATCACCTACGCACTGCATAATGCGAAAAAAAGAAAAATTTAATTTCAATTATTTGTGTAGAAAAGACTTTGGACCAAACTGGCTCGTACCATAATTGCTCTACTTTTTTGAAAATAGCATATTTATTAATATTTTAGGGTTTTATTATTAATTAACCGAGTGGAACTCGGTTGGAATTTGCCGAAAAACACTATTTACATTCAGGCAATTAGAACTTCATCTAACAGCATGGCATATGGTGCGCACTGGCGGTTGGTACTGAAAGTATGATCAAGGGCAAAGGGTGTAAATTTTTTCGACTATTACAAATTCAAAATCTCAAATTTAGTTATTAACCAACGTAATTCATCATTTGCAGCAAAATTGTGAAAAATAGTAGGTATACTGGGTGCTGATTGACTTAGCCGAACACAGGAAATTAACATGCAAAAATTTATTTATGTAAATTCCTGCTTCCCTAATTATTTTAAAGAAAAAATGAAAGACACAAAAATAATGCAGAAATATAAACCACGAATGATAACGCCATTAGATTTATCTAGTTTTTACTTAAAAGGTCAAAAAATGCTTTTGAACTTGTTAAAAGTTTCATTTTACATGTAAGTTTCCATGGTAATTATTTTTGAAAATAAAAATTAAATTGAATTCATTACATGGCCAACGCAAAAAATAAAAATTTTAACAATTTCAAATGAAATTTTCGACCTTTTAAGTAAAAGCTAAATGGAATCTACTGGTGTTATCATTCGTAGTTTATATTTCTGCATTATTTTTGTGTCTTTCATTTTTTCTCTAAAATAATTAGGGAAGCAGGAATTTACATAAATATAAGTTTTTACATTTTAATTTTGTATGTTCGGCTAACTCATTCATCACCCGGTATATATCTTGGGACTACACTCAAAAAAACCATTCCTAATAAAAGCTTTGTAGAATTTACTTAGACAATTTGTTGAAAATTTTAGAAGACCTTGTAGTAAATTTCTATTAAAATTTGTAGCAAAAATTAAATGTAGCATTTATTACTACAAAATTTAAAATTTGTACTACAAAAAATAATAAATACTATCACACTACATTATTTATTAGAAAATTTACTACAATTTGTGAAACTTGGTATCACAAAAATTTACTACAAAATTTTATAGAATATTACTACAATTTGTATATGCCACTATTTTATTTAGAAATTGTAGTAATTTGTTCTACAATTGTAGTAAAATTTGCCACAAATTTTTTTCAGTGTAAGTTGACTTTTCATCCTATGTACGATTTTCACACGGGGAATGAAAAATGGCTCCTTAGTCCCATGATGTATAAAAAATGTATAATTAAGTCTGAGACTTAAAATCAGGAAATCTTAGGTAGTCATACTATAGACAATTTCTTTTTATAGTGTTTAAAAAGAAAATTTAGAATCAATCTTGGAGGAAATCCGGGAAAATGTTTCAAAAAATGAAATCTAGTGTACAAAAATTTGCCACATAGAAGGAAGTTGTTCCGTAACACAGTTGTTATTAGTAATTTGCACAAATATTCGGAATGAGAAGAAAACTTGCAAAATATAAATTCAGTTTGAGGGGGGCCCCCTTTATATTGAATATTTTTTGTTCGGTTAGTTTGTGATCAAACTAACACTTTTTGTAACAGTAAATAAAGTACAAAGCCAGCCTTCAGTCATGGACAACTTTACGTCGCTATTTTAAGAGGCTTTTATGCAACAGAACTATGAGCAAAAGAAAGGTAAATTTTTGTAAATTTTCAGAGTATTTCTCTTTGAATGCCACTGTCGGAATTTGTGGATTTTCAATATGCACTTCCGATGAGAAGTAAAACACTTAATCGAAATTTTAGCAAATAATGTTTTGCTTGACTCAGTTTATTGCGAGTATGAAATACAAAATCTTAAAGCGAAATATATTTGGAAAACAAATATTTGATTGATCGATTGGTTATTTATTACCATTTTAGAAAACCTTTTTATGATAGCATTTTTTACTTTGTTATATTTTTTGGGTTTAAAACTGTCTACTCATACAACATTATCTTGGCTGAATATATCATAATTTTGGTGATTTCGTGAGTAAGTGTACACGTACTTAATTGTCCACCAATCATCCGTCTCAACGGCCTACACCACGAAGACCCAGTTGGTTTTTCGCACGCTTCTCATCAAATGGACAAACACAGGATCGTATTTTTTCTTGTAGAATATTTTTAAAAATTCACATGAGTAATATAAAATAAATTATTATATTTTTTAATGATAAAATTGATTTAGAAGATCTTTAATTGGATTGTTTTTTAATGGCTTTGTAAATAATTACTAATTAAGTTTTTATTGATTCTATAATTATTAGCTTTAATTATTATTTTATTGAAAAGTGTTATTTGAAAATGTTAAACAATAGAATGGCATTTTATTATTAATATGACTGCTTTTATAACAAATTGTTTCTTGTTATAATACCATCCTGTAGTAGACGGTGAGCCGCAAAGGACTCCGGACTATTTCTTATTGGCGTGGACCGCAGTAAATCTCATTACGGCTCGTCCCTCCGTGTAAATTACTGCTTGCTCATTTGTGCCATGACTGTGTGTTTTGTTCACAAAATTTATATATTTTCTGTAATTTGTCTTCAGAATTCTTAATTTACAAGTCTTAATTAACTTGTATAGTTGGCAACATTCCTTTTGAACGTATTTTTTGAATTATACCCTTGAGACAGTTATCCTTTTGAAACTTATTCGAATTTAAGACTCTTAAGTGTGAACAAGCCTTGGTCAAGCTCTGATGAAGTGGCGTCCATTATCAGGTCGCTGATGTGTTCAGAACGAGACTATTGTTAGAAGCAGCTTTATGGGCCTTAAACAAAAACACCATTACTGATCTGACCGCTACCCGCTCATTTCTCGCAGTAAACTAGACTCGGGGCTTGTGTCGCTCACTATTAATTATCGTTTGGTAATTACTCAAAAAATGTAGTCAAAACTTTTTTTCAATTCTATCAATTCTATCAATCTATTCATTGCTCGTGATTTTTTCAACGTTTAATGACATTCTCAGACATCTTCCTAAGAACTAGCGGATGCTCTTTTTTATTTATTTAGATATGTGCTTACTAGATCATCTTATTTTTAGCAATAACAATTGATTTATATGCATTAGAGAGCACTATAATATAGTGTGCACGATCAAATAGGCAAGAAGCCGTTTAATAGAGAATCCTACTGTTTTATTAATGGTTACCATGTCGGGATTCCACAAACAGACAAAACTTGTTACCGACAGCGCCATCCCTGCAGGTCAAAGAACTAAAGCCGCATGATACAATATCAATCACTTGTTTCATTAGTCAAATGCCTTTTTAATGACTCTTTAGTATTGTGGTGAAATAAAGATCATGCACTGTCTCGGCTTAACCCATTATTTTAAGAGTAAATACTTTTCAAACTTTATTGCTTGTTTTAATCAATTATTTCCTACATTAGAAATTAGATTTAAGATTTCTATTAACTCCACTTTCATTTTTTACCTAAAAATTCGTTCATTTTATTATTTTGATGCACAAAATAATATTCGTAACCTTCCAAACGATTATTTATTAAAACGCGTCACTATTAGCGGCTTCTTAATTTACGGAAGTTGTCTTCATACTTTAACTATGTATATCTATTTAATAATATTGGAATGTGTAGCTTTCTTTACTACGTTGAGCTACAGATTCAATAAAATCAATTAACTGCATTGCGAGTAAACAGTATGACATTCCTGATTTTATAAAATTAATGTAAAAGAAGAAGGCAATATAACTGAAACATCAACACGACGTTTCGGCGGCCGATTCGGCTTAGCCGTTTCGGCGTGAAGTCGTTCTAGAGCAAAAACAGTAGAATATGAAAACGTTTCGCAGTAATGACACCTGCTTGTTTGTTGAGGTACAGTGATTGATTTTATGCATTTGTTTATTAAAGTGTACATATATGTACGAGGAATGGTTTGGAATTTTCAATTCGATCTTAATGGAGTTGTAATGAACAATTCAATGCAGCTATGGTGTAAATCTTAGTATAAATCATTTAATTCTAAATCATTGCTCTGTTATGATGTAATCAAAGAATTCAAATGTCAGGTTCATTTTGGTTGATGGCTACGCATCAATTTATGATTTTAAGAAATCAGATAAGAAGTACTATAACTATATTGCTAATAATTGTTATCTTCCCAGAATAGCAGAATTTCCTTCTCACTGCAACGAAAGATGAATTGGGGTCTAAGTTAACTTGGTCCAACTTGAAACAAATTCCCTCATGAAGTAACGAAATTTTGTTAAATTTGCGTAGATTTTTCTACTTTCCTCTGGACATTGCAATCAAAAATAAAGTCACTAAAAGTCACAGGTGATGTCATATTTGTAATCACCACATGGTGGCTTCTTTTGAAGTTTATCGTTGAACAACTGTTGGTTAGGTGATAACGCTTTGGTTTGTACATTCATGTTAGGAATCTGGAGATTTGTTCGTTGTCTGATTGATCTGAAGATGATGTACCATTTGGTTGTATGGTAATTTTCTTTCCGACCATGAAGTCGTCTTCATTTAGTATCTGTTCAAGCAGCTACGGGTACATGTCAGATACTCAGACGTATGGAATGGCATATGAGTGATTTTTCTCATAAACTCACCTCGTATCTGGTTGAATAAAAGGCAAAGTAGATTCTAGATTAGATTACTTAGGTGGACGATGATATATTCCATTTGGAGGTAGTTTTTTTTTCTTCAAGGATTACCAACTGTATTTTTTTAATGACTAAATTATCCTTTGGGATGACAAGGATACATAAATCAGACGGTTGGTTCAAAGCAAAAATGGTTGACTTTGAAGAAAAGATATTGAAAAAGGAAAGACGAAGCATTAGAAATTTATAAGAAACACATGGATCATCCATCAGAAAGCAATGTCAACGAGATCAAAGAATTGTTCCTAGCTGCAATCTGTAGAATCATTACAAGGATCTACAAAAATGTTAAATATTCCCCTGCTTGTGCTGTTCCTCTTATCGCGACTGTTTTCATGTAACTCACGTAGAATAAGATTTTATTTACCCGTGGACCCCGACGGAGCTTGCTCTTGCAATATTTTGACTATTCACCACGACGAAAAATACTTGCGACATCTTTGTCTATTGCAGTATCCACTTCTCTATCTATTCATAAATGTCAACTATGACAATAGTATAATGGTGATGTCATCCGCCAAATCAAAAATGTTTACCTCAAGTGATGTTTTTTCTTAGGAAAGGCTAAGAACTCCATCATAACTTTCTAGAGTAACAGACCTAGTGTGACACCCCGTTCTGTTTCCATGTTCTTTCGTTGCCATTTTAATAAGCTTGGCCATATTTTCGACAGGTTTTTCGATAGGATTTTCTATTACAAAACCGAAACTGGTTTTTGGTTAGTGACAATAAGTTTGGCTTTCTTTCGTTTCTCTGGATGAACATTGAACAATATATACTTTTTAAGATTATGCAAACCCACTACAGGTTTGAGCCCAAACCTAAACCACATCTTCTCAGTAAAACAACCAGTTCTATGCATCACATCAGCTCCAATCACAAACATACCACCAACTTCGGTACTGGCAGGTTCAAAAGTATTTGAGCATGTACAGTGGCTAACGAAAATATTTCAACCCTCCTATATTAACAATGTAAATTGCATATTTTGAAGCCGTTTTTTGACATATAAAAATTGCTTTTACTGCAAATCTTTTTAGACAATTTTTATTAAAATTTTCGTTGTCTTTAATTTTGTATCTATACATTTTTTAGTTTTGTCGCCCACCTTCGGACTGGCAGCGACTTAAATCGGTGCAACGAAATAGAACTATGTACTATGTGTGTACAATTACTATGTACTTAATTGTCCCTTAAATTCACAAAACGTAGGTGTCACTCCAGAGGGTCTGGGGGCATGGAATGTCGTCAATTCGAGGTATTTGGTAAAGAATGTAGTGGAGGGCATTCCATGCCCCCCAGACCCCCCGGATTGACACCTACATTTTTAATTTAAAAAGCACTGGGGACATACACAGAGGCTAAAGATAATATTAGAACCCTCTTATGTTAACAATGTAAATTGCACATTTTGAAACCTTTTTTCGACATATAAAAATCGCTTATTTTACAGCAAATCTTTTTAGACATTTTTTGTTAAAAATTTTATTGTCTTCAATTTTGTACCTATACATTTTTCAATTTTGTCGTCCCATTTTTGACTGGCAGCGACTTAAACAGGACTCTGTAAAACACAAAAAATATTGTTATCTACCTATATCTCGGAAGCGGTGCGACGAAATGAAAAAATGAACAGGCTTTTTTTCTTGAAAACGCAATTCTCTACATTTTTGTTTATAAGCATTTTTCTATTTTCACCTTTTTCGTGATATAGTGCTTGTAACTCGGAAACTGTCCATTACATCAAATTGTACCCATGGAGACATTATTTTTTCAGAATGATGCGAATTACAATATATCCAAAAATTAGTCAAATCCACAGAAAGACATTTTCTTATAAGAATTGTGCGGAGTCCTTCAGACTTGGTAAAGTTTTTTTTTTAATTTTAGGAAACAGAAAATTTACTCTATAGGGTACAATCAAAAACCTATTCAGTCGACTTGATAGATATTTTCCTTATTTTATTATTGCAATAATTTGTTAGTCCATTATCGCTTAAACTACCAATATTTATGAGTAGTTTTTCGACTTACTAGGTTGTTTAATTGTACGGTAACCACTGTTAAATTAAACGATTGCTTTGATCGGTTAAGTAAAGAGTAAATGAAATGCAACGTTGGTGTGGTATAATTAGCCAATTTATAAATAAGTAATTTCTTGGTTCGAATCTCAAACTTGACACAAATTAATATAATATAGCCCAGCTCAAAAACATTATTTGTTTTTTGTAAGAAATCTAATTTTTAAATTAGTTAAAGTGCAAATTTTTAGCACAGCTGTACCGTAAAGAAAATGTTATTTTTATTTCTAATATAAAACTTTATTATCTATATAAAATGGGGTAACAGTTTTCAATTGCTACTGTAGTGGCTTGAAAATCATATACTAGTAAGACTGTGCAGTCGATAACGTTTACCACATGGCTGCAAATGATGACAGTAATGTATGTCCAAAATAGAATAATTTTTATGCTTTGCTATATTTATTGAAGGAAATGACACATTCAATAGAAAAATATTCAAAGGTTTAAACAACACCCCAATAAGATTATGAAACATTTTCAAGTACACAGGGGGCGGGGGCGGTTTTTTCGTTCACTTATAGAATTAACTTTTAATATTAAACCGTCATAAATGCCGAATATTTTCAATTTATAATTAATAAATTACATATTCATATATTTATTTTGATGATATATATAATAGTCGGTTTATAAAATAAAAATTTTATCCCAGATAAAATGGGTAATAAAACCACAATTTAATGAAACTGCGTGTAATTTGTGGATTTAAAAAAATAAACATTAAAAAATTAACAAATTTTTATTGCTCGGTTTAATTTGGTTTTAACACCCTGTAATTTGTCTTGTAATTATCAAAATTTATTGAGTAATTAAAATTACATCCTTTGTTTGAGTTTTACATAAAAGTAGAAGAAGCACATTTGCTGATCATTGTCGTTTTGAGAATTAAATAGAAAAATAGAATTCCAAAAAACGAGTTTCGTACTAAAAGTTTTCTGTTTATGTTTGCAAAAGTCTATATTCGCATTTACTCTGAGTAAATTATTTACATTTTAAGCTTTTATCAGTATCCGTCTGTCCACCCGCATAATTCAAATTTTTAATAAGTTCTCTTTATGTTAAATATTAGGAGTTACCAATCACAAAACATTAAAACTAAAACCCGGAACTATGTGTAAATACAGTGGAACTTTGTTGGAGTGCAATCTGATTGACTGAACTGCGCGGCTTGAAAGACGCATAGACCCATAACTCTTCTGTTTGTTTTAGGTTTGGGAATCATTTGGACAACTTTACATTGCATTGGTAAATATTCTAGCCTTGAGATGTCACTTGAGATCCGCGCTACGCCTATGATTGCTTGAGTCAAGTATTCTGTTGTCTAATATCTATGCTTTGATTTTGGTATCATTGTAGTCCTTACCTTAGTGCATATTCTTAGGAAATGCATGGTTTGATGAGTAATACAAGCATGATTTGATCTTTTTTCCTTTCAAAAGCAAAAGTCAATAACATTTGGGAACATTTTTGATAGCCACATTTGGCTTCTTCGTCCATCACATTGAGTAGTTACTAAATATTCTTGAACCTTGGAACCACGACTTTGTTCTAAATTTAGAACTTTCATTCTCACATTCCTGAAACCCAAAATGGAAGATTGAAAGCTAACCTGCTTCCATAAAATGTAGGATGACCACAAATCTATTATAAAAATTGGAGAAGAGAGAAAACAAGAAAAAGCTAAAGAAATATAAATACTAAACACAAGTAAATTATGTTAATTTTTATTAACCGAATGATTGATTCGAAATGTGTCATAAACTAATCTTCATCTTCAGTTTCGCTTAAAGAGTCAGTTTGTAAGAAACGTTTCGGAAAACGGATGTCTGAATAATAATTTGTTACTATTCCTTTGTTGATTGTTATGGATGGTAGTTGAGGTTTAGTACAAGATGGCTTAGTCGCACTTGAACCACTAAATTTGTCGATTTTATTTTGAGCTGGTTGGGGTTGTAAATCATTATTTACGTTCTTAGTCTTTAAAATTGGAAGGAAGCCGTCCATATCTGAAGTATCACGGGGTCTTTTCTTGTATTTTCCAACAAACTTTCCTTTACTCTTTGATATTAAAGGATATTTTGGTAAATTTGCGCAATAAGGAGAAGAACCAGCGCTCTCCAAATATTTACGTTTCGGATAACTTGCACATCTCCAACAGCAATCGTTGTTCATATTTACAGAAGCCACTGCTTGATATGAACTCGATGGGATGTAATTTGACTTGCCAATAAATTCCATTTCCCAATCTACATTGGTTACATCAATGATTTCCTCTAAATTGTCCTGCATTACTACAAATATTCCTGTCTAAAAAATAATAAATTAAAAATATTTCAAGATAATTTACCGAAATTTAAATTTACTCGTCAATTTTCATGCACTTACTTTCTAGAACTGGGCTTGACTTATCTCATTTAAAATGCATATTGAGATACACAAGTAATTTTCGTGCACATTTCCTAATATGATAAATTTGGAAAAGTTATTGGTGGTTATAATAACGTGAATAATTATTTTTAAATTAAGTAACCAAATTTTTCCAGGTAACTAAGTTACAAAACTTTTCCCACTATAAAATCAAAAGGATCCCCCCAGTTTGTTGTAGTTTTTTGGAACTTTTGATTTTTTTCTGCTATTTTTACGAAATAATTAAAAACTCAAAAAAATCAGTTTTTCGGTAGATAAATTTTATTGTGTCTACTGTCACATTTTGATAAGTTGGGAAAACTTTGAAATAACGCAAATAAAACAAAATAAAATAAACTACAGGGTGGTCAACTAAGGAATTCCGATTTAAAAGAGAAATAAAACAAAAACTATCAAGTCAATTTTAATTTTTTTTTTTTTACAAATAATGTTCAGCTCTTTGGAAATTCATTTCTTAAAAATTACGCTGTCCAAATGTCCACCGTTTTTCTGCTGGTACTCTTCGAGTCGAACCCCGAAATTTAGAAAAACACGTCGCAAAGTTTCTGCACCGATGGTTTGAATTTCCTGGCGGATATTTTCCTTCAACGCAATTAGAGTGCGGGGATTGTTGCGGTAGACTACACTTTTGAGGTATCCCCATAAGTAAAAGTCGCAAGGTGTCAAGTCCGGGCTTCTGGGGGGCCATGGAAGGTCTCCACGCCGAGAAATCAATTTTTCAGGAAAAAGTGCCTGAATAACAGGTAAAGACCGATTTGAAGTGTGACAAGTGGCCCCGTCTTGCTGAAACCAAGTGTCCCGATTGTATCCATCAAAGTCTTGAAGGGCTGGTTCAAAAAAATTGTTCAACATGTCCACATAACGTGCAGAATCCACTGTTACTGCTCGGCCGCGTCCGTCTTCGAAAAAGTACGGGCCAATAATGCCTTGTGCGTGTATTGCACACCAAACTGTGACCTTCAGACTATGCAATTGAGTTTCATGTTTCTGTTGGGGGTTTTCTGAAGACCAATACTGGCAATTCTGTTTGTTTACATAGCCGTTCAGATGAAAATGGGCTTCATCAGAGAAAAAAATGTTGTCGTACGCTTGAAATCGGTTCACCATTTCATTGGCGTAATCAAGGCGTTGTTGATGGTCCCCTGGCTTTAATTCCTGCACTAATTGGATCTTGTAGGGGTGCATGTGTAAATCTTTATGAAGAATGTTTATCAATGACGATCTCTTCACATTTAGAGCGGCCGCGCGCCGGCGTGTCAAGAGGCCCGGTTGGTTGCGAACAGATGCTCTCACTCGCTCTACGTTTGCATCGTTTCTCACAGACCGTCAACGGTTTATCACTCGCTGGGGCAATGTCGAACCAGTTTCTTCGAATGTTCTGACCCATTTCCGAATGAGTTGAGCACTCGGACATTGGTTAAGATTGTGCAAAGCATAATGTGCACGAAAACGACGACGCACAATAATGCAAGAATTTTGATTTTGGTAATAAGCGCGCACACAGAACGAACGCTCCTCACCCGTCCAGCGAACCATGGCGACTGAATTTCCATGAGCCCCTCCTTCGTTTAAGACCAACTCCACTTCTCTATTCCTATTCAAAACAATTTTAGAGCGCTTGTAAATCGAAATTCCTTAGTTGACCACCCTGTATATTAACCTAAGCTAAGTCAACACAAATCTAACCAAACCTAACGTAAATTCAACTTTTTTGAAGTAAAGGACCTTAGCCTAGCATTCCTAGCCCAGGAAGCCTATGTGAATTGGATGAATTCGTAGGTGAAGAGCTTCATAGAGTTAATATCTGTAAAAAAAATTTGTACACAGGATTCGGAATTTCAATGAAATTCATGTAGTAATTCTAGAGATTTCCAAGAGAATTTTCAACAAGTGTAAGTTTATGGGATATAGTACAAACCAAATAAATTTGCCGGTGAGTCATTGTTTAAAATGATCTGAATTAAGCTGGAAATGCGTTTTTGTTTTTAATTTATTATAGCTTTCTCTTTTCACCGCAATTTGAAACAATGTAAATGTCACTATCAAAGTGTTGCAGGTTATAAACAAAAATGAAAACCATTTTAAACAATGACGCATCGGCAAATTTATTTGGTTTCGTACTATATCATGGATTTCGAATGAATTCCAATTATTTCCTGAAAATTCCAGTGATTTTTAAAGATATTCTAGAAATTCCACAACTTTCCAAGAGAATTCCAACCAAATGAAAACCTTTTTTAGTTTTTAATAAATTTTAATTACTTCTAAATTTAATTGAGTTGACAAGAATTCTATGGAATGCCAATGATTTTCAAAATAATTCCAAACAAGAGTACTTACCGATATTTACTTGATTTACACACCACTTTGCCTGTCAGCCATTTGTTCTTTTTTAATTCTTCGTTAATTTTTAATTCTTTGCCTTACTCAAATTGAGTTTGTTTGGAATCATGAGCATTTATGATTTTACCAATCATGATTGTTAGAGTGCACCACTTGGTAACCATGTTTTTGTAGTAAAACTAGGTAAGTGAAATTTCCAGGAACTTGAAAAACCAGATTGCCCATGTCAAGTTCTCTCTCTCTCTCTTTCTCTCTCTCTCTTTCTCTCTCTCAGGTTCCATCGTTCTACGTAAGAACATAGTGGCATCATAGATAAACCAAAATCTCGTCCATTTTGATGATTTGACTTATATTTAGTATATGTTCTGTGGTTCCTCTCCTCGGCACAAATCCGGATTGTTTTTCAGAAATTTGTGGCAAGAGAAAACTCTTCAGTCGTTCGTTGATTTTGTGGAGCATTATCTTGCTTGCATGTGGGATTAAGGCAATTAACCTGTAGTTGTTACAGTCCGTTGGTGAGCCTTTCTTGTGTAATGCAATGAATGTCGATTCGCACCACTCCTCCGGCCATTTTCCGGTTTGCCATATGGTTTCACACAACAAGTGCATCACTGTCACTCCAACCTCTCCCATCGCCTTAATGAGCTCTCCAGCAATTCCGTCTACTCCAACCGTTTTTCGGTTTTTTAGTTTCTTTATTCCTTTCTCGATCTCCGATCTTAGGATGTTTGGTTCTAAATTCTCACTTCTCTTTGGTGCGTTTGAATCTCTTTTTACCGGAATCTCTGATTTACTACACTTAAGTTAAAAATTTAACGGTTAAGGTCTGATGCTTGACTACTAAGCAGAGATTCGAGCCCGAGTGGTGCAAGAACTGTGTTCTAGCCGCCCCCCTCGACGGGCAATGGCAAACCACCAAGGTAATTTGCTTTGAAAACTCTAAAATGAAGTGGTTAGCCGAAACCCACGCGATACAATTAAATTAATTATATTTCATTTGATAATAAATATTTTATCTGGCTTCCCCTAGTTTATATAAACAACAAAGACTACACGCAAATAAAAACACATTATTACCTACTGTGAGTGCGAGATAGGATTTTTTCACTCTTTCATTTGTTATGTTTAGGATTTTTTCTAGTATTCTAACTATTGAAAACTTAAATAGTTGTAGTTGTAACGAACGAGATCTGGTTATTTGAGTGTCGAGCGCCAGAAGTAATTATTCTTCGGTAATGTGTGTTTGAAATTTGTTTTTACAGTTGCTTCCTACGTTGTAATTGGCATTTAAAGAACTCAACATTCTAATGATTCGAATTCGATTTGTTTCTGTGTGAGGTGAGTTGTATTACAATTATGGTTTACATTTTACTTTGATCTGTGCCGGCTGTTGCTATTTAGTTATCGTTGGCTTATTGGCAAAACAAGAAAACTCCATTTTTGAGCAAATTTTTTTTGCATTTATAGATTGCATTTAAATAAGAGCAAAGTACATTTTGGTAAAAACCAGGAAACTTTATGTCAAAAGTTAAATGAGTATGAACAAGTTCATTTTAAACTAAATCCAATTATAGTTTGTTGTCAGCAGCGGCGTATTATCGCATGAACCTATGAAGCCCGGGCTTGTGGCGCAAAATTTCAGGAGATGCAAAATTTAATTTCAGGAGTTGTAAATTGTAATTACCTAATCATTAATTGTTCTAATTATTATTAAAAATAAGTTTAATTTTCTTTATAAATTTTTCTAATTTAAAAAAAGGTCAACTGAAAAATCAAGGATAGGGGCGCAAAATATATTAAAGGCTTGTGGCGTCACACATAGTTAATACGCCTCTGGTTGTCAGTAACGGTAAAATAAGTTAAGTGCACTTATTTTATTTGGAACAAAATGATGCACCGTTTATTATATCCAAATTGTAAAACAATCAACCAAAGCAAAACCAGATAAGTACTCTTATTCTGTTCTATTATTGTAGTATTATTATTCAACTAGTAATCGTCAGCACAAAATGAATGCAATGAATTTCCTATGCACAAGATAATTATCTTGTTTTTCAGTAAGCCTCCATTGTACTTATCTTGTTTTTATAGTAAACGATTGATATTTTTGAATTATAAACAATATGAAAAGCGTTGAAACTTGGCAAATATGAAGTTCTAATATTATTAAATAGATTTGTTGTCCTAAAATGTTAAATTCGATTTATCTTATGCAATCAAACATTAAAAATAATTTTACTTAAAACTATTATTTTGGAGTTATCTTGTTTTAGCAATAAAACGACGATATAATTTATTGTTGTGTTCTAAACTTCATATTAATTATTTTTGAGTATTATTTTATGTGTGAATTTTGTAATTATTTTGTTAATTTATTTTGATTTTTGTAAAAATTTTGAATATTGTTCGGTTTCCCGCCTACCAGTTAAGTTGGCATTGTGAAATCGTAGGGGAGTTGTAAGAGAAATAAAATATTCAAAAACAAAATTAACCACCCAGTACAATGCTAAGCCCCTTTGGGTGTATTTCAGTACTGGTTTGTTTATTTGTTGTGTTTTTCCTTCAGAAAAGTTATAACTTGAATAATAAATTATTGGTTTGTGGACACAAACCTTCAGTTGGGGAGGTGTATACTTTTATGTTTGTGATTTACGAATTTCTATGTCTATAAGTGTTTTATTATAGTTATCTGGCGCCTGTTATTTTTTCATCGTTACTTAAATGACAAACATATGAGTATAAAAACTTTACAGTGTAACATCAAAGCGCCTTTGGAGCATAATTGTCGTTACAATTCCTAAGCAACATTAAACTGAATTTAAGACCAGAGAAGTTACAAAGTGACAATTGCAACAGAATGGCCAACTTAATAAATCTTTTGTTTAAAAAAGTATATTGTTATAAATACACAGTAGGTCAATTATTCCGTAAAAGGTAATTTTTCCGATAAATTATTTGGTTTGAAGGAAAGTGAGAGTTTGGTGTTAAATTACGATATAATTTGCATTAAGTAAAACGGTTTAAAGAAGGCAATGTTTATACGAGCGTCTTGAGCGTCATTTTCAGTTTGTTTATGTATTAGAACGCACGCCAATGTCGTTTGTGTTTTGCTGTTGACACGTGCCTGGGCTCTGTCCCATTAAGTTACACATATTTTTAGTACTTCGTATACACATATAGTTATGTCTAACGAACCTTTAAAGACCACTTCTAATAATTTATAATATAATTATTTATTTAATCTAGAGTAATTAATATAAGTTTTAAAAAGGTTTTAACACTTCTAGTAATTTATAATATAATTATTTGTTTAGTCTAGAGTAATTAATATATAAGTTTCAAAAAGGTTTTACATGTAAGGGTCGTCTCCGACTCAAGTGTTTACGTGTTTTAAACACCCCACTTTCAAAATGTAACTTTCGATGCATTTATTTTTATATCAGTTGCTGTTTTGCATCTAACTTGAACAGTTGTATGTTTAATTTAATAAATATTCAATTTTTAAAAACATTTGTTTTAATTGGATAAACGTAATTGGCGCAGTCGGTAGGATACCCAAACAATTCTATCGAAGAATTGGCGATTTTTAAATCATAATTGGGTAAATTATAAGTGCAACGTTCCAAATTGTGCATATTGGTGCAAGATCCACTGGTACCTGCTACAGAGAGACTTCTACCGCAGACGGACTTCACCCGCAGTGCAACCCGGAAACTACACCACCAGCAATTCACCCGCTAGACATATTCAACATGTTATTGGCAACCTTAGTTTTGTAAGTACCGCTTATTATTTTCCTTTACCTTAAATTTTGTTATACTGTATTAAAATCTCTATGAGTTTAATTCGCGATAGATCACCTATTAAAATCGCGGAAAATAATTCGAATAATTCAGATTTACAATTAGAAATTAGCGAAATAATTTTTAGTCAATTAAACAAAATTAATCCATTCGAAATGTCTGTTAATTTTGCAGAAATTAAATTGGCTAAAGAGACCATTCCTCAATATGAAGGAGGTAGCAAAAATCTATCATATTTTATTCTTCAATGTGAAAAATTTATTAGGGCTTATAAAAGTCCAATTGAAGCTAGTTCATTAAATAGTTTACTTTTTGAAACTTGTTGCTCGAAGTTAACTGGTGTTGCCAGAGACACTTTAGTAACATCGGATTGTTCCACCTGGGAAAAATTAAAAATATCACTTTTGAATCGTTTTGGAGATCAAAGAAATGAAACCTTATTATTAACTGATCTTAATACATGTTATCAATTATTAAACGAAACATACGATTCTTATTATGAAAGAATTAAAAATAAATTGCAATTATTATTAGAACACGTTACAATTAGGGAACAAGATGAAGGTCTTAAATTATATAAAATTAGTTTGCATAATAAAAGCGCGTTAGATACTTTTAAGGCAGGCTTGTTAGAACCATATCGTACTCACATTTCAAATCAAATTGTAAATTCAATCGAAGATTGCATGCTGCAATTGAGAAATTATGATAATTATAAACAACAAGTCGAATTTTTAAATTTCATGCGAAACAAAGCTCCAAAGCATAATAATACGCACAAAAATATTAATCAAAAATCATATAATCCACGGTTTAACTCGTTTACGCCTCAATCTAATAATCAATTTTCAAATTATCGAACTTTTAATCAAAATCAAGGATATACTAGTAGATTTAATAATAATAATAATTACAATAACAATAATCATAATAATTATAGTCAAAATGAATTTCCGCATGGTCCAGTTTACCAAACTAGACCAGTTCAAAATAAAATTTTTACAAATTCGCAAGTATTCGGAAGAAAACCCGAATCAAAACCTACACCAATGTCGATATCAACAAGAAATACATTTAACCCTTCTCGTAATCGACCAAACGCGTCTCATAATAATCATTTTCAAAAATCCGGTCCAAATAATTTTATATCGGAGGAATTGTATAATATAGAAGAACCAGATCAAATGCAATTAGAAAATCAAGAATATTTTGAAAATATGAATGAACCAATTGAAAATTTTCCAATACCAGCCTCGGAACAATCAACATAGATTTAAATATATTAGCTAGCAAACCCAAATTACCATTTATCACTATTCCTAATTTAAATTTAAAAATTCTCCTGGACAGTGGAGCTTCAAACTCAATAATGAATTCAAATATTGCACATGATAATTTTAAAAATTTTATATTTAAAAAACAGTTTTTAATTAAGAGCATGAATCAAACGGTCGCTAATGACGAAAATGTATCTTTCCCTATTTTGAAAGAATTCGGTATAAATAATGCAATTGATTTTCATGTAATCAATTGGCATGATCGATTTGACGCTTTATTAGGAAGCGAAGATTTATGTAAATTAGGTGCAAATATAAATTATAACAATAGAACGTTAGAGATAGGAAATTATAAAATTCCTTTTTTTCTGGAATTAAACCAAAAAAATTTTAAGCCATTTAAGCAAAGAGTTAAAACTCATATAAAAATTCCCGTGAATATTGATGAAGGCGAAGTCCTTATACCTGAAATTAATTTTAAACAATTTTGTATCCCCGAATCAATTGCCTTTGCAAAGAACGGTTTTTGCGAAGTACCCATAGAAGAAGTACGTAAAATAGACATTAATTTTAAACAACAAATAAAAGTAGAACCAATAACAAATGTAGAAATTA
The DNA here is from genome assembly GCA_949152465.1 of Cantharis flavilabris. Classification (NCBI taxonomy): domain Eukaryota; kingdom Metazoa; phylum Arthropoda; class Insecta; order Coleoptera; family Cantharidae; genus Cantharis; species Cantharis flavilabris. The sequence continues at coordinate 17,543,388 of OX424441.1, forward strand.
AGAAACCAAAAAATCATTTTTCTAATCTAAATATTCAAAATGTTATTCGTACGGAACATCTTAACCCGGAAGAAAAAGCAGAAATTTTAAGTTTATGTAGAAAATACAAAGATATTTTTTACAACGAAAATCACGATTTAACATTCACTAATGCAGTAAAGCATAAAATTAGAACAGTAGATAATGAACCAGTTTTTTGTAAATCATTTAGATATCCTTATCATTTAAAAACAGAAATTCAAAATCAAATAAAAAAACTATTAGACGATAAAATCATAAAACCCAGTATTTCACCGTATAGCTCGCCAGTTTGGATTGTACCAAAGAAAATTGACGCTAGTGGAAAAAAGAAATTCCGCCTTGTGATAGACTACCGTAAGCTAAATGAAAAAACAATTGAAGAAAAATATCCCATTCCTAGAATTGATGAAATTCTGGATAATCTAGGAAAATGTAATTACTTTTCCACCTTAGATCTCGCGCAAGGTTTTCATCAAATTGAGATGGACGTTGATTCAATCAAGAAAACCGCTTTCTCAGTAAATAACGGCCATTGGGAATATGTTCGCATGCCATTTGGGTTGAAAAATGCCCCTAGTACGTTTCAGCGAGTAATGGATAACATTTTTCGCGAATTTCTTCATAAATTTTGTTTTGTCTATATGGACGACATAGTAATTTATTCAAAATCTCTCCACGAACATTTGGTTCACCTTAAACTAATTTTTGATAAAATTAGACAGTACAATCTAAAAGTTCAACTTGATAAATCCGAGTTTTTGCGAAAGGAAGTTGCCTTTCTTGGTCATGTAATTACTCCAGAAGGTATAAAACCTAATCCCCAAAAAGTTATAGCTATACAAAATTATCCCCTTCCAAAGACAATTAAAGAAATTAGGTCATTTCTCGGTTTAATAGGATATTATAGAAAATTTATTCAAAATTTTGCTAGAATAGTGCAGCCCTTCACAAAATGTCTTAAAAAGGGAGCAAAAATCGAAACAAGTAATCCCGATTACTTACGAGCATTTCAGAAATGCAAAGAGTTAATAACAAATGCCCCCATATTAGCTTATCCCGATTTTGAAAAAATCTTTCACGTCACAACTGACGCTTCTAACACAGCTATCGGAGGTGTGTTATCCCAAAATAATAAACCCATTGCTTTTTATTCTAGAACTTTAAATAGTGCCGAAAGAAATTATTCAACAATCGAACGCGAATTATTAGCAATTGTCGATACGACAAAACAATTTAGGCCATTTGTTTACGGAAAACAATTTATTATTGAGACTGACCACAAACCGCTGGTCTGGCTATTTTCAATTAAAGATGCAAATTCTCGCCTCGTTAAATGGCGATTAAAATTAGAAGAATTCGATTATAAAATTCAATATAGAAAAGGCAAAGAAAATCAGGTAGCAGACGCATTATCGCGTATAGAAATTAACGTAAAAGAAACTTTAGATGAAAACTTAGATTTGATGTCAATGACACCAAATGTTGGTGACGATTTAGAATTGCCATTAGATGATCTTGACGACATAATTAACGCCCTTGATAAAAATAACGAATCAATTATTAACGCTAACGATAATACTAACGAAGATAATGAATCTAATAATACTAGACATACGTCACATGAAAACCCCGTGTTTACTATGCCCATTTCTGATAAACCGGTAAATCAATTTGCGAATCGTATAATCTTACAATTAGGAGATCAATATAACGTAGATCATAAAAGAATTTTTGCGAAAAATAACTATACAGTCACTATTAGAAGAGGTAACGAATTACAAAATCTCTCACAAATGTTAAAGGAAATCGTTAATCCTGGAAATTTATATGGAATTTATTTCAAAGATAACGAAATAGAATCAAAATTTTTAAAAATCACTCAAAGTCTATTCAATAATCAGGTAAAATTTACAAAAAGTAATATATTAGCAAAAGATTTAGAAAATTCAAACCAACAAGATGAAGTAATAGAACAATATCATTCAAGTAACCATAACGGCATCACCGAAACTTATAATCATTTAAAATTAAAATATTATTGGCCCGATATGAAAACTAAAATAAATAAATTTATAAATGAATGCGAAACTTGTCTCGCTAGTAAATATGAAAGGAATCCTTACAAGATTCAATTTTCGGGACCCCTACTTTCAAAAAGACCTTTTGACGTTATTCACATAGATACATTCAGTTTTGAAAGTAATAAATTTATAACTATAATTGATTTATTTTCGCGTTACACACAAGCTTATTTTGTAACAGATATCACCGGTATAACAATATTAAATAAATTACGCCATTACTTTTCTCATCATGGCTATCCAAAGAAAATTGTTTGTGACGAAGGTAAAGAGTTCAAAAACAAAGTATTTCAAGAATTTTGCGAATTATTTAAAATTGAATTACATTTTACGACAAATTATAATAGTAGTTCTAATTCACCGATAGAACGAGTGCATTCTACTATTTTAGAAAAACTCAGAATAATTAAAGAAAAAGACCCAAATGAAAGTCCTCAACATTTAATGATATCAGCCGTATTAACTTATAATCAATCAATTCATTCCGCCACTGGTTACACCCCATTTACATTATTATATGGCCCTTATGAAAATTTAAACGCACACGAGTTAGACCTAAGTAAAACGGTTTACGAAATTTATAACGAAAAAAGAAAAGACGAATTATTGCCATTCTATGAACAATTATACCAAAAACAACTCGAAAAAGGTCAAAACAATTTGCAAAATCATAATAAAAATAAAGAATCCACTGTTGAAATTAGTGAACCCACAGTATATTTTACACGGCAACGAATCAGAAAAACGGACCCGTATTATGATAAAGTAAATGTAACATCAATTGAAAAAAATAAAATAATTGGAATACGAGATAAGTCAAAACGACAAGCAAACATACACGTAAGAAAATTAAAAAGACTTAAAAAGAAATTTCCGTTACAGAATAATGGAACTGACCAGTCAAAACCAGGCCCTTCAGGTAGACAAGATTGACACGAACGGATATTTTCCCGAAGACCTAGGTCCAGCAAAGCTCCTCGGTCATTATCATAAGTTTTATTTTTATTTTAATATAAGCGATCTAGAATTAAGTTATTTTAAGTTATTAAGCAGTACTACTATTTTACAGTCAAAAACATCAAATTCAAATCATCTTACACAACAATTAGTTAACATACTAACCGATAATTGCAAATCAATTGAAAAACAACTATCGAAATTTAAATATCGTAACAAACGTGGACTCGTTAACGTTTTAGGAACCGCTATTAAATTCATTACCGGCAATCCGGACAATCAAGATTTAATTGATATTAACAAAAATTTAGATTTACTATATAATAATCAAGAAAAGATAGTTAAACAAATAAACGAGTATAGTTCATTTGCACATCACATAACAATGCGTTACGCGAAAGATCTCGAAACAATTCAAAATAATTTGAATTCATCATTTAATGCAATAAATAAAATAAGTAATTCTCTTGATACCCAGTTAATGATAGAGTACAACAATTACATCAGTCTAAAATTACTAAACATTCTCCAAAGTATTGAAAGAACCATCTCATTAGCCTTTTCGGAAATTACAAATTTAGAAATAATATCGGACGAAGAATTAATTGAAATTATAAATCATTTAAAACTAATTTATAAAAAATCAGAATTACTCGAATTAGATACCGTTCATATTTTTAAGATTTTAGAATTTTCAAAGTTTCAAATTTTTGCAACAAGAGATTTTATTACATGTATACTTAATGTACCTATCCTGGATCCATCCATTTACCAATACACAAGAATTTATCCAATTCCCGATTTGCAAAACAAGGTGCTAATTCCGCCATCGAAGTACCATCTGCAAAGTGTTAGAAAAGAATTATGGACTGACGAAAAGTGTCAAGTGATCGAAAACTCAATCGTGTGTGTAGACAAACCCCAAGTGAACAAGTGCTCTTTTATTCATAATAACAATAATTGTACTTATGCATTAGCTAACAATAATTATAAACTTTACGGACAACTTAAAAACGGAAAAGTTCTAACTTCTTGTAAAACTAAGTTAAGCGTAATTGAAGAATGCAATGATAAAATTAATAATCTCGAAGTGATAAACAATGCGTTAATTTCATCTGAAAACAATTGTAAAATAATTATAGACGATCAAACTTATGTAAATACATTTAATAATTTTACTTTTAATAATCCATTAGCAATTCAAGATCATCAGGCTAGCGCAATTGTAAATTTGCAATTAAACCATTTGGACAATTTAGATGATCTAAAAGAAGAAGCAAAAAGTTTGGAACATCACATCAAAATACATCCTGTAATGCATGTTACACATTTTATCACAACTATTATTATTGTTTTATGTATTTTTGTTGCATTATTATATCTCTTTAGAAATAAAATTAAATCATTAGTTAAGGGGAAGAAAAATGAAGAATTTGAATTATCAGAAAGTCACAGTGTCCAAGCTTCACCGGACACGTTCTTTACTAAGGGGGGAGGAGTTATGTCTAACGAACCTTTAAAGACCACTTCTAATAATTTATAATATAATTATTTATTTAATCTAGAGTAATTAATATAAGTTTTAAAAAGGTTTTAACACTTCTAGTAATTTATAATATAATTATTTGTTTAGTCTAGAGTAATTAATATATAAGTTTCAAAAAGGTTTTACATGTAAGGGTCGTCTCCGACTCAAGTGTTTACGTGTTTTAAACACCCCACTTTCAAAATGTAACTTTCGATGCATTTATTTTTATATCAGTTGCTGTTTTGCATCTAACTTGAACAGTTGTATGTTTAATTTAATAAATATTCAATTTTTAAAAACATTTGTTTTAATTGGATAAACGTAATTATATGCTTCAAATATTCCGGCTGCTTTGTAGCTGTCAACTTCAATGTTTGCTATAAAATCGATCAGTTATTAATATTCACATTGACTCACTTGTTTTTGCAATTTTAATGTTGTCCATATTTGTTATTATTAAATTCCATTGCAAGATTTTTTTTTGACAACTGACATTTATGAGTGTCAAAAAAGCGACAGGTATACAGGTGGCGGTTAATTTAAATAATTGTTTTAGGCGTTTGTTGCTTCGTGGGGAAAAGAAGGGAGCCACCGCTTTAAGGTTATGGTTATTAAAAAGAAAAATAAATTTAAAGGTGTTCATGGAGTTAATCCGTGTAGCACAATTAAAGTATGGCTACTTATTAGAACGGGACTTGAATGTTATTCTTAATATCACAAAAGTTTCAATGTTTCTTGTTGTTTCCGCACTTGATGTAGTATCGTGTGCAAAGAATAGCCAACGAATACATTGAAAAGACTTATTGTATTTAATAATTAGATTCAATTACGTAGGTAATGTTGATCAATTAGCATTAATATGAATGAATTAAAACAAAACATAATGCATTTTCCCACTACCTGTAGTTATAATAACTGTAAACTACGATGGAAAATTATTATAACACGTGACTGATGGCAATATATTTTTGCGGGGCTCTTGGTAGTCTATAATTGAGAACCATACAGGAAGCTATAATGTATTATAATGTTATAATCAGTGTGAATATCACTGGTCCTAACATATAATAACAATCCTTATAGTAATTTAAAAGTTGCAGCCAATAAAATTCAGTTAATTAGTATTTTCCTCGTGATGGCCAATACCATATCATCATTTACGAAATGAATTTTTAAATATTGTTTCATATAATATAATATAATATAGAATAATTGATAATTAATTTGTAGTTGAGAATTTTCAATTTCGAACCGGGTCAAACTAAGTATAATGTGAACCGCAAACGCCATGTCAGTTTAAAAATACTTCACAATCGACAGCTGACAACGTCTGGTCAAAGTCAGTTGATTTTCATTAAATTGGTGTTCTAAATTTAAACTAACGTAGCAAAATTATTAATATATTTTTGTAAGTTCATCGATAGTTTTCTTAATAATAGCATCGCATACTTGTGGGTACAAATGCGTAGTTTCTTTTTACAATTTCGTTAGAGTAACATCAGCACTTCCATAAGGAGCGTGGACGGATGAGGAAGGATCGGGAAAAAAATGTTAATGTTGTTTGGACATATGACAATAATTTTTATACTGCAATATCGGCAGTGGCAGGTATAAATTGAAGAAAGCGTCCACTTTAACAAATTGTTTGCGTTTTCGTTAATAACAAAGAAACTCTAGAATTTATTCTACTGGCAACTGTTGGATTTGGTAATTATAATATTTTATCGATTAATTTCTTCAAGTCACCGCAATATCTGCTGCAAACGATAGCTCGACCATCGATAAAATTGGCTAAGCGTGACTTGTACTTTCCCAAATCTTTCGACGAAATGTGTTTATGATGACGTCCCTATTGTTTTCGGCATTACGTTTAACTGTCGTGGTGACAAGTGTTGCCTTTTGATTGATTTCTTTTATTTAATTCGTTTTTGAAATTAATAAACGATTAGAAGGCAGGCGTCTGGAAATGGTCTGTATGGAATTTATTGAACATTTGCAGGTGCAAGATCAAGTTACACTTGACAAACTGATAGTGATTTTATCATGTGCTAATAAAATTCTGGCTTTTGACAAACAAGATAAGGAATTGTTTGCATTGGAGAAGTGGTAAACTTAATGAGGTTCTCGACATGATTGAGTGGACGCTCTGTATAGAGATCTTATTGCGAGCCCAGCTGTGACAACCCGCGCTGAGTGACGTTTGAGCGATGGTCTCATTACTCGGTGGGAAGCAGCAGTTGCGATAACCGATGACACCTACGCTCTTGAAAGTTCACTTGAATTCTGTATTGTTTCAAACGGGGCGTAATTTGAAGCGTAATAGCTTTAAAATTGAATAAAAAGAAAATTGAGGATTGCAACAGGATAGACGAAACCACAATCTAGATGGATTCGCGAAGCTATACAAATTCGAATAACACCAAGGTATACTTTGACATCATTATGCGTCAGTCACGTTTCATATAGTAGCCGGTGTCGGTCACGATCTTTCAATGACAACCTGACGGATTACCGCCACATAACGCTTGGAATTGCTGGACGCGACATGATGGGAAGCCACGTTAATTTTGCAATTACCTTTCCAACCATTATAAGAAGGCTCACGTACTATAGTTTCAATATAGGCACGCATATTCCCAACAAATTATGTGTCTGCGACTATCATCAATAATGCTCAAAAAAATGACATGAAATATATCGCAACTACCAGCAAAAAATTTAATAAAACCACTTATAATTACTGAATTTGAATATAATTATAAAAATAACGGTAGTTTAATAAATCCAAACCCAATTTTCTATCTCGATACCTCTGCCAATTGAAAAAAACCTATCCACCGTCATATAATTTCTCTGCACATCGAAAGCAGCTCATACGCCTCTAATTCAAAGTCATTACAAATATTATTTGCAAACATTCACAAAACTGATCCATTTTTTCCCTTGACCCAAGTCAATCTCATATTTGGTCACATTTGAAAGCGTTATTTTCTCAAATTCAATGATACGTAGATTTAATAATATAAGCATTTCTTGTGCAAACATTCCCTCCTCAGAATTCAAAATGAAAATTTACTTTCTGAACCTGCTAAAAATTGCTATAGAAATGAAAAAAATTATTTTATTAAGAATGAAAGACAAACTACTTTTGACCCGAAGTTTAGAATATGCAAGTAGCTAAGCGAATGCAAAACTATGAGTATATCTATCAGTTCCGTTTGGACGAGATTTGTAATATAACTAGATTACCAAGGTTGTGCGGCCTAAAGGCCGCAATGTTACATTAATGTACTAAACTGAATAATGATGTTCCAACTCTCAATCGTATATCCAGGATGACTGTCTTATCATTTTGATATTAGGTAATAACTCAACTCTTAATTTACAATTTATTATCAAACCAATAAACGAATGATTTTCTGGCGCTGCAGAATGACTATCTTATAATAATAATATATACGAATCGACGGGTGTCATTTGTACGCATTCAAACTGTAAAATCCGTGTTGATCACGGATAATGTTATCAGTCGGTTATTGTGATAATTTTTTTTGGACACCGGCCACTTTTTCTTCTATTGTGTTCTAATCCAAGTCTTCTAAAATTCGCCTTTTTCTAAATTTCGCTAATTGTTATCAGTTAATATTATTAAAATGTCTTTGGCCCAAAGTGATCACATTAAGCGGATTCTAATGTAGAACAAAAATGTCTACATTTTGTGTAATTTCTTAAAATCATTACAAATTTTTATTTAATTTTAATCAATAATACATTAGAAATTATTAATGCACATATCGATACAATAATGGACTTAAGCTCTGCGACGGGTGTTACTAGTACTCTTGCAGAATATGCTATGCTTCTGCTTCTGCTGCAATACCTCCAATCATCAGCACATTAAATTTTATCTGAATCGGTTAAACATTGTTGTAGCCCTGCCAAATATTTCTTTGTCAAAACCTTATTTTCACTACTAGAGCTCACAAGACATACGTCCAAAAAGTTTAATTGCCATCGACGCAAAAATGTCGAAGAAAATCGAGGGACAAAGACTTTGTTCATTGTTCGTACATTGTTCGTGCCGGGCTTTTATTGACTATTATTATTTTTTTTTTGACAATCTTTGGGGGTGATCTTTCAAACTTTTTCCGGGCTCTTATGGGGCCCGGGCCCGTGTTCCCGGAACCCACGGAACACTGCTGGCTACACCACTAATACACAGATATATCGGCGAGGCAATAAGATCTTGTGTCGCAATTTCGTATTTTGTGCCGGCAGGGCCGTATTTACGTGCAGGCAACCTAAGCTGCAACCTATGGGCTAGCACCACTAGGGGGCTCGCACCACAAAAAACTTTTTGATAATTTCAATTTTGGATAGACTAAAATAGAAATAAGTTCACTGCTAAAACCTAAAAATTTGCTTGTTTGTTACAATCCTTTTTACTTATCTTGCATTTACCTAACATGTTTACTTAAAATAAGAATTAATTCCCAAAAGAAAACTGATGGAGTCCGAATCACAGATTCAGCCTAGCGGTCTACAGATCTTAAATACGGCCCTGCGTCCCGGAAAACATTTGTGTGAATGTGGAGATAGAGTGTCGATCGTAGCGTGTTTACTAGTAGTAATATATTTACGAGGTTCTTTTATTTTCATAATAAAAAATTTATTTTTCTCTTTAATAAGGCTAATATTTTTCCATTTTTCCAAAAATAACTTTTAATAATATTTTTCTCAAACAAAATTTGTGAGCGATTTTAAGTTTAAGCCGGTACTGTTATCAACATCAAAATATTATACTCATAAAGTATTTAGCCCATTTTCATATTGCAAATAAATATTGAATACCGACATTTCTGAAAATATATTTTCGAGATATTTTAAAAAATGAAGTAATTTCAATATTTTCTTAAATTAAATTTTTTTATTTCTTACTGGAAGTTTGAGTCACTATTTCTATAAATTTTCAAAAAAAATATCTTTTTATGCGAGGAAGTACACATTTTATCTGGCAAGTATTTTTAGCAGTTTTCCTTTTGGTCAGTGGCCTTGCACATTTTCTTCCACAGTAGTCTTCTCCGCAGAAGACTTTCCTCTTTTATTTTTCCGTTTATTTGCCACAGTTTTACGGCCTTTTCGATCGTATCCAAAAATTATGCAAGGTGGAAGTCCCGTGATTTGCATTCCATCAATGTTAGGTAGTACTGCAGCTGTTTTCTATGCCGCATCACCTAAAGGCTTTAAAAATCTAGAAATTACGCAGCGGATAAAAATTATTTTTACGCTGGTTGACGCAGCAAACCAGGAAAATCGCCAGCTTTACTTACTTATTTATAAGTTAATTTATGGTACAGGGAACGAAAAAAATAATTGTTTAAGGCTTAAAAATAAATTTCTAAACTAAACGTGGTCGTAAATGCCAAACTTGGTCGGGAATCGAACCCACGACTGTTGTGACGGATTTTTGCAACTTGTTTAATTGCTGAGTGCGCCCCTGTCTAGAATCTGATTGGGGAGGGGGGTATTGGAGTTTTCGTTTTGTAAACGAAAAGCGCAATTTCCTGGACTTTGATGTGAACTTTCGTAAGTGTGAGAGTGTTTTTCGTGTGTTCGTCAAATTTGAGTAAGTTCTTTCACTTTTTTGTATTGGAAACTTCGTAGAGAGACACCTAAATTTTGACGATGTTCTTCTACTCGTTCGATCTGTTCTTTTGAATTGACTGGAAATCTCGTATTTGCTTCCGAATTGCCGTATATTATTTTTAATAATTTGCAACGGTAAATTATTTTATATGGAACCAAACCTATTGCGGCTTATCTATCGATAATATTTATGTTTGCTCGCAAATTTTCCAACATTAAATATTATTAACAACGTTTAATATTTAATTTTATAATTAAATTTATTTACTTATTTTGGTTCAACAATTAGCGTATGCTGCTTGTTCTTAGTTATGTTTCTCCGAAGGATAATAATAATAGACGAGTAGCTGCGACTTTTTGGTGTTTGGTTGCAACTGCCGCTTGGCAGCATACTTCTTGCAGAGATTATTTTTTCATTTGATTGTTACCTTTTTTTTGGAACTTATGACCCTCGCTTTCCGCACTATCTACAGCTAGATGAACATCTTGGGCATCTACAGTAAATAAAAGCTGGTTGATCGTTTTCCCAGCGTGTAGAGGAAAATTCTGGAGGCCTCATGAGGAGAAAAGGAATTGTTTGTTTTCCGGCCTGGCATATGGTTATCAGTTATCACCTTGGGTGGATTTATGAGCTGCACTGACGGGCACAAGTCGTTTGCGAGTCGGAGATTAGGAATTCGGTGGGTCCCCAAGGGGGTGAAGGAATTTTTTATTACACTACGACGTAGCATGTCAACACTCCAACTGTTAGCTTACGACCACGTTCAAGTTAAGAGTTTAAGTTTTTTAAATTATATTGTTGTCAGTGATGTAACAGATGACGTCTAGATGGACCGTAAGACTTAGATATACGATTTTTTCCAGTGTGAAATTTTTAAATTCTATCTGCGTAATTTTTAAATTACAAAATAAATATCATTGCACAAATATTTTGATCAATACATATTTTGCTAGTAGTTTTATAACAAACATTAGTTGGAAACATGGCCCAACTCTCAAGTTAATCTAATTCCCCTAACACAAAAAGCAATCGAAACACAACACATCCATATATATCTTTCGATCTCTGAGTGCTGATAATTAATAGAATTAAGATTTGTACTTTGCTCTTGTTGTTTCCTCACTAGTCATTCATGACTTGTCCAACTCATAATTACATTGTTAACAAAAAACTGGCTCTTACCAACTGCTATGTGACCAAAATGTAAAACTATCATTGGGAAGCTTTCTGGCAGATCAAATCTTAAATTTAAATTTGTTAATATTTTCAATATTCCATGAAAATCTACGGCAAAATTGGAAAATTACTTTTAGCCGAATAATAATGAAAAAGAACTATTTTCAAAAATAATATTTTTCAAAATTTTCATCATAAAATATTGAGTACACTGCTTTCTAAAATACGTGAAAGCTTTCTAAGCCGTTGTCCATTTATTTTGCATATCTGGAAACAGATTATCTAAAAACATTTTAATACAAAGGGGAAATATTTGTGAATAAGGTGATAAGCCTCCTTTAGACTCGGAACTGCTTTCCGCTGTCGTGTGTCCGTATGTCCATCACGTAGACAACCCTCCAATCCTACATAGCACGTTTATTCTGATACAAACGCTTCCAACTTCTTGACCCTTGTTACCATCTGCGACTCGTCTTTTTGTCTTAGATTGTCTTTTTGATTTGGTTACTACAATAAAACATGACTTTCATGAAGTTAGTTATGGATTAATTTTGACAAAATGAATTATGTCCAACCTCACATTTTTTAATTGATATTAATATCATTTGTTATTTTCTCAAATTCAAAATGCGACACCAGTTATGATTAATTTCTAAATTTTTCCTAATTTCAACTAGAAATAAAATTTCTAAATTTGGCTAATTCGGTCATTTTACATTTAGGGTGCATTTATGATGTGAATGAGAATGGTCATAAAATTATTACAATTTGAGTTATTTGATTTATCTTTTAATTAAATTTGCATTATAATTTTCCGTCATTAATTTTGCTTTCTTGCAAGCTTTTAAATTAATTCTTGATCAAAATTTCTTTGTCGCTAAAACGAAAAGTTTGGTGAAACTGAAATTGATAAATATACCATTTTCATTGATTATATGCTTGGTTGGTAGCTTACTGTGGGTGTGAGACTACGACCTTAGCCTTAGATATTAGTGTTTTTATATTTTTTAACTAAAAAATTTTTCGGCATCATCAACTAAAACTAAATTAACATTGAAAAGTTGTTAGTTTGGATTTTATATAAAAAAAAACAGTAATTGAACATATGAAATCAAACTTAGTATTGGATTTTGCTTCTCATTAAAATTGGGGGCTCAGGGCACTCGGCCTGAGCCGAAATCTGGGTTCAAATCACGGATTTCCTTATCGACTTTCCAGTCTATGACATAGTATGGAATGGTTTAGTCTTATACATCAAAATAAATTAATTTTTTAAGCATAGAATATTTTAGTAAATTCACCCTTCTGATACATACACCACTGGCACTAAAGCTATCACGGTCAAACGAGCAGGATATAACTCACTGCACAAATCTTTATAAGCGGCTGCATGTAGTGAGTATCAGATCCTCGATTTAAATTTTCAAACCGAAGCATTTCCAATTTGCTGAGAATTTGTTTTGCAATTTTTGAGTTTTTCTTAAAAATTATTAATTGAAGCTGCATTTATTTTTTAAAAGAATATAAACGTTGTAATGTTTTTAAACCTCATGCAAGACAACGTATTTATTTAAATAATAAGGGACGATGGTTACAAATTTGACATAACACCGGTAATATAATATGCCATTAAATAATAACGTAGGGTCGCGGATATAATTTCAGAATTTGCCTAAAGACCGCAAACCACCAGTTTACCCCCAAACCTGAGGCCAAGTTCTAAATCCGTTTCATAAAGCAGATATCTCTGTTCTAACATATGTATGTCGCAGTCTTTGCAATGCAAGTTGTATTAGTTCAATTTAATCCTTTCGGCAAACCTTTTCGTAAATCCATGATAGCAACTGTAAATATTTAAATATTGTTAATTGAAAATATTTTCACATAGCATGAAAGATAACGAAGCTGTATTGTTAATTTTCTTATTTGTGTATTTTGACGAAAGCTTAAATACGTTTTAGATGGAGTTCCTGTGTCTCGTCCAACGCACGTACGCACCAAGCAGAAAGCCGTCATTTCCGGTGACCGGAATCTCAACAGGGGGTAACCAAGCCGCCAAATTCTTTCAGAATTCAGAATGCCATTCTTAGTCGATTTTCACTATATGTAGTGTACTGTATCACAGATCACACGAGGGGAAGGTATGCAATTGCAAAGTGACAGTCCCAAAGGTCTTGGCCCTACGAGTGGTGAATCATCGTGTGATATCCCTCGGTATTTGTCACCGAAGATGCACATAGATTTCTAACAAAATTGATTACAGTAGCTATTCATCTAGAAAAATATGAAAATAAATGTTACTTTTATAATATTAATGGAAAATATTATTTTTTTGGTAATACCACCCCGATTATGTCTACGCCTGTGAGGTACATTAAATGCTTGTGACGAAATTTTACAATTCAAAATATTTTTCGGTAATGCTTTTTTAAGAAGATTTGACTTAAACTTTGCTCTCATGTGAGATCGCGTTAACGGTAGTGGGACACAGGTCGTGATAAGAGCTGGGTGGCTCGGCGTGATAAGCATGTAAGGAGCGTGATAAAGAAGCGAACTAAGCGGTCGGGTGTGTCCCTGAAGATGGATGACTGTCGCGGGAAATCCACCCACGACACCCTCTATATATTGCCGGCACGTACAAACGGCTTGTGACAACCGTGATCTATAACATTGATTTTTGGTCAGAAATTATGGTGCAAAAATTTATTTTCTAATAGAAAACTTTTATACTGGAAAATACTTGTACAAATAATATAAAAACTGATGAAAATTTGATTAATTAAAAATGTTTTTTGATATTTATGTAATTTAAAATTATTAAAGCGGCTTAAGGAAGGTAAAGCGAATGACAATAAAAATATATCCTGTGAACGAATTTTAAAGCTTCCTGTGCAACTTAGGGATTTGTTGAGGGTTGGGAGCGACATAGACCGCGGGCAACAAGTCCGGGATCGCTTTGACATCCGCCGCGCATTATAAAACGGGAGGGCAAGATTAAATTAGTGTTTTATACCCGGAAAAAAGCCGTAAACGCGAAAGACAGACTTCTAAGTCATCGCTCCCTGTGTTTGCACAGAAACTTAATTTGTGTACAGCAATACGGTTATAACTCGAAAACATTATAAGCAAATGAAACTCCTGGGAAAAATATTTAACATTCTTACTTTTAAGAATAACATTAAAGAGAAAAGAAAAATTTCGTTGGTATTTCTTTAAATTTAGCAATAATTTTGTTGGCTAGTATGATTTTGAAATTGTTGGAAATAATTCAAGTTGGCAACGCGATAAATTTTACAGACAATGAGTACGTCAAGCTTCTTTGTAAAACATACACGGGTATCTATAACAAAAGTGGGTTTCTGTTTGGCATTGTGACGTAAAACAAGGATCAACGTGCAATAATTAATCGTTTCCCTTAAGAACAGCGGACAAAGGGAAGAGGCTAAGAAGGCCTCGGGAGATCCAGTTTCGAGAGGCGACCCAACTGGGAACCGAATAGCTGAAATAGCTCACGGTCAAACTAACAGCCGGCCACTTAATGTGACGCCCGGGACTTTGGTCGCCGTCGTATACAGACGCTTTACCTAAGTTTACTAAGACCACTTCTTCTCTGACTCAAATTGACCAGAAACTACAAACATCCTTTAAAATTTAAACAACAGTCATGAACATTTAGTTAACTACTAAAGCCACCTACCACGTTTCTGCTTTATGTCACCAAGGAAGCATTACATTACCGGTAATGGTCCTTATATTCGAAACTTTCTAAATAATTCTCAACATTAATGAATAATTTTCTTTCAGCTTCACGAGAACTTGTTGATTTAGTGTCAAAATTTTCATTTGGAAATTTATTTACAAATTTACGATCGTTTATTTACCTCTAATTTCAAAATTAAATAATTCAAATTACACCTTGCGGTATTATTAGAAAGTACAAATTAAATCAAATTTAAAATTTTTCTAACCCCAAATAATATTTATTTTTAGTTGTGATACAAACATAGTTTTATGCGTTACTACTTTTATATATCACATTTTGCCAAGTTAAGTTACAACTGGTAAGAATTATAGAGGGTTAAGAGGGTATGAATCAGTTTGAAAGTTAGTGTCCCTTTGGTGCCAGTTTGTTGAGTTATGACTTATCCTTGGGTTTGATAATTTGGTAGCTTGACCAAAGGAAACCGTACACTTACTCTAACTAGATCGCTTAGGTAAAATTATTCTCTTCCTACTTGATTAATTTATTAAATAATATCATTTGTAGTTTTATTAGAACCGAAACAAAAAGTTTTTATAGTAAGTCCTTAAGAAGGTAGTTATCATGAAAAGTATATATCAAGCTTTTGCGTTACTTCCTCGTATAACAGGATAATAGGGCTTCTAGCATTGGAATCACGTAGACTGTCTAGAAGTACTCGACGACCGCTACTACACACATATATTATACATAGGCTTCAACTTACAACTAACCTGTGCTTTTCATCTATCTACTATTAACATTTTTTATATATAGAGTCGCTCACACATATGTAATATATTCTTTCATATCTTCATCAATATAGAAAAAAGAAAAACCACTCAAAACAATTCATGTAATTGCAAATCACTGAGTATTCCCATAAAGTAAGGCTTTATTTTCACAGTGCAGTTTCAACTTTGAGATTCCCAAATTAAAAAAAAAAATTAAAAGTTTACGGGAAAAACACTGCTTTTTGACGTTAGGTACTTTTCATCGTACAGCCAAGAGCTACAATATGAAAAATTTTCTAATAACCAGAGCCCGGATTTTGATGACCTTATAAAAGGCAAAATTTGTTTATTTAAATGCCCTAACTATAGCAAAAAATGCTTTTAAAATTCCAAAAAATGCTTTGTTTATTTGTTTAAAATAGAAATGAAATAAAAAGAACCTTAAATGATAAAATTCATTTAAAATTTTACAATTATTTTTTTACATAACGAAAACTTTTTTACCTCAAATCTGTATAGGATTAAAAAATCAAATTTAAAATAGCCCTTTTGCAAATGCTCACTTATATTGTAGTACTGTTAAAATAAAGCCCACAGAAAAACCGCAAAATTTTAAATTCTCAGCAGTAATTTTAAATTATGTTGCATAGCAGACTACATGGTGCAACAAAGGGTTAAATTTTAAAATTAAATAATTTAAAATTTTTTTAAGTTACTTCTAATATAAAATAAAATTCTAATAAAAAGAATTTAAATGGTAATTATAAAGTTTAAAAAATAATAATTAAAAAATGCCCAAACAAGTGACGTTCGTTTTCATCAACACTTTGAGATCAAAATTAAGTCTGCATGGTCCAGCGGTTCCCAAATGGGGTTCCGCGGAACCCCAAGAGTTCCGCGGAACCTCCAAGAGTTCTGCCGAAAAGTATTTCAAAATGGCAGGAAAATTAATTTTGTTCCTTAAAAAATATTTTTTAACTTTTTAAATAAACTTTTTGCATGCATGCAGGCAGAACTTTATTACCTTTTTTTTATTTATACATAATAAACAAATGGCCTTGGGGTCCCACCAAATTTTTTACTTAGCCAAAGTAAACCTCTGGCATAGTCTGAGGCTTACAGAAGTAAGGGCGCTCGGCCTTATAGGCGCAGAGAGCCATTTAGGCGCTAGCCAAATAGGCGCCGAGTCAATTACGCGCCATCCATTTAGGTGCCAAATCTTTTTTTTTATTTTAAATTTTTTAACCCTTTAGTAGGTATAAAATAAAGGTTATCAATATAGTATAAGTAGTACATTATTTATTCTTTTTATTATTTTTAAATTCTTTATTAGAAATATTTTTAATTTTTTATTCTTAAAAATTTTAAATTTAACGAAATCCTAACAAGGATGGATGAAGAAGTGTAGAAATTTGGGACTGCGAGTACGAGACGACATACTTTATACTTTTTTTTTTACTTATACGTATATTACTTTATTTGTAATTTTATTACCAACTTTTAATTATTCTATATTCAGGGCCTTTGAGAGCCTAGCCGGGACCCGTGGCAAAACGTTTTGCGGACCTCCCTGCTCTTAAAAATTTTATTTTAGAAAACTTCGTATTTTTATTAAGGAAGACTACCCACAAAACATCTCAAATAGGTAAAATTAATAATAATAAAAAAAATAATCAGCTAATTTTCGGCAAAATTCCAATATTATTAGGTAATTGTTTTTAATAAGAAAATTATTATAATAAGTAATAAACAAATAAGAAAAACAATTTTTATTTATTTGTTCAGATTTTAAAACTACGCTTTTTGTGCTTTTATTTATAGAATTTATTTAGTTATTCGTCCAGGCCCTTGAGGGATCCCGGGTCCCGAGGACAAATCCCCGAGAGCTCCCCCTCTGGTTGGGCCTGCCTATAATCCGCTAATTCTTCAACGCAATTTATGAACGGCCCCTAAAGGAAATCCCTTGTATAAGAGCGCCGTAAATTTTTTCTCACTATAATTCGTAAAAAACAATAACAAAATAATAACTAAGAACAGAAGTAAGACCATAGTTAAAAAATTTGGCGCCTAAATGGCTCGGCGCCTAAATGGCTTGGCGCCTATTTGGCCCCCGCCTATATGTCTGGCGCCTATTTGGCTCGGGGCCTATATGGGTCCGCGCCTATATGTCTGGCGCCTATACCGCGGCGCCTATACGGGGGCGTCTATTCGGCTGCGCCTATTTGTCCGGTTCCGACAGAAAATAGATGACTTATTGTAGTCCAAAATTATAACATTAACAAAAAAAACATTGAGAAATTGATAGATTTCAGTTGGAATACTTCGTACAGTCAATCCTCCTATCATCATCAGCCTACCATTTCTGTCCACTGCTGAACAAAACCTCTTTTTAACTCACGGTTGCTAAATCCGAATTAGGGAATGCCGGTAACCCTGTTTTTTAATAGTTGATGATGACGACAATCATCAACCCAGGGAACCGCCGGATTTACGTGCCCTCCGAAGCGCGGAGACAGTCATATGAAAGTAAGCTAATGACCTTCTAAGCTAATGACCGTCTCTTATAAAATACAGTCGCCTCCTGTAATACGGGTAATTTGTACCTCATTATATTGGGTTATATTGGGATTTTATATGGGGTTCTTAGATCTGTCGTTTGCGGGAGATTGTAGATCTTGGAGAAAGAAGAAATATAATCAAATTTTTTGGGAAAATTGCTGGAATTCCTCTCTCTTCATGAAGCTGATTTCTTCTTCTTGTTTCCATGGTTTATTTATTAGGCATTGTTGCCTGTTCCGACCTCACAAGTCTCTCCATCGCTTTCTCGGTGGGCCAATATCTCCATTCTCTTTTGAATTATAAAAAAGTATTTGTTTTGGAATTCTTTTGCCTTCTATTCTATTTAGGTGTTCTCTTCAATTTTCAATATATATTCTGAAATTTTTTCTTTCACCGAGAAGATTTGCAATTCAGCCCGAATATCTTCATTTCTTATTTGATTCAGTCTTGTGCATCATTTGGTTCTTCTGAGGATCTGCAGTTTTAATTCTTTTATCTTGGAGGGGACTCATGTTTCTCAGTCGTATCGTGTTCTTTGGCCAACTATAACCGACTGTCATGTGCGTTGCTATAGTCCTATGTGTCCTCGTGAGCGGTTATTTGTCGGGAGTGAATTTTTACTTTTTCTCTGACTTGCAGGGCAGGACTTCCGGATACTGTTCCGTAGGTTCCTTTAGGTTCCTTTCCTTTTTACGATTTACAGTTAGGGTCGTGTGCTACACAAGAAACAGCACAACATTTTGGTTGTGGAATAAGCATTACTTAAGTATAAGTACAGCTGTAGTTGGAATCCGTCCATCTGGATGCTAAGTGACAGATATGCTTATAATATCATTTTATTTTACTTGGTCTAGATAACAAGCTTTGAAGAGAAAAGAATCAATAAATAAGCGGATAAACTTAAAAGGAAAATAAGAACATCTACTTTTTATTTAATTTTGCAGTAAATAAAATAATATAATACAAAATCATTTTTGGTTTGATTGCAAAATTACCCTTCCGCGCACTTTTTGCGCTTTACCCCAGGTATAAAACTTGGAAATATATTCGGTTACAAATGTTCGGGATCGCTTGTAACAGAAAATAGGGAACACAAGCGAAAATTCTTCACCTTGAAATAACTTCAAAAATTTTATATTAAAATAAACTAATTAACCAATCAGATTTTGATTTGTTACTCCAATTTTAAATTGTTGTCTGATTGGTTCCCTGATTAATTCAGCTTATAGGTATACCTTGGAAATGCCTCGAGGTGAAGTAGTAATCGGGTAAAATACCGGACGATCCAATAATGATAACCATAGAAGAATCACGAAACAAAAAAGAAAGAAGAAAGAGAAGAAAGTTGAAAAAATGTAAATATAATTAAGTAAACATTTTTAATTTTTTTTGTTCTATTGAAAACATTTTCTTTTGTTAAAAAATTCTTATTTCATTAGATTTGTAGCTACTTACTTATAATATCATAAATGATATTAACCAATTTAAAAAAAAAAACTTGTAAAAGTGTAAATTCAGTTATAAATTTTGAAGAAAAAATATTTTTTTGACCCATTTTACGATGGAAACAATTTTTAAATGTTTATTTACTTTTAGAAATTTATATTTATCAAAATAAAACAATATATATATATACACATCTCGATGATTATATCGGAAACCCCACTGACCTAGATAAAAACTACTTTAGTCTTAAATGCATTCTGCTATTGCAAATACTCTACTGATTTAGAAGACCATGACCTTGACAAATCCATAGATCATTCACCCAAGTCGATTATGCATATTAATATGCAGAAGATACTACCTACATATAACTTTTCTGTAGTAACAAGTTTTTTTTAAATTTATAATTGAATGTGTCGTTTACATGATCATTAATATTGCTGTTTTTATAACTTTTTAAACTTTTCACATTAAAATCTTTTACTTATTAAGTTTGGCAATTTTTTCACACTTGATATTAGCCACTTATTATGAAATTACGCCGGTTAGCCCTTAGGGCAGTGTATATTGCATCCGTCCGATACTTATTTAGCGGAAACCTTTTTCATACCTTAATTTGAAGTCAATAAGTTTGCTGTTAAATAATGAAAGCGAAATCCTCAATCTTGTATTTTCTTCAAACAAAAAGTAGTACGGTTTGATCTTGATGAAAATTTGAGTGCCCAATCTACATCATTGCGATCGATTAGATTTCCCGGCTTGCGATTAAAAAGGTTGTAATTTTAGCGAATACACATTTTCAGGATGCTCTACATCAAAAACCGCTTTTACGCATTTGGACTAAAATTAGCGGAAGTACAACTTTTATTTGTATTTGTCACTAGTTAAAATAACAGTTTTATGTAAAATATTATATTCGTTATAAAAAATACATACTCATATAGGTTTAGTCAAGATTAGTTAACAAGACTTAAAGTGTTGAGTGTCTCGAGATCCGTTAATTAGCTATATTTTATACCTTACACTGCCGTTCGCGCTTCTTAGTAATTGCAGTTAGTTGTAATTTGGAGTAAGACGATTTATAGCAAAGCTGATAAATAAACCAAGAAGCTCTGAAGTACACAACAATTTAAGTAAAATTATTTTAGAGGAAATTGTAGAGCTAATGTCATACTATACGTGGAAACGTAATTAAAACTAATTAAATAAAAATTCATTTATTACTTACAATTAAATAATTATTATTACTATTATTATTATTATTATTACCGTTATTACTCCTGAACATGTACAGTCCGGTTTTTTCCCTATACAGGAGAGAAGGATCCAACATCCGGATACGGAAACAGAAGAAGAAAGACGAATATTATGCGTCACTGGAAGTACAAAAGGTAAAGCAGACAACTAATGGAGATTTGAAATCTTTTTTATGTGCTATTTAAAATCGAGGTTATTAAATATAAATATAGGAATCATTAAGTCAATACATTTGAAATCTGGCTTAAGTGGACTCTGCGTTTAAATACGAGTCTGTATTATAAATGCGACACTAGACTTGATGTATAGCAGATGGTAACTATTTCAGGAGCTTCGTATATACAATACAGTCACATGTACACATTTGTCTCTTATTGTACTTTTGCTTACATTTGTCTTTGTTTGTTTTGTAAAAGCATTCATTTACTAAAATAACGTAAACCTAAATTCCATTATCAATGCTAAGCTTATATAGGACACTTGTTCAAGTTTTAATTAAATCAATGACAGAAGCACTCAAAATAATGATTATTGTTAGGAAAAACGTTTAAACCAGTTTGACCCATTTCCACCAACCATAGGTGATATACCTTATAGATAGAATATAGGTAGAAACTAAGGGAGAAAATCTTCGACGGGTCAATATAATTCAAAATCTCATCAAATAACCAAAAATATCCACCGGAAAACATTAGTTGGATATTTGACAATTTGCATTAAATAAAATTATCTAATTAATTTAATTTATATTATACACTCTTGGACCTCCTATTAGTTACTCCATTTTTATTAGCCAACCAATCAAGATGTAAAAACCTGTAAAAGGTAATGAATGTCAAATTAATATCTGACAAGATAAGGAGGCAGTGCTGAAACATATTTAGTAATTTAGTAATTCATTAATTGTATATTAATTTCTTATGGGTATACATAGATTTCTGGACATTAGAATAATATTTTTGCAATCCCAATGGGCTCAATGAGGCCAAGGTATCCTATGGTATCCTGTCACTGGGCCTTGACAATTTAGCAATTTCTTTTTCTGTTGTCTCATTATCTTCTTCTTCGTAGCTTTAAGTTAGGACTTCGTCCTATTATTTCATGATATCATTTTAGCACATAGCAGATATCAAATTCACAATTAGCATTTAAGGATCTATGAGCACTTGAATGCATTCCAATAAATTGCTACCTTTACTAGGTGCATAGCTCATAAATCGAACTTAGGAACAAAATTCTAGAAGAAGTAGCTGATGAACAACGCTCCATCCTATCCAACAAAATGTTAGTTTTCAAAAACATTACACCTCTATTAATTTGATCTCTTCCATCTTGCTCTACCAAAAATGCGACAATTTTCTCATGGATTGCTTGCCAAACCGCATTTGACTAATATAACCTGTAAATTATGATCACCTTCTGTAATCACCTGATTAAAATACATCAATCGAGAGTGCGTTGTGAACGAAAAGGCATGCTTGTTTACACATGTTATATTTTTCCCTTTTAGCTCCGCCCGTGCATGTAACCAAATAAAACACTTCTATTTAGAAACCATGTTTGCAGATATGAACAGTCATTAAGCAGATATAAAATTCAAAGTATACCAAACAGAAGCAGTCACTAAAGGTCACTAAAACTCAATAGTAGAAAATATCGTGATGTGTAGTTTGGAAATGTGAGCAACAAATCAGGTGCGGATCTAGGATGTATCTATGGGGGGAACTCAACCCTAATGGGGGTTTGGGGGGCAGCTTATAGCGCCGCAGGCATTTTTTTCTTCAAATTTTCAAGGTCAAGCGCTCTAATAAAAAGTTAAAAAATAGAAAATCGCTGTACACAAATATTTTCTGCATATCTCCTAAAGATATATTGCAGTGGTATTTTGAGAAAAATAATTTCTTCTTACAAAACCTTCTCCACACTCCTAAATTTTTCTCGACTAGCTCGTATTGTCGGTTTACAGAAACTCCTCAGTAGCCGGTTCCTGTATGCTTTTTAGCAGCACCAATTTATTTTCCAAATATTCAAAAATTACGAAAACATTCCATTCAAATTCAGATTAAATTTAAAATTAAAATTAACTTTCAAATAAATTTTTAAGTTGTAAATAAAAGGTAACGTTGATTGTAAGCGCGACTTATCGTCACAGATGCGACGTGCACATACAAATTTACTACGCCTTCGATTTCAATTATTTTAATTTCAATTTTTCTAGAACCAATTATAATTTTTAGCAATTTCCAATTATCCAATTTCAGTAATCAATAATTAACGGGTCCAACCTCTATCCAATCTTCCAAATTCAAAATTTGGACGACTTATCCAATATTAAATGAAACAAAACTGTTCCTCACGTTAAATCGCAATTTATTATTAAATTATTCCAAAAATCCTAAACTTGAAACACAAATTCAAAAATATCTTAGGACTCGCAAAAACACGTCCGCTCCGTCCAACGGATACGGCTGGAAGGCTCTACTCTTACAAAAATTCTACCAACTTCCAAATAATTTCGCGCATAATTACAAAATCTTAAAAGTTATTTTAATTGTGCCTTTTAAAGACATGTTTTCTCATATAAAAATCGCTTCTGCAACAAAACTTATTAAACATTTTTTGTTGAAAATTTCATTCTCTTCATTTTTGTTTATATACATTTTTCTATTTAATCGCACCCTTTCCGAGATACAGTGTCTTAAAAAAGCCTCTGTAAAAATTTTAATAAAATTAAGATTGCTCTTATGGGTATTATATTAAAATAAAAACTTTTGCTCATCTTCCAGCTTTTTTCTTAACTTTATTTAAAAAATGAAAATGGTCATGGAGATGGCCATGGATCCATGGAAAGCCCCCCCTTGAATCCGCGCCTGCAACAGATGCTCTTAGGAGAAATATATTATTATTGCTATTGGCAGGGTGCGAAGTGCATAGTGGGGGTATTAAAACCGACGACAGCGTACGCGGTGGACAAATTGTGCAAAAAAAGTGGCAACTTTTCAAGTTGTCCTATGTTACCAGTATAAATTGAACATTTTAAAACAGCTTTTTTTCGTATAAAAATCGATTTTACAGCAAAACATTTTAGAGAATTTTTGTTGCAAATTTGATGGTCTTTAATTTCGTTTATTTACATTTTTAAATTAAAAAAAAAATTGTTTTAATAAAAAAATAACAGTTTACTGCAAAAACTACCGCGTGATGTGGTGGCGCTGATGTTCGCACCCTGCCAATAGTCATACTACATAGTTCTCTAATATGAAAGAGTAGAAGCTCCTTGATTGATTAATTTTAAGCAACCAACCAACAAAAGTTGAAAGATTTCGGGAGAGGGGCGCGGTAAGGCGGCTTTTAGGCCGCACATTCTGGTTAATCGAATTACACATAATTATCAAGTATATGTATTTATTCGTCTCCGTAATACATTTTTGATTCGTTAATTTTTTGTCAACCAAAGAAAGATGGCAGGCGATTAATTTTTGATATAATTTCCTTAGATTATACCGATAATTTTCCGCCGTTGTTCTTGTTGGCTGCCATACTATTTTATTTATTTTTAAACGTCAAACGCCTGCGTCCTTGCGTTTTTCCACGGCTTTACTTTCTTGGGATTTTTTAGTATATGTAGGTATAATGTGACCAATCATTTAATCTGCAGCTTGCCATTTTTCTTGACCTTCTATCATCCTTTTGACTAAATTGTCAGCTGCCGGCGAATTTCTAACTGCTTTTTCTCTCTTTGGCTAAGTTAATTTTATTTTCCTCAGAGAAGTCTACTGTACTCACTATACTTTGCTTTATTTCATTTTTTTCAGTTAAATCACCTATGAAACTTTAATTTTCTAGACCCGAAAAAATATGCCAAAAAGCAGCCTCAGTTAGATGTTAATGGTAATTGATATAATCATTATTTTCTATTAATGATTCAATGATTATGGGTATCAGTCAACGAATTCATCGTAGTTTTTGTGAGTGATGAATAACAACAGATTATATCTTGATTCTTGAAAGTACTCTACTTGTAACTTACACTGTTTTCTTCTGATAATTTTGTTCCTATCTATTCTGGGTCCTGTCCTATTCATTTCTGTCCTGAGCAATTACGTGATACTAATAGAAATCTGGATTCTAACATTTTTGAGCCATGAAATTCACTTTTTTCCAACCATCCTCATTTCTAATATTGTTCTTTAATGTATTCTTCTTCTTCATGTTATGCTTCTTGACGAGACGTCTTGATCTTTTAAAGGCTCTCTTGGCAAATTACTTGGTGATTTGACATTGCTTTCCGAAGGAAGACAGCAAGAATAAAGGGGTTTGGGCTTTGCCCAAAATCGAACTTGGTATCTCGGTTTGGCCATTAACGCACTTACGAGATAAGTTTGGATTATTATTTCATTTATCATTCGCTCTGTCAATGCCTACGATTGTCTTCCACAATAAAATATTTTCACCTGGCTTGGGAGCATTCATTATTTATCTCTATAACTTTCTATTGAAGCTGGTGTTTTTTCATTATCAATCTTCAACTTGTGCAGGTTTTCTACTAATCTCCATTCAATAATCTTTCTTATCCAGGTCCTTTGTGTTAATTTATTTTTCCATTTCTTAGATAAATTCATAGTTCATTCATGGTCTGTGTTCATTTTCATTGATATTTTTGATATTGATAAAACAAAAGAATTTTAACGGTAAAGTTGAGAATGATAATGATAAAAAAGACATAATTATTACTTGACTTAAGTTCTGTTAAATGTTACATTTTACAGATACGTACTACATACCACAAATTTACTTGAAATTTTATTTTGGGTTCATTTTGAGCCCAAAGTTGTTTCGTCAGGAAACAGGGAGAGTGCCAAACAAATTGAAAAACTGAATGGCACCGGAAATTAATAGAATATGAAGAAAAAAGATAATTGTGAACCTGCCTTTCTCAAATAGTAGTGTTTTTCGCCTTGTGTGAACTTCATCGTTCTTGGGATTTTCGCTGTCCGAATTATAAGAGTGGGGATTTTTATGAAATTTTGAATGCCATCTACGCAGGTTGATGACAGTATTCTAAGGCAAACTCCAGCAAACAGGTTGTTTGTTGTGGAGCAAATTAAATTTTCTGAATGTACTGAGTATTTTTTGTAATTAAATTGGTTGGCAATACCTGATGCGAATTGAATCATTATGTAATTTCTAATAAAAATTGATTTAGTATATCGATGAGAGTGCAATAACTGCACGTTTATTGGTGGATGTAAATGTGGTTAATACTTAATGTTATGTTGGTATACTCTTATTACGTCACATCATTAAACTTTTTAGAGAATCATTTATACCCAATAGCAGTAAAATTTAAATTGTGATTTGGTCTCGTAAAAACATAGTAAATTGCTGGTTTCAATAATTAGGGTGAATCGCGTTTAAATAGCTCATTTAAAAATTGCCGCATAAGAACATAACTTATTCGTAATGTAATTATAGTGTCAGTACTGAATTTATATCGCCCAATAAACAATTCAAATGGCCAGGACATCCCGCTGTATTATTACAGGTCCCGCTTGTTTCACAGGCATTTCGAAATTTAGTGCTTCTTTTCTTTAGACCCTACCTTTGCCGCTCTAACTAACACCTTTTTACTTATATTGATTACCCATTTTTTACTATTGAACTCAATAAAATATATTTAAATAAATAAGCATTTTAAAATTTAAAACCTCGGGTTGTTCACATTTGAATAAAATTTAACATCCAACGCTCGACGTGCCTCTTACCAAATTAATTGATCAATCGGCGAAAGTCAATCAAATTTTTGTTTCGTGTATTTTTAAAAAGATATTTAGCCGGGTATTTTGGTACAAGAATTCAAGCGTGTAATGCGTTTTTAAGAGTACAGATTGACGGTTAGCAGGGACATGTGCGCTTGCCAGATAAACTAAGAGAAGCAATCTAAAGTTGACGAGAACCAGGATCAGAGTTACCCACTTTCTTATCCTCAATCAATTAGCTTTATTTTGAGCTGCTTTTAAAATGGTCATGGCAATCACACCAATAATTCACTATTTTAAAAATTGATTACTTTTTTATCGACACGATTAACATTAACATAACCTCCAATTCATTTAAACTGGATATTAATTTTCCAATAGTTGGCAACTAAAAAATTACCAGTCAAAACAAATCGAAAAGGACAAATAAAAATTTCGAATTTGGTCCAATTACCCATTATGGTCGAAGAATATTAATCGGGTATTTACTTAAGACATATACTCTTGGGTATACAAACAATAAATTATTTTATTAGGTCCAATATTATTCTACACACATAACCCTTTATAGAAAACAATCTAATTATATTGATTGAATGACAGGCGATTCATTAAATGTCATTCTTTTAGGGTTCAGTTCAACAAGGTCGAGAAAGGGTTTCACAGATGTTCCCAAACGTTATTAGGTTTGATTCTTACCAAGTGCTATTGTTATTCTATTGACGTTGTCTGATCTCAAACAGTTTATTAGAACTTACACTTAAGAAGTATAATAAACGTTAACTTTCTATTGTTATTGTAATAAATAAATTTTAGGGCAACAATTACATCGCTAAAAAATTCATTTGCTCATTTCTTCCCCTGATAAAATACATCCACCTTTTTAGGACAGTTGGTACTATTGTAAAAATTCACAACTGCATCAGTTTTCGTCAAGTAAACCTTGCTTTATTTATTCTCAAGTTATTAATTGCTTACCTGTTATTTATGTAGTTCGACTGAATTAAACTTTAGTCAATAATAAAGTTTGAGTATCCCCGGCGTATGTCTGGAAGGGTTACAAGATAAAGTACAACTGTAAATGAGTAGGGGTGGCGTTTCCTATAGCCTCTGGTCACTTTCATTAACTGGGCACTTGACAAATGATAATTGAGAGGCATTGGTCACTATGTACTCTGTCACTTACCTATTGCTTTTCCGTTTCCCAATTACCGAGAACTTTGTAAATGGGAGAGAAATATGTATACAAATTACTCATGACGTGCAAATTCCACAAACAAGTTTCACATTTTTTTAAGTGGACAAAAATAAAAACCAAATAATATTTCGAACGGTAAAGGCTTTTCCCATAATATCTTAACCTAAAAACCTAAATATAGATCGTTTTAACCTATATACTAGAGAAAATTCGATGAAAAATCGAACATGAGGCTCGGAATTTTATAAAAGTAAGTCTAATTAAATATATTTTCAGGGATGAAAATTGTCACCGCATCAACATCTTTGCTCTAAAATAGGGTAAGGTGAAGTAATGCATCAGCGAGGGGAACTTAGAAGGATAATTGGTGTAGTCTGAACATTACTCACTCTGTGTAATTACCCCGAAGCTGTCAAAGCGACTTGTCCTCGCCTGCAAAGGGCGTTCTGCCCGAGGACATTGAAAATTGTTTGTGCTTCTTGGATAAACACAACGATGTCTTGAGATATGCTACTACCCTTATTATTTAATACATTTGTAGCTAAATCATAATTAAATATCTCTCGACTAACTATACGAACTATTTTAAACCACATTTACTCAAAGTTAGTACAAATTCCAACATAAAAATTTCAAAAGTCAAATTGTGTTGAAATAACTGTTTTCTTTTCCTATTGTCATCTTAAACATCTTTGAATCATGCTCACGATTTAACTGCCTTTTAAATTTAAATAACAGCTGAAAATATAATTCTTTTAATTTTAACTTCTGATTTTCATGTATTACAATGCTTTTTATTTTTAATTCACTGGCGAAAATTTTTACAAAAATATTTCAAATCCTTAAGTTAATTTTAAAGTTTACCTAAATTCTACGTTTTGAAAAAATTATGTTTACTCTTCAATTTTGTCTACTTTTTAAAAAAATTTTTTTATTTTTTTTTTTATTAATTTTCATTCGGTTTATCAGTTTAAATTTTGTTTTCTTACATAATTGTATCTTCATTAAGTTTCCTTCCGTATTCCATAATATCCAACTATTTTTAAACTTTCAATCTGTTAAATTTGACAAATTTGCAATAATTCAATAATTAAAAAATAATTGCAATAATTAAAATTAAAAAAATCACCATTATCCATATGACCAATTTTACTAACGCTTCAACTTATCCAAATGTATTGTCAAATCCCAGACAACACAATGTGAACAAGCGTCATTCGACATATGGTCGACATTCTTTGAACGTTCACACTAAAATCCACATCAATTTTTATAATTTTAATTGTGCAAATTATATTATGGACCTTGTATGGTCGTCCATTCAACGTCCAAGATGGACGTCCTATATTTATTCAAATCTGTGCCACCTGGACGTCCATTTAGTGTCCATTAGATACCTACAGCCGTAGTATTCATTAGACTTCCTGATTGTCCAGTAATTAACGTTCCAAACCAAGGTTACAAACCAAGATTCTCTGAATGAGAATCTCAGTTCAAAATGCTCTGTGACTCTGAATGGTTGTGTATCGGACTAATATATTGACTAAAATTGACTAGCAAGACAACAATTATTATAAACATTAAATCCCTCAATTAAACAAAATACTGCACCACAATTATATAATAATAATCCTACCACTAGCACCGTTTCATTTACACGATTCAATGCTCCACTCTACAAGAATTTCGAATGTTGTTTTCCTCAAAGCAAAACAAAAATTAATCAAATAAAGATCAATATGCATAAATTTTGTCATAAATCAGATCAGAAAATTGCAGATTGCAGATCAGAACAACCACCCATTCAGAATTACATTGCTAGTTCCAAAAATATTCTTCTAAACTGCATAATTCGACGTCCATGACGACGAACGTACTTCCAGCACTACCTGGATATTCAAGATGTTATCAATACTAAGCAATCGCTCCGATACCCAATTTCCGATAAGTTGACCTCAACTTCTCCAATCAGAGTGTTGTTATTTCCGGTAGGTATAAAAGGTTATCAAGGAAACGAGTGAAGGAGTTGTCGTAATTCTAATGAATACATTGAGATTTTTCTGAATAAGAATTCGTCTGAAATTTTACTGGGGTCAATGAGAATTCAACTGGTATGACTCTAAAGTATTCGATTCGAATCTGGAGAGAGTCTAAAATTTTCATATAACCGTTTCCGTATTTTTGAGACCACATAAAGCACATCAACCCCTTAAGTTGATGATTGCCGCCATCAACTATTAAAAACAGGATTACAGGCATTTCCACAATCAGGTTTAAGCAGCCGTGAAGATTTAATGCCAAAACCTTTCTCCAAAAAGAAAGAAGCCATGGTCCAGAAGTAGACTGAAGGGTTGATTATGATGATGATATCTGTAAATTCAAGTCACACTGAAAAAAATGGTTCGTCATATTGATCAAAAATTCACAATTCTTACGGCGAAAGTTGATTTTGTAGTTTCGTTTATTCCATCTACGGGCTGCAGTTTTTATTAAATATTTTTCAGAAACTAAACACTTTGCACATGATGCAAAATTTATTTTCTATCAAAATTTTTCAGATAGTTATTGTATATTATGATGATAGATACTGTGCGCTTAAGAAATAGTACAGAAAAATTTATCATTTTTGTTTCGATCTACAAAATTCATCATATTGATGAAAAAATCACTGTATTGATGATTATATATATTTTTTGATGATTAAATAATGATGATTAATTAATTTGAAGATTAATTGATATTGATGATAAGCGAAAAAATATTGAGCAAATTCAGAAAATCTTAAAAAATTTAAATAAAATCTTAAGAAATCTCGGGCAATCTTAGGAAATCCATCCAGTAAATCCCAAAGAATACTATTGATAAACTTCTTCTTTGCTTCTTTACTTTTTCGTACTTAAGGTTGTTAAGAAGAAAAATGAAATTAATGAGAAGTTCTTGGAATTTTTACAGTATTTTTACATTATTTGCGTAATAAAAAAAATTCTGGCAAAGTTTGAACTTAATCTTGTTCTTAGTTATCGAGATAAAAAATGTTAAAGTTCGCATTGATTTAAAGGTCAAAGATCAGCATTTCCAAAAATTACCAAAATATTTATGAAAGTCTTATAAATAAGTATACCAAATTTCAAAAAAGTCATGTTTTTAGTTTCTGAGAAAATTAAATTATTATTCTAAAAAGTAGTTCAAAAGCTATCAAGATTTTCGATAAATATACATTAAAAACAAAAATATTGGTGGGAAAATGAATTGGTTACGAAATCAGATGTTGCCATGATTTACTAAATCTTGATCACTTGAACACTGATAGCACCAACGATAAGCCAGGCCGGAAAATAAACATCTTCCCCCCATGGGGCCTCCAGAATTTTCCTCCACACGCTGGGAAACGATCAACCAGATTTTATTTACTGTAGATGCCCTGTAGATGTTATACTAGCTGTAGATAGTGCGAAAAGTGAGGGTCATAAGTTCCGAAAAAAGTCGTAGCTGCTTGTCTCAACTATTTTCCTTAGGAATAACATAATTAAGAACAAACAGCATATTCTAATTGCGGAACCAAAATAAGTAAATAAATTTAATTATTAAAATTAAATATTTAACTTGTTAATAAATTTTAACGTTGGAAAAATTTGCGAACGAAGATATCGGTAAGTAAAGCTATCGGTAGATAAGCTCGCATGAGGTTGGTTCCATACAAAATAATTTACCATTGCAAATTATTTAAAATAATATTCGGCAATTCGGAAGCAAATACTGGATTTCCAGTCAGCTCAAAACAGCAGATCGAAAGAGTAAAAGAATATCGTCAAAAGTAGGTGTCGCCCTACGAAGTTTCAATGCAGAAAGTAAAAGAACTTACTCAAAAATTCGACGAGCACACGAAAAACACTCTCACACCTACAAAGTTCACACCAAAATTCCTGAAATTGCGCTCTCGCGTTTACAAAACGCAAACTCCCATCCCCCCTAATCAGACTCTAGGCAGAGACGTACTCAGCAACAAAACAAATTCAAAAAATTTGTTACAATCTCTGTTTTTGACAATTTACTTCCAGTTGATCGAATTTTCTTTGCCAATAAATTAGTTTTCTTTTGGAATCCCAAGCATTTTTAAATGCAATCCAATGTTTTGGATCTCATACTCCGCAAGCATTTAAAAGAATAAACAATTTTTTTTAGAACATTTGGATGCAGTCGTTTGAATACAACAGTTTGGACACAATCATTTGAATGCGAACACAAAACCATTTGGATGCTGAACGTTTTTATATGGCATCTGCCAAGCAATTTGTCGACCAAATGACTGGATAGCATTTTCGATATATATCGTTTTGATGTATGTATTTTTATCAATCCGCTGAGGAGTTATGACTAACCCACTGTTTCCTACATTAGATTGTTTCATACAAAGGATGGTTGTTGGTTTCGTACTTTTGGTTTTTGATACCGTACGTTTGGTTTTTAGTTTAATTAGAGCTATAGCTTTGTTTTTCTTATTATGCTTAGTGGGTCGGAAATTATGAAGGTGTTGCAGTGGACATAAAAGGATTTTGTGTTTAAACTAACTCAAGCTGAGAAAACCAAAATTAGTCAATATATTGATTGAGTAATGTAATGAGTACATTTCCTGATTGATAAACTATCTAGAAACAATCTGATGAAGAAACAACATTTGTCAAGTCGTGAGGTGGGTTGAATTGCATTTATGGTGAGTCTCCCAGAGAATTATACGCTTGTTTATAAAAGTTCTTCAATATACAAAAACGGAACACTATACAGGGTGTCCCCGGATAAACTTTACATAATTTCAGTGGTGATAGAGGACACTATTCTAAGAAAAATATTTAATAAAATTTTTTTCTAAATTCAAGTTGTCGAGAGTTAGGCCTTTTTAAAGCATTTTTTTAAATTCCCACTTTCACCATGGTCATAGCTCGGAAAATATTGATTTTTCTTTCTTTCTTAAAGATCGTGAAATAATCTACAAACTACATTTAAACCTTTTATTGTCTAAATTCAACGGCTTTCGAGTTATGAATTAAAGTAAGTAAAAAAGTGTGGAAAATTTTAAACTTTTCTTTTTCTTGTTTTTTTCAAATCTCTGTATCTTCTAAACGAAACATTTTACAAAAAATCTGATGCCCCATTCCGGATATGAAATTTAACGGACTACAACATTTGTCAAGTAAAAATTTTTGAAAACCTGATCCATTTCACAAAAATTCAAAAAATAATTAAAAAAACAGCTACAAAACAAAAAATTAAATTCACAAAATTTTTATTTGTATTAAAAATTTATTTTAATAATTAAGTTTAAACTATTACATTATTTAATTTGTATTATTACTTAAATAATGTAATGGTTTAATCTTCATTAATAAAATAATTTTTCAATAAAATTAAAATTTTGTGAATTTAATTTTTTGCTTTGTAGCTACTTTTTTTATTATTTTTTAAGTTTTCTGTGAAATGGATTAGTTTTTCAAAAATTTTTACTAGAAAAAAGTTATAGTCCTATAAATTTCCTATCCGGAATGGGGCGTCAGATTTTTCGTAAAATGTTTGGTTTAAAAGAGACAGCGATTTGAAAAATTCCAACAAAAAAAAAAGTTCAAAATTTTGAACATTTTTGTACTTACTTTACTTCATAACTCGATAACCGTTGCTTTTAGACAATAAAAGATTAAAATATAGTTTGTAGATTATTTCACGCTCTTTAAGAAAGCATTTAATCATTTTTACTGAAAAATCAATATTTTCCGAGCTATGGTCATGTGAATGTGGGAATTAAAAAAAATGCTTTAAGGAGGCCTAACTCTCGAGGGTTTGAATTTAGAAAAAAAATTTTCTTAAATATTTTTCTTAGAATTATGTCCTCTATCACCACTGAAATTATGTAAAGTCTATCCGGGGACACTCTGTATAAGAGTATGAAAAAAGAACTTTAGAAGAATCTTTAGGAAGATATTACGTCTGCTATTATTAGTTATTAATAACTGTTATTTTTTCCGATGTAATCGAGGTAATGTCAATAACAATGTCAACAACATAACAATAATACTCGTTCGTATTTTTGTAGAAGTCCATTGTAATTACTATTGCACTACATATTATACATATAGATTAATGCACACCACAACAGTAGTGATGTAACGTAACATCAAAAAAATATTCATAAAGGGCGTAAATATATTTTTTTAGTATTTGCATGTGAAAAAAAAAACACAACATAATATGTAGGATGGTATCTTCCGTACAATTATTTGAAAATTTTCCCACATACTTTTAAGTCTCACGACACTGACATATCGAACATCTCAGGTAATTGTTTGTAAATTTTATAAATAATAAACACATTTGTGTCATCATTGTAAAGAAGCAGAACTAATCGACAATGCAAAGTTCACTGAATCTGTAAATTCGTTAAACAATACATAGTGGCTACAATGTTTTAAGACATTACATTACCATTTTTATGGTTGCTTCATATACAAATTTCACAGTTGATAGTATGGGCGTTTCCTTCACATCAAATATGATCAGATGATGTTTAAGTAGCACTATTGATTATAAATCTAGAAAAGATACGAAAGCTTAGGCTATATTTGGAAATCGATTCTGTTTTCCGTTCCTCTTGGGAAAAATCGTATACTTCTAAATGCTTTTTCGTAGTGAAATGCTGAACAAAAGAAAGTTTTTGATAGTGCCAAAGAACATGTTTTCCATTAGAAAGAGAAAAGTCCCAAGAAAGGCAAGAGAGAAAAAACGATAATGTTTTAAGTTGGGATTGAGGATGCCGTGGAAGTTCCTCCATCTCCAAGTGGGCGATGGTAATCCCTGTCATTGGGTCATATTTGGGAATAAATTTGTTATCCTGGCTGTAAAAGTGAAAAACAATAATGATGGTAGTTTATGAACAGGTGAATTGGTTATTTGTAGAAAATAGATACTTCGTTAAATTGAATAATGGCAAGTTTAATTAAAAGTTGAAAATAAAATAAACACCCAAGTATGAAATTGATTTCTTTTAGGTTAATAAATAGGACAGTATAAAACTGAAACTTGTTCATGCGATGATAAATTTATGAGAATCGTGCAGTTATGTTAATATAAATATTGACGTGATAAATTTACGTGATCTTTAAGTTAATTACTAATGCATACAATAATTTGTTAAATGAGATGAGATAGCAGCAAGATTCAAAAGCGGAGAGCATGAGGATGAGACAACCTGCACAGGTGGATAAACCAACTACACGACTGGTCTGGCTGACACACAACTAGCTAAGTTAATTAAGTAACTAACTAAATGGCTTCTTAAGCAATTAGCTCCAGGTATATTGTATGTCTAGTAAATTTACAAGTCATGTGAATTTAAACTCATCTACAACTTAACCAAGTTTATGTAGGTTTATGGTTTATCGCATTGGTACGTAAAATAATTGTACATGCTTTAATTTTGGTTAAGAAGAGTACAAGAATCATTAATCGTAATTACTTACATTAAAACAAACGACGGCTTCGAGAACTCCATCAGGACTGTCCTGGTAATGTCTTGTCATCAGGTCGCTCGTTTCTGTAATTAGGTTTTTCTTTCTTTCCTGCACACATGTCTTCTCCCGCCATAGATAATGCGTTTTGCAAAGACATCACAAAACGTGCTATTTCACAAACCAACATTTACTCAAAAGAAAAACGTTAACATCAAACTAAACATTTTTCTTTAAGTAGATTTTTTAAGTAAGAGGAAATTTTTAAAATGTTCGTTTTTTTGAACAAAATATTTTTAATACAAATACAATTTTGATTTTTGAATTTTCTTCTGTCCTTATCGTTCGATTTATTTGCATCATTTGTAAATATACAATTTAGTACTACCGAATATTATTTTAGAAATTTACAAATCCTAAACTTAAATTAAAAATTACTGAAAAACCAAAAGAAAATTTGAACCTCTTCCGGAAAACCGGTGATTAGTTCTTTGACCAGGAAGGTATGACTGGAAAAACATATATATTAGCAATTTTAACAACTAAATCTGGGATTTTCTACGACTAACTGCTTAATCACAATAATTATTATAATTTTAGGTAATTATAAGAAATTATTATATCTAACCAAATGAAACAATAAGTAATAAAATTTAATAAAGTTTTCTCAAATTATTATTTGCATTCTGCAAAATCGGTCTATTTTCTCTGATGTCGAACTGTTGCTCGTGTTAGATTTTTTCTGAAAATGTTTTATTGCTTAATGAAGGCCAGTTTTACAACAGAAACTTAATAATCTGAATTCACCTGAATTTAGTATACAGGGTGTTCTCAGATACAATTTACATAGTTTATGAATGTTTACCTAGAGGACACTTTTCTGAGAAAAATATTTAACAAATTTTTTTTTCTTAATTAAAACCCTCGAACGAGTTAGACCTCTTTAAAGCATTTTTTTAAATTTCTACTTTCACATGGCCAGAACCCCGAAAATATTGATTTTTCAGGAAAAATGGTTTAGTCTTTTATTAACGATCATGAAATAATCTACAAACTAGATTCAAATCTTTTATTGTCTAAAATCAACGGTTAACGAGTTATGAGTTAAAGTATAAAATTTTGTGAATTTAATTTTTTGTTTTGTAATTGCTTTGTTTATTATTTTCTGATTTTCTGAAAATAGGCTTGGTTTTTCAAAAATTTTTATGAGACAAAAGTTGTAGTCAGTTAAATGGTGCATAATATTTTTGTAAAATGTTTGGTTTAAATGATACAGGGTTTTGAAGAAAATTTAGAAGCAAAGAAGCTTGAATTTTTTAACATTTTTTTACTTACTTTAAAAAAAGAATTAATTCAGACCTGTTATTTGTTAAATGTCTCTTTTTTAAAATTTTTTGAATTTTGATTTTCTACGTATTGTATTATTCTTATATTTTTTTGAATTTACTTACTTTAATTCATAACTCGAAAACCGTTGATTATAGACAATAAAAGATTTAAATCTAGTTTGTATATTATTTCAGGCTCTCGAGAATGTTCTAAACCATTTTTTAATGAAAAATTAATATTTTCAGGTCTATGGCCATGTGAATGTGGAAATGTAAAAAATGCTTTGAAAAGGTCTAACTCTCAAAGGTTTAAATTTAGAAAAAAAATTTTGTAAAATATGTAAATATGTTACTTAGAATCTATCACCATCTAAGTTATGTAAAGGGTGTCCGAGAACACCCTGTATAAGTCAAACGAATTTTTAAAACTACGAATAAAATTCATTGAGTTTAGTTTCGTTGAGTTTAATTTAATTTAACTTAACATACTAAAATTCGGAGATCTGGGAGGTTTCAAATACCCTTCGGTCCCAACATAATAATTAGTATCATGTAAACTAATACAAAGTGCAATAATTTAGAAACTATTATCTGCCGCCATCTCTGTTTTTTACAGATTGGCTCATCGATTATGTATAATATATTCGTGAACTATTTATTTCGCCAATTTTTTCCCTGGATTAACTTAGGTAAAAAAAGCTAAAAATTGTGGAAGTAAAGAAGAATAATTCGTAAGTGCTGCCGAATGCAAGACAACCACTTCAATCGTCGACTTCAAGGTCAAGCCCGCTGGATGCCGCCTGACCTTATGCCAACACACTGATACTCTAGCAGAAACATCCACAGTAGTTGGCTCTATTTTTTAAACACAAATAATTGTGTTTTACGTGGTTGATAAATCATAAATTTTACATAAGAGAAAAACCTTTAAAATGATCTTGGTTTAACGAATAAGAATTGGAAAGATGCGGACGGATGGACACAGGACCAGAACATAAGGTTTCTTACTGTACATCGTATAGAAGCCTAATAATAGAAAGCAAGCTGTTAAATTAAAAAAACTGGCCTAACAAGCTTAGCGGGAAGAAATACAGAAGAATAACCCGTTGAAGCTAAAATGACTAAAATGTTAGAAATCAGATCAGATCAGAAAAACAAAAACAAGATCCAAAGGTTTGACACCAATTTTTTCCACGAACTCGACAAGAATGGGAGGCAATGTGTTGACCGCCTCTTCTGTTAATTGTTTGAGAGATAATTCCGCGACAGTTGAAGCTTAAACGATGAGAAAAGCTCATAAAAATTTAAAATGAGGAAAACAGAGTTGTGTACCTTTTACCTTTTAAGTTTGTCATACTTAACCATATCTCTAATCTTACCATTTATGAAATTCTAATACTGTATATTGAACTGTACAGTAAATTAATAGAAAATTCAAATTAAAAAATTCAAGATGAAAATATTTACTGGGCGTTTTGTCTCAGGTCAAGAACCTGCCAACATAACATATTAATTTATGTTTATATAAATTTTTTATCATATATTAAAGTATCCGCAAATATATAAAAGTTGAAAATAAAAAAGTTTAGTAATTTAAGATTTAAATGTTCTTAGTTTTTTTGTTGCATTTGACAGATTCTCAACCAGAAAAATAAAGTTCGACTCACATTTAGGTTGGTATTTATCTGTAAACCTAATATTAATTTTGCAAAAGTTTGTTAAATTGGGCCAAGTTTGGAAAATAAAACTTTTATTTATTTTATATCCGAGAGACTTTTTTTGGCGATGTCTTCCGCTTACGCCTATTGGTATTATTTTAACACCAAAAATATTTCAATATTAAAAAGTTTAGATATTATTTTGATTATTAGATTTTAAAATGAAAATGAACGGATGTTTAATTACGGAAAGATAATTTAGTTTGTTATGTATCGTATTGGCTATCTTGTACCTGCCTGTCAGTTTAAATGTTACCTTATTTCTTGATATATCCAAGTGACAGACAGCAAGAAGTCCACGGAGTCTGAGCATTTCTTGTTGACATGTGACAGCTGGAAGGGTTGTTTCAGTGGTGTATATTGTCTTAGATTGACGGGGAGAAGAGTGGACGTGAAAGTTCGCAATAATACTAGAATGAACAAGATCAAATATCTTTGGACTTAGCAAACTCGGGAAAATAAACAGTAAAGCATGCAAATGAAACATACGAAGAATGCTACGACTGGGAGCTACGTTCAGTGATAGATGACTCCCACCAGACACCGTTTAAACGCAGTTTTAATTAAATCTTGTAATTGTTTCAAACGCAATTCTCGTCAGTAAGTATTAGGATACGACACTAGCAAAAAACCACTAAGTGTTTGAAAGGACGTGACTGAGTGACTGTCGTGATTCTGGAAAATTAATGAGGTGTTTCTGACAACTGACTACAACATGCACGTACAAACTATTTCCTTACAAGAATTGATGTTTATCGTTACAAATGAAAACTAAAGTATATTAAAGCTATATTAACACTCTCACAGTGTTTTTGTGCTTCTCTATCTATGCTTACCATCAGCTTACATAGCGTGTTCCAAAAAGACTAATACAAAAAATTTTAACTGCTAGGCCAAAAATACCTCCTTCCATTTATGAGTCTTAAAAGATAAACTGAAAAAAACTATAAACTCTATTCCATGAGCACAACGACATACGCATTATTACATATTATTACTAAATTAAGTGTAATTAAATTTAGGCCAATACCGATCGAGTACGATATTTTGGGATTCAAACTCACAATCATTATATTTTTCCCCCAAAATATTTTTCAGTTAGCAATCAAGGCGCAAATTTTAGTTATATACTATGTAAATCTAAAATATATTAATTTTTGACATAATTGAAAACCTTCACTAACTGCATGTAATATCTGGCGGACTTACCGAATTCAAAACCGTTATTTTTACAATTCAGTAATTACTGGTTAAAAGTTACAACAGCTTACTGTTAGGGATAATACAACTCTGTAACGAGTTGCACATCAGTCAAGTTCCATATCAATCGAACTGTACATCAATCGAGTTGCAAACTGCAAAACTGAAAATTGCTTAATTTTGAATATTATTTGTTTTATATTTGCGATTTACATTAAGCGAACGCCATCTCGCGGAAAAATATTAAGCTAATCTAATACGTATAATTGGCATAGAAATTTTTGTTTATAAACAAAACATTTGCATTCTTTTGGTGTTCTATTTGTGAATTATCGTTTCATCGCGGTTTTACGATAAAATAATTCAGAATGAAATTCAAAACAACTTCAAGTATACGTAGTAAAGCCGCCATGTTGTTGACTTGACGAAAACTGATTTATAAATGTCCTATCTAAGATTAAACTGAGATCTCTGAGTAGCTTAAAAGAATTAAAAACATCCCTGGGTGCAACCGAACATTGTTTTTAAGTTAAATTCTGCTTTTGTTAACTATTAAATAAATTTATAATATGTTAAAATAAGCTTAACCATACGTGGCAAAATAAGAGCATACGATAGCATTGTGGGTGCTGCCTTAATCTCCTACGTCTGAGAAGGAAAAGGCATTGGTATTTTTTAAGTAAAATTTCTTAACCTAAAGTGGCATCGAGTCATGTTTGATTGGTTCAATTAAAGATGATGAATAGGTTAGGGAGTAAAGAGGGAAGAGTGAAGGATAGTGAGGTAGGTTTTGGGATAAAAGTTGAAGAACTGATGGCTCAACTCAAAAGCTGATGCGTCGATGTTCGAATATTGCCCGTCGTTGAGTTCGTGGTTGATGGTTAGATTTGAAGTAAAAAGACGAAGTGAAGAGAAAAGAAGAGAAAGGGAAGAAAACAGATAAGAGAAGAAGAGTTTATAAAAGAGAAGAAGAGTTTATAAAAGAGAAGGAGAGTTTATAGTAATATTGGTGGACTAATGAGACATAGAGTAATGACGTGAATGAATTGTGAATTGAGAAAAAACGAGAGAGGTAATAGAAAAAAAGTAAGAAATTAAAGTATTGAAAACACGAAAAAAGGAGAAGTTAAAATACTGGACGGAGTTGGGTGTGCCGATTGCTGGGTCCAAGGTGCCTCCAAGTATGCCCATCCTTAAATAAACATATGCATCACATTAATTTGTTTATTTAGTGATCAGGGTTTTAGTTCTATGTTTCTGTCTCTGCATCTGTAAGAGAAATATGTAAGCAGATAGCTGATGAAAATAAAGAATACTTGAAGGTCCGGTGCAGTTAGGATGCGCCAAGTGCTTCTATGAAGAGGAAAGTCTTCCGTGTTGCATTTTTTCCCTCATGTTGCAAACTAAGGTGTTGTCGTTATCATGGCTTCTGTCGTAGAGTTTCTCCGTCAGCTTTTAGATGTATTCACTTAGAAGTTCTATGTTGATTTCTTTGTGGTTATATCGGATTGGTTTATAACAGTTTCGCCCATTAAAACACCCCGATTTCATCGTCAAGCACACGCACTGTCAACAGAATCAACTATTCGCAGAATTTTATGGAAAAAGAACTGAAACTTTAAAATCGCTTATTTCCTAAATTTAAAGAAAATCGCATAACTTAAACTGCATTTTAGGCTACATCGATGGAAAAAAGCCCGACACTAGAGAGGACTTAATAGAAAGAGTAACGAATGCTACAGTGGCTCTTAACGAAAGAGAAAATGTTATAAATAATACTGTACAACATCTTTTAAAACGATCACGACTGTGTATTAAAAATGATAGTGGTCATTTTGAACATTTACTTAAATAATGTAATAGTTTAAACTTAATTAATAAAATAATTTTTCAATAAAAATTAAAATTTTGTGAATATAATTTTTTGTTCTGTAGTTGCTTTTTTTATCATTTTCTGCTTTTTTGTGAAATAGGTTAGTTTTTCAAAAAAATTTATTAGACAAAAGTTATAGTCCCCTAAATTTCCTATCTGGAATAGGCATCAGATTTTTTGTAAAATGTTTCGTTTAAAAGATGCAGCGATTTGAAGAAAAACAATAAAAAAAGTTTGAAATTTTTAACATTTTTTTACTTACTTTAATTCATAACTCGAAAGCCGTTGATTTTAAACAATAAAAGGTCTAAACCTAGTTTGTAGATTATTTCACGCTATTTAAAAAAGCGCTTAACTAGTTTTTCTGAAAAATTAATATTTTCCGAGCTATGGCCATGTTAAAGTGGATATTAAAAAAAAATGCTTTAAAGAGGC
The DNA here is from genome assembly GCA_949152465.1 of Cantharis flavilabris. Lineage (NCBI taxonomy): Eukaryota > Metazoa > Arthropoda > Insecta > Coleoptera > Cantharidae > Cantharis > Cantharis flavilabris. Next base: position 17,585,537 of record OX424441.1, read on the forward strand.
TTAACTCTCGAGGGCTTGAATTTAGAAAAAAATTTTTGTTAAATATTTTTCTTAGAAAAGTATCCTTTATCACCACTGAAATTATGTAAAGTGTATCCGGGGACACCGGTAAAAAATTGTATTTTTTTGCTATTTAAATCTGTTTTTCGTTCTGTAATGCACTTTTAATTGGTAAATTTGCATTGTTAACCAATAGAAATTGAGAGGCTCTCGGAGGAAAGTTACAAATCAGTGCGGCCTTCAGGTCGCACAAACTGTACAATTCACAAGAAATACATACTTACTATTTTTAAATAAAAATTTTTTAAATAATTTCTTCTTTCGTTAGTTCTGCGACCAACAGCAAACTGGGTGATGTTTCGAAGTCACAATTAGTGCTGTAATCATATTAATTGTTACATCCAAGGTAGCTTGATAGATTTGTCTAAGGTGTGCCCGTAACCATGAATTATCGTTGATGAAGCTAAATCATCCACCCAGGGACACCCTTAGCTTTACGTGCCTTCCGAAGCACGGAGACGACCGTAAAAAGCCTAGAGTTTTCCCAGATTTAAACCGGGTATCTTAGTGGAAGCAGTTTGACTGTTTAAACCTACATAACCCGGTACCCAGAACAGCAAAAGAGCTGGATCGGGCTCTAAGTTAATTCGTTCAGACGATGTAGAATACGAAAATTAAATACTACTTTCGTATGATATGTTCCGATGTTTTCCATGTTTTTTCCGTAAAAAAATTGTTTTGAACCACCTGGTCTAAAGGTAAAAAAAATAAATCAAGAAACCGCAACTCGATCCGAAACATACCGGCCGGAAGACGAACTAATTTATGGTTTTGGCATCTAATTAGCACCTAATTATGGCATATTATACTAATTATTGTTTTACCACTTGGGGACCACGGGTATGACTTTGTATGACATGCAATTATATTGTGTACAAAATTGTGCATTAAAAATTATTATTTTAATTTGCGATGAAGCTGCAGACTTTGAAAGTTGAAAATAAAAAATGTGTAACAAGTTTGTAGATAAATTTATATCATAATTTAGGAGGAGATATTTAGAATTCGAGTATTAATTTGAAAGTGAAGTTTGAAAACACATTGCATGTAGGGGTTCCATCCTTTTGGATGTCGTGATACGTCGTAGAGCAGATTTAGTGGGCGATGGCGTGACCTTTGAACTGTCTCAGTTGTTCACGGGCAATTTAAATTGTCTCTGGATTGGCGGTTTTCTTGTTATCCTTTGTTTTCATCTTGTAAGGGTCTTGTAATTGTCATTTGTTAAGTTTCTTTATCTATAATTTACATTTAATGTTACAATAAATAAGTGCAGGTAATTAAGGATCATGTAAATTATTTTTAGTCGCAATAATTACAAGGATGTTTTTAAATTAATAAAATATGGTAATTATTAATTTAAAAATACTACGATAACTGCGGAGAGATAATATCACAAGGTTTCATTTATTTCACTTCCCCGTTACATAACTCAATGTTTGTTAACCCCAATCCAAGCTCCAAAGCGGTAGTATAAAAGCTGTGACATATTGATATCGCATTTAGATGCCAATAAAAAATACCGCAAAGTGTTACATAATGTATCTCACTTGTTTCCATTTTAGAGCACGCAATCTTGGTTCAATGGAAAAAGGAAATAAGGACGAAATAAAAGTTAGAAACGATCTCCTCTCAATCATGGCTATTTTACCCTAGCCGCGCGTTTGATGGTTAAAAGATTCCATCATTCCGATCAGTGTGGCACTCCTGAGAGCCGTCGCAGTCACCGGTAAAAGATGTCTATGGCATTCTGAATAGACAAGTAGATCGCTTTTCAGCTTGAGACCACTTATTTTCACTTATGCAAAAAAATCGGGCCTTACTTTATTATAAATTAGACAAAACTACAACAAAGCTTCCTACTAAAATTTCATTAACTATTAAATTTCTTTCCAAAATAAACTTATTTGCCAAAGTGGACTTTTTATTATAAATGAACTGCGTCGAATAGTTTAACCATGTTTTTCAAAAAAACTTCATTTATAAAAGCCCCAAGCTTTCATTCTCGTTTTATTCATTCCAGTTACATGGTAAAAATGCTCGGAAAATACCATTTCTACATTTAATATGTAATATATAATTACTACCTTCAATGTACTACACCTTAACTGCCATGAAATACGTGAATGTCGGAAGCCGTACGTATACAAGCAATCAAGTCGTTTAAAAATTTCTCTTCGCATTGTAACGTCGTCCTTATTTCTCTTCAACAGTTTAATGACAAATTACCTACCAAGTGTAGATAGATTGCACGTACGTAGTTCTTGCATTACAGCGACTGGTATTTAGACTTTTTGAAACTGCAGTTGTTGGATGTCACGATTGAAACCAGTCACGATTTTGTGAGAGGGTAGATGTTATTAGCTCTAGGGGTATACTATACAGGAAAACCCTATAATACATTGTCTACTAATAACGGCTGGCTGATCTGCTAATACTACCATAGGCGATCGCCACAATCAACAATCACATAAGATTATTGCTTAATTATTTGGGTGAGGTTTTCAGATCAAATTCAAAAAATAACCTTTGGTCGTAAGTTATATTAAAAACTTAACAAGCAATCGACCTGATTTAGAAAATGCTGGATTAAAATAATCTCTTCCGTTTCTTTTTTTTATTATTTCAAATCTTTATATTAAACTTGTTTTCATTTTACAATCCCTTTCTCAACTATTGAAGATAGACTGAAAATAAAAAATTGTCTGTTATATGAAATTTTGGCTGTGGTTTTCAATTTTATCATATTTTTATTTCAAAAATAAAAAGAATTATTTTTAACAGAATAAAGATTCCAATCAAGGTCAACAGAAGTAGAATATAATTCAAAAGAAGAAGATATAAGCACTAATAATTTACTGGAAAATGAGAAACAAATTAGAGATTTGAAGATAGAGATTGATAGAGTGGAAAACCAATGGAAGACAATAACTAAAGAAAGAATAATTGAAAGACTTGATATCAGAATGTTGAGTCAACAAAAAAAAGAAGAAAGCACAATATTATTGTTAAACAGAAAGAATTCTAGAAAAATTAATTCAGCACCTTAATCAATTAAAATTAAAATACGATATAGAAAAACTGTTCTGTCAAAACTAGGTCACACATTTTTCGTTTTCTGTGTGGTTGAGATAACGTACATTTTGTAATTTTGAAGCGGCTTAAATGGATTTAAACTTTTGTCGGGTGTATAGTATAACCTTTAAGGTGACCGGACATTTAGCTACTAAAATATTTCGCTACTAGGACATTTTGCTACCGGACATTTTTAAATTAAAACTAAATTTAAATAGTTATTTTATGGAATTATTTTATATGAATACCCTGTCGAGGTGGGGCCTCCCAGTCGAAGTGGGGCGTCCCAGTCGAGATGGATTGGCTTCATGCATGTTTTTAATGAGCTAAGCGCTAGCCAAAACGGCTCGGAGCGCCCGGAGCGTAGTGGAGCGGAGCGCAGGGTAGCGTAGGTTCAGTTTTGGGTGGCGCAACCACTGCAAATTACCGATCCACCGTAAAATGATTGAATTATATAAGTAAATTATGTAAATTTTGTAAGTTTAATAAAAAAGCAGAAGTGGTAGCCAAATGTCCTAGGAGCAAAATATCTACTTTTTAAATTACCTATGGTAAATACTCAGGGAGTTGATAGATTTACATTTCAAGTACCTGGGTAGTTAAGTTGAACAGTTATCAAATGGGCTTAATTTTACTGTAAATTTGATTTTGTCAATTTAAAAACATAGATTCCTGCCCTTCTAGACTCGTGCTTTTAGAATGCGGTCGAAAAATAGGGACAGTTTTTAAAAAAATATAAATTTCTGTCCTTCCAGATCCGTGCCTTTAGATAACGATCGCACTAAAAACTAAAAACTTTATTTTTTTAAAAAGGTTTTTTTTTTATTATTTTATTATTATTATTATTTATATATTATAAAGCATGAGCTTTACCGATTCTACCTGTCACTTGCTCACCACTTCAGTGGGCGCTCTGCCTAACGTAGTTATTGATTACTCTCCTCGCAAACTTTGAATTTTGACTTAACCGATCAGATCTTACAGAATTTTTTAAGTTAACGCCGAATCAAGTTCGAAATCGGGATTACAAGACAGTGACGGCGGCATCATTTTTGAAATGGGTGGGCACACATATTTGGGGTGGGCAGAAACACACAAAATTTATAAATAAACTCAAAAAATTACATTGTTGAAATAAGCACCAAAAAATTTTTTGATGGACACTTGACTGGGCTCTCTAATCATCAAGATGCGCACGTGACCACCCTGGCCCACCCCTGGCTCCGTCACTGTTACAAGCAGAAGAAGAAAAACATAAAGCGTAACCAAACCCAACTATTCTATGGAGTACAACACGAAAAGGACAAAGGACGCCAAAAACCTAGTTTTTTAACCAAAATATTCATTTCTTTTTTGAAATTTTTCTTCCGATCTTCCGATCTACGGAATAGCGCCCGAATTCGCCGGGCCCAAGAAGATCCACTTTGCAAACACTCAAATTTCTCTAAAAAATGTTGTACACCGGACTCGGAATTCTAACGATTTCCAAGAATTTCCACGGAATTCCAGAGATTTTCAAAGACTTGGGAGATTCCTAAGGATTCGAGAGATTTCCAAAAAATTCTAATGATTTCCAAGAAATTCCAAAAATTCCAAAAAATGTCAATGATTTTTAAACAAGTTCAAATTTAAAACTGTTCAATAATTTCTAAAGATTTCTAAAGAATTCTAGAGATCTCCAATAATTTCCAAGAAAATTCCAAACAAATGTGCACAACATTCTCGAGATATTTATCCGTTTGGGCTAATTAAACCCCACCACAATTTTTTTTTATTTAAAAAAATTAACTACGATGAGATGATGCTATTTACGGGTATATAATGACGCACAATTTGAAAAAAAGACTGACACTTAACAATGTGCTATGCTATGTTGGATACATAATAAATAATTGCATTATTCTTATGCTCTACAGATATCACATATTGTATCCCGCGTCAAATCGATAGCGGCATGTATTTATGCGGAAGTTTTCGTCGATACATTAGTCAATTTGACTACAGGTTAATCTGTGCTTGATGATAAGAAATCTCTTTGGAATAATCTCGAAATCATCATTAGTATAGTGAAACCTTGTGGTTCGTGATGACTAAACAATCTTTATGTATGTTCTAGGTTGAGGGTACTTTTTTGTTAGCCTTACGTTACTTTTTGGATGTGTATTGTAGAAGAAGTATCTATTTTTTTCTCACAATCGATTATCCACTTTTTATCTTATTGAAAATTTTAACAGTTTTGAACTTCAGAGAAGGCTGAGCCTTTCTTGTCTTATCTGACGAACCGCCGCTGGTCATAAGGGGAATCACCACAACTCTTGGGGTTGTAGTAGTTATCTTATTGCGTTTTAAACCAATGTAGTTTTCAATATTCTGTTCATTTTTCAAAAATGGTCTTTTCTAGAAATTAGAGGTAGTCAGTCATATCTTTAATTTATAGTGAATAGTGGCAGTCATGCCACCGTTTGCACTCACGGGTATTACGACTACTAATTGCATCCGCTTCTTTTGCGACTAACTCACTCATCGAATCTAGCAAATTTTTGAAACAGGACTGTTGAAATTTATTGCATTTTAATGGGCCAATTAGTTGCTCATTCAATATACTATGTAGCAGCAGAATATAAAGAAATAAATTATTAAAAATTGAAAAGAAAAACAGTTATGTTGAATTTTAGAAAAAAAATTATTACAACAATAAAATGTGACATGTAGATGGACCCTTGGTAATAAACCTGATAGATTGGCAAGTGACAGACGGGGTAAGCTTAGCCCTTGGGTCTCATAACTCGGTGCGGTGATATACTCTTTCCGTCAACTATCCTAAATGTCTTCTGGTCATCAGACGGCCCATTAAGTTCCGCTCCACCGCCGACTACGTCCAAAGAGCAATTTCAAAAATACGACATTTTCGGTAGACGGTGGCATTTTTGCCCACATCTTATAAAATCACCAAAAGTTCTTGTTCTTAATCGAATCGTTTATTCAGCGGACAACAGACATTCGCTTGCATGAGTTATTACTCGTCCATTTTGATAAATAAAATTGAGTAGTCGTGACAGCAGATTTAAAACTTGATTCATTTTTCATCACTTCTTATGATAATTTTACTTTTTATTGGAGTCGAGATACTTTTCAATACTTGTCATTTTTAGTCATGATAATATATGGGGGATGATCAAAACTAATACATATATCAATGGTTTTCAAAATAAAAAAATTCGAATAATTTTTACATTAATCCCCATTAGTTTTGTTAACCGAACATTTATGCAATTTATAATCTACTTTTATACCAAGCTTATATTACCAAAGCTTTACTTGCAAGTTATGTGTTTAGTAGAATTATTTTCCTGTCGCTATAAATCAGAAAACGGCGATGTAAAGAAATACGTGTGAAAGAGAAAACAAAAAGAAAGAGGACACGGGGTTGCTAACGACCAGCATGTGGCATTAGTTGGTCATCAGCAACGCACAGTCTATCAACCACCAATAATTGAGTATTGATCGCCACCCCAAATGTGCCACTCTAAACGAAACGAAAACTAAGAAGCTCCTACGTTATTGTGTTAATGTTTACGCTCGATTATTGATGTTATTAAAAAAACTAACTTGTCAATTTACCCCCCATCTTAAAATTTCTCAGCCTAATAAGGTCATTCGATCAGGTCTACACCTGTTTTTCAAAATTAGCTTTTATTTCGTAATATTAACCCGGTTATGCTTTTCTGATGATATCATATGTATATCAAAACATTTGTCTAATTAGACAAATTTTTCTCTGAAATTCTGAACTATTTTCAAACAAGTAAAAAATGGATTTTCGAGCGTACTTCTTTCACAATACATATCCAAAATGATACGTAAGGCTAATTCAGAAGCAGCTCTTCCCAGATGGTTATTGTACTACCGATGATCATCAGGCATAAACTCCTCCTAATTTAGAAAAAAGTTGGGTGGGTTACATTCTTACACTAAACTTTTGAAATGGGAGGGGAAGTGAAATGCATTAGAAGAATTAGATATTTGTAGAAAAAAGTTGATTCTAAAATGTAATAAAATGTGAATAATATTTTAAATTTTCTAAGATGTCAAAAATAACCGAGTAGCAAAATCTTTATAATAGCTCGCAATATTCCGACGAGACACTTCTTTGACACTGAAAAATAACTATTTATCAAAACTGAGGGTAAGTGAACAGGAAAGTTTTCAAACGCATGACCTAATAATATTTTCATGGCAGACTCCTCTCATTTCTAAACTGAAGTTGGTGGTGGTAAAAGCTTTGTTGCGTTTGGGGTTGTTGAAATTTAAAATTGGTTTTATAAAAATATACAGCGACATGCTATACATAACTTATTTAAAGTGTCAGTTGGGAAAACTAATTCAAATCGTGGAACTGCCAGAAAACTATTAAACTGGGGAACGAATTCTATATCAAAAACACTTCTTATTTACTTACTCCAAAGTTATGAATGACTCTGCAACTCTTCTGGAATATGTCATTTTTACTTCAAATAAATTTTGCCTTTCTAAAACATGCCTGTTATTAACAGCGTAGTTGTTAAACGTGATCGATTTTAACTCTTTCTTATCACGTTTTTAATTATTTATATACAAAAGAAACTACCATTACAAAATTAAATCAATTAAAATCCGATGTTATTTAATTTTTGAATTCTAATCTAATTAAAACTTTTTTTATAAATAATGCTTTTATTATAAACTTTTACTATTATTATTCACATTTTTATATTTATTATGTAACTACTTATAGTTCTAACCTTGAATTCAAAACATTAACCTCTAAATTTATGACGAGATTTTGTAAATTATATTCAATAATTTTATGTATCTAGAGAGCTTAACAATTTTCTTGATTCCTCTTCTTATATAGCAAAGATGTTATTGATGTTCTTCGGGAATTTAACATTTTTTGTTTCTTGTTCCATATCTCCATTCTGCTCAGCTCATCTCCATTATACCTATTAGATCATCTCGGCTTGCATTTCATCGTCTAGGCATTTTCCGGCACTTCTTCTTCATGATTTTGAGCAATGCCTCAAAATAATTTCAGGTGACACGAATCACCTAAATTTGTTGATGTGATTTGTTTCAATTTTGTCTTCATCGTGAAGTGATCTGAATCGATAACTGGATCTCAATAACTTGTTATATTTCCTTCGACCATGATCATGAACATGATCATGATTTACTTTAAATTCAAAGTGAAAACAACAATTTTCATTTGATTCGATATGCAAGCTACATTTTTTATCGTTTACTGGCATGCTACCTGATGTCCTATTTTGGAATAACAATCGCTAACTACCATATTAATCCTGGCTTATATTAGTCTACAGATTACAGATGGATTTCTAATCATGACCTCACCATGGGCTTGGTACCCAATTTTTTGTTAGGTCCGCTGCTGATAAAAAAAGATACAAACTACTTGCAAATTGCAAATTTGTCTAACAGTCCAATTTGCAACAAATATTTTATTTTCTATATCGCTACCCTCATTCTAATACCACGTATGAGAATTTTTAGTAAAAATTAGATTTTGATGCATTCTTAATCAATTTTTCACGCTCTATCCATTGGTATCCGTATTAGAAATAATTACTTGAACTACTTGACCCACAAATACCACGTATCAGCTTAATTCGAATACCACATATAAGAAATTTTGATTTAGTCTCATACGTGGTATTAGAATGAGTGTAGCGATATGCTCTTTCCTTTTTCGCTATTTTCTTTCAATATCTAATTAGTGCTCACTCGTTTATTCCATGTCATGCCGTTATCATCATTGTTTCTTTTCGTGCAACTTAGCTCGCTGTGAGTTTTTTATTGATCCACTTATAAGAAAAATATATAGCTTACAAGTTACTCTACATAGGGCTCTCCTACAATATAATTATCATTATTTGCCAAGTAAATGTACCAATTTTTAACAGACTTACATAGTAGATGCAAGTGTATAAATAATATACTATACACTTATATAAAATGTCAGATCTGTCTGTCTGTTTTTATTACTAACCTAAAAACACTGGGATGTTACAAAAAAATGACGAGTCAGTGCGGCTTTTAGACCGCACGTCTTGGCATTTGAGTTGTACATCAATCAAGTTCAACTGTATCTGCTTACTAAGAATATTGTAGTGAAGACATTTGAATTTGAATCTAAATCAGGTGTAGAAAATCTATGACCCGCAGGTCACCAAGTGACCCATTTGATAATTTCAAATGATCCACTTGGGCCTATAAATAAAGTATATTATAGTATATTTAAGTATATTATAGCAGGGGTGGCCAACTTCATTATACATACGCAGAGACGTGCCGAATCAACTTTTATGAGTAGGGAGCAGTACTGAATTTGCCAACGATTTTATTTTTCGCAGTATATCAATGAGCTTTTTTTTTGTTTTTAGCTATTTCGAGTTTTTTTCAAGGGAATGCCAACTTTCTTCCAATCTTGTAGGGGGACTCCCCCCTTCCCATCCCTCCTCTTAGGCACGTCCCTGTACATACGATCGACTATGTTTCTTAAAAAATTTTCGCGATCTACTTATTAAAATTTTAACACAAAAACGAGAAGGAAACCACAGACCCAATTTTTGTACACCAGATTTCTTTCAGGACATTTTCTTGGATTCCTCTAGATTTCCCCAGATTTTCTAAAAATTTTTTGAGTTTTCTTTTGGATTGTCTCATGATTTCCTTTCGAAAAAGTTGAAAATTCAAGATTACTTGTAATTTCTAAGATATCCTTAGATTCCTTAGATTCCTAGCTTGCTTAAGATTTCCTTAGATTTTCTCAAATTTCTTTTCACTTGTACATCAAATTTCCTAAAATTTTCTTAGATTTTCCTTTTGATTGTCTCATGATTTTCTTTCGAAAAAATTGAAAAAGAAAGATTATCTGTGATTTTTAAGATATCCTTGGATTTCCTTACATTTCCTAGATTGCCTAAGATTTCCTTTCATTTTCTCCAATTTCCTTCACTTGCACATCAAATTTCACCAGCAGTTGCCTCCTCGGCGTTTTATGAATCACGACTAGTATCGACTAGTATCGGCGGCTATGATCGACTAAAAATTGCTTCGCGATCGACCTGTTGGCCACCCCTGTATTATAGGACGAGACCGGTCAGTAGCTTGGTAAGTTAGCCAAACAACAGCTGACACTAAGCTACTTGGTTGGAATCCGGGGAGAGTCTAAAACTTTCATATGACCGTTTCTGTGCTTCGAAGGGCACGTAAAGCTGGCGGTCCCCCTGGGTTGATGATTGCCACTATCAACTATTAAAAACAGGGTTACATGCAAACCCCAATCCAGTTTCAGTAGCCGTGAGGTCTAAATGCTTGAAACCTATAGACGAATAATGGCTAAAAAAACAAGAAGATATTCTTACAAGATGTGTGGATTGAAAAGTATGAATGTATGGAAAATGGTGGCAAAATGAAAATACTCATCTCTTAAGAGTTACATTTTGTTCGATTTTGTTCGAAGTCAAAAAAGGTTGCCGATGCCAGATCTTTATACTAGCATCGATGGTAAATCAAAATATTGTAACTACTTCCATTATACGATGAAAATATTGGAAAAACTGTTCGTTTCACTTCTAGAATTAACTCAAAATTAGCTTAACAATTAAAAACTCAAAAAATATTCCAAATACAAAACAAAATTCTGTGCCTAGATACTTAACATCAAATCATCTAGTGCACATTTTCAATGCTTTATTGACTTAACAAAAATTGCTGAAAGAAGTTATGAGATTGGCTTACAAAAATCCCATCTAATTTTTTACAGGTAGCCAAGTATAGACTAGTGCAGATAACATTTTTTAATAAAAATATTAATAATGGCATCACAGTGATGGGAAAAGGAAGAACATCTCGTTAGAATTACAGACAAATAAAATTCAAACCAATCTGTGGGAAGAGGGATGAAAGGGATGGAACGTGGTTTTTACAATTTCCAACGAAAGTTGACCTCCAATCGAGAAAAGTTGTATAGAGATGTTGTAAGTATTAAAAAGATCAACAACTTTTCTATACATTTTCTTTCACATAACCTCAAATTTTCCAAGAAAAATAGAAAAACCGCGTTTTTTTTTCATTTTCTTCTCCCACAAAAATGATTTTATTTTCATGAAATTTAGAGGAGACTTATCTTTTTGTATCCCAAAAAAGCTGTAATTTTTTTGGATAAAATTAGTTTTTCCTTTTATGCTGATTAAAAACCGAAAACATATCTTTAACTTGGAGCGAAAAATGTCTTGTTAAAAGTCAATTTTTTTAAACTGAAAGGGGCGGGAGATTTTTTTTTTAAATGTCTACTTTCGGATAGTGTAAAAAACAATTTGCATAGCTACTATTAAGAACTATTCGAAAAATTTCAAATCTAGTATTTTCAGTTTTTGCGGTTTCTGTCACATTTTTCCATAGCAGTGCAAATTGTTTCTTACCCCATCTGAAAGTGGACATTTCAACAAACAAATTCCCCCCCTATTCAGTTCACAACAATTAACTTTTAGCATGAGATTTTTCGCTTTAAGATAAGGGTATTTTTTCGGTTTTTAATGAATATACAATGTAAAAATAAATATTTTTATTTCAAAAAATTACAGCTTATTTTTTGCGACATAAAAGGGTAGTCTCCTCTAAATTTCATGAAAAATAAAATCATTTTTGTGGGAGAAAACAATTAAAAATCAAAAACATGGTTTTTTCGATTTTTCTCGTAAAATATAAGGTTATGTGAAAAATGATGTAGAGAAAAGTTGTAGATCTCTTTAACACCTACAACATTCTCATACAACTTTTTTCGATTGCAGGTCAACTTTCGCCTGAAATCGTAAAAACCACGTTCCACCTATTCAAGTCACCCCCCCTTCATCCCTCCTACCTCGGATCGGTTTGAATTTTTTTTTTTCTATAATTTTAATGACATTTTCTTCCTTTTCCCATCATTGTCATGCTGTTATTAATTTTTCCACTTTTAGCTTGTTATTCGACTAACTGCACTGATCTAAAGTCTGGTTACTGGTCTAAATTTTCTTCGAATGTCACCTAAAGCTGAACTGATAAGACCTTTGGAGTGAAATCACCGCATGGTTGAATATCTATAAATTTCTTATACCCCATTTTTATTTACACTTACTGGATGAAGCTGAGCAGATAGTTCTGCTTCAAAATTTACTTGGATGATTGTAAACTAAATTTGCTGCGAATTGTTTGTACCAGACTTTGTTGAGTATCTGTTGCTTTTAGATGCTTAACTGGACGAAATACTAATAAAAGAAATAATTAATCTGTTTTTAAAAATCAATGAAACTATGATTTTTGCCGATTTGAGATGAGGAGTTCGACTGCATTGGGTTAATTTATTTAATTTCATGAAATTCAAAAATGCTGAGTTTTAATGATAAGCGAAGTGAATATGTGAAGTTTTCTTTGATGAAAAGTTATACTTTTCTCTAAAGAAGAGTTTATTGGTGAAGTAAATTAATTGTAGGGGTAGTCAATTTTTGAGCATTCAGTAACCCTTTCAGGGTTATTGGTGTAGATGTTGCCGAAATTTATACAATACTGAATTTTAGTTATCAAACAGCTACACCTAACAGCAACAAGCGTTGTCTTGCTAACCAAATTTTTTGGATGAAAACTAAAAAAAATTAGAAAATCATTTTTTGTTATAAATTTGAAAGTGAAAATGTAATATTTGATCCTGATCCTGATAAAAATTGATATCCTTATAATTTATGAAGTAAGTTGGGTAAATTTGTCTCTGTTTTTATAAAGGATAGGTTGAGTGAAGACGGTAAATTGGGGAAAAAGTTTGACAACATTTAAGATTCTTGTCGTTTCCGAACGTCTTTCTATTAATTGCCTAGTTGTGATCTAGAGTGCTATACGGAGTGGAATGAGCGGTGCAAGAAGGGTACTTTGATGAACGCCGTGCAATCACAGACCTATTCTCGCATCGAGAGCACTTTTAAAGAAATCGGTAGTGGATAAGAAAACAACATCGAACTACATTTTTTGCCAATTTACAAAATTAATTAAAGAAAATTTATTTAAGTTTCCCTTTGACAAATTTCCACAATTAAGCTCATTTTTACTGCTAATCTTTGTATTAAAATTGTAATTACTTTTCCCTGCTTTAGCGGCAAGCTTTTTTCGCTTGACAGTATTATGTCTACTTTTTATAAGAAGATTTCCCGAATCTTTTAACAAGATTTTATTTAAAGAGAACATTTTAATCGCCTGATTAAGCTTTACATTAAATCTAAAGGGTCAAAACATTTTGTAATTTTTCATTAACGTTGCACTTATCTTCAGTGCGTAAATTGATAATATACAGTTTCAAAAAAATGTGTAATAGGGCGATCGACTTCAATTTAATTTACCCTCGTGGAAAAAGCTTAAAACAAGGGGATAAACTTCGGAATTCCTTTATTTTCGGACAAAAAAGTGACAACAGTTTTCCGACTTATTAACCACGTACATCTGTCAACATGAAAAAAGTGGCCAATTCAACAATTTGTCGGCCCTAGTAAGCTTATTACAGTCGACCAATCGAAATCGTTCCAAAAACAGACTCGAGGAAATTTTACAAACCGTTTGCGTTACTGTTTCTGCAGTCTTGCAGTATAACATGCCTCATTTTGTCGCCTGCAGGAATATTCTCTTTACATATAAGATTTATGTTTTTTTTTTCTTTTATCGATTTAACTTAATCAAGACATATAAATTGTGTGATACATTTTGTTATCTAATTCAATTGTTTATTGTTTTAATAATTACATAATATTCTAGCTATTTCCTTAGGTTCGCTTAGTATTTATGCAGATAATATCTTTCATGTTTAATTAATTGCTTAGTATTACATCTTAATTTGTTGGTATTATACAAGAATATGATATCCCATTTCCTATATACTTAACCAAAATATTTAAAAAAAGGTCAATTCAAAGAAAATCAAAATTTTCCAAAAAGAATTTCAATTTTTCAGGAGTTTTAAATAGAATTGTAATTAAAATGTAATTGTCCTCAATTCAATTAACATTTGTTAATTAAATTCGTGGCACGAGGATACCTTACAAATTCGTGTTTACAAAAGTATGTGATAGATATTTTTAAGGCAAGCCCTGTTTTATATTTAATTAAGTATGGTTGATGTTTAGTGATCTTCAATTTTCTTTGTTTGGGATATCTAAAAAAACTCAAAGCCTAATATTTTGGAAATGCATATTTTGCTGCCAAACGAAACAAATCGTTGAATGATTTGTCTGTTATTTATAAATACAAATCTGTAAAATTTCAAAAATAGCAGTGAATAACAGTTAGAGCACATTAATTTTATGTTACATTCAAACCTAATGTAGAGTTTGTCCAGTTAAAAATGTTAATCCGGTCTATCAATTTTGTGAGAGATCTCTTCTTGATCTTTTTCCTTCTCTCTTGGTTTTTCCATTGTCCCCAGTTTTTGCGTGGTTTTCTGAAGTTGCGCTTGTTCAAAATCGACGTATTTAAAGTAGACTGTGCATACTTCATTACGTTCACATATCTGCAAGACCTCCACCATTCCTCTATAGTCCACTTTCATCGTTTATGTCTCAAAGAACATTATTGTCATCGGAAAGAGAGTGCAGATCAATACATAGATGGGCAGAAGCAGCGGGGGCTCGTTAGAACAAGCAAGAAAGACTTACTCAGCAGAAACATGGCTTTTGATTGGACCATTTGTTAACATTACGTTAACGTTAACATGATCCTCCCAGGGCAGTTAGCCTTCCCTGAAATTCAGAACTATTAAAATTTTCAAAAAATTGAAGTAGATTATCAATCGTGAGAACTATCAAAAAAATAGATACTTCTTCTACAATACATACCCAAAATGTAACGTGTAGCTACCAGAAAAGTAACACCATCAGCCTAGAACATACATAAAGATGGTTTAGCCATCACATAGGCCGCAAGGTTATACTGTACTGATGAAGATTTTGAGATTGCTCCGAAGAGATTTCTTATCATCAAGCACAGATTAACCCGCAGAAACTATTTATCGACTGAAACCTTCGCATAAATACATGTGTAAATAATTTTATACCCATAAATAGCACCATCCTGCTCTAGTTATTTTTTTAATTCAAAAAAAGTTGTGATGGGATTTAACTGTAGTGATTAGCCCAAAGGATAAATATTTCGAAAATTTGGTGTACATTTGTTTGAAATTCCGTTGGAATTCTTTAAAAATCATTGAACTCCTTTAAATTGGAACTTTTTTGAAAATCATTGAAATTTCTTGGACTTGCTTGGAAATCAATGATATTCTTTAGAATGGTAATTGTTTGGAAATCCTTGGAAATCTCTGGAATTCCGTGGAAATCCCTGGAAATCGTTGAAATAACCCTTGGATTAGCCTCCACAAATGAGAAAGCCACTTTAATAATAACTTTAATAATTAGTGATTAATTAATAATTTCTGAGTTGACAAATCTGAATTACAGTTGACGATTTCTGAATTATTGGGGAAAAAATTTAGAATTAAAAGGATTTACTAAATTTTTGAGTTTCATTTGATGTTTTCTGAATATCATTTGACAAATCTGAATTACAATTAACGATTTCTGAATATCGGTTGACAAATTTAAATTACAATTCAAGAGTTCTGAATATCAACTGGCAAATCTGAATTACAGTTGACGATTTCTGAATATCAGTTGACAAATCTGAATTACAATTCAAGAGTTATGAATATCAACTGGCAAATCTGAATTACAGTTGACGATCTGAATTACTGTTGGAAAAAGTGTAGTAATTTCATAATTCCAAGAGATACGAACAGAAATTGTGTACACCAGACTATTACATAAACATTGGATTCAACATTTCATTGATATTCAAGGCTTGGACTAATTTTTCTTGGAGGTTTTATTCGGGGAGCTTTTTTTACGCTCTCTAGTTTTTCATTTTAATTCGAATAGTAGGTGCCTACTTATTCTGTGAACTTTTTTTTTACTTTTACTACTTTTTTATTTTTCATACTTTTCTTATCTTTTTAAATTTGGATTTTTTTCAGAAAATAGAAAAAACTAAATAAATTATTCCGGCTAATAAACATTAACTTGAAAATTTTTAAAATTGAAATTTGGATATTTCCCGAATTCAAATGATGTAACCCTCATTTTCTGCCTTTGGCATAACCAAAGTGTGAATTAACTGCATAAAATATGCAAAATAAATGGAAAACTGAATCGACACTTCATAGGCCAATAGGTGCAACCTTCAAAACGATAAAAATTGAGTTATAGTAGATTTTTAAGTTCCAAATGCCGAAAACCTAATTTTTTCTGTTTCTAGAGAATTTCTAAAGAATTTTTGAAAATTTCTAAAAGATTGAATGCTACTTCAGAGCAATCTAATTGATTTTTCAAGAGTTGATAGATCCTAAAATCAATGTACACAAGAATTCCTAAAGTAAAAGATTTGTAAGAATTGTACAAAAAATATAAGAATTCCTAAATTGATTAACCTCTCGGTTTTGTTTGCAATTAGATTTTTCAGAAAAACTCTAATCTTAAAATAACTGATTACAAATTTTCAGATATGTGAATTGCTTTATTTCAGTTTTATTTTTTTTATTTAAATTTTTTTATTTTTAAATAATTTTTAAAATATACATTATTCCTGTATTCCTATTCATCTTCTTTCTTTTTTTAAATTTTAATTTAGATGAATGATAAATTTTGCGTAACATGTCAATTACAATAAATTTTTATTCAAAAAGTAGTATATACAAATAATAAAATAACATGAATTGTAACCCCTCTTTTTATATTAAAACAATTGAACTATTTGGCTATAAAAAATGATTATATAAGTCAAGTGATTGCAAGAACTTATAAATGTTTTAGAAAGCAAGTGTTACAAAGGCAAGGCAAAATTGCACCCTCGCCCTAGTATAGGTATCTATAAGGGATGTTTACACATACATGATAGTACTTTCCGCTTTGCCCTCTAAAATGTAGGTTACTAAACCTTACTTCACCCTCTTCAACCATTAGAAAATCGATGTAACATTACTGTTATTGTTAATTATATTTCTCTTTTTTACATTTAATACTGCGAAACCTTTTTTATAATTCATACAAAAAATACATGCGCAATCAAGCGGAGGCAAAGCAAAAAGAATTTTCTTTTCAAGTTTTGTTGTTAGGTCTGTTGATTAAAGTTATGAGAAAGAACTGAACTTTTCTTAACTTTGTCACTTTTTCAACAAAACGAAAATTATAGGTTAAAGCATCAGAGTAAACCATAAAACTTCTTAATTAAATAAATTTATTGTTATCTTAACTGCTCGTTAATAAGTATGTAATTATACGTTTTGTTATTAAGCTTAAAAAATGATAGCATGAATTAAAGCAAGAAGAACTTTGCATGTAAGTACGTAATTATAGCGTAAATAAAAGTCCTTGTAAATGGGTATACTACGTATAGCGGTGGAAAAGCGATAACCTGGGTGATAGTTTCACATGCTCACGCGAAAAGGAAGTGTCGAGGTGCCGTGTTCACTGTTCCCTGAAAGCTCATGCAGCCCGGAAATTAAACAATTTCCCTGATTGGACGGAAGCAAAATTGACATAACCCTATAAAATAATTAAAAAGTAATAAATCTACTTTTTATTAAAACGCGGCGTAAAATATAAATTAATAAATTACGAGATTTAAGAAGCGAACTTGCTTAGTTTTTACATAAAAAATTAAATTCCTATTTATTTGTGAGTTTAAAAAAAACTTTCTGTGTGATCGACCTAGTTTCGAAGCCATCTAATGATGGTTGGATTTTTTTTAAATGTAGTGAAAACTGAGCACATGTGCCGTGATTTGGATTTCACGTTACACTGGATTCTTAGTATTATTTTTGTCAGAACCTGCATTGTTCCAAAAATATATTATTGTAAATATTAATATTAAATCAAATCAAAACAAAAAAATATTAAATTTCATTAGCAATATTTGTTGAAAAATATTTATAAACAATAATATAGATATTGGTTTTGATATTTTTTTGTTTAAATAGAAGCGCAGATAAAATTAATACAATAATTAGTTATACTACTATTATGATCTATTATTATAATATACAGCATATATACATATATCATATACTATGTATTATATAATACATATATATGGTACATATATTATACATATATCATTATACTATTATATGTTAAGATACTTTGCAGACACTGTATAATTCCATAAATTTGAAATTATTACAGTATGTCTCATATTCGCGGGTTGTGTTTGAACCCCATGCTGTCTATATATTGACCACTCAAGCAGCTCTTCTCATTATCAATTACCTGCATCTTAACACGCACATAAATAATACAGGATATAAAAAACTAATTATATTCTGGTAAAATATTGATGCGCTTGATAAAATCAAGTCACTTTATGTATGTACCTGCAAACAAGTTTTTTTAATTTTCCTTGTAGAATGCATTACAACTTATCGTATTTTTAATTTCTTCCCATTGATACGTTTCAACATACAAACATAATGCTTATTATTATATTATTTAAGTTTATTTATTAAAATAATATGTTTCCAAAAGTTTTTTATAATTCGTCAAAACATCAGTATAATTATAATTATATTTACAGTGTTATTATTTGTGATAACTTAAAAACTTTTTATTTCTAATAATTGTATGTGCACAATAGAATACATGCTTGGTTTCGCCAACTACACTGTTGTGATCTCAAGCCTAATTTTTACCTATGGGCTATGCATCTAGCAAGGTTAGCAACCTACTAGAATATATACGAACTGCTCAAAGGATCATAAATACCAAGTGTAAATTTAGTACATCACATGGCAAATAACAGAACGTAGTCGTAAATTAAAAGGAAGAAAAATATTAAAATTAATTTACCCGCCATTCAGTTATTATTTTCTAGCACAACTATAAATACTCTTTATCTATACAGTACATAGAGCAACTGATTAACTTTAATGATATCCAATAAAGTAAAAAAAAATTAATAATATTAATTATTTTTATTTTAGAAGTAATAAGCAGTAAAATGAATATTTGGGTTATCGAAGAAGTTTATACTAACATTGACTTTCACTATTCGCGATTTACTTTACCGATCGTGACGCTAAAAAATGTCAACAACATGGCGGCTATATTACGTATATTTGATGTTTTGCGTTTGATTGATGAAATAAGGCACCAAAAGAATCCAAACGTTTGGTTTATATACAAAACTTTCTATACCAACTATACGTATTAGATTTACTTAATATTTTTCCGCGGGGTGGCGTTCGCTTAACGTAAATCACAATTGACTTGTCTTGTATATGCTGTAATATAGTATGTTGGCAAAACTGTTTTCCAAATCATATCCAATTTATAGGTTACGTTGTCACATCGCATCGCTCGATACTAAAAGTGTAATAGAATAAAATTTTAAAATGAATCGCGATTTAATGAAAATCGAATTACCTGATATACATATGGAGTCAGACGATGAAATAATACGAGAACTTGAATCACAAATTTCAAATGCACCTATTACCGACAAGGAATTAGAAACACTAAGAAAATTTTCATCAACTTCAGAAAAGCATAAAGGTAAATAAAGCAAAAATCTGCATTCAAAAAATATATTTTTTTTCTGATAGGGTTTATACCATCCAAATGTGATACTATGAATTTTCCAACCATATGTTTTTCGCCATCTAAGAAAACAACAACAAATTTTGAAGAAAAGTTGGAAGCAGTCAATTATCTTTTAGAATTTAGAAAAGAACTTGAAAGTTTGATAGAAGCAAGTTACAAAAGTAGAATAAGTAAGAAAAGAAACAATGAAGCAGATGATGATAAAGTTAAAGATGATCAAAATTCTGATAAAACGTTTAATTGTTCAGATTGCAGTCTAAACCCAATAGACGACGATAGCGATTTAGAACCTGACATTATAACCTGTCAATTTATAAAAATAAGAAATAGACCTGAAAAATGGCAAAAACAGTGCAAGACTGAACTTACTAAACTAAGTGGCAAATCTTACGGTATCGAAGATCTTGAAGAGGTTATCTCATGGTCGTAGTGGAGACATTTCTAAATTTAATTGCAGAATTGGCAAAATATGCACTCCAAAAATTCATCAAATTTTTCTTTTGGTCTGGTGGTGTAATATTTTTTAATTTGTTTTGTGACGTTTTCATTTTATAGAAACTTTTTTGTAAATTTAGCAATTTGCAATTGTTAGTGATGTTTTGGCAAATGTATTGTTAATCTTAATATTTGAATAGCAATAAGCTTGATAGACCAAGTCACAAAATTGATAGTGTGCACCACGTGCTATTTTGTATGTAATTTTTGTATATTTGTAATTTTTTTAAAAGTACAACTTTTCGCGAATTAGGTTTATTGTAATTATTGTTTTTTTGCGATATTAAATATTTGGGAATAACTTGGACTCACACCGGAGAAACACATTTGAAATAAATAAATAAATTTAAATAAAAACATTGTTGTACAAACATACGAGAGAAGAAATCTGGATGACTGAAACTCAGAAGCTGAAATATTTTTATTTTCTTCCAACGAACGGAATCGAATAATAACAGAATAATTTGGTTGTAACTCGGAATCGAACCTAAGACACCACTGGCAAAAGCCTAACTCCCACGCACTACACCAACTTTCTGTACAAGGTATGATCCAACGTTTTGAGATCAACACAATGATTAAAGTAGCTTTTTATTTAGGCGGCTACTCTGGAGAAGACTCTCCAGAACTGAGACTCTATCCCCTCCCAATTCAACAAGTAACTGAAATTTTAGTAATTTCTTGGAAGCAAAAGTCTCTTTAACTCCCAAAGTTTGAAAATAAATGTAAATCTGCCCTGCAAAGTGAGGTTTTGGTCAGGTTGTAATCAGCATCAAAATTAAAAAATGAAATAATTAAAGTAAACTCAAATAAGAACAAACTCCAAATAAAAATCTAAGTGGCTAAAACTGCCGTGACTTTATCATAAAAGTTAAAATATCGAATACAGCACTCGGTTGGTTGCGCATGAATGGATTAACGAGAAAAGAGTCAATTTTTTGTCAAAAAAACTAGTTTTTCAGCCTCTCAGAGCCTTCTCGTGCCATACTCGGATAAACAGCCCCGGGCTGTTACCTACGAATACAAGCAAAATGATTTGTTGAGGGAACTAAGACATTGCTGTAGTAGTTAACAAATATATTTCTTAATATAGACTCAACAGGGTTTATTTGCTGCTATAATAAAAACAGGGACACCGTCACTTAGGCGACGGTCAATTAGGCGACGACAATTAGGCGACGCCAAATAGGTAACGGTCAATTGGGCACTGGTATTTTAAGCGACGGGCTTTTTAGGCGACGGAAAATTCAATACATTTTTTTCATTAAAAAAATTCAAAATTATACTATATTACATATTATACTATACTACATACGGAACCTATGTATATAGGTATATACCTTGCCTTTGATGTAAAGGCAGGTCCAACCAGAGGGGGGTGCTATCAGGGATTTGTCCCCCGGGCCTTGGATCCCTCAAGGGCCAGGAAGGGCGAATTACCAAATAAATTTCATAAAAGCATCTTGAAAGTGTAAATAAAACTCTATAATACTGTATCAAACCAAAAATCAGTTGATTACTTTTTTTTAGTTAGTTTTACATAGATATTTTAGATGTTTTGTGCGTAGTTTTTCTTGATAAAAATACGAAGTTTCATATTTTACTTTTTTTTTCTTTTTTAATTTATGAAATTGTTAAGAAGAACAGGGGGCTCGCGACGGTCCTGTCTAAAGGTTTGTAGTCTTTCTTCCATTGAAATATGATTTTATTTTCAATTCAAATTTATAATATTAACATGTCATTTTTATCCCTTATGTAGTAAAATAATGTATAAAAAATTACCAACTGAACTTTTTCATTAAAAAAAAAATGTATCGAATTTCCCGTCGTCTTCGCCTAATAATTGTCGTCGCCTAATTGACCGGTCGCCTAGTTGGGGTCGCCTAAAAAGCCCGTCGCCTAAAATATCAGCGCCCAATTGACCGTCGCCTATTTGGCGTCGCCTAATTGTCGTCGCCTAATTGACCGTCGCCCAAATGTCGTGTACCCACAAAAACATATTGCTGATTTTTTGTTAGACCAGTTAAAAACACAATTACTGAGACCCTGGGGGGTATTCCATACCTCCCAGACCATTTGGTTTTAGAAACTAGTGGTTAATTTAATTAAATTAATTTAGTTAATTCTATTGAACAGAAATCTTTCGTTCTTTCAGAATATACATGTTGCGTTTGGGCGCCAGGACAGGCGCTGGATGTTTGAGAGCCGGACAATTGAACGCGTACAGAACATTTAGATGGTCTTTTTTTATATAAACGTTTTACTGTTCTGCATTATGTTGTTTGGGAGTTTGTTACTTGGAACCGTTCACAATGTCAAAATTTATTTAAGTAAACAAAGTACATAACGCTTCTGCAAAAGTTCAATACCTAATATTGTCCGTTTGCATCAGCTGCGTTGGCGTTTGACATGAACTAACCTTAAGCCTTTTTACATTTTGGAAATCTTTTTCTTTAACTCTTTGAGATCTATTGATCTGTTTATTACCAACAGCAACCTCGGTAGTGTTCCGAATGCACTCTTAGTTCTATGAACATATTAATTGTTTTACATCTGAGGCAGCTTGCTAGACTCGTCTCAGATGTGTCTGTAACCCTGTTTATATCATTATCAATAAAGAAAAATCATCAACTCAGGGGAACCGCCGGCTTTAGTTGCCCTCCGAAGCACAGAAATTCCAGATTCAAACCGGGTACTTTAGTGTCAGCAGATAATCAGCTTACATACCAGGCTAATGACCGTTCCATTTTGAAAATTAAATAATATTATTATCAAGCTGTAGACTAGAATGCATCAAAATCAATTTCAGATTATCTCCACAGTAATCAAATTATTTTCTGAGTAGGTAAGTGGTAACATTTTTCTTAATGCAATTTAATTAATCAAAAAATGTTAAAAACAAACCTACTTAACACGATATTACAATAATTTTTGAAAAAATTTTTATGATTTGCAAATTTGTGCTAAATTCATTTCTAATCAAATCTAATTTGAATCAAGTTCCATGAAATCGTATATGCAGGTCAAGAATGGCAGTCTCAATAGACTCAAAAATCAAACTGGTGTAGAGAGAAAAATTCAAAAAAATTTTATTTTGTTCACAATTCACAAATAATGCTTATTATAACCAAGTTAAAAAGTAATGCAACTGCAGTTGACAATACTTTTTATGTGTTTACACGTTAAAGTTAACGGAGTGTTAAATCAAGCTGAGATTAAAATAAATGTTCTTATGGAAGCTTGAAAGTGTAGTAAAATTACTTTTCGTTGGGTGTGTGTCATTTTAGCATAGCCAAATAATATTTTTTAGAAATGGAGGGTGCAGCGAAATCTTAGTGTCTGTAGTAAAATAAGGTTCAGTAATTGCGAGCGTTGAGTGCGTTTTCACACGTCGCTAGTTCGCAAATACATTAATTACTTGTCCCGGGCGCGTCTGGTTTCGGGTTAGCGGAGTTGCGTGTGTTTAGCGTGTCATTAGCGAGCTCCGGTGATGAATGGCAGCGCCACTGTTAGTGTCGTGGTTGTTTTACGCATTACCAATCACAATAACCCTTAAATCTTAATCACAAAAAATATTTTCTCCCGACGAAAATATACTTTAGACGTTGGAAATTGTAGGTACTATGATATTTGCTGTAGACACCGAGAATAATTTTTTGGAATAAAAGGAATTAAAAAGCAGCGTCATTGATAGAGTTGCAAAAAAGCATCAGGTAAAAGAGCAACCGTAGATTATTTCGAGTGTCCATTTGAGTAATTGAAATATTTGGCTTTCATTGAGCTATTGAAAAGTCGAATTCTTGATGAATAGATTCAAAACCAGGGTTCTTTTTAATGCAAAGGGAATGGTTCACTTTATTCTGCCTGCTGCATCTCTTTAGTTTTCATATATGCTCCATAAAATGTTTAGAGTATGCTATTCAATATTCTCATGTTGTAAATTAAAACTAACGGCGCTTCCTATATTAAAAAATAACTCGTATACTCGCTATGACTAGGTAAGGTTGAACCTTTCATAAATGCATTTTGTATAAAATGTCATGGACTAAAGTTTAAATCACATTCTTTATCCACGGTAATCACTTTATGACTTCTGATTTAGAACTAGTCGTCCACGTTTAACCTTCGTCATATGACCTTTGTATTTATAACTATTACTTATTATTTAATTAAAAAACTTAATAATCATTTTGTAACTATTTTAATTTCAAAATTACTAATTACCATCACTTTTTGTTTAACCTTTTCACCATCTATCCAGTGACGACGCTACGGGGGTGGCAGACGGGGCGGTCGCCCCGGCTGAAAAAGCGTTCGCCCCGGCAAGAATTCACTAAACATATTAGAAAATTTACAAGCGCTCACGATAATAAATTAAATTGTTTAAATTGAAAAACCAATTCTATTTATATAAAAAAAATAAGCAGAATTGTCAAAATTCACTGGCTACTAACTGTTACATATCAACATATCATTAGGTTACAATGTGGTATCGAGTATCCCATTTTGCAAGTATCCCATTATCTAGCATCATGTTTTGCAACATGAGAACACGACTGCTGTACTTGCGATTCCAATTTCTTCTAGCAAACTAAATTTTAGTAGCGTTTAATCAGCATTTTTATAAGATTATTATTTATTACTTATTAGTCATTCTTCTTTGCTGGTGCTGCCTGAAACTCAGTTGCGTTTATGTCCTCATAATTTATTGTAACATTTTAAATTTTCAAAATTTTAAATTTGTTGTCGAGTGTATTATAGGTTCTGGGCTAAATAAACTTAAATTTTTTTGAAGTACTACATTAGGTAGGTAACTACTTTATTTCTTTTTATGAAATTTTGCATTAACAAAAAAAATTTGAATTTATTTAGGTAAGAACCGAATGAAAAAATACCCGAAAAACATTTAAAAGTTATAAACTTATATTTTTTAAACCAAAGTGTGTGCTTTATAAACCATATTTGTTCGAAATTCATAATGAGTTCTAAAAGAAAAATTTTTGACTATTTTGGCCATGCTTCTAGTCCAAAGAAATCTAAATCCGAAGAGATCATTTCAATAGACAGTGTTAGTGTGTGCAGTAACAGCGATTCTGAAGAAGAATCTATAGAAGTGGAAAACTTTTCAACTTTTTGTGCCAAAGTTTCATCTCTACCTGACAGCTTTCAAATAGTTCCAGGAGCTAGCGATATTTCTCAAACTCTTAGTGAAGGTCCATCACAGCCGAAATTAAACCTGTATCCAGGTACTCGTTTTGGAAAAGACATTAGGAGATTTAATGAATCATGGTACGAACTCTTCAAGTGGCTTGAATATAGTATAACTGAAGATACCGCCTACTGCTTCTCATGTAGATTTTTTTCCAAAAACAAAAAGGGACCTTTTAAAAGTGTTGGTTTTAAGAATTGGAAGAAAGCGTTAAGTGCCGAAGGATTAAAACAGCATGATAATTCGGAAGATCATAAAATGTCTTGCGTTTCGTGGATCAACCACGAGCGTGGTGGCCCATCAGTCGCCGCTCAAATTAGCAATGCACATGCAAAAGCAGTAAGTGAAAACAGACATTATATATCCGTAGTTGTAGACGTTTTAAGATACCTCGCTGTTCAAGGACTAGCTTTAAGGGGAAATGACGAAGGTGAATCTAGCTTAAACAAGGGAAATTTTCTAGAATTGTTAAACCTAATTTCAAAATCCGATGAAATTGTTAAAAAACGTTTGGAATCAGGTCCCCAAAATGCCAAATATACGCATAGTTCCATTCAGAATGAGTTAATGTATATAATGGCTACCCTAGTTAATAAAAAAATTACTCAAGAATTGGAGGAAGCCCAAGTATTCGCAATAATGGCTGATGAAACTAAGGACATATCAAAAAAAGAGCAATTATCTATCGTTGTAAGATACGTTTTTCGGGGTGAGGTGAAAGAAAGATTTCTCGGTTTCACAGCTCTACAATCTCTAAATGCGGAATCCCTTTTTAAATACATAAAGGAAACCTTAATTAAACACCAGATTGACTTAAAGAATTGCGTAGCGCAAACATATGATGGGGCTAGTGTGATGAGTGGTCGAGTTAGTGGCGTACAAACTCGGTTAAAGAAAGAAGTTCCGAAAGCTATGTATGTACATTGCATGAACCACAGATTACACCTAGTACTTTTTGATACTTGCAAAAATGTTGGATATGTTCGTGATTTTATTTCGACTTTAGAAGGTCTATACGTGTTTATGTCAGGATCTAACATTCATATACAATTCCTGGATTTGCAAAAAGACATGGGTGATTCGGTAGTTGAATTGAAACGTCATTGTCCTACACGATGGACCAGTCATCTGCACGCTTGTTTAGCGGTCAAGAAAACTCTTAGTCCCATTATTGTTTTGCTAATGCGATTTGCAAATGATCATCAAAGTCAACATAGGTGCGAAGCAAAAGGACTTTTAATTAAAATAGATTTTTCCTTCGTTTATCTTCTTTGTTTATTTACACAACTATTAATGAATACCAAAGGAATATCGGATTATTTACAATCTAAAGAAGCTGACATGGGAAAAGCTATCCTTTTGGTAAACAGTTTGGTTGACGATTTAAAAGCGAAGAAGACCGATAACTTTCACAATGATATCCTTAATGAAACAAAGAATTTATGTAATGAAAACGGATTGAAAATGTCTGAAAAAAGAAAAAGAGAAATCCCCGAAAAGCTCGCAAGGTTTATTATTACCGAAAAAATACCGTCCGCATCTGATGATTTTAGTGAAAGTGGCTTAAGAACAGGTGTATTTTTAGTTGTGTTAGACAGAATTATTGCTGAGTTAGAAAAACGATTTTGTGAAAACTCCATTATTAAAGGTATGAGTGCATTAGTTCCAGGATCGGAGAGTTTTTTAAATTATAATGTGGTTCTCCCTCTGGCCCAATTTTATGAGCTTGACATTTCAGCTCTAAAAGCTGAAATGCAGATCTTACCAAAAACGATCAAACGATACGAGGATGAAGGAACAAAAGTGACCGATTTTATCGACTTTCTTAATTTATTAATAAAATTTAAATTAGCGTTTCAAGAATCTTATAGACTCGCTGTAATAACTGTGACCATCCCCGTGTCTAGTGCATCGTGTGAAAGAACATTTTCATGTTTAAAACGTTTGAAAAGTTTGGCGCGGAACAGGATGCTAGATGCACGGTTGTCCCATCTAGCAACCCTAGCGATTGAAAAAGAGGAAACTCGCCTTTTGGACGTTTCGGAAGTAGTTAATTCTTTTGCGAAAGCGCATGAGAATAGGAGGATTATTCTGCAGTAGTATAAGTATTAAAAAATCATTTATAAATTTATTAGTATTCTTATAAAATTATTGTACGTGTGAGCCTTCAAGTAGGTAGTAACTACGTACTTTGTGTAAGAAATTTCAATAAAATATATTTTTGGTACTATAGTCAAATGTAAATAGAAACATTTTGAAAATATAGCCGTCTATCAAATTCTTCTAGAAATTACGCACTTTTAACTATTATTTATCCTTTCTATATTATCTAAACTAATATGCTAGTTATTCATTCAAATATTTTTTACTAAAATGTAACACAATTACAAAAGTAAGTATACAAAATTGATAGATTTTACATTACAAAAATATGTTTAAACATTTTTGAAGTTAATTTAAAAGCTGTTGACCTTGAATTTTACAAAAAAATCGCCTGCGGCGCTTCGGGCTACGCCCGCTCCTCCGCCCCCCATGACAACTTGTTAATTTCACTCCGCCCCGGCATAGAATTTATGCTGGCGTCGTCACTGCATCTATCATCGTCTACATAGTGGCTGAAATTAAATTGCAACCAACTCCCTACTCTCCTATTGCTTATATCTTATCAGTTATCACGTTATCAGTTATCACCAATTATAAATATCATTGACTTCTTTCTTTAAAATTCCTTGTACATTCCTACCTTTCAAAATATTTAAGTTTGTAAAAATCGAAAGCGATGATAACTTTCCATTTTGCAAATATTGTTTTCGCCCGCCGGCGCCGATGAGAAAAATTTTATATCCAGCATTTTGTGACCAAGCAAAATAATCACTCCTAGTTGATCGATCGCTTCTCTCACTGAAAGAAATGGTTCATCATATTAATGAAAAATTCATCATAATGATGAACAAAATTTATCAATTCTATGAATTTTTCATTAATATAATGAGTTTTGTTCATCAGCGCAAAAAAGATGAATTTTTGGTGTATCTTTTTGTTTCAGTGTACCAAAGAGAAACATTAGTAAACTTTCCGGAAGCAAAAAGTCAGCTTCGGTTTAAATGCATTTTTTTATTATTTCTGAAGATTCTGCACCTGTAAGTACAGGTGAAATTTAGCGCTGTCACCTATCGACAATTGGTGCTGAATAAATGTGTGGGGCAGAAAACTAGTTGCCGTGTAAATTCGTGCCAATTTACACATTTTTTATGGCATTTTTTATGCTGAGAAAAATGTGTAGAGTTTAATTTTATTTCGAATATTTTCTTTTCATTGCTGAAAAATCTACCAGCGGCATAGCAACGGGGTATTACAGGTGTTCAGAAAACAAGGACCCCTTGAACCAATGGGTCCGAAGGGGGCCCCCGTATAATACATAATTATGTTTATTAAGTTCACCTGTTTAGTAAATAATAAAACTTAATTATTAAAAGACGTATGTAGTTCTTTTGCGACTCTTTGAGCCTCTCCTCTCCTCTTGTCACTGTTAATCACTACTTTCAGTCCAGAAAAAAATTGGATTAAAAACAGATCTAACATGGAATTTTAGTTTAACTAAAATGTACTTTAACAAGCTGAAACATGTCTTTTTGGTCATACTTTAACTAAAACTATTAACTGTTGGAAAATCCTCAATTTTTATTTTAAAGGACTTCAAGAATCCCAATCCTGTTGTACTTAGCTAAATCTGGGCGCGACACTTTTCTCTTTTCCGTCGAAAAGGGTCTAGGAAGATATTAGCAAATTTGTGTTTCAGGTTTTTAACATGTCTTGAAAATAGCCGTTTCGTTATTAACAAATAAATGCATCGAAAAATGTTGGTACATGCATCTAGTTTATTCTTAACTAGATATACTGAGAATGTATGCACGGCCAGTGCATTAGTAATTTTGATAAATTGAAAAATTTTTATTACCAGTTATTTCAGTATAAGTTCAAATTCGAAACTTTCCACCCGAATTTTTGAATTTTGAATCACAAAAATAAAGTACATTAATTTAAATTTTGTTGAATTAAATCTCGGGTTTAAAATGACATTAAAATACTAGCTCGATCGTGAGTCGAATTAAAATTCGCGTTATCGACTTGTCATTGCCTGCATTGCCTTATTATTCTGTTTTAGCTGACTTGAAGCATATAAGATCAAATCAAAAACAGAATACATATATATATCTGCTTCAAAATCTTCGTCGAAGTCTTTCCGTAGCTAAAAAATTAAGAAGATTGGTTATATTAAAAAATATTTATGCTGATCCGAACATAACAAATGAGTGAACTGCTATATGCTGTTCCGAAAACGTTTTGATTTGCACTCTGAGTGCAGAATAAAAAGTCGTGATTTTGTACTACAACAAGATAAAGATTCTAAGCACAGTTCCAGACTTTGACGTGGATACTTAACGTGGTCTAAAGGAAACTAACAGGAGAAACTTAAAAAATGGTAAAGGCAAATTTCAGGTAAAGTAAAGGAAAATTGACACAAGGCACCCTGCCTTGTGTCAATTTTTTGGTATTATTTTTAAAAAAATATCAAAAATAAACTGTAATTTACCGACCGATCTACATCTTCGCGCCCGATCTACCTTTTCGCACAGATTTATTTGTTTTGAATTTATTTAGTTTAATTTCCTATTAATGGTAGATTTAGTATGTTGATAGTACACAATTTTCAAAAAAAATATATATAGATATAGAAAGAAGAGATTTTCGCATCATTTAAAGCATCCTTATGCTAACCAGGACTCAAACATTTTTAGACAATTTCCTTTGTCTTTGGCCCAGTTTACCACTTTCGGGTATTTTTGACCCAGTTTACCTTACCGTATTTCAGCAGCCGTGGAGTTTAAATGCAGTAACTTTTCACTTTTTTCTTAAGAAAAGGAAGGCGATTGTTCGGGAGTAGACCGAGAGCTGATGAAAATTTTGAATGATTGTAATGTAAAAACTAAATAATTTAATTTAGCAGCAAATAAGTAGCTAAAACATTTTTTTGGTGCTGCTAGCTTCATGTTTGTTAGCAATTTCACGATTTAATTAATTTTCAAAGCCAAATAATCGTTAAGCCATATTTGGTCCAACCAAAATATAAATTATTTATTTAAAAAATGTTGATGGCGAATCAATGTCAAACCGTAACAAAAAGTTTTAATAGGACAAAGTTAAGTAATTTAACTGTAATTTATTATCTGGTATGAATTAATAAAAGTTGTGAATCAAAAAATCTTTACTGTTTGGACAAGCGTACGGATATGTGATTTGTCATTGATAGATGATGCACGGCTATTCATCACGCTGATCTCGGACCACAAGCAGTGACCAAGATTTCTCTAATGGACTGGAAAATGCGATGTCGATACAAAATGCTTTTCGCCTTATTCTTCGTTTAACCGTTTTAACTTCTAATTTGAAATTTTAATGTGCTTGTATGAACATTGTGGGCAGTGGATATACGATAGGTACGATATTTTAACTGTAATCTAATTGCCAATGTATAATATCTCACGCTTCTGTAAAAATGATATACATATCTGCTATTATAACCAACGGTATTCCTCGTTAATTCATTACAATAATTGTGATATTCTTCAAGCTTATACAAAATTACGTACATTTATAATTAAATTTTAAAATTTGTATAAATTAATGCGTCTGGAATAGTAGTAATTATTGTGTTCTTTAAATTTTAAATTATATTGTACACAGCTCACCATAACAATAATTACATGTAATTATTATGTAAATTACTGTTAAAAAAATTTATTACTAAAAATAGAAAATTTGCAACGCTCCTCGGTACATTTCGCTTTCCAGTATTTATTCTTCTCAATGAAGAAATAGTATAGTGCACACAATGCTTAGTGCGGTAATAATAAGTATTTTACCACCCTGGGCACTGGTGCAAATACTTTCTGATTTAATTATATTTGTAATAATCTGCAATTTTTTTTTTAACATTGACTATACATTACTGTTCTATATAAACTATCATTTTTTTTTTGTAAAACAATTTGGTGTCTTGACGAAACTTGGTATCGTAATTGCCAACGATCAACCGAGGATTACACATATCGTAAGAGTAACGGCGAAATTCGAGTTTTGATCTAGGTTAATATAATCCTTGTTTTATCAAACAATCTGCAGTGCTACTGTTTGATATCAAAATCTTTTGGGTGCGTTTATGAAGATAGATCATTCGACTAAAACCACAAAATTATTTTTGATTATTCCAGCAGCTTTGCAACGCTAGAATTTCATAACTGGTATGCTTAGCAAATGTACCAATAGTAATAATAATCACAAGCACAAGTGAATAATTGAGTAACTAGTATTCTTAGACCTTGTGTATTTAGAAAATGTTCCTGCTTAATTTTCTACGTATCGTAAGCCTTCATAAAATAAGACATTGCAATAATAAAACCACTGAATGATGTCGTTTATGAAAATAATAAATAATTACGGCCCTATGTGAGAACCATGAGGAACGCCCAACCTAGTTATTGGGGGTACTCCATACTTTAAATGAAATACTGGACAAATACTACTGAGTAGTATTCCATATCTTCCTAAACTCTCCGGTACGTATTGTCTTAACTCATACAAGTATACCATAACAATTGTTGGTTTACCAATAATAACCAGTACATCAGTAATTATGTTTGAAAAACAACTTAATGCCAGTATTTCAGTCTCAGTTTAAACCCCAAATTAATTAAATGAAGTTTAAACTCTCTTTTCAAATCACTTGCTGCAAAAATAACTGGGTAGTTTAAACTTTGTTTAGTTTAATCTATTGTGAAGCCTTTAAAGGAATCGACAAGGTTGACTTGTCATTGCCTGCACAATATTGCCTTAATATTTTGTTTTGTGCCACTTCGTGTTTTGGCAAGGTAGATTTAAACGAATGTATCCCAAAAGTCTCACAACTATAAATAAACAAACAATACTCTCAAAGTATCTTAAAATTGATTTGTTCAACTTTCAACTCAAAGTAGGGCATTTCTGGCGCGCATGAATAGATAAACAAGATCTTAAGTAGATCAGGTAGGTCAGATTAAAAAATTTTTTTAGTCCGAAATTTTAGCTAACCTAAATGGATCTCTTATATTTTGAACCCATTGTTAGGTTAAGTTGCATTTCACATTGTAAATATTTTTAAATCACACAAATTGGTGTCCTAGAGGACATTTAGGACCAGTTGTACAAATCTCAAGAAAAGTTAATCCAGTTATTTTGTTAGTTTTATTTTTATCTAGGCGAATGTCAATATTACATTCATAGCTCTCTGTAAATTACAATAAACCTTTGATTGGTTAAATAAATCATTAATTGAACCGACCAATCAATAGAAGTCAAATAATAAAAATTTTCTATAGACACCCTAATAGAGCAACAAAGTAGTTCTATAGCGATTTCTGCTTATGAAGAGTGTCTTATGAAGAACGTCTTCGCACCAAACCGGCTGCGCCGAAACGATCTAGACCGACTCACTATTAATCCAATCAGAGTAGCCAAACCCGAAGTTAACTCTGGGAATTGCAATTAAGTCTGATCCGAAGTTGATCTTCTGTACAACTGGTTCTCTAGCCCTTAAAAAAAGTAAAATTATTCTACCGAAAGTAAGAAAGTAGCAAAATTGATAATTTTTCCTCAAAATTAATAATACTTCTCCAGATTCCATACCTCTTTGTTTGGTGCTATTTGAAGGCAATGATTTACGTAAATAAACCGTAGACTTTAGTAGCGTGACAACTTTGATCGTAGCCCGTGTTCATACTCCGCACGGAGCCCCTAAGTTAAAATAGTACTTACGTAATTTAGTAAATAATAAAAATTGAACTTTCCAATCGACGGTTTGAGAAGAAACGAAAAAAAATAAAAATTAACGCTGGTCAATTTGATAATAATTATAATTATTATTAAATATTTTGAAAGGTATTTTCTTACTTGCACTAGGAATAATTCTAATTAATTATTATTAATTAATTTAATTGAAAATCAATAAATTTTGTAATCTGAAAAATAACCAACCTTTCTGGTGCTCTCCGCAAACATCTATTTTAAGACTAAATACAAAAATTTTAATAAAATATAATTATTTATTATTAAAATTGCACTATTAATTCTTGCCTTTATTTAGAAAAATTTATTTATTTTATGTAGCAAAATTCTCCCCCCCCCCCCTTAACTTATTGTTTTACTTATTGACGTAAACACTTTTTATATATTTGAAAAATTGATATAAACATAATATACTAGTATTTATTTTATAAATTATTTTGTAATCCTCCCCCCTCCCCTATGAAGAAATCCTGTGCACTGGCCTGCCACAGACCCCCTCAGTACCACACGAATTATTTGCTTGCATATTTTGTATTTAATTTATTAACCACTTTACACTTTTACTCAAGCATGACTGTCACGAAGTTCGTTCGTATACTGACAAGTTTACAAGTTTCATTCAGAGACATCTTGTTTCGACTTGTTAGGAGCTTTTTCCCAAAGTGGAATATGTTTGTTTACTTTCTTTTAACATAACATATCCTAAAAAATAGATAGGAAGAAGGGGATTTGTATTTGGGATTTGTGTTTGCACAAAAATGGTATTTTGCCATCAGAAAAAACAGAATATTTTCTGGAGTGTTGTAATCTTACACTTTACTTACAGTTGCGAAAAAATTCGGAAACAATTAATTTCTGCTAATAATTGACGATATTAGGCCTGGGAGACAAAGGGTTAATGAATAAAATAATAAAAAAATATAAATAATACTGTCTTTACCTTTTAAGCTTTGTGTACCCAACCGGGTCCCATCGACGCACATTTTGTTGAATAATTTTTTTCCTTAAATAAATCGGTAAAATCCTCCCGGATCCTCATAATTTGACCCATATTCTATCGAAATATGCACTGAAAATATTTTTTCCACTTTTTTAATAAAAAAATTTTTTTATTTGAAAAAAGTGCACGTATAGGTTAAACACCCGCATACAAAATTAATTAAATTCGTGTAATATATCACAAAACTATAATATTTTTTTAGTTTCTGATTTATGTTTATGTATTTTATTTGTGATAACTTAATAACATTTTAGTTCTGAAAATTGTGTGTGCAGTTTTTGTTTACGCTGTCTGACTTATGATTATTAAAATCAATAATATATTATCGTATTAAGCTATAAATACCTTCGTTAACAATAAATAAATGAAAATCCATCAAATACATCCAATAATTTCAAGTTAAAGCAGAATTTTATATACAACCCGAGTACCCCGATTAGCCAACAGTGTAAATTTATTTGGTTGGGTATACTAGGGTTAAAATATCTGTGTGTTGTAAATGAAGGTGGTTATTTTGAAAATTAATTTTTTTCGTACTTACTTTTTGTGAAATCTGTTAGTTTTCCAAAAAAAAATACTAAATCCAAGTTGTGGCTCGTTACATTTATTAATCCAGTTTGGCTTTAGTTTTTTTGTAAAAAGTATTTTTTTTAAGATACAGGGTGTGGATGAAAAACAAATAAAAATAAAACGAGAGATATTTTAAGATTTCTTTTGTTAATTTAATAAAAAATCAAAATTCTTTGATTCTATGTAATAAAAATTTTTAATCTGGTTTGTGTATAACCAAATGCTCTTTAAAAAACACTAATCCATCATCGCTAAAAAATCAATAGTTTTGTGCTATGGCAGTTTGAAGACAGAAATTCAAAAAAATTCCTTTAAAGAAGGTTTGGACTGCAATAAAAATTTTATTTAAAAATTTCAGTTAGAAAAGTGTCTTTCTATTTCATGATATGATACAAAAAAAAACCTTAAAACATTTTTGTGTTTATTCCCTATTTCTATGTTTAAATTTTTTTAAAAGCTAAATGAAAAATTTTTTTACATCTTTTGTATAATGTGACAACTCTTTCTAGTTAACTTTAGATAATATTTGTGTGTAGTGCAGTCAATGAAATATGCTTTCGGCTAATCAATTTGCATATCGTACATGTGAAAATTTATATGTCCATTTGGATATTAAATCACCTGGAGTTATTGAATCCATTTTAAAAATTTAAGAGTTGTATTGTTTTTTTTCCGGAAATATCAAGTTTCAAGAAATGTAAAAACATATTTGGAAATTTTTGGTTTTGCCCCCATAGAGCGTTATTGGAAAATCTAGTCCTGGAAATCTCACAGGATTTCTATTCTAAGAGGTAGTAATTTGAAATTAAATCAAATTTAAATTTTATTTTTGGCGCGCATGATTGGATTATTTAAAACTGAGCAGAAAGGTGATAAAAAATGTTGGAATAAGAAAAGTGTGAATTTGAGAGGAATAATGAAAATTAGTACTGTAGTGTGGACTTATATAATATAAATAATAGAGTAGGAGTTTCCTAACCCAAACATCCTAATCTGATATGGTATTTACGATTCATAAAGTAAATAAAAAAGATAATTTAAAATTTAAAGTAGCGTGTTTTGCATGATAATTGTTTGTAGTAACGTATAACTTTTGTCGTTATTATCTTGTAAATATCCAAAGTGATATTTATAAGAAGTTTAATAATTAATTTAATGTTGCATTTAATAATGTTTTTTCATAGTTATGTGTTTTATATTCACGCAATTGACTTAATTTTATAATAATCATAAGTTCTTAAGCGATTTAAAATTCATGAAATTCAGTAATTTGCTTTAATTGCTTTAGATTACAGTTCTGTTTTCATTTGTAACAAACCAACGGAAATAGTTTACCTAAATTAGTGAAGACAATAAGTGCAGTATTCGTTCTGCTACTTTCACGATGGTGTTGTGCATAAATTGAATTTCGTTCCACACATCTAAATAAGAAGACGCAAAAGAAATCGCTATAAAATATTTGCTTTGTCCAATGTCCATAAGGTGAGGATATGAAAGCAACTATTGACCGAAACCGAACGCTGTTACCAGTGCACGCTTCGCCGGGACTTTCAAAATAGGATTGCGAGGGTTCCGACAACTGACGTCTTTCTGCACAGGAGAGGATTCAACTATAATGCTCTCGACGTGCATTTCGTTGTTGATTATTTTTACGATTTAGGAAACAAACGAGGGTTGAGTTTTTAAAATCCTTTCTCTACATTTTCAACAAATTGTTTTACCCTTAATATATTGAGTTTCTAAACCATTTACTTGTCATTTTTTCAGCCAAAAGATATATTGTCTTATTTTTTCTTTTTATAAAATTTATTTAAATAATATCTATTTTGAAGTCACTTGGGATAAAATGAAACGAAATCAACTTCCTCGAATCACTTACGCCGTGCTCATGTTCTACATCGATGATGGTGTGATGCGCAATAAAATCTGACTTAATACAAGCCTGGAATTATAAATTTATAACAGAGACAATTACAAA
Source organism: Cantharis flavilabris (assembly GCA_949152465.1). Classification (NCBI taxonomy): domain Eukaryota; kingdom Metazoa; phylum Arthropoda; class Insecta; order Coleoptera; family Cantharidae; genus Cantharis; species Cantharis flavilabris. Next base: position 17,622,523 of record OX424441.1, read on the forward strand.
AATAATTGCGACTAGGATTTTAATATATGCTTCGAACCATTGGTGCGAAAAAATAATTGGGACACGACGCAGTTTTGAAACTTCTTAAGGTAACTGTTTTAATAGTGGTGGTGTTAACTAACAAATTTATATTCTTTTAACGGAAAAATTTTCTAATCTTTTATTTTTAATTGAACATGAAAAGATAATAGACTTTGCTAAATTATGCACTAGCACAATAGATCATTATCTAAAATAATAAATAAATTTTTTAACGAAACAAACAAGATAAGTGATGTAATATTCCTTAAGGTGTCCTGTAGCCTGTAGGATGACGATCACGCAATCCTGCGATCAAATCGTCTACTGCCACGCCCCGTGTCCCTATTCGTGTCCTCCATAACTCACGCTTTCAAAAATAGTCTAGAATTTAATAATTTAAGAAGAGTCCTTTAAGAATAACCATTATTTACTTTCTTCGCAACAAGGATATCGATACAAGGACAAGTACAAATTAAAAGAATACTTACGTACTACATTATTATTGTCACGCTTAAGAGAGATCTCTATCTCGTAGTTACGATTGTTGATCGAGGTAATTGTAAACATTCTCTGATACAAATTGATGACTAATCCAAGACATAAATTTTACATCATCGCAAAAACTTTTCATCTCAACTTTTTTACTACTTTGTTAAGGTGGGGCAGCTTCGGACACGTTTTTTCAAACATAAATATAGTTCAAAGGTGTCGATAGATTTAACCCGGCGTCATTGTGGCCGGGTATCTCATACCCGACTGTTTTTAAATTTCTAATAGCCTTAAAACAAAATACACTCGTTATTTGCCGTTCACAGTAGCTGAAGTTGTGGACCTCACTAAGCGTTTTAGCTATTTTAATCAGGGTTGCCAGGTCTAGGGATTTTTCCTGAATCGAGGGATTTTAGAAGTGCCACAGGGGAAAAGGGATTTTATTAAATTTTCCTCTAAATCTAGGGAAATTAACCCTTATGGTATAAAAAAAAATTAATTAACACAGCAAAAAATTTTGAAGTTTTATTTCAAAAATTATGATCAAGATTGAAGCGGTATTATTTCTGGATTCTGGATTTTAGGTAGGAGGGTAGGGAGGTATCCTCACATGCACTTAGGCCACTAAATGTGGCCCATTGTACTGCCTCAGAATGCAACGGCCCTCCGTCCTGTCAGTCCTCAAGCCACCCTGTCGCCAGGATAAATTCGAGTATCTGGCCATGTTAGGCCCTAGCATGGCACCTCTAATTGACGGTAGCGACGGACAGTAACAGAGCATATATTCCGCGGTTTCGTCTGCTGTATTACATCCCCGACATCTTGGGTTACCTACAAGTCCCATTGTGTTGAGATGTTTGTTCAGTTTGCAGTGTCCAGTTAAAATCCCTGCAATTGTCCGTAGATTGACTCTGGACAGCTTCAAATAATATTTTGAATGCCTACTAGGGGGTGTTTTGATCGCTGCCCTTGCTTGTCTGCATTCAGTTTCTTTTGCCCACCTGAAGAGTGCAGTTTTAGGATGTGTTGTTTTATTTTTTAAATAAATTTAAAAAATGAAAATGCCATCGTATCTCCGGAAATGTTTAACCGATTGTCTTCAAATTTTGTGTGCTAATAGAGCTTTTAAAATGCAAGCATTGGTGAGAAAACAATTAAAATAAATGTAAAAGCATGAAAATTTTATAAAATATTAACTGAAATCTTAATTTATCTATTTTTTGTAAAAATTTGTTAGATGGCTTGTAAAAATATAACACATTCGAACATTTTAATAATTAATCTAACAGTTATCAGTAATTTAATAATTATTTATTAAATATTTATTTAATAAATAATTTTTTTAAATTTATTGATATAATAATTATTTATTAAATATTCCCTGGATAAAATTTGGTATGCTGATGATTGGAAGTATATTTTCACTTCATTCACTTCTTTATAAGTTTTGTTGTCGTAAGTAACAGCCGTGTATTATTCCGTGTATTGCACTCGGTTGATTGCGCATGAATGGATTAACGAGATTCTACTCCAAGTACAGCCCGAGGCTGATTACTCGAGTATGGCACAAAAAGGCTCAGAGATGGCAAACAAGGGTGAGATTGTGTTCTTAAAAAATAGTATTTTTCACGAAAAGGCTCAGAGATGGCAAAAAGGGTGAGTCGGTAGGAAAATTACTCGGGCGGAATCTTGTTAATCCATTCATGCGCGTCGATGTCGGGGCAATACTAGCAAAAACTCCCGACTAGCCCCCACATTTGAGCACAATACTCGATTTTAACATAATGCTGCTTTCTTTATTTTTCGAATTATTTTTCTCAATCTTCTTGCCGTTCTCGAAACTACACCACATCGTCCACGTATGCGATCACTTGTACCTCCTTGTTAATTATTAAACCATTTACTTCTGTTCTAATTATTTTTATGTTAAAGGTGACCTACATTGCATCCCCTTATTTCACTGGGCTGATTATTGTGAAGTCGGTTGTTTCCCCACTTGTTGTTCTTACACATCGACTGTTCTTTCTTCCAGCGTCATTTCCATCAATTTCACCAGTTTATCCGGGATCTTCATCTTTTGCATCGCCCTCAACATCTCACTTCTATTTATCCTATTGAAGGACTCTTTAAAGGCTATGAATCTCACATGTATTGCACCCAAGTAACATTTCAATCCTAGTAATTGCCTGTAAAATCAAAATTTACTTGCCAAGCCTTTGGCAGACCTGGCTAACACCAAATAAATAGAGTAATTAACAACAAAGTAACAATATTGAAGAAAAGGTTATTAGGCTACCTGAGAGTTTCCTGCGTGTGGTGCTTCGTTTGGTCTGCGCTTGGCCTGTCCCAAGGTAAATTCAGGTTATTTAACCGTACCTGAGAATTGCCTGCGTGTATTGCTGCGTTTTATCTGTCCTTGGCCTCGCTAACAGTAAACTGCAGCTTATCAAAATTTTATGAATCATTCATCCCAAGCAACATTTTTACCAGGGAAATACCTGACCTGGTAAAAATGTTGCTTGGGCATCTACTGTTGATTTGTCTTTAACAAAACCGCATTGGTAATCATCAATAATTATATTCTTCTCGAACTTTTGCAATCGATCCACACCTGCTTTACAAGCTATACGATCTCGTATAACCTCTCCCCCCCATATTTCAACAATTCCTTATTTATGCCGTCTCTTCCAGGTGATTTTCCATTTTTGGATATTCACTTTGATCACTTCCTCGTGTGTTAGTTCCTCTATTTCTTGCACTTCTCCATTCGTTATCAGTGTGTTTTCTTCATTAACGTTTGGGTCATTCAGCAATTCTCGAAAGTGTTGTATGCAATCTCATATATTTTCTCTGCGTCATCGTCTACCCTACCCTGCTTGTTTCACATTCCCCTCGTTCTCACTATGTCTTCATCTTTCTGTTTCTTCAGTTTTTCGTAGAATACTCATTTTCTCCATCATATTTTCTATTCATTTATTCTTCCTTTTTTTGCATAACCTGTTAGCTTCGCATCTCTTTCTTTGTAGTTCTTTAAGTCTTCTGCATTTCCAGTTTCCAACCATTTCATTCTTGTTTCTCTCTTTCGCTTCCTGCATCTCTCTGCAGGCTTCATCAAACCAGTCATTATATTTCCTTGCTTCCTTGTACCTTTTTGTTTCCTTTTCTTCTTTCATAAGATTTCTTAGAAATTTTTCTACTTCCTCGGATATTCTATTGTCTAATATTTTTTAGGATTTATCAAAATTTCCTAAAATTTACTTCTTAGAATTTCCTAAGATTCCCTTTACTTGTGCATCAGATTTTCTCAGCGACTTTCCCCTAGGTCCCATGCCAACTTTTCTAAATTAAAAATAAATTATCCCGGTTGATGCTATTTTTAGGTATACGAAAGCGCACGATTCACAAATGAAGCTTACGCCCAACTACGTTATAAAAGAACTACGTTGGATACATAATAAATAAGTCGGCATTTTTGTAGTTCTGCGAAGGTTTCAGTCGATGCATAGTAACTTCGGGTTAATCTGTGCCCGATGAGAAATTTGAGAAAATTGAGAAAAAAACTTTGCTGTCGATCCAATGGCATGCATGTTCTAGGTCATCTAGGCAGAAGATTCTGCTTCTGTGATTGCCTCATCTTATTTTTTGGATAAGTATGGAGGAAAAAGTATCCATCTTTTGATCAATCGAAAATTCAATTTTTAAATTATTTTGTATTTATTCAAATAGATTAATTAATAACAGTCTTGAATTTCAGGGGAGGCTAAGCCTTCTTTGCCCTCCTAAGCCAAGCACCGCTGCTGTCAATATTTTATATCAGTCAAACCTAAGCTTTATTTGATTTAACATCTACCTGTATTTCGCCAAGAATATATTTATTTAAGACAAATAAATTTTGCATTGACTCAAATAAATAAATTTTTTTTGTGTAGTATGGAATCAGGAGGTCAGGTTTTCCAACTCTGAAGTTTAACTCTTTCAAAAATGGCCTTATATACTGCGCCATAAAAAAATTGTCATAGGTAGTAAAATTTTAGATTACTCCACTTGATGATTTAAATTTGTAAAAATTTAAGCATGCTTTTGATACCCACAACTTACTATGTTATATAATTACTAGACTAGAGAATCATGCGGCTTTGATGTAGTCAGAAATTCAGATGGTTGTTTGGTTTTTGAAAACTTTTCTGTTAATTTTTCTCTTATTCTCCCAATGTTTTACCTATATTCCTATTTTTGTTACCTTAATCTCTCATTTCCAATAAAGAATTAAATAATTTTTAAAGTGCCAACGTACAGTCAAAATCCTTGACAGTAAAGTATGATCTAATGATCATAGGGTTAGAGAAAAAAAAGAAAAAGAAAAAAACAAAGAGAAAGGAACAAGATGGGGTGTGTTAGGAAATGGAAGTTAAACTATTTGGGCATTTGAGCAATAATTTTTGGCATACCCCATGATTGTTTATTTAAACAGTAAATTTTTGTAGTAAAACTGATAAAAGTGTAAAATATAAAACTAAAAATAATAGGTTAAATTATTTTCTTTTGAATTATTTGTCGGAAAACAGTTGCAACTTTGCCCTAATTTAACAAACTTTGCATCTCTTAAAATAATCAAGATCGAAATTTACATGGTATTACTGTTATATAATATATGTATAAATTCATATGTTTAATAATATGAAATAGTGAATATTTGCATTGAGATTTAATAAAAATTTGTAACTGTCAAACCAGTAAGTATACTTACTATCACTTTTTAACAAAAAATACAAATTGTCCGGAGGTGCCCCGTCCCACAACCTGCCCTACCTTACCTATATCCTTAAATTTGATTTTATTCTTGTACTTCGTTATTTATTATGTCATTAAAATAAACGTTTGGTAATTATTAGTAATGACTTTTAAGGAACTTTTTCAGAAATCGTGCATATATAGTTCTAACTTTATAAATATTGTTATTTATTTTTTTTATTTTAAACTTTTTTTTAATTTTTCAAATTGATTTACGTGTTATATTGTTCTGTTTTAATTTAAATTTTCTGAAAACTATCTAACTGAAATTTGTTTAAATTTTTTTATTTATTTTAACTTAGAATTAAAAATGAAGTTATTCGATGATTGAGAAAAGTTACTTTTATAAATTATTACATAAAATCAATTCTAGAGTATCGGCAAGTTTTACAATTAAGCTGCATAAATTTTATTGAAATAACTTAAATAAATTATAAATAAATTAAACAATACCAATAATCGTGTAAGATGCAAGATATAAGGAAAGATGAAAGACAATGCCTTGGTATAAAATTGAGAGTCCAGTAATGCGTGCAAGTCCCGAGGCAAATTTACTATTGCTCGACCTAATGATGGTTAGCAAGTGGCAGACCTATTCCACACCCACAATGATATATTATAGACAAGAGACGTACCTAGAATATATTTTTTAATTATATGAATAACACGATAAAATAATTTTATTAACTAAATAATAGTGAACTTTACAAAATCCAATTATAAACCAACAAAAAATCGATACAAGTAATCAAATTTTCAGGGGTCAAAATATCACTCAAGTTTTTCATATTGTGAAAGTCGGTGCCGGATTAATAGATAAATTAAATAATATTGATATGTTTTAATGAGTCCGTTTCTGTTTATAAGGCGTATCCGAGTGATTGTTTCTCAATGTAAAAAGTGCAGGTGTATCACGATTTTACATCAGCCTGAACATATTTTAAGGAGACAAGTTATAAAGGTGAGCATTATGAAATTACATGAATGTATGATGAAAATAGATGATTTTGCTATAATTATTTCAACATATGTATTAAAAAAATAATTATTTTACTTCGTGGATATATTTCATCATGTGGCTATATTAAAAATAAAGCAGCGTTTCGTAATAGTTCACGCCCTAAAACAAGTAATTTATTATAAATTAAATTGGCTGAATAATTAGATAAATTGAAACTTATACATAACACAAAAATATCTTCAATATCTTTATTCTACTCAATCCACAGCTTCGACCAACAATCAATATGTATACCTATAAACACGTTGTGGATTTTGCAATATACTCAGACCGCATTGTGGCTAAATTTAATTACGTTATTTCGGACAACACGATTTGAAGTTCATCGCGTTGTGGGTTCTCAACCGGTGTGTCGGATAGTTATTCGCTCAACTGTGCAACAAATGTAGTGCGTTAGCAATCAAATTCGCTAAAGCCAAGAATCATATCCGACGAAAGGAAATTCTAGATTTTCCATTTGAATGCACAGAGTACTTTTGGACTAGGCGCCTCTTTCAGAGATGACTGGCATTGCAATTTTGAAAGAGGTTACTTTTCACTTTTTCGTCTTCAACACGGAGTACGTTTTTGTAATTTTGGAGCTTAAGTCTTCAACTCAACTTTCCATTTATTTTTGTATTTATATTTTATGTTCTGTTTGTCTTGTCTCGTAGCTAGAATTTCACTATGACACGCCTACCCATTGTTTTGATGATGAATAAACAATCATATTGTGGTTGAGTTTTTATGTATATAGGTCATGATTGAATTCTTGACCAAAGCATGATTCTAGCACATCGTCTGAGCTTCACTATTAAGTAACCTAGAGTTTTCGAACAGTTTTTACAATGTTTGTGAGCATATGAGCATATGAACATATGCAAAAAACATTTACTTTAAGTAAAAGAAGCAGCTCAGAGGAACCAGAAATCAACAGAGAGGAGAGAAAAAGAGGAAGAGAGACTATTAAAAGAATGATGAGGCTAAAATGGAAATAAGCTGGACACGTGAATCATATGTTGAATATAAAATAAAGAGAGAGTAAATAAACTTAGAGTTAGGGTTACCAGATTTCTTCTGAGCAAAAAGAGGACACGCCGCCGAACGAGCTTGTTTTTAGCTTTTTCCCACCAAAAATAAGGAAAATAATTTAAAAAAATTAATAACGTTGAATTTTGCATGATATTCGGAAAAAATTTTCGAGCAGAAACATATTTTTTGCAAGCTTTTTTTTCAAATGGCCGCGGGTTGGCCAAATAGAGAACATCTTCCTTCAAAAATCGAAATATATACCGGACAAAAAATTGGCCGCCAAAAAGAGGACTTGTCCCGGAAAAACCGGACATCTGGCAGGTCTACTTAGAGTGAATGTGAAATGTAGAGGCAGACTATGGACTTATGGACGGTCGACATCAAGATAACTGCCATAAATATCCTCTGCTAAAGAAATACAAGAAAGTGTCTTATATGCCAACTTAAATTGTTGGAGCGAAAAAACGCACAAATTCAAAAGTTTTACACTATTTACATAGAATCATCTATAAAGCAAATTTAAATACAAATAATTAAACCCATACCCATATTTACACACAAATTCAAAATTTACGAAAACAAAATTTATATCTCAAAAACAATATCTCTCATAAGAAATTACATCCTAAAACATTCAAAAAATTTTAAAGTGAAGATTTTGTAATACGACAGTATGTATTTACTAATTTGCTTTATATATCTGTATATCAATTGATATAGAAACAATCTTATCGCAGTTAGAAAAAGCAATTATTTTAAGTTAATATAAAATAGCAAAAACTGCCCTTTACACTTTCTTTTTTTCTTTTTGCTCTTCTTTGGCTGACCACCCATTCTTCCCACATTTGAGTTGTGTATCTCTATACACGACGTCAAAATAAGCGACGGTCAATTGAAAACCGGTTTTTTAGATTCAGGCTGCGGCCTGAACTAAATCCAAAGAGTATAAGTGTGGATTATGAACTTGTGGTCATCAAGCAATTTTGGAAGTATTTCCAGAAGTACGCATTAATGGTTGCTCTATTTCTCATCTATTAAAAAATCTTAAAAAGCATTTATCGTTAAACGATCTTTTACGAAGATACACTACGGATAGACTTTGCAATGAGTGCAAAAATGGTTACATCTCTTGCATTTGTTGCCGAAAACGATATTGATAATGCAATAATCAGTTTGGAAGATTATTTTCCAGAAGAACTAGAACCGATTTTACAATGGTTTAGTTAAAATTATGTAGGATGTATTCGATGCGTCGGTCGCCTAATTGACCGTCGTCGGTTAAGTGACGTTGTCCGACTCACAATCAAGATGTAGTTGCATGTCTCTAAATGTCTGATCTTGGCTTAGTGCATTTTTGGTAGATCCCGAAGCGTCGTAGAATTTTTCTTATAAATAAATTCTTCAATGGACTTTAATTTTGGAGCCCTCTTGCAGCCGCCTGCTGCTGACGAACGATGAAACCTTCATGACGCGTCTTGGTGCGATGTTTTACTTCAATCTACGATTGGCTTGATTATTGTTTTATATACAGGTATCCTGTTATTGCTAGATAATCTTATATTATATTGCAGTAGTGGCAGTGCCATTGCATCCCTTGTTTGGTGGATATCTCTTTGATGTAAAGGCTTTACCGAAATCATTCATGTAAGATAACTCCGCCGAAGTAATAAATTCTAATTAAATTTTGTACAATTATTGGTTGATTTGGATTATTATACTTTTTTAAAAACTTGTTTCCCTTTGGATACATGATCCAAAAAATAATTTTTATTCTATTTGGTTGGACATTTTTACGTCGATGCATATTACATCTGTTCTCCAAAATTTATTGATTTTATTAGTTGAACCTATGAATAGAGCAATTCAATTAAATAAAATTAATCAGAACACGAATATAAAAAAGTGATGCGCGAAGAGTTGTATGAGACTTAAAGAGAGACAAATGATTCCCAATAACAAACACAATAAATTTATTGACGTTAGAAATAAATATTTAAGATGTAGTTATTGATACCCTTTATGAACAACTAATTTGTCTTGCGATTAGAAAGTGATAATTGACGGTAAGGAATGAATATCTAACGATTGAAACGTAATAATTTACACGCGAGTGAAATAATCGAGATTATAAAATGTAAAAGTGATCGACTTGTATTAAAAGAAAAACGATATCACACCTTTTTTGTCACAATCATTTTCTTTTTTGGTTTTTCTACAGGATATCAAGAATTAAATTCTTAAAAATATACTATGTTAAATTTTGTATCTCCAAATTAAGAAAAAAATCGCCATTCAAAAGAAGTAATATAGGTTTTCCTTTTAATAATTATTATTATTTTTACAACAATAAAATATCTGCAGCTTGGATTCAGCTAGTAGGAGTAGGTCATAGTTTGAAACTATTATTTGTTCCCAAAACGAATGGACCTGAATTAGAGTGGAAATTTTCAATAATCAGCTTGATTTGTATTCATCACCAATCGTGCCAACGTGAATTAATCACGTTGTATAGGACAGTGCAAAATAAAATACCTTCTCTTGATTGATTCTAACTATAGCTACTTCGTTGTCAATTCCATTTGTATGAATTGTGATCGCTAGCTAAATGTATACTCTACCAACAGACAGACGGCTATTATATTTTTCTTGAATTATTTCAAAAGTTCTCCAAATTTTGTTTTTACTTTACTTTTCATATCATTTTTACAACATTATTATATTACTAAATTACTAAATTTTACTGTGCTTAATAATTAGATATAAATAGAAAAAGAATCTCTATTGCATTATTACTTTAACTACAATTTATTTAAGTTTTTCATTAACTTGAAAATTTTTTCATTTGTTTACTTTTTAAAAAAATATTTTTAATCTAAACCTGTTCATTTTTTTATTCAAGCCAGTTTTTTTAAAGTTTTTTAGTTGCTCTTTCGGATTTAATTAATAGTTGCTAGCCCCCTCCGGGTTTAAATATTGAGACTGTATTGACTGAAATATTGGTATGATACGTTTTGCAGAGTTGCATAAAAGATTTGAATTTGATAAATAAAAATAACTAAAAATCAGTCACATTCTATGAATGCAATATGAGATATAACAAGGTTCGCTGAACAAAGACTGACCATTCAATATATCATAAGAATATCATAATAATCCTCTTCCGCGCAGTACAGCATATATCAAAATTTCCATTACTTGTAATTTGTATGAAAATCTCAACAAAATAACTTTTAAGTTGAATATTAAATTTTATATATAATTAAGTATTTAAATATCAAGTAGCTAGTAAATAAAGTAGTTGGATGTGATTCAGTTGTGTCATTCCTTCACCAGATAATCTGACGCTTGATTAAGCTGATTGAAGAGCGTTCATTAGTAGAAAAAGCACCCGCTTATGTCCTAGTCTGTCGCCTTCCTAATATCCTTTCTTAGATAATCAAGCAAAAACGTCAGTAACTTTTTATATAGTCGGTCTCCGATCAAAAATATTTTGATTACAAAATATACCAATCCATTAAAAATTTAGTTCTTAAATTAACACTTATTAATTCTTTATTTTTAAATTTAATGTTCTTACAACATAAATTTTGCTTTTCAGTTGTATTCCAATTATTTTTAAATAATAAGTGGAAATTTTGAGGTATTTGATTTCGATGAAATTTGTATTGTTTACAGTTTAAATCTTAAAAATTTAAGAAATGTATTGTTCGTTAGTCCAATCACGCGCGGCTTTATCGAACTTAACTAAACTAATTACAAAATCGCAAGCTTTGATTTATTTTTACATGACTATAATTTATTCAAGTAGGTATATTCAATTGTTTTCCATAGTGGCTATTTTGTTTTGAGGTTTAATTGCTCATTAATCCATTCACACGCTTTACTAGAAATTTGATTGACATTCTGATCAAATTACCATTATAAACTTTTTTAATTCTTTTTATTAAAGTTTAGAATTTAGTCAATTTTAAAATTAAAATTTCAAAATTTTAAAATTTTAAAAGATAAAGAATGCGCTAAGTACTTTTTATAATAATTTCCTCAAGGTTTTCACCATATTACGATATCATCGGGAGATAAATTAATGGTCGAGTAATTTTCAATTCTATAAAAAAAAATTTAATATCTATAGAGAAGTCAAGTTTTTCGAAGAAAAAGAGAGAATACATAAGTAAGAGAAAGAGATATACACAAATTAAGAAAATAATACTAATTAGGAGGCTAATTATCTGTTAATTAGATTAGACGTACAAATAGTTTATTTAATTGATTATGAACAATTAATATATGTTATGTTCTTTTCATTATTATACGTATAAAATTCAATCCACATTGTAGGAAAGTTTTTAAATAAAAAATTATTATAAATTGGAATTAATACGTAATAATTAAAATTGGGTTTCCTTAAACATCAAATTAATTACGACCACGTTTCGAAAACCAATTTTCCTGACCAATTTTCAATGCTTTATTACAATAAATTACTAATTTATTACAATAATATAAAATTTGTATCTGAAATATGCATTATATATTGCAGTTGTTCCTCTAAATTAGCAGTAAAAGTAATTCAAATTTTTAATATTAATTTAAATTTATCGGCATTGATTGCATTAATTTAACAACGTCGCTTGTCGGGGCCCCCTATCGCCCTATGCCCTAGTGGCGCAGCCCTATCGGCCAAGTGAAACGTATAATTGAAAGGCAGTGTCGGCTCCAGCATTTTTGAAATGGGTGGCACAAATTGGGTCCAATATATTTGGGCTGGGCAGAGGCACACAAAATATATAAATAAACTCAAAAAAAATACATTATTGAAAAAAGCACCTAAAAAATTTGGGTAAATTAAAAATTATAAAATTTTAAAGGACCCCGCACAAAAGTATATAGAAATTGGGTTTCGGTTAAATTTTATATTATTATTTATTTAATTTTTATATCTTGTAGTTCATATCATTCTGAACAAAAGTTGTCATGGGCACAAACAATTTCTATGCACCGTTTTCATTTCGCAGCTTGTTAAATATTTAGATTAATTTTATGGGGTTTTCCTTTTCTCGATGCGAATTAGTGCACGATATAAAGTTTATCTCTACGTAATCCAAAAGACTTTGTATTTTAAATTATTAATTAGCAGTATAAATATATCAATGGGGGGGCAAATCAAAATATTTATTAGAATCTCGTTAATTCATTCGTGCGCGTCAGTGGTAACCGAATGAATATTAATATACAAATATTAAACAAATAAATAAAAATAATTAAAATAAATATATAATTTAACAATAAACAATTATTTTATATAACCTCCAATCTTGGCATTAAACTTTTAAAAAAAATCTATATTATGTTGTACTATTTATTATTTAATTAAATAATTTTTTATTGTTAAATTATACGGGTATTTATATTGCTAATTAATAATTTAAAATACAAAGTCTTATGGATTACGTAGAAACTTTATATCGCAGCACACTAATTCGCTTCGATAGTAGGGAAACCCCATATATATAATAAATTAATCTAAACATTTTTTAACAAGTTGCCAAATGAAAACGGTTCATAGAAATTGTTTGTGTCTATGACAACTTTTGTTCAGAATGATGACCTACAAGATATAAAAAAATCAGCCAATTTAACCGAAACCCAATTTCCATATACTTTTGTGCGGGGTCCTTTAATAGTAAATTAAATTAAAAATAATGGTTTTAAATAAACTTAACTTATAATTCTTTTGTTTCTCCACACTAACATCTAACTTCAGATTACAATAAAAAATTCTTTTATGGGGACTGCAGGCAGGCTGTCGTTTCAATTAAATTTTGGGATAAATTCAGCAGATTGCACGTATGTATCAATTTTAGAATTAAATTTTTTATCAAAAATATAAAAATTGGACATCGGAAGTTTTTTTCACTTTTTCTTACGTAGTTTGAGCAGAAAATTCAAAGCCGTAGGGCTGATTTCTAGTAAGTATGATATTATTTGTTGTACGTGGCTTTAAACGTAACACATTTGTGGTGAATTTGCCTTCATCTTATTTTCTTATTTCTCAATTTTACACTGTTTTAAGCGCTTCCGTGAAGACCTGGCAAGTGTTTCGAACATCAGGCAGTGAAATTCGTCGATTTAGGTAATAAAAAGTCAAATTAAACTAGTTATAAAAACTTTAAAATTAATCAATTTTAATTCATTAAATTTTTTTCAATGGTATTAAATGTTACGGAAGTGGAAAGCCACAAAAATTCTTCCTTGACTTCGTAAACTTTATTTGCAAATTAACTCAAAAATATCTCAAACTTGAGAAACAAATTCAAAAAAATCCCATGAGAGACCCGCAGATACGTCCGTCCACTACGATGGACCGGTTTGCAAGAGCAGAATCACTCATCTCCTCATACTAACATTAAAATTGCCGGCACCAAAAGCGCACAAAATTCAAAAACTGTATACAAATTATTTATAAAAATTACAATAAATCCCATATTTACCAATTCAAAATTTACAAAATCAAATCCAAGCAAACATAATCATAAATAATCGTCAAGTAGCTTCAAAAATTTATCTAAAATACAAATCCAAAAAAATGGGCTACAAAAGAGCCCTACCTCTAAAATTCGAAACAAATCGGAATCTATGATGTTTAAAAGTTTTGAACTGATACACGTCAATAGTGCCGTAACTACGGTATGGCCAATATGGCCCCCGCCATAGGCGCCGTTTGAATGAAGGCGCCGAAATTCAATAATCTCAATTAAAAATATAAGCGCCAGAGGCACCATTTGAATAAAGACGCCGAAATCAAAAAATTTTTATCAAAAATTTAGGCGCCAAAGGTCCCATTTGAATAAAAGCGCCGAAATTTATAAATTTTAATTAAAAATTTAGGTGCCAGAAGCGCCATTTGAATAAAGGCGCCGAAATTTAAAATGTCAAATTACAAATATTGTATTTAATATAGAATATAGGCGCCAGAGGCGCCATTTGAATAAAGGTGCCGTTCAAATAAAAGCGCCGAAATTCAAAATTCAAAATTATAAAAAATATTTGCTCTGTATTCATAAAAAAATTAAGTGCTAAAATTTTTAATCAGTTTTCTTAAATTTAATAAATTTTAACTGAAAGTATGTCTCAAAATTTGCCTTTTAGCACCAAATTCAAAAAAAAAATCCGGGAAACTTTGGACCCCTTTGGGGGGGGGGGGTAACCCCCCAAACCCCCCTACCCTTTCCCTTAAAGTGCATTTTTCTAGTTGGCCATAGGCGCCAAAAGTTCTAGTTACGGCACTGCACGTCAAAGGCGAATATTTGATGACGTCTGCGTCATCACCACCATAGAAAAATAAAATTCGAAGTTATCATATATTATGCTAATTACGATTAAATAGTGATTTTTATTTCCATAAGTTTGTTTACATTAACTTCTTGTGTGTTGCGATGACAGTTCAGATGATGCTAAACGTTCTGTTGGCCAAAATTCAGCAGTTGATCCAGAAAACATAAAAAAAGTTTACAAAATCGTTTTGGAAGAGCGTAAAGTGAAGTTGCGTGAGATAGCTGACACCTTAAAGATACCAGAAGGAAGTATATTCACTATTTTGCTTGAACATTTGTCCATGAGAGAGCTTATTTGTTCGCAGTGGGTGCCACATTTATTTACTGTTGACCAAAAACAACAAAATGTTGATGATTCAAAGCGCTATTTGAAGCTGACAATGGATGAAACAAGGATATAATTTCACTCGAGAGTTAACTCGGCAGTCAGCTGAGTATGGAAAGCTAGCGGCGAAAGCCGTCCAAAGCGACCAAAAAAGCAAAGTTGGCTGGAATGGCTATGGCGTCCGTATTTTGGGATGCTGATGGATAATATTCATCGATTGTCTTGAAAAAAAAGGATCTTTAGTGAATATTATTGTATATTACACTAATGGCAAAATTGCACGAATTGCACTTCGAATTGCATCCACATCTACTGTGTTCTCCAGATTTAGCCCCTAACGACTATTACCTGTTTGCAATCGATATCGATAGGTATACGAGTTAACGAGGAGGTGATCGCCAAAATTGAAACGTATTTATTAAGAAAAGCATAGAAATCAAAAAATGTTAGAGGAGCATTAGAATGAATGTAAAACTCTTGAAGGACTATGCTGATGAAAAAAGTCAAAATTTGCCTAAAATTATAGAATCCTTTCCCTCCCCCGTTCCCCAATGCACACTTTGCTTTTAATTCGCGCGCCAAATCTGAGAATATATTTAGTTCTAATCAAAGCTGAGAATTATTCTGACCCGCGAATACTAGCGAGAAGAAAATTATAACCATCTACCCAACATAAAAAGAATTAATTTTAACGTAATATTTTTTAGGTTAAGATCTATGACTTACTGATAACTTTAAATCAGGACCGGATTTAGACTTGATAAGGCCCTAAGCTATTTGAGATATGAGGCCCTTTATAAGTCCAGATATTATAATATCAGTGCCAAATATGATTTTTGACATTTGGACAATTTTTTTGGGGGACCTTAAGGAAGTGGAGGCCTTAAACTTAATGTTAACGAAATACATGTATGCTTCAAATTAATTATACCTGCTCAGTGTACTTTTATTAATTAATTACAAGGTACTGTTTTAAAAGAGTTGTAATTACCTAAAAAATGAATTCGTTTTAAGCTTATTACTAGGTCAGTGGGTGCTTGGTAAGATATGTTAGTTTTTCGCTTTTGTAAGGCTTTTAAAATCAATATTTGCCTTAAAAGCGAAGTTGAGGATAAATCTGAAATTATAAAGAAGACGAAAGTAAAATTTGAAAATAATTGTGAAATTGAATCGAATAGAACGTGTAATAGAATATATAATTGTGCGCAATGACACAGTGAAAGCACACGCACGCCTTTGTGACAGCGCGACAAACCAAACTGGCAGTGGTAGTCTGACTGCCGCAATAACACAACGAACATCGAGAGTCGTGTTGTCACTGGTTGTCACCTCGTGCAACGCGCGCAACATACGTAAATGCAATGTGAAATAAACTACCAAAAAATTGTCAAATGTTAGTGGAGTTTAGATTTTTTAGTAAATTTTAGTGAAGTGTCACTTGTCAACATTTTGATATTGTCAAGTAAAATGCCACACGTAATTTATTAACTAACAGACATCTTCGTATAAATGTAGTTAGATATACCTACACGGTCTTCTGTCACTAGAGCCAAAAAATTAAACGATTAACAAAATTAAGTGTCAAGTAAAAAATAACAAATGATGAATTTGTTCAAGAACAGTCGATAAGATCAGTTGCCTATAAAAAACGACAAATTATGTCACATTATAATTAAATTTGAACATAGCAAACAGATTAAGTGTTTCTGTATAAGTATATACATACATACTATATATTAAAGAGCAAACAGGAGATACCGGTAGATTTTATCACCGAAAATGACTAAAATAGAAAACCATGCTTACAGTTCATGCTATTAATTTACGACAGTTTAAGATTATTAATCCAGCCAATATAATTTGATAATCAATATTGATTTTTTCTTACTGCTGCTTTTCTAAATAAATTATACAATAGAAAAGTCACATCCATGCTATCCAGTATTCATTATTATTCATCATGGGGGTTATAGGTAGGTACTATTTTATAAATCATATTATAATAAACACGTTAGTAAATTTTAAAAAAAACTTGATTTATTTATCAATATCAGTAACAAAATTAATTTATATTTAAATTATTTTAAATTTACATTTTTTAATTCAGAACATAAATTTGACGCTTATTTCGTTAATGCTATCAACACCTTCTTTTGCTATTTACCTATTTATAGGTTATGGATAGGTATTGCGAAAATTTGCCAAAACTTTTGGCGTTGAACAGAACAGCCAAATTAGTTTAAAGTTTTCGTGACACAGTGACACACATTTTGGTAATGGCCATAAGTATACTTTTTGGCAACACTCGGCTAGATACATTTTTTGCTAAGTGATTTTTGGCCTGCACTATTTTTATAATACAGTAGTGGGGAAAAACGGTAGGTACTTTGGAATTGACTAATAAGAATTAGGTATTGTGGTCGATATTGATATGATTATACAATAAACTGTTGAAATGTCGAACACTTCGGCCTACTGTAGCTAATAAGTGGGTAGATATATAATTTATCCG
This sequence comes from Cantharis flavilabris, assembly GCA_949152465.1. Taxonomy (NCBI): domain Eukaryota; kingdom Metazoa; phylum Arthropoda; class Insecta; order Coleoptera; family Cantharidae; genus Cantharis; species Cantharis flavilabris. Next base: position 17,640,027 of record OX424441.1, read on the forward strand.
AAAATCATTAATTTTTTTTTAATTAGGTAAAATAGATATATTTTTATATTATTGAAATTTGGTGAAAGAATGCAATAGAAATGGATAAAAAATTTTGGAATTTTTAAATATTTGTAATTATATTTGCCTACTGAAAGTAATAAAGCTGTCCAATCAAGGAAGAATTATTGATAATATATGAAGTCGTAAATAATGTTGGCTTGATGTAATAGCATTTCAATATTGTATTATTAAAAAATGATTTTTATTTAAATAGGCACGTCTTAGTTAAAAGGAAATCAATAAGTTTTGAGATATTATAAAGGACACGTTGTTCGATGCTGCTATTCCATTGTTCACTGAGCTTCGCGAAGGTCAAAGTTCGATCTTCACAGTGCTGCCGTGAAGCGGAGATAAAAAGACCTACCTTCTTATTTAACACGATTCGGTGTTTGCATTGATATCTTGCGTGAAACGTAAATAATGTTAGTTATACAACCTAATAATAAAGTTAACATTATTTACATAATCTGAACATAAACAAAATATTAAATGTTTGTTTATTAAATATTAATTAAATTTAAGAAATAAACTTTTTGCTAGAGATACCCAACTAATTGTAGTAAATTGATATGAAAATCTTCAAGTTGGGACTGTATTGGTGGACCAATAGAACAGGTGGGTACGCCTGTCGCAATGTCACCGTGAACGGGGGAATGTCACCCAAATAAAGGCGCAAGCGCTGGGCGGACCACAGCATGTCACCTGCAGATACGCCTATTTCGCCTACTCCAAAAGTGCCACCTGGTGGGGGTATTTGATATATAATGAAATTTAGATAGCTAATATATGATGGTAATTTAATATCACAATAAGTTTAAAATCTCGCGAAAAAATTAATATGCCTAAACTGTGCTGGATAACCGGCGTTAGATTGGCAGCCCTACCATCGTGAATACCTAATACGACAGAACAACTAAATTATTTTTTATCTAATTCATTTTATAGGTAATAAATACTCTTTTCTCTACCTTAGGCAGCTGAAAGCGCCGAGTCGCACGGATATGTGCCTAGTTTCCTATCCCTAGTTTCATATCGATCTTTCCGTCTTCCGTATTACACGTGACTACAGCAGCTTTAATTTCATGTTTTGAACAAATTATTTGATTGTTTTGATCTTATTGCTTTAAAGCGATTAGGTGTTTTCCTTTAAAAGAAACTTTTTATAAATTAGGTACCTAAATATGGATAACCATTACACTAAATTGGTTGTATATAAAAAATTATGTAAGAAGTATATATAGAAAAGCGCAGTTAAAACGCGCAGAGGGCGGAGTTTTATAGAATTGTCACTGTAAGGAAGACTGTCACTTGTCTCCGTAATACGCGCATGCGCGTCGTCACAAGGACCATAGGCCGTCGCGACGCTGTGACACGCCCGGCGTCCAGGCGACCCTTGACCCCTCAGTGTCTAACTGACGGTCATATATGTAAGTGTATAGTCACTCCGAACCTATATCGTAAAACAACTCATCGCTTACCTACATCTCACTCACATAATCGTAGTAAGTCTCTACTTATTACCTACCCTTATCGTGGCGCGAATTTTCTTACCACCACTTTTTACTACCTAAGTGAAATGATAAATCATGTTAAATAATGCAGTTTTCTTCACTAAACAATACCGTAATTAGAAATGGTAAGTCAAAAAGTTTCTTAATTATGGAAATGTGGTCACGAATCACAACTTCAAAATTTTCCAACCCTTTCAACTTAACCCCAACTTTTAGGTAGTTAGATACTACTTATCAATTACCACTAACAACAAATTCAATTTTAATAACGTTCCATCTTTAAATGTAGGTCATCTTATCCTCTTCCATTATATCAAAAACTCTTACCACTTGGATGGTCCATCCTATATGTTTTTGATCCAAAAGAGTTGTTTTAATTACACAGATACCCACTATCATTTTGTTTAATAAGCGGAGGATTACCTTAGGTAAATTTAACTTTCGTATGAAAGATACCAATTATTTCTTTCCAAAAGAGAAAAATGGAATTAAGTCTTGATTCGCCAATTAAAGATTTTAAGTAAACAAATTCGTTTCAAAATTGTATTGTTAAGATAATTGATGATTTAAAACTCTTTTCTTTAATTGTTTAGGAGAAGGGGCTAGTCGAAGTCCTGTGGTACCCAATCAAAAAGAAAGAACAACGACAGAAATGCCTGCAGCCGCACTTCCATTAACTGACCGACAGTTTCAAACTACTTCAAATACGGGGTTGATGATGGAAGTGGTAAGTAAGCAGACGATTTTATCGATTTCATTACCCTTGCTTTTATAACCTCTACACGTACCTACTTATGAACTTTATATGAAACGAATAAAAAGAAAATTTGAATTCTCGAAATACTTTTAATTTTTATAAAATCTATTTGATTTTGTTATTTAAATTTCATTTCAAGAAAATCGTGTTTAATCTCCAGACCACTGTTTACTTATCTGAAAACGTTTTGAAATTATGCCAAAAGATTAGAAACGTGCAAATTCCACCTTCTTGGGTGTGGGCCCAATTAACTTCTACCTTATTTATTGCGGGCCAAAAATTTATTCATTTAAAATTTACGTCTCAATTTTTTATCGATATTTTATTTTTATATTATGAATTTTATTTTATTTGGCGGGCTGCATTGAAAGAACTTGCGGGCCGAATTTAAGTTATAACACGATCAAATCACTTAGTACCTTTTTTATTTTGCTTAATCTAAACCATTCCTTGGTGAGATTTACTGAAGATGAAGTAATACTAAGCACAGCAAATTACTGATTTATATCTTACATGACGAGTGCATTTACATATGTATTTTTGAAGTTTAAAAATCTGACAAATCCTGTAAAACTTGCTTTGCAACTGAAGATGGGGTTTAACCCCGACACTAGTTTCGCCAATAAATAAAAGTTTTTTGGAGAGAAGACTTTTTCTTATACCTTTAAACAAAATGCTAAAATGATGATCTTAACTGTGAATTTTTAATTTTTTAAGTATTTCCATTATTTTAGATACATGCTTCTTATTCGCTTTACGGTTAAAATTTTAATATTTTAACGTTTTGTTTTGTTAATCAACATAATATCTTGAATTGTAGCATAATAACTCGAACCGCTACTGATCTTTATTTTTTTGATGCGTAGAATAAATTGGATAATTTGGACCCTGCTATTTTACAATAGTTTTTTTTCACAGGCGGTTATATTCGTAATTCTGGTGGGGAGGGGGTCATTTCTGAAAAAACAATGAAAATATTGAAAAATTTATAGTAAAGAGATTGGTTTAAAACACTATAAATACGCTGGCGTAAGAAAGGTCCTTTTGACTCTCTTATGACCACCTTCTTTCGAAAAAATTGGAAAAATTTTGTGATCTGCAATATTGCATGCACAAGTATAATGCATAAGGTGTATACACTGTTAAAAATTTATGGAAAATTACAACGATTTTTGTTGTCAAATTTACTCTGAAAATCTATCTAAATAAATAATTACGGTAACATTCGTGTAAAATTAAAAAATGTGTGTAAAAATAATAGCACACTGTAAATTTACTGCTGATTTAGATAATGTAAAATTAATTTCTGTTCTGTAAATTTACAAAATATTTGTGAAATCACAATGGTATGTAAAATTACATCTTTATGTATATTTATATAGATTATCATAGGTCACAAAGTTGCCAATGATTTTCTATGTAAATTTACATACAAAATTTTTTATAGTGTATGCAAAAAGTAACAGCTTAAACCAAAATTAAGATTTATGGTGAAAAATAATTAAAAAAATATTAAAACTATTTCTAGTCCTGACGAGGCCTACAAAAAAGTTGGGCAAAATATGTCCAAAATTGCGAAAAAAAATATAAATTAATTTATGGTGGATACTTGACAAATACTACATTTTACAATTTAACCGAGAACTTTATAACCAAAAAATCGCCTATATATAATGATAATGCACATAACCTTTGTTTGAATACACTCTGACGTCACACCTAATAGTCAAAATAGAGGTAAAAAAGATGCGCATTAACTGGATTCATTTTTTTAATTTTAATTTTTAATTTTACATTGAAAATAATGAAAAATCACATATACTATGTAATAATTGTGTAAAGTTATATTTGTAATGACTACACAATATGTAATTTTACATTTTTACAATATAAACATCGCACTTTTCAATGTAAATTTACATAACTTTTTTTACAAGTGCAAAGAGTTTAAAACTCACCTTTTAAACTTACTTTAAATTTTTAAGAAGGAACAATGCTGGAAATGATATTACTAGGCGACGCTTACAAAATTCAGCGTTTTCATTGGTAGATTATTAAGGAGGTTTATTAATCCTTGCAACAAAAAATTAATCAGAAAAACATGTCTGCAATTATAGAAAACTAAAGTACAAGAAGTCATACATGGCTGTTATTAAAAAAAATCCGGCTAAAAGCAGGTTTTTTTCGGCAGTTTTCGTTTACTAGTGATTCCACCTTATACAGCTTTCACCGTAATATGAATTTTATTGTGATTCCCCCAGCTTTTTAATTTTTAAATTTAAATTAATTTAAAGTAATTTATTAACTATAGGACTAACTTCATCGTTAAAAAAGTTAAGTTAGCAGCGCAGTGCATAATGCATGAGAATTAAACCTCTAATATTAATCTTCAGGTGTCTAGCTAGGTCAGCACTTTACTAGAATATATTAGAATACGATACAGTGCCAATGTTTGAGATGCCTAAAGTTGCCTGACGTGGAATCCTAACCACGATACTGGAATTGTTATAGTATGGCTACTTACTTCCAAAGTTAAATGCAGTTTTCTAAATGCATTAATCTGACAAGGATATGTGTTGAAATTTGCCTTGCAGTTAAGCAGAACTGCAGGCGATCTGTAAGTGAGAGGCACCATTATTAGTCTGTCCGATTATACTTAAGGCAGAGCTGTCATTGCCGTCAGATTTTATGTTAGGTTGTGTGGTCACCGGTACAAAACTATTTGGCAAAATTTTGTTTTCTAAATTAGAATCAATCAGTTTAATTTGAAAGTAAAGTTTGTGTAGTTTTGGGCCTCACATACAAGTTTCCACATTAGTTACTTTGGCAATTATAAAACAAAGTTCACAAAGCTACAATAAAAAGTAAACAAAGTGAAAAAGTAAAATATGCACTGATTGGAATTTTAAGGTCGATGTATGATAACCGCATAGAAGGAAGAGAGACGGATTTGAGAGACGGATCGTTGTCACCAACATTTGAAGCGATGCGATGCGATGGAGATGTAGATGTAGGAAAAAGTTGCGCGAGTTAATAAATTTATATTTCGTGTTGAGTATGAAGTATCCCTAGAACTAATTAAAAAGTTTAATTAGTAAAACTAGCTATTTTAAAGAAAATTTCGTTTTTAGCCGACTGCATTCGGATTCTACCGTGGTTAGGAAGAACTTAGAGGGGGAATTATTGGTTAGTCCTATACCTTACCATTGCGGCGATTGTAGCGACGCGCGCTCTGATCTGCTGGTATGAATCAATCATAATACATAAGACATGTGTTTTGGCGGCATTTAAAAATTATTAATTGAGGTTTTTCTGTACCATTTTGTCGTTACTTAATTATTCAAAAAAAATTAATAGTGTTGAAAAACTTCAAATTTTGAAACAACCATTAATATGGGCTTTAAGAAATTCAACTTTAAATTTAATTGAGAAATAATTATACCTTTCATAAAATACTTTGACGTTGATGACCAAAAATAAAATTAAATCATATAAACCAAAAATTATCGTTAAAATAATTAATAGGTAGTTGAGATATGTGTTCGTGCTATCTTTAATTACGACAAACTTTTAGTTTTGAATTTTGCATGGATTCGAGTGGTGATTTAGTGACGGTAAAATGCAGCCAAATGTGTGATAGTGAGTTTTCATCATCGATGATAACTTGTAATCCAATGCTTCTAATGCCTAACAGTGGCAGAAGTAATTCGCCGGACCCAAGAAGAGGGTCCTCAACTAATTACCCTCTTTTGGATCCATGTTCACCACTTAATCTTATGGAAACTTCTCAACATTTGAGGCCTTCGTTAAGTGTAAGTTTGTTTTTTAAATTGCGAACTTTGCCTTCCAAAAAATGATTTACCTTCTCAGTCGAAAAAGTGCCTCCAAACCTAACCAGCGAGTGCTTTGTAATTCTTGAGAAATTATCGATTTTGCATTACCTATTACCTATACCTACCTACCTATAAATTATATACTACTATTCTTTATTTATCTATTGGCGTGACATTTCGAATATTAAACAATAAGCGTAGCAAAATGTGGGTAGGTAGATGTATTTGTTTTATATATTGGTTAGTTGCTCGGAGGTAAAAACGAATAGGGAGAGATAGCAATTTAAACGGAGTAAAACTAAAAGTTTTGCCGGCCCGATTTCATTATAATTGTTTAAACAACTCAATTAAATTAAACGGTCCCGCAACAAATTAGTTGTCATTTGATCAAAAATTTGAGAACTTGCGTGTCGGAGTAGGTATTCACGGTTCCATTATAATTATATACACTTATGGTATGGCTATAAATTAACAATTTATTTATTTACCTAAAATATTATTATAGCGTGATAGCTAAAAATATTTTAATTTTAGAAGAGATACACAGTTAGCGTTTTTGCAGGAAGAGTTAGTTTTTGCAACTTTTTTTTTCCAACACCGGTTGGTGCGCTAGGTAAAAGCTTCTGATGCCAAATATATTATAACCTCAACTTTTAATTGTTTACTAAATGGATTTATTAAAACAAATTCGATTAATTTCTTATCGGTAATCTATTAAATTGTTGATATTCGATAGTTAAAAATTAATTGTAATAATAAATCTTATGATTGTAGCTGTTTTTAACGATGTGTAATATATAAACAATTATATGTCGCTGATCAAACATACCACAAATAAAGTTTGTAATTTATGGTCCTTCTTAATTTTCTAAAAGGAAAGCACAATATATACGTTTTCAAAGAATGTTTATATTTTCATGCAAACTGTAAATGATTTATGAATTTATTTAACCTTTAAACGGTTTAAAAAAAGAATTCATAGAGGAAAACGCGTATGAGCTATTGTAAATTTCACATTAAATTATCCAGCAATTTTCAGTAATCGACATATTCATGTCACCATGTGTTGGAGATCTACCCAAACAGGACATACTGGTATTATCTCAAAATGTATGCATAGATTTCCCAGAAGCTTTAAAATCAATTTCACTCAATATCATGAATAATGCAATTATGGCTGAAACAATATCAAAATCAAAATTATTCCCATGTGATTGTATATTCGGATGCCTATATGACCGGCTAAAAAACGTACAAAATAACAATCAAATTATTTGTACCGTGGTTTGGATTCCACGTCAAACACCTTAATTCTTTGGTTCTATTTCTAACTTTTAGATTATACCTCTTGACCTTGCTAAATATTGTAACAACTAAGTTGTGTAAACTCAAAAGCGATTGAACGCAGAACGTTATTCTATATTTGTTTTTCGTTCTACCACTAACCGAAATGCTTAATGGGGATATCTGATTTATACAGTCTTGTAACCTGATTATCTTATCTTACACAGTTGAATTTTTGCTCATTGAATGTCTACCTGCTAGCTCCAAGTAACATTTTGTACATACATAAAATGCTTCTTTAACCCACAACGGATTGTCTAAATATTTTCTTTCTTATGTGACTAGAAATTCCCGTTGAACTGTATAGCCCTCATATTTTCATTGAAACATGATTTTATAGTCAAAAGTTCCTATATGAATACGTCAGTGGGTGCATTCTAACGAAAAAAAATCTTACTAGTCAGATCTCACTATTTACATCAAAGTCATACCGAAATTTGGCTTATTATATTGCTTTTTTTAAGTTAGATTGCACTTTTGGTTTTGATAAACTGTCGAAAGTTTTTCGAACAACCTATTGATTAAACAATTAACTGTAAGGTGTTGATGTCGCAAGGTTCCCGTCGAAACATTTTAAAATTATATCTAGGCCACATAAACGGTTTATCAACGTGTTTTTACCGTATCAGTAGAATTAACGTTGAAATAACGTTTATTAATATCTGTTTAACGTTATATTAACGTTAACGTGTTGAAAACTTTGTTTAATTTTGTTGATCCATTGTTTTTCATGTACTTTTGCTTATACCATCCACATGCACATAATCAGATCTATAGTTTAATGTGGAATCTGAACCACGGTACACATACTCTATATGACACATTGACACGTAATTTGAGCGTGTCAAGTTCTTTATGACCTTTCATATAATTTTTAAATTTCCAAAATTTTCTCAATTTCTGAGTTCCTGTCGAAGAGAATTTTACCAGTCTTAAGTTTAATTAAAAGCTTTCCTCCCCCTGTGGTTTGTCGTCGCGGTTTTTATTTATATTCCCACTATTGCATTGTATACTCGACAATATTGGTTAAAAGTCTTTTCTTATAATTTTTATTAAAAATGTAAAAATTTTATACATTTTGAAATAAACAGAAAAAAATTTTAAAATTAGAAATTTCAAGTAAGATGTGTATTTGTAAAATATTATAACAAAACAAAACTAAATAAATTTTAACTGCGGTAAACAGTTTTGTTTCGTTTTGTTAAGTATCACATTATTATTAGTTATCATTAAATGCGTTTACGAATAATAATAGTTTAACTTGTATGCATATATCTAGCTTAATTTTTGTCTGACTTCGTTTATATAATAAGAATAATTGGTTTTTGTAATCGGATTTTGTAAACCGTATATCTTGGGGATGGTTAATAAATAATCGAAACCGGTCAATCCTGAGTTTCTCTTACTAGACCAATCTAGTAATCTTGACTTGGATTCCAAAATCTGTAAATTTTATTACCAAAACAGCATTCTTTTAAATATTTAGACAAATTGTACGATAAGAATAAGTAACTTTTTACTCTACGGTAAACCCTATACATATGTTATAAGAGAGATTATAGAGCGAAACATACTTGTCAGACGAAAACGGTAGTCACTCGCTTGAATACGCAGCGGTGTCCGAGAAATTAATGGTGAAACTTTTTGGGATTGCTTAATATGTTTTCTAATTGAGGTAAATATAAACCTGGTGTCCACACGCTGAAAGCAATATGTAGTTTTTCTAAATCGATGTTAGACTGTACGTATAAGGACAATATTTACTGATTAGTGATTGTGCCTTCGTAAAGGACTCGCAACCTGCCTGAATTTCTAGTTATATTATCTTGTTTATCTGTATGGGACCCCCATTATTTCAAGCATCTTAAAAATTAATGCTCATTGGCTTCTCATTGCTCATTGCTTATTCGCTAGGTTCTTCCATACCCCTCAAACCTCCCAGTTTACAGAACAATGGATATTATCATATAACTCATTCATCAAGTATTTGAGGATTTCAAAAGCATTATTTAACCCGGCGTCATTGTGGCGACCAAACAGAACACCGCCGTTGTGGCCGGGTATATTATACCCATGTACATTATTGCTCTGAATCAACCTTATGTCCATATTCGTTTTTCTATATTGGGGTATTAGGTAATTGTAAACATTATTTATAAAAATTAAACATTTATTTATTATAAATAATATAAAATGAACCTATTATAATCATTAAAAATGTAAACATTCTTCTTCTATGAATCAATTTGTTAGAACATAACTTTGAATATAACTATATTGAAATACAAAAAATAGTAACAATTTAAGTACACAATATAAATGTTTTTTAAGCACGTTAACATAAAATTATATTTTATGCTTATTTATTTCGTATATGCCAAGTTAATCGCTATTGAGATCAAATGTTACGTAACCATTGTGACTGGGTATAACTACCGGAGCGCTCTTCACAGACGTGCAAATTCAACCGTAGCCGCAATGGCACTAATTAAAATAGCTAAAACGGTTAGTGAGGTCCACAACTTCAGCTACTGTGAGCGGCAAATAACGAGTGTATTTTGTTTTAAAGCTATTAGAGGTTTAAAAACAGTCGGGTATGAGATACCCGGCCCCAATGACGCCGGGTTAAAAAAAGTCCGAGACAACATATAGTTTATCGCGGGCGGCATTCAAAAGTACACATTTTGATTCTTTAAAAGTAAAAACACCAGCGAGCTTTGAACATAGAACCAATAGAATGTATCAACAGGAGTCAGAAGTGCTAACCGGTTGACTAACGGTTGTTATCTTCTTTTGACAAAATTTAATAAATATTTCAAAACGGTCCACCCTCAATTTCTGGAGAACGGCTGTATATCTAGTACTAATATTTTATTAGTAGTACATATTCCCACTACGATTACATGAATGCAAAATTCAACTGAAACTCTGCAGGGTTCTTCTCAACGTTAGATCTTCATTTAAAGTAATAATATATTTTGAATCTGCAATAAGAATTGCCCATCAACTTAAGTTTTAATAATGTGATTTACTAGGTTCTTTAATTGTATGGTCAAATGGCATTGCCCGTCAGCAATTCGTATGACAAATATTTTTAAAATAAGATTAATTGTTTCCCTAAAACAACATATTGAACATTTATAAAATTCTTAAAGGGCATTCCGCCAAGCTAGAATATTTCAAAACGTTTTAATATATTTTTTAATCAATTTTTCAAAAGCAGGAGCTGTTTATATGAAAATATTGAATAATATTATTTATATTTATAATTATGTATTTCGAAACTACTTCTTACGTTCAATCTTTTTGTTCTGAAACTAGTTATTAATTTAAATCCTGCGTAAGCACGCATTTAAATGACCCATAAACAGTTCTTTGTAAGATATCACAGAGGGTAAACGCCCATTTATAATTATCGTTATTATTACTATTTAGTGTTACTAACTAAATATTAACTAATTGCTGCAATTTTGTTTTGCTTTTATTATTTTAGAATAAAAATATGAAAATCAGAAAAAAATTTTTTTTATTTTTTTATACATAATATTAAACCAAATATATAACCAAAACCCAAAAAATAGCACTCGCTTATTATTTTTTTTCTCACTGTAAGTCAACTCTACTTAGCATACTAATTTAGTGAAACATTTATGTAGTTGAACTACTTTTTTGTAGATTTTAACTTAATTGCATTTTTTGATGTACATATTTACTGGTTTTATTTCAAAACCTGTGCAAACTGTATTTTTGGCGAAACCAAAACAGATTTATAGTCTTATTCAATCGTTCTGAGTGGTTATTTTAATTTAATCCACAACGTAACGCACAGTTTTCAACCAATTAATCAGTGTCAATTAGTACTTTTTCAACTACTTTAATAATTACTAACTCAACCAATCGTAGCTGACTATACAAATGCGAGCACCCAAGTATGATAAACTTCCATGGTGATATATTTTAATCCAATGACGAACTGAGGCTAACAATTAGAAATATTAAATAGACTAATAGTATAATGGAATTTTTGATCTTCAAAATGAGATAAAGGTTTGTAAATAATATCCAAACATGTACGGATCATGCAAATATTTCAATCATCAGGGCACTCGCTGGTAAAAAACGACTTCGTCATTAATCATACTAGTTTAATGGAGAACCGATTTTATTAATTGATTCGGAAGTGGTATGATTCCGAGGTTTAGTAATTTGTCAGATAAATAATACGTTGCTTATATAATTTAAATCAAAGAAATTTAAAATTTCTAAAATTGGCTATACAAAAAAAAAATGAAATCGGACCATTAGATGTGTAGTCTCTCGCAGTAAGGGGTTGTACAATCGTTAGTTACGCCACTGTGTCATGTTTATTACCTCTTTATTAAGGAAGCAAATATTTTAATTAAACATTAATGACTTTGATTTTTATGCTTTCACGATTTAGTGTTAAATTTGTAATAATTATCTACCTTTATTAGGTATTAAGTTTTTGATAAATGATTAATTTTTATGTTTATTTAAATATTGAAAGTTGATAATTTTCATATGTTAGGTTAGGTTTTGAAAAAAGCAGGGATTTCATTTCTATAATTAAAATTGGTACGTGTAAGATGAGAAAGGAAATTCAAAAGTGTAAATTGTTAAAAAGAAGTGGAAAAAAATTTAATAGTTTTTTAAGCAGACCGACATTGATTGTTTACGTTTTTGTCAACAAATAATGAACACATTGTTGCATGCATCCTTAAAAACACATTTAAAAGTCGAACTCGTTCACTTGTCAACATATCATGCCTTATGTTACTTTTCGGGAAACCAAGTCTATAATCGTACGAAAAAATTCGTGAGCTTTTAGAATTGGGTTACGTTTCTAAAACCCACAGTGTAAAGGAAGCTTTGGCTTGACGAAATTTGTCACGAAAACACGAACACGTTAAATGTTAATTGGTTATTGGACATGTGTCGATGCAGTCATGGACAGGTCTATTGTTCGTGTTTGCTTTTGATTGCTCTTTTTCAAAATAGTTTGCGGTCTAACAACTCTGTGGTCTTACCATGTGTTCTTTTGGGCGGTTTTAAAATTGGTAGACACGATTGTCGTATGTTCTTCACATCTACAATTATGCATGTTTAGTACGATAATTATTGATAATCATCTAAATTTTTTATACTTTCAACATATTAATTATGGTAAACACTACTACACTACCCTATTAATTATAAAATTAGCTTTATTTATGCATTGTTGACTAACTAATGCAATCATTACATCCCCATTATTTTTGAAATTGTTTTATCTGACTCCATTATACATATGTAAATTTTTCATAAAACTGACATGTATTACACAAACTGGCACGTGTCATAATTTACTCCCATCGTTTTAATTAGCAATTAAAAACCCCATGTTATTGTACTTACGCAGAAAACAAAAACTGAAGTACGGTTTTCAAGATCTACCCTCAAAAATTGAGTAGTAGTATCCAATAAGTAATAACATTTAAAATTAACCTTAATTTTTTTGTGTGTAGGTAATAAATTTGGTTTTTGGGACAATAGGTAGGTAGGCTGAGTTGGGTGTTCTATAAAGTAATGCAGTATTGTTGAACTCAAGAGTGTTTAATTTTTAATTAATTTATGAGAAAATTGAAGGTGAAATTAATTTGGGAATCTTGTTTATAGAATGTGACGAAACGAAACTTGTTTACTTCCATATACCTCTGCTTTATGACAAACTCTTTTAATTGGGATCAATAATTAATTAGCGAGTCAAGAATTTATTTGATTTTATAGTTGAAAATATTTTAATTATTATTCTATATATAACAATATGGCCCCCAGGTGGATAGACAAGTTTGGCGTCCAATAGCCAGGTGCTGGATTGGACCATGCCATATTGTATAATAAGTACAGTCGATAATAAATTATGGGAAGCCGAGATATAGAACATGGAACACATCCAACTTATACCTGCCATAAGATATGGTTATTTGATTCGGCGCTCGTGAATTGGATGTTTTGACTGAATATGAGTTACGGTCGATTCGAATTAATCTTAAGTGGAAATTTAAAATATATCATAAAAATTATTTCGGTTCGTACGGAAAACAAATAAGTTTTTACCAATGCCGATACGGGAATGATTCTTTTAAATGCCCAGACGTAAGTTTTTACGCCTAACCAACATTTCAGTGTCATAAATTATTTATAACTAATATTTAAAAAGATTAGGTGCGATTAAAATTTATATTAATTATTCGAGATATTATCGCTTGGAAAATTATATATTTCGTCCTGTGAATAACAAGACTGTCAAAAACTCCAAACTGGTATTTTGTATTAATGCATAATAAACATTTTTGTTCACACAAAATTGAATGTTAGGGGTGATGCTGTTACGCCACTGCATTTGAAACAGTGCAGTCGCGCCTAATCAAGATGATGATGATATAACGGGTGGGTAATATAAATGCCGATATTACCTGCTTAGCATAAGGGTGTGTAGTATATATTTAAACTACCTCATTACTTTGGTGTAGTAGGTTTCAGGTGGCCATTGTTGCCAAAGAAGTGCTACCTTAAATTCGTTAAGTTTATTTAATAATGTGGTCTATACTGATCAAGAGATAGTAGGCGGCTATTTGAATCTGGGCGGCTCAAGTGATGCTTTATGAATTGACAGAAAAAATTTACATTTACAAATCTGTTCGGTGTAAACTGCTCACCACCTACATTTTTTTTAGTTTACAATTTTTTTTACCTTTACTATAAATATTTCTCTAATTTTCATAAATTGTATCAAGCTTGTGTATACAATGTATATTATGTATAATTTTTTATTAATAAAACTCGAGCTTATGTACAGAAGGCTAACAAAAATATTTAACATCAAACACGAGACATCTACTTGATTGTTATATGAATGTATTCCCCTAATATCATACATGGAAAAGTATAGACAATTTTCATAATATTGGCTCATTTTATACAATATAAAATGTATAATATAATTGTTTTGACATAGCACGCGTTTGCATTACCATAGCACGTGCAGTAATATATTCTTTAATTACCAATATCTCTTTTTGCACTTCCAGTTATTACCTTAATCCACTATCCTCTATCTTTTTTAGATATTTACTTATTAGTTTAATATAATTGTAACACCTGCTTACTAATTATCTTACAATTTACCTCGATTTCTTTTTCTTTTACCTCTTAATAATAATTAAAGATATCAAAGTTAGAAAGCGAAAATATAAAAGTGATGAATTTTTAAATTATTTAATTTATAACAATTTATTTTTTCTATTGTTATTCTTTAAGTTTCCGCTAATTATTCCAGTTGCAGCGTAATTAAACATTAAACATTGGGAATAAACCGGTAATTTAATTGAAAGGCTTTACACATTTCTTTAAACTTTTTACCAAAAAAACAATCGTAATCGTAACTTTTACATAATTAAAGTTTGTAAATTCGCCCTCTTAAAAATCCAAATGGTGAATTTTTATTTCCTGATTAATCAATAAGTGATATCCACTTGGTCATCAATTAAATACGCCACAATAGTTTAGAATTATTTCCATCTATCGTAACAACACATTAGAAAACAAACTTGATGCTTATTCACGCTGTATTTTAATCAATGTCGATGTGCATTTGACCGTACTTTTGAGAAGTTTGTAATTTGCCGTGATTATTTGGCTTTTGTGAGCAGAATAAAAAAGAAATCGAACACCATCACAAAATTTCATACAATACACGTTTATAAAATAAACTTCAATACAATTTTTTTCTTGTACCTATACTAAAAGTCTAAATATTTTTTATTAAAAATTTTAATTTCACATTCAACGAATTTACAACATCGGCAACTTCTCAAATGTGTCTGCTGAAATCAACCCAATCAATTCTTGAAAATAGCTTTGACTCCCTTCTTCTTCATATATTCTAGTAAGGTGCTAACCTTGCTAGATGCATAACCCTTGTCGATTTAAGCCTTATACTACACTGCTAGTGTGATATTCGGGCTTTAAAGCCCGAAATGTTCAAGAAAAAACAACATTAAATATTGTGGTGTTTCAAACATCAATTTTAATTTTTTTGAATTTATTTTATTGAATTGGGAAGAATTTGTTTATTTTGCTAATTTTTGTAAATTTATTTAATTTTGTAAATAATTTTTGAATTTGAAATGAAGCGCGTAATATTTTAAGTTTGTAACAATTTTTGTTAGGGAAGGGGCTTTTTGCCGACGTGCGTATCGAGAGCGGATATGTTCCGCCGCGCTCCCGAGATTTTGAGTATTTTGGCCAAGTTTTTGGAATATTATTTTTGTAAATTGTGCGATTGAATTTGATATTTAAAAGAATAAATTTAATTTGTATTTTGGATTTGGAAAATTCGTGCAGAGGAACGTATGTTGGAGCGATAGTGTGGCCTGGCGGGTTATCGCCACATGAAGTTGACCGCCGATTGTACCAACTGTAGCTAGCCGGAGCAAAACATAAAGTGTAAGGGTGGTTTTGTGAAAAATTTACTTTTTTCATAAAATATCACTACAATACATTGCAAAAACAGCATTCAAACTGATGGTTTAGGTCCATCATGAAAATATATCAATCAAATCCATAGAGCCTTTTATGCGTCAAAATATTTACCTACAGCGCATGTGAAAGGTAACAGCAAGTCCAAACAACCAGTTTATAACAGAAGATCATTCTCGGATTTCGCCCATGGAATTGACTTGACTCTGGGCTAAATCTCACCTAAGCTTTATATAACTGGCCCTAAGTGTAACAATAATTGCAAAATTGGTTTTTGGATATCTCAGTTATCTCAGTTTAACTGATTTATGTTCACAATAACCTTCTAATCTCTTGTACATGGTCATAAAATGCTCTTGGCGTTATTCCAAACAAAGACCTAATAGACTAGCAAAAACAGCAAAGCAAATACTTGCCCCTGAAAAAATTCAATAAATACATTACTACATAAACAGTAGTGGGCCCGTAGTTTGTTGTAATAGGGAGATGAGATGGTGTTCATTGCAGCTCAATGTAATCCATACAATTAATTACTATACTGAATTAGTGGTTTCCGATAACTCCAGATCAATCGGTGCATATTGTAGCAATAAATAGATGCGTTTGTTCTGGAAAACTGGAAGATTTTTATATAATAACACCAATCACAGAACTTGCAGAAAAACGTTTTGTCTCTGAAATGAGTCGGGAGTGTTTTATTGAGTATGGAATACCCCGCAGTACACTAATATTGTGTTCATGAGAACAGCCCTCAATGTGGTTTTTGGTCGCGAATTTTTGCGAATACAGGGACGCAAATGATAAAATTTACGAGATTCTAGCCGAAAATTGGCCAGCGCCACTTTATTCAAACAAAAAACAATTAAATTTTCCGAAGAAAAACAATTTTTATACTTGGATAAACAGCCCAGTGCTGTTCTCGGGCAAAATCTTTGATTTTGTCCTCCCTCCCGGGGCTGTTACCTATGAGAAAAACTCTTAAAGCAAACAATTGTGAGTAAAATTAAAACTTACGAGTTGCTCATCGCTATCGCAGCACTAGCCGCAGCAAAATTAAATTATTGGCAAAGTTCTTCGATAAAATATAAATACCAATTTTAAAATTTTCCAATACACATGGTTAAAGCAAAACTAAAAATGTATCTGCTGGGTTGACACGTTCTACCTTATAGGCATTAAACCAAATGCATTAAATCTAAATAAAGCAGTGGATTGATGTGATTTCTGGCAGAGTTTTAGACCGACAATTCTGAGAACGAATTGTAAACGAATAGTGGAGTTGACCAGAGTTAGAAGTTTGTGGATAGCCAAAACAACCAAAATGGATTTTGAACAAAAAGACCCGCATTTAATTGTTATTAACCAATATCCAAATAACCACTGTTCATTGGATTTAAGGTTTGTGAAAAACTTAGCTTGTGTCATAAATGTAGTAACAGCTAAGCCTGAAAAAAACTGAAATATGACTTACAAGATTACAACGCTGAGCAACTGGCGGTGCGCATCTGACCCGCGAACAAATTTTTGTTTTCCTCAAGCTAGAACCAGATTTTCGTTGCCTTTAATAACTTTCAATTTCAATATTATCCAAATCAAATCATCTTTTTTCCAAAATCGATCGAAATTAAATTAGCCATTAAAAAATCATCAAAATTTTAGCAATCCAAATTATATTCAAAACAATTAAAATTCAATTTTCCTACAAATTATTTATTTTTTCCACAATATCAAACTCAACCCAGATCTCAAAATCAAAATTCCAGAAACACTTTGGTCCTAACCGTAAACATGCACACCCTTTAGAACTAAAATGTTTTCAAGTAGACAAAAATAACATACACTGTAAGTATAAAATATCGCAAGTGTTTTCACCATACTTATGGCACGTATCAATCGATTATGTAAAGTGAAGAAATACATACGTGGGAAATTTTATTTAAGAAACCGAAAAAGACATTAATTACTACTTTTAAGAGGTTATAACTAAAATATTTGATCAAGAAGAGAAGCGTATATTATCTACGTTATAAAAATTAAAGAATATACAAAAGGAAAATTTAGTAATGCGATATAAGGCCGTATTTCCCGATTATTTTCGATTTTCGGTTGCAGTCAATAACAGGGAAAATTTAAAAAAATTATTCCGATAATAATCAAACTAAATTCCGAACTAAAATTAATAAATAAAAGTTAAATATGAGTATAAATTTTTTTTTTGGGACCGACATTATGGCGTCAAGTCTACACTGGTCGACTGGGAAGCGGAAAACAGCAGTTCAAATCCTGGTCGTGTCAAATACACTGCTGTGATCTAAAGCCCAAAATATATATGTGGGCTATGGGGAAGACAAGGGGAAACCAGCCCATTAATTAAATTTCCTAGACCGTCATCTTGGCTTCAGCCAAATTGATCACTAGCATCCGATAACGGATAGGCACTTGAAAACGAATAATTTGAACGAAAATGGAATCAGAGCGGTGATGTGTCTTTTTAATAATGCTAAGAGTTCAATTCATATTCCTATAAGAAAAAAACCTATGTTGTATCCAAGTTGATCGATGCTGTTCAGCAATGGATAGGTAAAATAATAATATATTATGATTCATTCCAAAAATAAAAAAGTTTCAACAATAAAATATTGATTCTAGAATGCGACTTGATATAAGAACTCACATTTACTGAACATAACTGTACATGGATTTTTCAAAAAATTAAATTTTAAATTGGTATTGGAAATTTTTCTTGGATATTGGTTTTTAATATTGTGTTATCTATTATCTCGTGACAGTACCCACCGAGAGGGAAGAGGTTAATATCTACCAGTACTCTAGAATAGCGCAATTACCTCACAGATCCTCTTTAGAGTGTGAAGATTACAATTACAACTGCAATAATTGGAGTAGAGGTAGAATTACCGGGCTACCAGAAGAAGCCAAAAGTTCTAGTATTCAAAGAGAAGCCCATGGGGGAGTCATGGCAAATCTAGAACTATTCCTTCAAGGAAAGTGTCGCATCGCTTCGTCCCAGTTCTTGACCCATTAGATAGGCTCATATCTATCTACGATGTGCGTTGGTAGTGTTCCTCACTTTCGTAGTGAGCTAGGAAAGCGTATGCCGAGGTTCCTTGGTAGTTTGTCATTGGCTGTTGAAGGAAGACGTTTAAAATAAATATTTGACTCCTTTCTGACTCGAAGCAACTTAAAAAATTAAATTATTTTGTAGTCTGCAAAAAGTTCATAGAAAAATTAAATACTATACAGGGTTGTATACAATAAATAGTATTAGCGGCTATGTTTGTAGATTACGAGGTAACGTGAATAGAATTATATTTAATTACTAAATTGTTGTGGATGAATACATAAGTGTATAGTAAGCAAATAAATGTAAATTATAGGTAATATAAATATATAATATACAATTTTAATTAGTGATTTCAATAAATCAATCTAAATTACAAAACAAATAAAACGAAATGCTTCTGAGGTACATAGTTATCTATCTATTTGTTTATGCAAATTAACACACGTTTATTGCAAAGCTTTATTGTCTACCTCTTCTATTTGCTTTGGTATTCTTAATTTTGCCATTATTATGTTTATTAGATAATGCAATTATTGTAATGAAAATTAAGTGGAATAAATCGAATCAATTTTATTATTGTGCATGGAATTATTCTTATCTTTTGACCTTGTTAAAATTATATATTAGTAATATCTACGTGACATGTGACATCGTTTTTACAGATTAAAATTACATACTGCACTTTTGAATTTAGCCGCAATCGTTTTGGATCGACAAACATGCATATGCAGTTTTTTATGTTCATAATTATCTCGTTAAAGGAAACCAAGTTTTGTTTATCTGTCTCAAATAGTAAATACGTTATGAATTTTTCTTGTTGACAAGGAAGATAAATGCATACTTAACACTTGTAAGTACATAGATATTAATAAAGTGCAACAATAACTTATAATATAAATAATTTGTATTTGGTTGTCAAAAATATGTTCCGTTCAACGCCATCTGACGTGGGGTGAACGTATCGTTTTCTTACCTCGCGGTATTAACAAAAACGCCATTGGTATATTTATACTACAAATTAATATTCTAAAGAACTTTTGTAGCAGTCAGTTGTTTTGTTGGAATGATTTTCAGATTTAAGAGGTTATGTAATATTTAACCTTGAATAAATATGTTTATTTACTGTTTTTAATTAATACTTTTCATAATGCATTATTTATGCATTCACATTAATTTAACATTTGACAAATCTTTAATTTGACCCTAAAGTTGTAGTTGCCAAGTTAGATGTAAAATGATTGATTAAATTATGCTCCGAGTAATAATTATAAGTTATTTTAATAATTTACCTATATCATTTTTGAATTAATGGTTAGGAAAAATTCTAAATACCGCTCTGCATATATTAAATTTTAATGCAACATAATTTAAAGTTACTTATTAATGTCGCTATTAGTTTTGTAATTTGTAAACCTAATGAGATATTGTTGATATCACGACATCATTTTGACAGCGGATTTCTTTTGCGCCATTTTTTGTACTAGTAGTTTTTATAACATTTAAATTATTAAATTAATCTGCTGACTCACAAATGTGAAAAACCGTATTTTCTAATTTGGTTGTTAATTAATACACGGTACTTATGAAATCACTGCATGCAAATATAATCGTTCATTGGAGAGTCCATTATACGAATGCGAAGAAGAGGGTTGACATTTAGCACGGGGGTTATGTTACAGAAAATGGGGTGAAAATCTATGATGATGTATTGAAGATTATTTACAAACGTGCGCGCTCGTCTTTCCGCAATTAATAACTCCGTGATAAATAATGGAGGCAAAATAAAAACATTTTGGTTTGAGCCAAAATTAAAATAGTTAATCTAATAAATATAGGAAACGCGGGTTTAATATTTGAGAAACAATTAAAATTTTAATTGAAATTACTTGATACTTTTCTTTTGTATTGGCCATCTAAAATCTGCTACAGTATAAGGGATGAGAAGAGTACATCGTTCGCCAGTTGTCTAACTCAATTATTGATCAAATATGGCGGAGTTCCCACCCTACAGTCTCTATTAACCCTTTCGCATTGAGGGGCTTGATAATTATGTACCTACCCCATATTAGTCCCTTAACATAACCAACCCATTATATTTATGTTTGCGAAAAACGTTAGAGAATTGAATACAGTCGTTATGGATGCTGCCTTACATTTTGATGAACTGTGAATAGAACTCATACTCTAGAACCTGCTTACCTGTTTATACTTTAATAAATTATATCGGTAATTTTCTAAAAAGGGTATTTTTATTGTAATAACCGAACCCATCATGCACACATTTGAAATTTCCAATTAATATTTCTTTACAAATAATCGCCGTAGGCGGAGTTATTATGTCAAAAAATTGTCATTTAATTCTTATCAAAAATAATCTAAGTTTTCGAAAAAAGTAACCCATCCCACTTTTATAGTTGTTAATGCACCCTTTACGATATGCATCTTGCTTCGTTAGATAAATGCCTATTTGGTAATGCTAGGGGGATCACTGACGAATTGTCATGCCATAAAGTGTTGAAGCTTTTATTTATTACCTATTTTACGATTTTACTATAATTCCATGTAAATTTATTTTGACCATCTTTTCAAGTTAATTTGATTGTTTGAATGTACATAGGAGTGTTTAATGCTCTAATTTAGCCCTCAATGTAATAAAAATCAATCAATATAATTTAACATAAAATTTATTTTACCAAAATTTAGGCAACTACTAGAAAAACTAATTGGCCGTGCAAAAAATTAGTATTCTCATCTTAGTGCCTGAAAGGTTTGAAACCGAATAATATTTACATGTTAAAATGTACTCTTGCTTGCTTCCAAAAGCATTTTTAAAATATGTGCCGCGTTAGGGTAGATACACTAATAAATCCTTTTCCCTTAAGCAAAATTTGCTCTCAGTATTTGTATTCAACACTGAATACCTAAATTTGAAGACCGTGTTTAGCGTCCATCTTAAAATTGCCTAAGGCAATACGGTCATACGATGTTCATGGATAAGGTAGTTGATATAAAATGCAAACCTCGAAATCCAATCTAGTTGAAAGCAGCTATTTGTTTTTAAAGCGTCGCAATGTCAGAAAATACAACATTGGACTACCAAGTGTTACTACATACATCAAGGCAAAAGTGCTGCACCCTCTCATGTTATTTGAATACTTCCGAGTAAATACGCAAATTAACTAAATCTTTTATCCTTTGCTCTCCAGAATATGCAAAAATTCGACAATGAAATTGGTAATAACTATGCACCTAAACTTTTATTACTCTTCCACTTGCTCCTTATAGAAGGGATGCAAATTCACCAAACCAAATTTAATAACTTTTCAATGATATTGCTAGCTAACATACTAAATATATTCTCCCAATAAACTAAAACCTCTATTTTTCCAATAGTTTTCTTATTTATTCTACTACACAAACGCAACATATACACCTACTTACTTGAAGTTAGTCGTCAATTTTGCATATGCAACTTCAGCTTCTTGAATTCTAAAGTTTCTCTTCAGTCGTGCAAAATCCAAGAAGAATCTTTATTTTTTGACTGCCAACTAAATCTGGTTAGCATTTCTCTACACTTCTATTTGAGTTGCCCATTTTTATTGTTATTGCTGCAAGCTTCGCGATATACTTAAACTTACTGTAATTGCTTATAACATTTGCTCTCTTCCGTTTATTGTTTATGTAGAGAATAAAATATATTATAGCGATAAGAATGCATCCTAAAACGGAATACACTATCATAAGAAATTGGTCTGTTTTTTGTTATCAGGGGCGGACTGGCTCAAAATTTCCCTTTACTATCTTAATGTTTAAAGAAATACTGAGATGCTGTTTACGGCGAGTTTTTAGGTAGCAAAAAGAACCTATTTATCAAATATTGGTGACAGTTAAAAATTAACTTCTTTACCCTGCCTTAACATTATAATTATAAATGATCGTCTACCTTTCGCGATACCTGAAATTAAAAATCTTTGTGAGTACTTTCAATTTACTCAAGCAGAATGTATGTACGTTTAAATGTCTTGGTAAAATGTAGGCTACTCACTTGATTTTGTTTCGCATAAAATTAATCAACTGACCGGCAATTAGATAAAATAATTTTTACGATAAAATGTATGCAAATATGTACCTGGTAATTATTTTTCCAATAATTTTTTATAATTAGTCCTATATGTCTAATACGAATTTTAATAGAAAACCTGCTATTAATTTGAAATCTACTTAAGGAAAATGAAAGTATTCACGGAAACTTGTAATTTTGAGGTATCCTAGAGAGGGTATTTGAATGGACATATTTATTTCAAAATCGCTGCACCAGCCTGTAACAGCTAAGCTTTGTCTGTTTATAACACAATCGGAGAGCGTAGGTGTTTGAAAACAGTCCTGGTTTCTTAATTACAGTAGAGTTCTACTTCAGTATGTTGCGATGTTATAAAGCAGGGCGCCAGTTAAAATAAATTAAACTTATAATAGAGTAGTCGATTAATTATTCAAACAAAAATTATGTATAAAATGGAACATTTTTCTAAAGCAAACCCATTTTAAAATTACTTTATACATAAGGATTATTACTATTGAATATTTACAATCATTCGTATAGATCTGACATCTCAGTCAGGTTCTGTTTGAATTAGAAAAATAAATTCATCGATAATCATCAATAACAAACAACAAATAGTTAAAACCTTATTCCGAGTTTTGCTAACTTCAACTGTTTCCGAAATAAAAACCTACTACATTTTTAATGCTGCATATGTTAGTCCATCTTTATACCAACAGGGTAGTAGAAGTATAAAAATTTAATAAGCCGATAAAAATTTTAAAAATTAATTCAAAATACATTTAAAAATTAGACGAATTTTTCCCCGCCATTTTTGACCTACTTCAAAATTAACGCCAGTTCTATATTGAAATCCATCTTATTCAAAATTAAAAAAACAAGTTGAGCCATATTCATTGTTGTAAAATTATACATTTTTGGAATTTGGCCATATATTTTGATTTTCTTTAAATAATCGATTGATATGTGGTTTAGGTAGTCTAACTGATGATGCCATAGTATGGTGAAAACGTTTGCGAATTTATACTAACACTGTATTTTACTAACTTAAAAACTTTTTAGTTCTGAAAAGTTGTTTAGTGCATTTTTTAAGTTTTCTAAAATATTGATATGATTTTCTTTAATCCAACCGATGAAATTTCTCAAAACTCTAGCTTGAAAAATAAAGCATAACAATGTGATCCTGATAATTAAAAATTATCAAGATTCTAAATAACGCAAATACTGACCGTTTACTTTTCTAAATGTCGGGCATTCAAGTTTTTTCGGTAACCTAATTATTTTCTTATTTTAATCAGGGTTCTACAAGAATGAATGCTACATCAAGAATGCAATGTTAATTTAATTATTTTCAATAATATTTTTTATCCTAGCAGTATAAGTTACAATTTTACTCTTTAAGTGGACGGTTATTCATGATGGTTTTTCTTCTGAATGCAATTACTGGTGCTTACTTTAGGGTATTCCCCTAGACCCCCTCAATGGTTTTACAGATCGAAGGATTGTGTGGAAATTTGTGATTGCAAACATTTTACGCTTTCAATACTTAATTGAAGATGTAAATTGGCAAATATTTTGTGAAATTAATTATTAAAAATTATGTAAGATTTTTTTTGAAAAAAAAGGAAAAGTTTTTTGGAAAATTAACATATAAAATGAAAACTAGACTTTAATAAATAGCAGGCTTATATAAGAATAACGGATTCTAGGAAGTCATTTTCAATTTATTTTCATCATTGCTTGTATTAAATTTTTTTTAGTTTTTTTAGTCGGTTTGTTCATTTTCATAATTCAAATTTGTAATATTTTTACTGAATAATCTTTTTACATAATATTCGCGATTAAACAGTTACAAAATATATTAAAACTGGAATATCCGATTCAAAATCCAGAATTTGCAAAGATAGCAAGAAGCTGTATAAAAGCCTAGGAACCGCGGTCATCCGATTTCCATATTGTTTTTTTTAAATGTGTAACCCTTTTCTAATAAACTATTGTTTTTCAATTTTTATGAATTTTACTCTTCCCCATTCCACCTTAAAATTATCGAAGTAATTGTAATTTTCTAATTTTTATTTTAATGACAGTCGACATTTAGGTTTAGGTTTGAATTTTTGATTCAAATTTTACTAACATCTTTAAATTACTCAGCTAATTTTTCGCAAGAAGATGAAATAATTTTTTTTTATGTAACTGTAATGTTTGCTTGTTCAGCTGGCATATGCTCGACTACACAGCCGCGTGATTAGAAAATACTTAATTAAATATACTTACTTAAATATTTTTATTATTCTATTATTTGCGTACTAATTGCGTTAATGTAAATTTTATGTCCGTTTGTTTTATTCTTATTATTTTAATTATTGTTAAAAGATCGAGTGTGGGAAAAGCTTTATTAGATTACCTATTATACGACAGTTTACTCAATAAATCATTTATGTGTTTAACATATGATTAAGAGGTGTCTAGCAATCCTCATTGGTTTATACAACCTGCCATAATACAAAAGTGTCTGTAATATTATGTTTTCCTTATTATTCAGCAGATAAGAGTTCGGTTCCCATAGAAGATGTGAACAGTAATTTTTAGGTCGCTTAATTATAAGTAATTTTTTGTGTACGAGAAAAGCAACACAAATTTCCCATTTATCTCAACCGGCATATATGATGAAGTCTACATATAAATCAAAATAATTCTGTCACCATTAAATATCGTGAAGAACGCAAGAGGGTGTGCCCCGCGCTAGGTACGCCACTGCTTATCAGATTCGAGTTAATTTAGTTAGCGTAAATACTGATCTGTACTGTTGAAGTAGCTCATTATCTAATTATTTTGAGTGATCATGAAATGATATTGAAGCAGCCGCGAAAAAACAAAAACACTACCTCATTATTTTTGCTAAATGACTGCAATATATAATTGGTTCTAATAAATACCTAAAATTATTGTAGCTACTACTTTACGCTTTCTTTTAAGTGCAGTACACAACAAGAGCACTAAAATTGTTACCTTGTCCTGTGGTTAGTTAAAGACTGCGGTAGGTTCACATACGTTCAAATTTTTTTATTTTTTAGTTTTATTAATTTTATATTATTTGATACAAAGTACATTTTTACGCATAGATGTAGCGTACAATTTCATATTATAACAGAAATTAAATTTCAAAAAAATCAGCTTGGCAGATTCTACATCCGCCTGATAGGTGATCGTAATGACCATATTTATACATTTAAGAATTTTCTGTTTTGATTTTGGATTATGGATGTAATCTTTGTACCGCATTTAACGACGTTAAATTTTTTTAATGTGTTTCAAGGATGATAAATTTATATAATGCGGATGTTGTATTATATTAAAATAATACAAATGTTTATAATTCTATCAAAACTAAAATTAATATACAACTAATTATAAGTAGTACTTAATTTGTAAAACTGTCTTATATTTCATATCTGAAGATATGTATAGACACGTAGCAACATTGCGTTCCATCCGTTTGTCTGTTTTTTAGCGCCTGATCAAAGAACTATTTATTGCATGTCTATACATACCTTTATATGTTCAAATGTTATTGTACAACTAATATATTAATGATTCACCGATAGAAAAACGTGTATTTTGTATAAAAACTACGAATTATTAAAAAACCAATTTGTATTGTACTTATTATGTATTTTTAATTCTAGTGGGCATCTGTGGCCTCTTGGTTTTTCCGACCATCTGATACTTTACCTTTAACAACAATTGCAACTAAGGATGAAGTGTCACCCACTTGCACAACTTCTTCGAGATCATTAGTTCCTTCTGCTAGATCAACTACTTCATCTGCAACATCTTCCGGATCACCACCAACATCATCTGCGATTGTTAGCGTTTTACACAGAGCAGAACGTTCTGAACGGGAACGGGTTTTTCAGTTACCGACCATTTGTAACGTAAGTTATTCTTAATTTTATTTTTAATTTTACTATATTAAAAAAACTCTTTCTAGAAAATCGTATATTATTTTGCCTAGAAAGTAGTGAGTCAAATAATCAAATAAAAATACTTAAATGAGTTTTTTGTTGACGAGTAGATGTAAATATTTATTTGATAATTAGACAAAAGTAAATAGAATTTTATATTACCTCTGCTTAAAACGCAAGTGTGTGATAAATGTCAAACCCATAAAAATATAACATCCAATAGAAAGTCTCTAGGATATTCATTAGTGATCAGTTCCATATTGGAAATAAAGAATTCTATTAATTTAACGTTTTTAGCGTCGCGACGACTGATATCCTTCGTGCGTGTCAAACAAGGCGACAACCTACAATTTCCTTTCGAGAAATGTCAATCAATTGTATGTCACCAGTGTTGCACGCGACCATCTAAGTACATAGTGTAATAACAACAATATACGGCATAAATACATCGAGTTAACATCTAAAGCTTTAATTATCGTTAATTGAGACATAATTATTATATATTATATTTAAATATTCCGTTTATAAAAAATTGAGCTAGTACTACAATATGCTAAGTGAGCTACCCCGTATATATATTTAATTACTATTATTTTAAATAATTAAAGTAAGGTTAGGTTTCGATTAAATTAGGTTAGAATATCGTTGTTATTTGAATGCCTCGAACAAATGCTTGCTCTTAGTTATGATATAAAGTGATGTTGAAACTGAAAGTGACACCTCATTAATTATCTATTAATAATACTGCGAATTAAAAATTAAGATAGCTTGTAAACTATCAATAGACATAAGCACTTACAGTTAACTTGCTAAAATTAGGAATGAATATTATAAATTTCATTAACTGTTAATTGAAAATTGACACTGCGTAAAGAAAGTGTGGATTGAAAAATTAACTTTTCTGCTTATTAATATAAACTATAATTAATTGCATTTGCGAAATTTTTTTCAAATGATGAAGAATAAAATTATTAGTCATTCAAAAAATATTCGTTAATCGATAAACCTGAAATTGAATTTGATAGAAAATTTGTCATGCAGTTGATGTGATACGAGGTAGTACAGGATAATAAGATACGACAAAAGGACACTTGTCGAGAATACCTGCCACAATGGAGTTAATTAAGAATAGACGACACGAATCGATTATCGAGTGTCGTATTGAATTTTACCATAAAAAGCTTATAGAATCGACCCATACCAACGCAATACAAAAGATGACCTTAAAAAGTAAATAACTTTTACCGAAAATACTAACTCAAAATTTTATTTTAAAGATGCGATTTTCAAAACGATTTAAATGTTTTTTTATTATTAATCTTTTATTAATCATATTTATTTATATTTTTTTGTATTATTCATAGGGATATAATCGTTATAAAATATTATATTATCTTCGTTTAACTTTTTGATATCGCAAAAGCTGCCTATGTAATGATTCACCTAAAATTAAATGCGCAATTTAATTTATGCACTAATTAACAAGTTCAACACATTTTCTCGAATTTAAAATAAATTGAATGCTTTGACGACGATTGGCTCTCTGATGGCTGTAGGAAGCTGACCGTGATTACAGTGAAATTTTTTATAGTGTACACTCGATTGATTATTTTCGTACAACTTAACTGTCAAAATAGTAGATCTTTTTAAATGCCATATTTTATACAATAGGCCCTTTTCAATGATACTTAACAATAGACTCTTAAATTCTTCTAAATGACTTTCAAAATAATATTAACTGAGTGACATTCTAACACCTTTGTCACTTAGGAGGCGCTTATGCCAACATCATCAACTTCACTACTTCTCTTAACAATTTCAAAGTTATTTCAATTTTTATTAATAATAAGTAGCATATTTTTAATATACCTGAGATGTACCGTCTTTTTATGTTAAGATTTGAAAATCGTGAGTTTCAATTTTTAAATCAGACTACAAACATGACTTTTAAAAAAATTATTTTTATGTTTTTCATAATTTTTGATTAACTATAATTAATTGATATTCTACAAAGAAATTTAACCAAATTTAAAATAACGTAATTAGATTTGACTTAGATGTTGATTTTCTATTTTAAATTTTTCAAAAATTCATAAAACCAGAACAAAAAAAAAAAATAATTGAACGCAATCATGAAAGCGCCTTCCAATTGTTACCAACATAATAAAAAAAAATCGGTGAAACTATAGCCATCATCCAGGGGAGCCGGACAAATGGACCCGGCCGAAACGCGAGCGTTTGGACACAGATTAAAAAGGACGCGGCCATATAGGCGCAGACCCAAAAGACACGGCCATAATATAACCTTTAGGGGGAAGCTGTAAGGGAGCTTTAGGGGAAGGGGGGTAGCTAACATCTTATTTTTTCTTGTTTGGGGGAGGGTAGCCATAACAATTTCTTACGTAAGATTTTATTTATTAGATTTTATATTATCCCCTAAAGGATATTATTATTATGCGTCTTTTTGGGTCTACGTCCAAACCTTTGCTTCCTTTTGGTTGCGTCCTAGACTCATCATCCAGGGGCTGATTATTCAGCATGGAATGCACCATACAGACACCATAAAAAATCAGTAAGAAAAGGAAAAAAGTCATATTAAATTTCAACCAATTATGTGGCAACTGTATAGTTTTACTTACGGGAATATTAAGTTCAAATTTTTCATTTTTTCTCAATCACGATATGGTTTTATGAATTGCAAAGAAGCGGAATCAAATAACAAAATAAAATGGATTACTCACACACAGTACTGCCGATGTACTGTACAATGGTCTGCTTCTGATTCGTCTTTATCCTGTGTTGAACCCTAACACTGGTACACTAACTCTTCAACCTTGATGATATCAGACCAACAGAAAGCCTGAAAGAAATAACTATTGCAATTGCTTGTAACTCAAAAGTGATTCACGATTAAATCCAGATGGAATTCTTCCTAAAAGAATTTTTAATTGTTTACCCTTCTAAAATGAAAACCTGTCAACTCAGCATAGTATCTTGAAATCTGGTAACTGAATACTCCTGCATAGCTTCAATAACAACATAAGTTTGAAAACAATGCCAACTGTTGGGAATATGGCACTCCGACCATACCACTTATCATGCATAAAAAAGATCAACAAAAGTTACGGGGGACTGATGGTTAAACTCTTCTACTACTAGTTTACCTCGACAGGTAATGGCAAACCACTACGGCAATTTAGCTTTAAAACCAAGTGGTCATTCAAAATCTATAGCGGATTTTTGCCCTACTTTTAATGAATTAATGAAACCTAGTATTCCTAGTATTCATGGGCGCCCGAAGGAATAATCTCAATCTCAGTGGTGGCAACTACATATATTTACAGTTTCCAAAGGTCCCCGCACCATTCTTATGGGAAAATCTCTTTTTGTAGATTTGGCTAATTTTTGGATTTGTTGTAATTCTCATCATTCTGAACAAATGTTTCAATGGGCACAACTTGATCTTATGGACAGTTTCCGAGTTACAAGTCCTTAAAGATCCAGATTTAATATAAAAAAATAAAATTTTGACTCGATATAATTATGTGATCGTCAGTCGAATATTTAATATTAAAATATTTAATAGATGCAGAATCAATAAATTATTTTGCACCACGGGTGACAAGAAGTTGGAGAACGGAATAAGAAAGGATGAATTTTGCTTTAACAGTTAATTAACACGACATAGCATAGGATAACATAACAAAACTGCATAACGAAACAAAATAAAACATAGCACAGCAATACAAAACGATATATTTGGAATAATTAAACTGAGTATTGCACTCAAATGTGGGGGGCTAGTCGGGAATTTTTGCGAATATTGTCTCCACATTGACGCGCATGAATGGATTAACGAGATTCCTCAAAAATTTGAAAACGGCGCTAGATATCGAAAAACAGAGCAAAAAATTTACCCCCGTTACAATAACTACTTAGCGATTTGTCGTAAGAAGCCATATTCAAAATTTCAGATCAATAGCACGCAATAATGGCACAAAATATAACTTATATTTAAAAGTATTACTTTGCTCCTGCATAATCTCACCTTTTTTGCCATCTCTGAGCCTTTTCGTGCCATACTCGAGTAAACAGCCCCGGGTTGTAGTCGGGACTGTTACCTACTGTTACGTATGTGGACAGACGGAAGGATATGGAACCAAATCACGAACTATCTTACATATTGCAAGTGAATGCTTAAGCAATGTATAAATGCAATGACTTCTCGAGGAGGTTAAAGTTAAATCGAGAGGAAATCGCCACTTAAATTTTTGTTATGAATGAAAGGATAGCGGGCTGACTGAAAAAAGAAATCAAACAAATAAAATTTTCTATTCCAAGGTTTTTACTTTGCTTAAGCAAAGCTAGTTATATTTTTTTTTGATTTCATTTTCCAATCAGCCTGATATTCTTTCATTTATATTCTTCAAATGTATCTTTCTTTCTACAAATTTTATTCAATTTCTCTGGATTTTCTCTGATGTTTTTTGGATTTTTAGTTACTTGTACAACGGACTGTTGCAAAACAGAGTTGCAAAAAAGCTAAGGTAAAAACTAAGCTAGCAAAAAAACCTCAATGTCTTCTAAAGTATACCAATAGCGTCCATTTGGATTTCTTAGGATTTCCGTAAATTTCCTCGAATTTCTTCAGATTTACTTACTGTTTGTACAAAAAAAGTAAACGCACAAAAACAAAGCTCATGGACTTCTAAAATAAATTAATAACATTCCTCTAGATTCCCTTGGATTTCCTTCACTTGTACACTGGATTTCCACACAAATTTTCTTCGAGATGAATAATTGATAATACGGTTATTAAACTCTTCTTTTTTTCCGCATTTTTTCACCGCATAATCTTGAGCAACTGATCTTGATGTGTAATAACTGCTCGGTTGCTACTGCTTCGAACAAACCACAGCTTTTAGCATCAAAAACAGTACCGTGACTCAGCTGCTATTTCGAGTTAATTCTATTTCATAATAAAAATAAACAAAATATTATAAATATTCAGAGTTTAGAAACTAAGCAAGCGCTTTTAGAGGTAATTTTCGACCTTTAAATTACGCTTGCCATTAAAATAATATATTATTGTATATACAGTTGCTTGAAACGTAGGGGTCTCTTAGGCCGCTACACTCTTAGAAATCATTAGATTTAGATTTCATCAGAAAATACTTTAAAATCAGTATTTTGTAACAGAAATAAACAGAATATTATGTGATTATTTTATGTAAATACTTACCCTCTCAAAGTAGTTTTTCAAATAAAAAAAAATCGCCTAAGGCTCTGTTAATTTTTTCAAAATATTTTATCGCTTTTAATTTTTTCGGGTAGGATATTCCTCTGGTTTGCCAAAATTTTTAGAGGTGCACCAATGAAAAAGATTTGAAAAGAGTTATTTTCCTCATCTTCTGTTAAAAAAATTGGCGGTTTTTGTATTTAATTTTTTCATCAACAATTCATTATTATTGATGACTACGCAATAGCCAGATTTAAATATTGAAAGAAAAATTCTAAGAAACTCTTTTGGATTTTGAAGTCGGGTATTTGATAAGCACGGGATATGTAATTTTACCACAATTGAAAAACAATATGGAAGTGAATAAGGTAACGCCGGTACCACCGTGTTAATGCACGATATATCAGGTTATATAAAGGAATGTAGAAACATTAAATCGGAAGAATCCAAAAATACTACGCGGCAAATCTTATGACAACTTTTACTCTATAATTTTCCGTATTAATTAAAGAAAAACATTCCATTTATTATTGATGCTAAAGAAATAAATGTATTTTTTGTCAAGGCCTATATTAATTTTAGTAATTTGACAATGTGAACGACAGGCGGCTTTTTATGTGTTGAAAAGGCGTCAAATGCGGCAGTGACAACGTTTGATAAAGGATTTGGAAAGTCATCCTCTTGATTAGGGCAGATCTTAGTTGCCTCTGGACTCTCAATGATGTAGCAAAAATAACTTTTACTTCTTACCCATTCTTATATCTTATTGAAGCATCTTCACGAAGGTTTTTTAGTTTACAATGTAAAATGTCCTTTTTTAATATTATTATAATGACTTTTAAATAAATAATTGTTAATAATATTAAAAATTTATCTTTTTCGTTATTATTTGCTTGTTACTTAGCGATTACTTGCCCAAATTGAAAAAAACTGGAGTTGTATAATAAATGTTTAATTTTTTTTTAAGACTTCTGATTTTTAATTACTACATAATAAAGTTTAATTAGTCAATTTTTTTACCACAATAGTATACAATAAAGTGCAAGATTTTTTTAAATTGGTCATTTTAACTGACCGCTAAAAAAATGCAGCTTTACTCTGACAAAAAATGATTCATGTTGAATAAACAAGAAAAGAATAATAACAATTTTAAATTGTTATGTGTACACAGACAATTATAAAATAAATATTAATAAAACCGAGTAGCTTTAATTAGTTAATTTTATTTTTTAATATAAAAAGTTTAAAATTTATCAATTTTGAAGCTACCAATTCGATGCTGGATTTAAAATTGCGAATTTAACTTAATTAAATAAATTTTCTGTTTCATATGCAATAAATAATTAATTAGTATTTTTAAATAAAAAATTAACAAACGGAATAATAAATTTTGTAATGAATATAATATAATTTTTTAATTAAAAATTTTACGAGACAATATTGAAAATTACGAACAAAACCTGCTCGCTTGCAAATTAACAGCTTCCGTTGCTGGGGAAACTTCTAATTAGAAATTGTACTGTCGTTATATGAGATGTAACCGGTTGTCATAATACAATTTTACGCCCCTCTCAAAATTTCCTTTCTCTTCCCTAAAACGAATATTGCAAATGTGAAAATAATAACTTTGTTACATAAATGGAATAATTTTTCAATTCGGATTTTATGATGTTTGTAGCAATGCTGAAAATAACCGGCTTAAAACTTTGAAATTATTACCTACTGAAAACTTATAAATTTCATACTTTCGGTATTTTAATTTTTAATGTTCGAATCGAGTTCATGCCATTGGTCACATCAGGTCGGTTATTATCGAAATTACCAAAAAAATAATAAAAATGTCTTCAACTAAATTTTTTAATGCACTTAAGTAGCCTTATTTGTTCAATTTCGCTGCTTTTATTGATAACTTAAAGATGAGTCCGTCAAAAATGACGGTCGTCTAGGAAATGAGGTTTTCTATTAAGTGGCGATCGTGGGTTCGTTAATAAGTTTGTATAGTACCTAATGTTTCGCAACTAATTTAATCATGTGTTTGCTTCTTGTCGGATTTATTTGCATTAGGTTACATTAGTTAAAATTTATAAACGGAAGGTTTCTTACTGATTATGTTTTTCTACATCTAAAAAAATTTTTGAAAAATGTTTTAACTATTTTTGCCGATAGCTACCGTTGTTGATCCTTCTTTTGAATTAGTTGCAAATTAGCAACCAAATGCTGACAGAAGAAGGAGAACATGGGGCCATGGCCCCTTGTAAACCAATGTATTATAATGTTTTAATCCAATGTCTTTATTAAATAATAATATATTTTTGACCATTTTGGTTATTTTTCATAAATGCTTTTTTCCCCTTTCCCCTGAAATAATAAATATAGCGTCCCCTTTTAAAAACCTTGTCGATTTTTATGGCGCTTAATCCTATCCTGAGTAATATTTCATTACATTTCACGTGATTCACCTCAGATTAATAAATAGAAAATATAAACTAAACTTTTAAACCGATTCCGGAACCACTGGATGAACACAATTACTATAGGAGGGGCAGCAAAATAAAAATTTATTAGATAAGAAAAATAAATAAAATAAAAAAATAAAAATAAAAAATAAATTCGCCAAATAAAAACTTTGCTCCAACCCTCACAAAATTTACTGATCTGTCCTTTTCAACAACAAAAATTATTAAAAATTTATTTATTTTTTTCAAAATTCATATCTCAAAGCAATAAAATCTTAACCTGTCCGGCCCAGGCAGAAAGATCCCAAGATTTCCATAAAATAATGAGAACCCTGGGTTACGTCCAGGTCTATTCACAGTGATTCTCAAAATAATAAATTGCTCTTGATGACTTTCGATAAGCAGGATTTATTCAGGCAGAATAGAAAGTAAACATTTCATGTGCAATTTTATTTATTATGAGTGCTCGATTTAAAACTAAACGGTTTTATATCGGTTTTAAAACGGTTTTAAAACAAATCGGTAAAAAAACTATAGAACTAAGCGGTTCAAATCCTGGTTCCTGGTCGCGTCGTATACACTGCTGTGATCTAAAGCCCAATATACACCTGTGGGCTGTGGGGAATAAGGCAACGGGAAACCACGCCACTAATTAAAATTTGCAAGGACGTTATTTTGGTTTCAGCCAAGTTCGATCACGACTCCTCTGCAAAGACGAAAAATCGAAGAAAAAGATAAAATTAAACAGGGCCAAAACTGGTACGAAGAGAGCAATGGGTTAGCAAAAAGTGAGAAGCTTTAGGGTTCAATATTTCTAAAACTTTAATCACAAGGAACTGTTAAATTGGCACCTCTATTTTGGAATTTCAAATTTCTTTGATTATTGTGATCTAAAGCCTAACTTGCACCTATGGACTAGAACAAGATTAGCACCATGCTAGAATATATGCAATATCGACATTTGACCAAAAAGTCAGGTTAGCTCATTTTCTTCAATTTTATTAGATACTAGCAAATAACACAGTGGAACTCGATTGATGTACAACTTGAATGGTGTGAAACTCCATTGGTTTCCACATCAGTTTTGGTTAGTATAAAATCTTAACCAATAAGACAATACAGTAGAACCCCTCTATAACGAGTCCGGTTATAACGAAAAATCGGCTATAACGAGTAAAAGTTTGCTCCCTTAACTTTTGTTTACATGCTAAACTGACTGTTTATAGCGAAAATCTGCTTATAACGAGTAAGTAGGCTGGTCTCTTGAGCTCTCATTATAGAGGGGTTCTACTATATTTGCAGAAGAAAGAGAAAAAAAAGAAACCAGTTTTACGTTTGACAAACAAATACGTTTATCATTTTGCTGGAGCTTTCTGATTTCGATGAAACGTACATAAAATAAAAAGTTATTCTTTGTTAAAAACTTAACATTCATGGCGATCGTGACGCTACCAAATGATGAAATAACGCGGTGAAATGATAATTCACAAAATTAAATAAGTAAATAAATAAATAATAAAAATAAATAAGTAAACAACACTTTCTATAACAACTATACGTATTCGATTAACTTAATATTTTTCCGCGTGGTGGCGTTCGCTTATTGTAAATCATAAAAACTTGACGTGGAAACTACTTTCCTAAAATATAAAAAAATCTTTTTAATAAAATTGGGAATCAGGGAAAAATTAACCAATCAGAACGTCGAATTAAAATTTCTAGATTTTGCAGGAATAAGTTGCGTAGAGAGCTGATAATAGCTGAGATTTTGATGAGGCAGACTTTGATGCATACTTTGAGCTAGAAAATACTGTAAATTATTTGAAAATACCCATTTTATTAAAAAATTTAATATATAAGCTCCGAGCAAGATACATTGAATTCAAAAAAACTTCAAAAAGTAGTTTTGCATTATTTTAAAGGGTTCCACAATATTAGTAAGAAGCATTTGTGAGGAATTGTTGAAAATTTTAACCCGAATAATGCAAAAGTAGGTCATTTTGTGGCATATGATAAACGATTGAATGGAAAATTGGAACTATACAATGATTTAAAAGAAAAAGTTGATAAACACTGCAATTCTGATAAATCGATTGTATGTACACTTTTATTTTTTTGGCAACCTTAAAAAGATTTTTTTTTTATTCTAATTTTTGTTGCGTACACAAAACTTTTGTTTATGTTTAAATGAACTTATGAAAATAATGCAAAACTTCATTTTTAAAGTTTTTCTGAATTCAATGCATCTTGCTCGGAGCTTATTTATACCTAAATACCTGTTGATAAAATATTCAAAATCTAATTTTTGGAAAATCTGACAGTTGGAGTTCAGGTTACCTAATAGCCGATCAGTAGCTTAAACTATGAGGAGCAAGTGAATCATTTGGCAAAAGTCAGAAAATTATTAAATTAAAGATAATTTTGTACAAAAAGTTTTAACATGCTGAGGTATTGGGGGAGTAAATTCTCTGTGGAACAAATGCGACTGTAAAATGCGAGAGTAAAAGCAGCCTCCTACACTAAGAAAAATGATTTTTTGGTGTCGCAAAAATTTAGTACAACTACAACAACCTATTGGGTACTAGAAACAAAATTATTAGTTGAAGCAACAAGTTTTGTATTGAACTAGTTGATATCAATTTGAACAAGTTTTACTGCTTGTCAATGAAGTGCTATTTGCTAACTAGCAATTCTTAATATTTGTTATCAAAATTTTGTACTGCATAGTATAATTTTTCAAATTATTTTGAAAATCTGTTAATTTGAACCACATTGTGACGTTAAATTAATTTATATTATGGGGGAAATCCCCCATGCACCCCAGCAATTGTGTTAAACGAAAAGATGCGTTGTGTAAAACAAAAATAGTGTATACTACCTATATTACTTAAGAGAAAACTGTGGGAAATAACCTACTTTACTAATATTGTAAAATCAATAACCTTCTTTTGGTGATTCTACTCACCCTAGTTGTACTTACTTGAAAGATCAATTATTACTTCCAAATGATCAAATCCTACTATAAATTCAGAGCAATTTTCATATATAATATAAATCCCTTGTTATTTATAGAATCTAAAATCAAAAGATGCGTTGTGGGCATGGGTTTGTTGCGTGGAGATTGGCTATAAAGGTTTGTATCGGAAACAAGTAAATTTAATATTTTTTTGATAAATATATTACATCTGATCAAAGATTTGGCAGAACAAATATTTTTATTTATAAGTAAATAGACGACTAGTTCTCGGGACTAAGTTTACTTAAAAGTTATCCGTCGTTTACTTCGACCGGAATCTATTTTTATGGTAATGGTATGTTTACTGATGCGTTTAAATATACAAATGTTTGTTATATTACTTATCTTATATTTTCGAAGAGAGATAGATTTGGGTACACATATTATCGTCTTAACAAACTTAATCCTCTCAGTATAATTATGTAATTTAATGTAACCTAACTTTTAAAATTGACAGCTTCAAGGGCTTGGCCAGAACGGAAACCAATAGAAAACTTAACCTTATATTTTTTTGATGCCCTTGACAAACGGACATATATGAATATTCTGCATGAATCTGCATGTAGAAATCTGTACTGTGTATAACTCGACAAGTTCTGCTTTGTGCACCGGGAATTTTAATTGAAACATACATGCACAAAAGATTGGATACATACCTTTAGAAGGGCGATATGTAATCACGAAGAAACGGGACTGTAATCCAGGAGGCAATTAGACTATAATCAAGAACGATTAAGTGGGAAATGTATTCAAGAACTTGTTTTGGTGCACTCTAGGAAGTTTATTAATTTAATAATGAATTTCAATGAAAGACTAATTATCTCGACAACTCTTCTATAACGCAAATTGTTTAAGTAATTTAAAAATTATGAAATTACTCCATGGGTACTCGACTATTAGGTTTGCAATACTAATTAATCGGTTAAAATATAAAATTTTAATTAGTCACGCAAAAAGGATCAGAAAGTCTTTTTAGTTCATTTTGTACAATCATTAGCCGAAAGCTCACAATGATAAATTTGGAACAAGTTTTTTTTGACTCTGGGATTTTGATACAAGCAAATATTAAATAAATTTCTCTATCTTCAATTTAGATAATTTAACACTAAAGAATTTAAATATATTTACGTCAAATACTTTTTACAACACAAGTAAATCTAAATATGACATCTATAGCCAAATCTATAGCCTCTATTCATTTGTCATCCAATCATACAATGAGTAAGGGGATATCACAAGTATGATGGCAGCATTCCATTTGATACCACAATCTTTTTTATATTCAATGGTATTTTAAAGAACAACAAATGACCTTTTGAACATCTGTTTAGCCCTAAAAGTGGTATGAAAAATTATAAAAAATAAATTAGTGACCAATACAATAGCTACAAAATTTCGTTTACTTAAAATTAAACCGCCTAAAAGTGCTACTGCTACCAGTTTGCCTAAGATTTTTGTCACTGTTGATTTTAACGTGTGTCAATATACCTGTAACTGTAAAGGATTTACTTTAACACTTATTTAAATATTTACTGACAAAAGCTGTTAAATAAAACACTACTACTGGTTTAGAAATTCCTTCTAAAAAAATTAACACAGCTACTAATTTTTGCTTAAAAGACACCGTCATAGGCGCCTTGTAACTTAGTGATAAAACAAAAAAAAAATTCTATTTAAAATTAATAACCTTACCGATATAAAACACCTTACAAAAAAGGTGACAACTCCAATAATTTACATACAATAAATAAATCGCTACGCTTTTAAATGCTATTTAGCACCGATTTATTCTAGTTCGGTAGCTTGGTGTAACCAATGCTTAACATTCGCAAGTTTCGAGTTCGAATCTCAATATTCCTATTGGTAATCATCAACTATCACCGAAAATGCTAATTATTTCGTATTAAAAATGAAATTTTCCAACTTTTTGCAGTAGACGAATTATAGTTAATTTTATCTAATTTTAAATATTTTCACAACTTTTGGATAAATTAAATTTTTCTTATCTTTTTAATTACACTAATGTTTCTATCTTAATCACGATTAGGTTTAAATTATATAGAAATAAATCTCATGTGAAATTGTAGAAGTTGTCAGCTGCTTTTAGTGATAATCATGATTCTAATAAGTACGATAGTTAATTATTATAATTATAATTACCTCAATAAGCGTATCATTGCGTGTTTTAAATTGTTTACTCATTTTATGCTAATTGTGCCATTTTAAAACTTTAAAATACAATTTATTGCAGATTTTTGTTTAACCATGCAGTACCAATAAAAATATGTTTATTTCGCTAGGGAAATTCAAGTTTTTGTTCGTGTGGACAAAAACAAATTTTTTACAGGCTAACTGGTTTATTAAAGAATAACATATTGGGTGACGCGTTTCGGTCTCACACGACAAAATATTTGCAAATTTTAATTAAAATATATTATGTTGTGTATTTTATACAATTAAATGTTTTACATTTTCACAATTGGATAACTTAATAAAAAAATAAAACTGCGAAAAATGTGAAAATTTGTTTTATTTATTTAATCAGTTCAACTTATCTCGTAAAATTTCTCTAATTATACCTAAATTCACTGCATTATTAATTTGCACTTATGAAGTGTATTTGCTTAGCTTATTAATTTTTAAATTAATATAAAAATATATTTAAATCTTTTTTATTTATATTTATTAGCTGGTGAATTATGATTAACAAAATTTAAAACTCGGATACCTAACAATAAATCTATTAATCTTGATTGCCGTCTTTGATTTTAGCTGATAGTTAATCACAGTAAATTTATCAAACAATTTTTTCCCTGTTTATACAAACATTCACCGAAGAACTTGAACTCGCACCTTGTAATCTCACTTGACGAATGTTCGATACTTGGAATGTTCAAGTGTGAACGGCAAGTGTTGCACCTTTTAATGTGGTCTATTAATGACCGTAGATGGACTGTACGTGTCGGCTAGTTTTTTAAAAACAGTACCAAAGCAGAGTAGCTGTGCTAACGGCTGTTGTAGATTCTTATGTTCTTCGAAAATGATGTTAAAAATTAAGTACCAATCGAATAATACACAGGAAGATGACGAAAAAAACAAATATTTTTAATTGGTGTCCCAAATGTAGAGAAATTATTATTGTTCATCTTCCTTTTAATTTAGGACTACGTCCTGTTATTGGCATGGGATGTACCAAGTTTACACTTAGCATTCATGGTTCTTTGAACAGTTGCATATATTCTAGCAGGGTGCTAACCTTGCTAGATGCATAGCCCATAGGTGAAACTTAATTTTAAATTTTAATTCTAATTTGCTGAATATTAAAAGAATTCACATGTCAGAGCCACTACATACCTACAATGTACAAATGTACTATTGTACCAGATGACCTACTCATATTTCTAATAAATCTGTTCGATTAATCTCCAACTTTAAAAAATATTTAGTGGTTATCTTAAAATGTATATGATCTTTTTTTCATGATTATTGAAAAAAGATACCTCCTACTCTTTGATCTTCAAGTCATTTACACGATGGTGCAATACAAAACTAAATAAAAGTAATAATTTCAACAAAATTAGAATTAGCCATCGGAGGATCGTAATTTGCTTTAATAGAGAGGCGTCGTTAATTAGACTAGAATTTGATATTGAGTTTACGTTTATATTATAAGCTAATTGAATGTGTAATTAATTTTTTTTTAATTAATGAAATATTGGGGGTATAAATGGATTTTGTTAATACTGAGAAAAGTTTATAATTTTAATACTTTATGTAAAGCTTTAAACTTTGCCCAATGTGTTTTAACATAGAGCCAATGAAAGGATAAATTTTTGTTTTTTGCCAAAATATAACCGACATGGCAAACGCTAAATTTTTATTGGTCCCAGATTTTAATTGGATTTTTGTAATTATAGAAATTAAAGAGTTATTTTTTATATGAAAAGTTTAGTTCAATTTAGAGTTAAAATTTAGTGTGATTTTGAGCATAAAATTGGTGAATTGAAATTATAAAAAATTATTATAACAATTTTAATTTTTTTTTGAAATCTCATTTGGAATTATTTTAATAAAAAAATACATTGCGGCATGTATGTGGTGTAATCATAGAAAACCTACGTGGGCTCCGACCACGGAACTGTAGTAGACTCATATACGGAAGTTTTTTTCCAGGAGAGAAAGCGATCCGAAATAAAGATTTCTCTTCATCTGGAGTTGAGCTGAGTATTCAGAATTAACTGTTACGCACTAACAGTTAAGCTTATAGCCGTATTTAATTAGCTTTTGGGCTTGTCCAAATTCTGGACAGGTGGGATTTTGATTTTCGGGATTTTGTACCAAACTCAGTATCTTCAAAAAAGCATTTTTTATTTAATTAAAGCGGTGCTTATCTCTTAACTAAGTAAGTAAAAATACTTTTTTGTTTTTCATTTGAAATAAAATACAACAGCACTGGTGTGGAGTTACCACTGCTAACAGTTTTCAGTAGACACCGTGTAGTTGGGATCAATTGTATTTATATTTTTTTCTAAAATAGTTGAACTTTTACCCCCAAAATGTCATTATTTACATAATTGACATAAAAATGTCATTATTTACATAGGTATTTACATTACATAAATTGAATATTATAAAAATATCTTACAAGTAGGATGACAATAATTCAAGAAATTATTTCTAAAACATTTTATTTTCAATAAGTTGTGCATTTCTAAAACAAAGTCCAATGATAAAAGTTACAGCGTTGAAATTCTGAACAATTTCAAAAAATGTTCTCTTTGTTAATACTTTTGATAAAAATTTTTATCTGTAGATGTGTTGAAAAGTTTCACTCCTGCTGAAAAGCTGAAACTTTTCCAAGTTTGGGTTAGTAGTGGTACTTAAATCTAACCGGCTTATTCTTAAAATTTTAAAATATTTTTTTGTACAAAATAACATTTAACTGTGTTTTTTTATCTTAAACTTCAAATTGCTT
This sequence comes from Cantharis flavilabris, assembly GCA_949152465.1. Lineage (NCBI taxonomy): Eukaryota > Metazoa > Arthropoda > Insecta > Coleoptera > Cantharidae > Cantharis > Cantharis flavilabris. The sequence goes on from OX424441.1 coordinate 17,682,848, forward strand.
TATTTCCTCTGCAACATATTTTATACAGGGCACTAAAATAGGGTAGTACAAAATTTTAAAGATACAGTTTACCCATTAAAATTAAAATATTTTTGAACAGGACATAAACTTAAAATAAAAATTTCAAGTAGATTTGTGGAATAAAGTATGTGCATTTGTGCATATTTGGAAAATGTAACATTTAACAGAACTAAACAAAACGTTAAATATTAGCGTTTTCTTTGACTTTACTGTTAAAATTCAATTATTTTAGCGTTTTGTTTAGTTCTGTTAAATGTTATATTTTTGAACTAATTAGTAGTTTCCAAAAAACTAATTGGCGATTTCTTGGGAAATATATCTATTTAAGTGGAAGATATGCTCATTTGAAAATAAAAATTACCATATTTTTTCATAATACATAATAATTTGAAAATTTTGAAATAAAGTGGGACCACCATTTTTTGATTTAAATAATTTTGATATGTATTTTTGAGTTGTAGAGAACTGGGATGGATTATACTCGAACAATCGTAGATTTTGCTATACCAGTTAATAAATTTATTTTATTTAATTTGAATTCATTAATATTTATTTTATAAAGAACATTATGGAATAATATCTTCAGTTGTTTTAGAATACAACATTTTACTTTTACTTTACTTTATTTTTTTTAATTATTACATTTTTTATTTTAATTATTTCAACTATAACTTTTCTTTTCTTACATTTTCTGAATAAATTATATACATATATTTAAAAAGCTAATGAAATTGGGAATTTAATTATCTAAAAAAAATAATATGCTTTGTTTGAAACAACGGATTGGGCCGTAGTGCAAAATTTAAAAAATTTTAAATGGTTTTTCGCCTTTTCCAATTTTTTATTAATATATTATGAAATTTGGTTTTGCACCTTCTCTGTTTAACTTTGAAAATGTTAAAATAAAATTACAAATAGTCATGTAAGTTTTTCAAAAACTTCCTAATAAAAAATAATAACCCAGATTTATCTTGAATTGAAGCAATTATCTTGAACAAAACATTATCACATGATTAGAACATGAAGCAGTTTTTTGTTCTAATGCAACAGTTTAGAGTGTGGTTTTGGCCACGGCCAAATTTTACATTTTAAGGTTACGAATCCACGTAAAGTTTTTGAAAAAAAATTTATGTGATTTTTAGTGCGTAGTTTTGCATGGGGCTAAACAATTTTATTTGGATTTTAAGCAAATTTTTCATTGTTCTCGAGAATCTTGCGCTTCAACAATTTTATGGTTCTCAAAAAGTGGTCATTATTTGTGCGCTGCAGTTTCGTTCTATATAATTAGCAAACTAATGTGATTGCTGCTATTTGCATGCGTTCTAGATCTTAGTAGGTATCAACTGGTATTGTTAATAATATACCTAGAGCTACTAGAATTTTTAAGCGGTCAGAAATATCTGTATTGTACCTATTTAAGTTTCAAAGGCACTAAATTATCTTTTTGCGCCTCACAATAACAATCAAGATGATCAGCATGCAATGTCTAGACGTTTTGCAAGATGTAGATTTGCATCATTTTTTTCGCAAATTAATAGTCACTTTCTTAAATTCAAAAAAGGCTAAACAGGGCTTTCTTTTTTCAAAAATAAATTTTTACTAGTACCGAGTACCAACCTTTGAGAAGATGATGTGAATCACTGTGTTAGTAAGTGGAAGATAAATTTTACAGGTATTTATTTGCTGCAGTACCTACTTGATCAAGCAGAAAATTTCATGACTAGTTTTCTGAGAGGGCGTAACATTACCAACCACAAATCAAAATTGCAGTGGCAACTCTAATAACCCGTTTTCTGTTTTTGTGATGGTCCGTATTTAAAATATTCTTACTTGATTAATTATAATTAAGAACACCAAGACGAAGATGTGTAACTTATCGTTTTAACTCTAGATGGTCAAATAAACAAAGAAATATTTAAGTATTTTTAAAAAGTATTCGTGGGCATTGTAAATGTTAAAGATGCGTGAAGCAATTTTTCAACTTCGGCACTGTAGTTGTATGTCATATATGCTTTAGGACACCTATTTCATTTCGAAGTGTCATTGGAATACCTATGGTTTACTACTATCTTTAGTATTTATAGCTTGTTGTTCGAACTGCGGTTTCGAACAAAGGGTATATTCTTTAACGTGAAGCTTGTTAACGTATTCCCATATGCACAATATTTCATTTTAAATAACATTGTTTATATTTCTTTATAGTCGGGTTGGTTCATTTAGATGTTGGTGTAATAACGGATCAACACAACAATAAGCAATATGCTCGCTGCCTTGAAAATGATTACTTTTTCTTTGAACTTATTACCTACTTGTTACAAGACAAGGTAATGAATCTTAATTTATGTTTTATGTCACCCGATTGTAAAAGCTTCCAACTGTTTAACTTCAGTCTTCGCTATTAAAATTTCCCTCTACAAACCTAACCTAAATGTTGTGTTTTACTATTTTAGGTTAACTTTGCTTTTTATAAAACGTTTAGGTTAATTGAAGTTACGCCAAGTTAAGCAAGATCCGCAACACCCTTTTTTTTATTTAAAATTTAGTTGGTTACAGATGAAACGAAAGATTTAATTGATGATAATTAATTAATTTTCTTTAAATAGTTTCCTAATAGCTGTTTAATGCTATGGAAATTAGCCAGAAAGTAAATGCTTTTCTGAGAGGGTCACAGCTTGTCTTGGGTCCATTTATAAACATGTTGCTTGTCGGCATGCAAATCAGACAGTTACTTTGGGATTTTGATTGATCTATTCGGAAGATAGATTGCGCTGCGACCACATCCATTGTCAAACTACTTCTCTATTGTATCCCTAAAATATAGATCTTTCAATTGGGCATTATGGAAGTTTGATAGGTGAATAATATTTTTGTCTTTTACAATATCGTAAAGAATTATCAAAAAGAAGTTTAATTAAAATTTATAAATAATATTTGTTAAATATTGGTTTTGTCGGTGTATATATAGGAAGGTGAGCGTCCAAATAAATTAAAATCAATCTTGAAAAGTAGTAAACAGACCGACTCCATTACTCTTAATGTCATGATTTTGTATTCCGGTTGCTTTTTGTTCACAAAGTGTACTCTTTGTAAGCATGACTAGACGGAATGTAGCCTAATGTATGTACATACTACCATGTATTAACATGTTTAGAGATCATTGGGCGTATATTTCTTTTTTGATGATATAAATTTTGGAAGCTTTCTACAACTTATCAAACATGAATTTGTTAGGCTACTTTTTTAAATAAAGGTCGATTAAAACTTGGTATCATAAGAAAGACAAAGAGGAAATTGCTTAATCGATATGCTGATGAGTAAGAAGAGCTATGTTGACAGTTCGTTCAATACTGCATTAATCCATTAAACCTCATCAACTTAACGATCTTTGAGATTCGTACAGATTGAGGGTGTTCTTGACGATCATATCGGTATATAAACACCAGGACATTAGAAGAATGTAGTTATAGGTTAGGTGCATCAACCGTTTTATTCCATTAGCCATCTCCAACGTGATTTATTTTAAAGTAAAGACAGTTGAAAATGATTTTATATAAATAAATAGAATTAAAATCTCATCGGCTGACAGAGCTGAAAAGTTGTGGTAAACCGCGACACCATAAAGTTTATCAAATGACATCTGAACATCTTTATGGTGTAGTTACAAACTGCGTCAATGCATTTCATCAAAGTACGCCGATGTTATAACCACACGCTTTCAGTTCTTCAATGTTTCATAAGGCCGCGGCATGAGGTAACCAAACCAACTCACTTTATGTCCATAATTCTATAAAGACATTACCCTAGCCATATACTTTTATAGTCACCTCGTACACCAGCCATTACACCAACCAACTATTGATATTATATTTATAAACTCGTTTTTTTATTAGCGTTGACCCTTAAGCCAGATTCATCAAATATTTTCATTTTTATTATCAATTGTAAATCTACGTTCACACCTGTTTTATTATACTGCTCACAGCACAATTTTACTTATCCCATAAAATATCAAACACACAAATTTAATCAACCAGGTACCATGCTATGCTATAAGTGAAATTATACAGGGCAACCAAATCAAAACATGCAATTTTTTGCCCACTATCTCTTTCCATCATAAAATGTTTTCTGTTATATTTACACATATTGTAATGGAAGGCCAGAAAATTTCTTCCTCACTTCCTTTTCTACCCTTGGGTGTCAACCAGCCTTCAAGTCGGAAGCGCAGGCCTCTCAGGTGTCGGTTACTTTTTGCTTCTTTACGACACCAAAATATATTTTCTAAATCAACCAAAAAAATCCAACCATAAAATTTAAATTATAAATTAAAACTTTTCAAATTTTTCATATAAAAATAGAACGATAAACGAGTGTACGGCTAATCGACTCAGATGATCGCCTCGTACAAATTTTACTTCGCCATTCAATTTTACAACCAAAGAGCAATTTAAAATTTTAACATCTATATTTTCCAACTACCACTAAGTAATTCCAAATCCAAATTTTTGAATAATTTCTCTCAAATCTCAATTTATTTTCAAGTTATCTCATAAAATAGAATCCAACTTGAGACGCAAATTCATAAATCTCAAGAGAGACTAGCAAATACATCCGTCCACTACAACGGATAGGCTTGGAGAGGAAGAGTCACACGTCTTTTCGTACCAACATTAATTTGCTATCACGAAAAGACCTACCAAAATTCAAAAATTTACAATTATTTACAAAAATTACAATAAATTATTTGCAATGTCAAAACTTAACATAAAACAATCAAAATCTCTTATTTACTACAAATTCAAAATTTACAAAATTAAATTTAATTAAAAATGAAAGTTTATTTTCATTATCATTTTCAAAAAAATATTCACGTCATTTTGCAAATTTTCGTTTTCAATTTCGGTCGTACTTTAAAATTTTCTCCCATAACGAAATGTACCTTTTCCAAAATTTGTATTTCTTCCCTGACTCCATCAAATTTTTGTTTTGTTGCCAAACTTTGCTTTTCCAAACTTTCATCCTTAATTTCGGCTTTATTTACTCCAAATTTTTTTTTATGGCCAAACTTCCATTTCCAAATTTTTTGTTTAAATCAAAATTTCTTGATCCAAATTTTCCATTTCGTAATTTTTATTATTTACCGAAATTCCTTTATCCAAATTGTCCATTTCCAAATTTTCGTTTTTAATTTTGGCTTGATTTTCTTTCACAATGTTCCTTAACTTTTCATTTTCCTCCAACAACGATTTAGTTTAGACTTTAGAAAGTTTAGAATTAGAAAAGTTTAGACTTATTTTTTCTTCATCCTATCAAAAATTGTATTTATTATTTTTGTGTTTCTTTCCCTTTTTTCAAAATATGTACAAAAATATTACTTCCCAATTATTTGGATTATCTCTCTTTTCATTAGTTATTTTTTCTTCATCTTGCTTGTTTCCTTGTTCTTCTGTTTCATCTTTTATCCATATTTCGAATCTATCTTGCATGTCCAAAAATGATTGAGTTTCCATTTCTTCTGTTCCCAACATTTTAATAAATTTTTTTCTCACAACAAACTAAAAATGATTGAAAAAATATGCCGTGGAAAGTTCAAAAGGTAATGTCAAAAGTGCCCCACCATTGGGCACCAAAAAGATGTAATGAGCTTTGCAAGATTATTTTACATGCCCCACATTGGGCGTCAGTTAAAGTGATATTTTCCAGCTACCGAATTTTTCAAGTTCGATTTACAAGAAAAGTACAAATTTAAAATAATTCTCAATTACATTTTTCAGATCAAACTTTTAAAATAAATTCTAGACTCAATAAATGCTAACGATAACCGCAGGTATGCGTCGATATCGGACCTCGACGTGTACATAAATTTCACTAAATTTTCCAATTTTAGTAATAAAATTATCCAAAAATCAATTGCAATCTTTAATATTCAAATATCCAATTCTTCACTTTTATCGAATTCAAATTCTAATTATCAAAAATGGGACTTGGACAAAACTTGGGACAAATTGCAAATTAAAAATAAAATCAATTAATTACTCACTCAGATTATAATATTTATTTCATAAATTCCAATTCAAAATCTCTACTCTGAGACACAGATTAATTAGATTTTACGGAAAACGCCCGCAAAGCGTCCGCTCACGTCGACGGACCGGCTTGGAGGAAAATCACACGTCTTTTCGTACCAACACTCATCCAAATTTACGAATAAATACGAAAAAAGTATTGCGGGAATTTTTACATGTTAGAAAAATTAATAATTAAAAAACTTACTGTTATATTAGATGAAAACCATGCAAATTAGTGAAATTGCTTTGCGACAGATGAATTTATATGTTTCGAATTTCGGATTCTCATCAATCAAACTTGGAATAATTTATAGGTACTAACAAAACTAACCCAAATAGCATTACAATTCAATTAGTATGTGAAAATTAAGATTAAAAGTATTACTTAAAAGAAAGATTATTGTCAAGTGATTATTAATGTCTTGTTTAATTGTTTAAATAATTAAATTTTGTACGTATTGTATTCTTCACTTTACTGTTAAAATTTTATTGTTTTAACGTTTGGCTTGGTTCTGTTAAATGTTACATTTCACATATACCACAAATCTACTTGAAATTTTTTATTTTGGGTTTATTTCCCGATATTTTGGGAAACTAATTCAACTAATTTGCATAGTTTTTATCTAATGTAACAATATAGGTTTTTCGATTATTAATTTTTCCATTTTACTTTTACAATATTTTCACATGTTAACTATAAACTATTTAATCAGTAGATATTGTTATTTGATTTTTCAAACAGCAAGTTGCTAAATTACCAATTATTTCATTAAATAAGTAATATTGTATGATATTACTTCGAATTATATTTACCAAAAGTACAACTATCGACCATTTATGCAGCGATACGATTAGGTAAACATAAAATCAGACAAATTCTAACAATGTTTGTGAAAACATTAATAACGCTTGCAAAACAGATTACCTCGTAATCAGCGTGCACTCCCTTTAAAAGTTATATAAATTGTATTTTAACGTTTACAAATTTGGAATATTTGAAACGTTGGTTAGTTCAATATACATATTTGCATTCGTTTTTGCTATTTCTGTTTTAAAATTATAGTTGATATTGTTAGTTTGTAACTTTTATTTTGCGACATTCAATTAGTCGACCGCTCAAAAAGCCTGTTCAAATTGGCATTGTCCAAATAACTTATTTAAGTCTGCAACATATTATATTTACTTTAAACTTGAGCTTCCGCCCCCCCCCCCCTTCCCCATACTGCGTTTTTTTATTCGTATGTAGTTTAGTAACATATATGGTATATGCGAAAACCGATCTAACCTTGAACTTCACCTCAACTGTTTTTTTATTATCATTAATATGTAGCAATATTTTCAATAAATATAGAATAATAACAATTGAAAGAATTGTATACGGCAAGTAAAACAATACAATTGCTGGAAGGAGACAACACATAAATTATTAAGAGATGGTTTTGTTATTTTCGCACCATTACACGCCGCTAGCAATGTCTGGCGGTAGAATATTGCACTATAAAGTCACATTTCCCGTAGCTTTGATACACCGAGAAATATCTGGGGATTTTGTGGTGCAATTCGAGAAGCAAATTGAAAAAAATCGCTTGCATATCAACTTTATTAAATTTAAACTAGAACCAGACCTCACTTGTATTGTGTTTTCTTTACAATTTTCTGACGTAATTCAGTTTAAACAACCTGCAATAATATAGCAAATCGCGAAAGAAGTGGGTGAGAAATAAAGCATCTAAAATCACGAAAAGTACGCAATAAACACTGCTAATCTCAGACGCACCTAGTCATGAATCACGTTGACATTGCAATTCTTATAAAAGGTTCAACATTAAAACTTTCATAACACATTGTGACACGAAAGAAAACGGAAATGACAGCAATGTAACGGAAGTAAATCCGGGAAAACATTTTTTAAGATGGTGATTTATTAATCAAAAGGAAAGGGCGCGTCTCCCCGAATTAAGAATTAGTGCATTTTGTCACGACATTCAAATTATAAATCAATACTATTAGATATGTTGATTTAATTATTATAGGTTATGTGTACGCTCGATCACGACAGCAACTCAATTACGTTTTTACTACGGTCTAGCGTGAATAAGACACCCAGATAGGTATTTTAATTGTTTATTTCCCAATTTTGGGAGTTATATCGATAATATGCACCTTTCTCATCAATCCAAAGCTATACGGAAGTTTGTAGTGTTAATGTTCGTTTAATTTGAATGCTCGTTAAAAAGTTTTTAAAATTCACATTTGCGCAATTGTTTGACAGATTCGGTATAATAAAAATTTAATTTATAAACTTAATTATAAGTCGTAATATTACTGAGCCCATGTTTTAATTAAGCCTGTCTCGAGATCCCGGTATAAAGAGTTGTAGTAAGCAATTTCACTTTTGCTTACTCTACCCCTTTACTTTTAGACACTTTTCGTTGACTCAATTTTAATGTTCTTCAAATACATTACTTTATGAAAGGTAGTTAGCCGAAAAACGAAAGAAGGTATTAAGTCAGTATCACTAGTCAGTCCCCTCTTGTCGGGAATTCAATATTTACTAGGCGATAAAAATTCACGCTTCTTAAAATCCATGTTGAAAATATTCAAATTGGCTCTTTTTAAAGCTCTCCAGGGAGCCATTGAGGTTGACGCCAATTTCTCTGACATGATACAATGAGGCCGGTGCCATCGGGATCGCACCTACCGCTTGGGACTTTTTACTTCTTAACTACTTTTGCAATACAAAATTATTAATCTGAAACACTTACTTTTAATTTGTACATCCGGGACTTTAAAGCTTAAAAATTACCATTTTTATCTAACAACGCAATGTTAACCCTTCCAGTTCCCTTAATAGCCTCCGAGGATCTCTTCTCACTGGCTTGAAAGATCCATAACTTTTTATAATTCCTTATTTACTATACCAAATGAATACATAAACAATTTTTTGTTCTAGGCCATCAAGTGTACGTTGCCTAATTGTAATTGCGACAGTTTTGTACCTGGAAAACGACATCTTCGATATTGCGAAACCTGCAAGCACGGTTGGGTTCCTCATGGTAAGTTAGTGTACATAATTTTTTTAGTAATTAAGATTCTTTAAGGTGACGCCTTATAACTTAACACACTTGACCTTCTAAGTAAAATTTCAATCAATTTCTTTTTAATTATCTTCTTGAGACAACCAATAATAATTTTAATAGCATCAATATTGTGTGTGTCAAGTCGCAAAAATTAACAAAATTTAAATTTAAAAATTTTTTATTACTTACTTAAGTTGTAAAGATTTACGAATGCCAGTTTGAGATGAATAATTAACTTAAAAAAAAAACAATAACTTGTCCCATTAAAATTGCTGCCTTCAAATTGGTGGTAGCACATATTCGAGAAGGAAATAACAAACGTCCTAATATAATCGATGTAAACTGGTTAGTATAAATCACGTCACTTTTTTCATTGCCTTAGGTAGTCATCAAATACTGGACGATTTCAAATTTCAAATACCAACTTTTTTATGTATTTATGACAATTTTCAATTACAATTGTTTTAATAATAATTTCATCCGGAAATTATACAAAAGTTTGCTTTGTTTTAAAACTTTTATTTTATTTATTTATTTACTTAATTTCATTTTCTTTTAAAATAATCTCAACAAGAAATGCACATTTTAAATGCACCGACTTTTAAACTTCTAATTTTTTTAAATGGCAACCTATATTTTTTTTAATAATAAACCAGCAGCTCTGAAGCTGTTTGAAGCAATCAAAACCGGAAATTAGAGATATAGACATCAGTACTACATAATACCTACTGAAAAATAAAAGCTAAATCAAATTATCGATATCCATTGTACTATGTATGTACACATCATTCTGTTGAGGATATTCAATATGCAACTCCAGAGGCCAATATATCCAAAATTTGTCGATTCGTTCGTTTATTCATTATTTCTTCCCAAAACTATATTCTGTAGGCAAAGTAGTTTTCGGTTACTTGTTGTTCAGTTTTGACATGAGAGGTGGGCGCAGGTCCTTGCCTGCTCCAGTCTTTACTGCTTCATCAATAATCTTTTTATACTATAGCCTAAGGTGACCAGATTTGTAAAATTTCAAAATGGCTCAAAAAGACAATCGGAAGAAGCCTCAATAACTTTTTTGCTCTTCGCTTTATGCCAATAAGCTTTTTTCAACTTTTTCACTATTTTTCCATGATTCCATGATTTGAAAATCATAGATATTGTAGGTTCGCCAGGTTCTTCAAGTTTAGAAGCGCAAAGGAAAATACGAATTAGTAGCCTGACATATAAACTAGTTTGCCTTTGGTGCCTTATCAGTTCATGTAGATGAACCTTCATATTATCCCTAGGAATTCCAGCAAACAACTTTTTATATCAAGTCTGGTTCACCAATGTAACAAAGATGAAGATATCATCTTGTAATAATGTCTTGTTATTAAGTTAAATGTACTTTAAAATTGATACGCCTGTAGCTGGGGAAACTTCAAGTCGGTTTTTTGACATTTGACAGATTTTTGACAATTTACTGGCTTATGAGGATTAACTTTGTGTCTACGAATTTTTCTTGCGTCTTTATAATTTATCTACGAGTTCCAATAATATTAGTTGCATAGTAAGATTCAAATTATAAACATCGACATACATATACCTAATTACGATAAACGCGAATTAATGCACAACTTCAAGTAAATTTATGCTCTTTAATTCTATTTGATTATTGTCACCGATTATTTGATGACTATTCTTCGACAGAGGACGGTTAAGGTCTGATGCTTAAGTGCTTCGACTACTAGAGCTCGTGCCAAATAGAAATAGAACCGATAATCATCGTTTTTCAGCAATAACTTTCTGGATTTTAGAGATACAGCAAAAATTTTAATATACAATTTAAAGAACTAATAAAATTATTTAAGTTCATATATTACAAGTTTTGCCGTATCTCAAAAATCAAAAAAGTTATTGCTGAAAAACGATGATTGTCGAGTTCATTTCTACTTGGCACGAGCTATAAGCAAAGAACCCGGGTTCAAACCCGAGTGGTGTAAGAACTATATTCTAGTCGTCCTCCCCATCTTGGCTTGTTGCGCTACTGAGTTATTCTTCGACTTTTTCAAACATTTTATTAACCTATAGTAAAGCACAAGCTTTACCGTTGTTGTGTCCGATTCGTTGATTTGCTTTCGGGAGGGGTATTTTATTTACAGGAAAGATAGTCCACTATCTCTCACCGCTAATATCAAGCTAGTTATTACACTACTTAGGGCTTTTCACAGTTCACACAATAATAAATAAGGAGAACTTTGTCATTTATCAAGGAAGGCAAAATTCATCATTATCTGTTAACTTGCTTTTGGACTTTTTATGGTTTTTAATGTACATATTATATAAAAAGTAACCCGCTGGGAGATTCGAACGTTGAATTTCTAGGGTATAACATGCAAGTTTAATTAACTTGACTTCTTGTTTAAAAATAAAAGTTAGTTAAGTAGTGCATACGGAATTGAGCTTTGGACTGAAGAGTGTTCTCGTGATTCGGATTCCACAGTGGTTGTTCAACGATTATATGGCAATTGGTGTCCTGGGGAATCTCGGGATTTTTTCCATTGCAACATTGGAAATATAACTAAATAGGAGTTTTCATCTTTTATTCACAAATTCACGGCCTTTTGCCTCAATTGGAATAATTTTGCGTTACATTTAGTTAGTTTGCATAAAAATCAATAATCAATTGTAAATCAATTATTGTTTTTTATTTTCAAATGTTCCTTGAGTATGGTACGGGTACCTTTAGTTGAAAGTTTTTTAATAGTAAATCTATAATTTTAATTTATCATATTTGGCATTATCAATCGAACTAATATTAAATTTTATATTAATTGTATGTCATAAAAACATTTCAAAGTTAATGATAAGTCATCAATAGCAAATTATTTCATTAATTAAAGTATGGTAACGATTAGGTCTGAAGGTATCCAGTATGGATTTCGAGGATGAAACCTTTGGGAGATTATTATTATGGTGACCTTCTGAGTTGACAAGTTAACAAGATAGCGAAAGTTTGGGGTCAACTACATATTGTGCTGGGGTCGAGTGTAATAAGAAATTTTTGAAAATAATAAAAGTATTGCGATAAATAATAAGTCACTAAAGATCAATCCTTAGATGACCTTATCATTTGCGATCTCTTTGTTTATTGGATGGTCAGCGTGTAGGAGCCGTACAAGTTATCGAATAATGAACTGTCATATTTGAGTTATGAACGGCAAGGCACCGCGCCCAGTCGTACAGAATTTACATTCGTTTAGGAAACGGTTTACGAGCATCCCCGGTACCATCTATAGTCTAATGCGACCAGTTGACCACCGCTTCGGGCCACTGTCTATGCATAGGAAATGATGTCCAAGATGAAATTGTACTCTGGAGACTTCCACGCTTTGATATGTATGATATACTGCATCACCTACGTCCTACGTATTGAATTTTTAGGTGTTTACGTTCCTTTGTAGAAACGACATCTTAAATATTTATATCTCAAAACTTCGTGCCTAAAATATATTATAACTTTGATATAAATATTCTCAAAGTATCGATATTCAATTTAAATATATTAAACGTCCCTAGACCGTATACCATTTTTAATAAAAAAAAAAAAACAAAACCGGTCAAAATAAATCCCATACAACTTTTCTTAATTATGATTTATGTTTATTAAACATGGTCTTATTCATAGTTTGTGTTCAATGGCTTTAAAGTTACACTTTTAATGTCTTACTACCCCCTTAATATCTCGCATTTTAATTTAATCAAGAATAGTGACACACTCACAACATCGTGTTTAATTTAATTCAAATGTTAGTGCCTACAATATCAGTATAATATTTTAATCCTTCCCCGGCGATGTCTTGATGTGTCACCGAGCCGAACAACTTCCCCTAATGTATATCCCCCGCAGCTTACAAATTGTTTGGGTTGTAAATTAATATATCAGGTTCTAGTTTGTTTTATCTCCTTTTCTATTACTATTTACACACTACATTTATTTTCATAATTTTCTTTTTCTTTGCACTTCTCTTCATTTTTCCATCAGTTACACACCCCTTCAAAAATATTTTGTTGTATGATGCTGATAAATTTTGTATGGAATTCCAACTTTTCAATTTAATTAATACCTCGATAGCAGAAGTTCTTCGTGGTGGTGGTAGTACTCGCATGCCACTGTTTTTTAAATGCCTTCATCGATGATACTATCTCAAGTATTTATAATCCCATTATGTACCCTAAATATTGATACACTTGCTAAATGTAAAATAGATAATAATTATTTTATACTTAAACTCGCCAAAATACTTCAGATGTTTGTTTTATGAAATTAATAATTATTACAAATTAAAAAAAATAATGGCGATTTCTCAAATGACGCCATTAAAGTTTTAAATGTTAGTAGTGCACTCTTGCGATTTATTACTGCATTGCCAAGTTAAAATAATGTATAAAAGGTCAAAATAATATAATGCAACCACAAATTAAAAAGGGATTTAATCCCGGTACTGACACAAAAGTAAAGCGAACAATAGATCAATTTACAACCGTTGTGATGTCATTTCCCGTGGTTCGTGTTAATTATTGGTGAATCTGCGTGATGGCTATGATGTGCGTTAAGGGAACATATTGTTGATTCACTTCGAAATTAAAATTTCTGTTTGGTTTTACTATAGAATATGACAGTTAAATTTATTTTTATGTCAAACTTTTAAAGGAGATATGATATTGAATTTTTGCATTTTTGACATTTTGAAATACAATTAGGTTAGGTTGTAAACTTATAGGTTAGATACTAAACAAATGAAAAATGAAATTGAGATGCTGCTTATATCGATAAATATTTTATGTAGATGTTTTAATTTGATTGAATAGCAACGATTCACTTGAAATAGATCGGGATGAAGGATGTAATGTGGTACCAAAAGCACATATTTCAAGTATTTTGTTCGAGAATAGTTATGACAACATTACTCAAAGCAAGCCTTAGAGCGTTTTAAAAAAAACTTGACGATTAGTATGTGTTTATGGAGGGTGACATATGTTTTAGCAGTCAGCGTCGCGGCGCGTATAAACATATCGGCGCCGGTTGCTATATGACTTGCGACGTTATATACAAGACACCTTCACACGTGTTTACATTTCACGCTTGTTTAAAATTTACTCGTTGACAAAAGAGGTAATTGCTTTCAACTTGTTTATTTACATTGCCATCGTAAAAAATAATGTTAATAGATGTCAGGCATTTGCTTTTAAAATTAGCACACTTTCTGAAACCTGCAACTAACTGTATATAAAAAATTTATGCCATTAACATATGTACATTTTATAAAAACAAATAAAATTTTGTAAAAATAAAGCGATAATTTACACCACAACAATTTTGGCTTGTTTTACGGCAATAATTTCCTAAATTTCAAAGTACGTAATTACCAAGATGTAGCGCACCTTAGAAAATGATAAATTACTGCAGGGATTTCTGTACATTACAATGATTGAGGCGATATTGGTTGTCCTTAGAGAAAGGTCATTGATTATTGAAGTCTAAGTTAATTCATAACTGTATGACGCTAACCTAATATTCGGGATGAATGGGGAGTGAGCGAAAGATACTACTGTCATTTATCAAAAGCTTCCAATCGCCAATGTCGCGCTAGTAAATGATGTCATCTGTCAAGAAGAAAGCAACTATAGCACAGAATTCACGCATTATCTTTTTGGCCATAAATAATCCTTGATAACTCGAGAAACTACAAAATTTTAGCTATTTCAAAATATGAGATAATATTTTCTAGTCGGAGGGCAGACACACCGCAATTTTAATTCTTTTGTCATTGATAAACATGCGAGCCACATTTTTTCAAATTATAAAATATAATAAAATAACGAAACATTAAAATTGTAGCTAACCAAGATTTTTTAAATTAATATTTTCAAAGGTTCAGTTTAAGCTTATTAATTTTATATAAGGAAATTAATTGATTTTTATTATTTGCCCAAATTTTTTGTATTGCAATATTTGCCTAATTATATTTTAAAGACCTCTATTTTTATTAACGTAATTCCAAATTAATTATGTTTAAATACACTAAACAATATATCAAATAAAATTCAATAAAACATTGATATAATAAAAATAATTTAAATAACTTAGCAAAACTTTATATTATACTTATCTAAGCCTAGAGTACAATCGAAGAACCAAGTAAGTCGAGTTATTAAACATACATAATTCTATAGTCTCACATTCAATAAAATATTTGTCAAAAATAATAGTATTTTTTAGCAACTCGACTTACTAGGTTCTTTGATTGTATGCTAGTAAAACATTTCAAAACTACATATCAGAAATTGCGGTTTTCTGTATTTTGTAATTCTTTGTATTTCCCTAGTAAGTTTTAAAAATAAGTAAGTCTTTGATGGCTAGGCGAAGCAAAGAGGCCATAGCCCTTTCCAAATCAACCATTCCGAAAGCGTCTACATATTTTCCATTATTTCGGTTATCTTCCAGAAACGCTCAACTTCCCAGGAATCAGATATAAGACCGCCCCTAAAGGTAACCAAGATAATCAGATAATGTACTTAAAAATATAAGTAAAATCTATTTTTGTAATTTTAAGAAACTTACAACCGTCTATTGGTTGCGAACTTTTTTAAATGTAAATTTTCTTAAAATATTTTAAATTAGCGCATAAAATAAAAGTTTAGAATTCCTAATTGCACTGAGCCGTCATTATCCCGTAACTTGCCAATTTTTTAGCTTAGTAACAGTCTAAATCAAAAACTTTAACCGAACGACGAAGCATTAAAATAAGAAACTAGGAAAAATATATTTCTGGAATAAGTATTGTAAAAGCCTGCAAAATTATCCAAAATAATCTACAATTTTCACCAGAATCCCAAAAAAACTGCAATGATCCAAAAGAAAATGGAATGTAAATTAAAATATAAATAAAATGTTAAAACAGAGGACTGTACTATGCGATATTGATTAGATGAATAGCAAACTACAGAAAATTCCAGAGTTTCTCATGTTCAAACCACTCACTCAAAATATCGTGGTCAAAGTGGAGGAAAACTCTACAACGGATGCCAAAATCCGGAGTGACTTGAATGGAAGGAACTCCTGAAAGGATTCATTTATTGTCAATTTTTAATAAAAGAGACCAGAACTGAAAACGCCAAACCACATGCATCTTTGACGATCGACTAAAAATTAAAAATTAGTAAAAGTCGTCCGTAAAAATGGCATATATTTGGTTTAATAAGCAGATTGTTGAATTTTTTGAATGAATTTGTTTGAAATGAAAGATAGATCTGTGGGCTATGGGGAAGGCAACGGGAAACCACCCCCATTAATTGAACTCCCTAGTACGTCATCTTGGCTTCAACCAAGTAGTTGCCTACTTGGTCAGAGATTTGTATAACCGTAAATTTGAAGACATTGCTGTTTATCCAAATTATTAAATTGCCAGATATGAGATGGTACTATAAACTGGTCAGCCCAGTTTTTTATTTACACCTTGTAGTTTTTTTCTTTGAAGCTACTTTAGCAAAATTAAATATCAATTCTTTGAAGGAAGCAAGCAATCAAATGTAGGAATTAACAGGTAGAGAATTGGTTGGCTAATGAGTTAGATATTTGTTTACCGGTTATTTACGCGTGTTTACAACTGTCTTGCCAACTCAGTCATGACAACTCGTTTTTAAAAACATGAAAATTTTAAATTGAAAATTTTCAATAAATATTTATTTCTGATATTATACATCCCAAAATATTTTCCTTCTGAGATTTTGCTCTGACTTGAACATTTTATAGACACTTGGATGATTTGGTTGGTCAAACTTATATATGTTAAAAAAATATGAAATATTTAATTTTTTTGAAAGAAACCCAAAAATGCACAAACAAATTTTAGAACTAATATATTTTTAATTTATCACAAATGAAATACACTGTATAAGTATAAAATATCGTGAACGTTTTCACCATACTTATGGCATCATCAGACGATGAAAAAATTAGTTCTAAAAAGTGTTTATGCATTTCTGGGTTTCCTAAAATATTGATATGGTTAATATCGGGTTACACTCTTAAATCACGTATCAATCGACTATTGAGTGATTAATTTAAAGAATTGAGTTTGATATTTTAAAATAATTAATATTTGCTTCATATAACAAAATTACCGATTTGTTGTATGCAATTATTGGTGAAATGCATTTTTAAACCAAGCGACACCGAAAAATGAGAATTTTGCCATGCTAAAAAGCAGAACACCTTATCACAGTTAAAACTAATTTTAGGTTACATAGTTCAAGCTAACACATAACTTATAATTGAGATTTATTTTGAACGAAAAGGGATCTGCCATCTACCGAAGCATTTTCGGAGCGGTGTTTTCAAACTCAAAGTTTTAAATTTGGCCATTTTGGCCAAAAGCAGACCTGTGCTAAATGAACAAGTTTTCAAAATTAAAAGTAAATTTAAAAACGAAGTTCAAAATAAACGACGTGAAGGAAAGTATGGCGAACAAAGAAATAGTATAAAAAAGAATCCAATTTTAGATTAATTAAATATTCAATGTTGAAGATATCAGTTTTGTAAACGGTAATGACAAGCAAGTGACTCTATACGTCTTAACACCCTAGAGATCCAAATTGCGGCAGCTTCCAATTCTGCGTCCTGATCCACCGGGACGTCTACCTGTTCCTGATTTATCACTCGTCGACTTCACTTCCCGCTAAACTTATCCTTTCTTACAAGAGATTCTTTATAGTTAGTTAGATTTCGAAGTTTGGAACGAATAACGTATTAGCAAAAGCAAGGCCGAAAACATTGAACAAATTGTAGCAATTATCGGGAACATTTTCCAAATGATCGTTTAGTAGGACGTCTTCGGCAATTGTTTTCTGTTAATTTTAATGAATTTTATTTTATAATATATATTTGTCGATGTTATGAATGGATTTTAGCTTCGTGATAAACAAGATCAGAAACATAATAAATATCTTTTGGCCATCTATGGTTATAAAGGATTCAAATTACATCATTAATCTTTCACAGTTCGGTCCGTTTTTGCATGGTTTGTCCATTATATCATACGTGATCGAGCCTCAGTGACGAGAATAGGGATTGCGGCGTCCAGCTTTTACCCTGGTAAGGGGGAAGATCCCGCGATGCAAGCATACGAGTGATACGGTTGCTTTCTTTGCATTATTTACTAGATATCCACTACTATCTTGCCACTTGAAATAATCGCTTATGTTTTTGATTCTCAATACTCAATTTCGACTCAAATATTCATGAAATTTTAGTAGATAGCCAGTGCTTTTTCAACGTATTAAAAGAACAAAAAGAGTCAACCGTCAATTTTAAAATTCAAAACTCATGAATTATTTTCCTAACTGGAACGCTAAAGCAAATATAATGCCAGTCTGCTTCAATTTAGCTTTAATTGTTATGGGGAATAATCGATATTGCATGTTGGGTTAATCTTGAATGAAATCTTTAACGTTTTCCTATCTAGCACAAATGTATCTAATACTGCAGTGCATTCAAAATTTGTTTCTAAATGCAGTTGAATAACAATTATTCGCCTATGAAGAATGGCTTCCTTTGATAATGTCGCAAAACTTTAGGAACACGAGAGGTGCGACTGTCACGCAACCTTAATGAGTTCTATTAAGCGATGTGATTGTTTAGTTACATGTCTCATGTTATCGTGTTATAAATCAAATCTACTAGATTTTCCGGTAAACTCGCTTTAATTACAACACGCGTGTTAACATACATGATAAAAATGTTTTGATAGATAGCTAACAACATGACAAAGGCAATCAATAACACGCATTTTTACACCATTTCCTACTTTGCAATTATTTTATAATTCATAGAGATTAATTTAGTTTCATATTTAAAATTAACCTTAAAATATATTTGCATTGTACCAATTGCGACAATGCTACCAACTGCTTGCTTCCAGCTTCGATGCTTAATGAACCAACAGTAATGATTAATAACAAATTCAAACTTATACAAACAGTTCTCAATTTATAGTAGCACGTTCCATCAACTTATTGTATTATGTTTCAGAATTAGTAACGTACGAGTTATTAACTACACACGGCGTTCTCTGCATAATTTTAAAACTTCTATCTTTAACTTGCCATAAAAAAGCTTTAAATATTAATACTCAATTGATTTGTGGTCCCGCTAGTAGCCAGAAAATCTACAACATTACTTCGAACGCCACGTTTTATTTTTTCTAACCTCAAATTTTTATGCCTTTCTTCAAGTTAATGTATATATCTGAATATTAAATTTTTTATTTGATACAGAGTATATAGCTCAAAAAGTCGGAGGTTCACTAAAAACTGCACCGGTGACTTGATTTATTACTAACACAAAAAGCGTGTCGGAAAACTGT
The DNA here is from genome assembly GCA_949152465.1 of Cantharis flavilabris. Lineage (NCBI taxonomy): Eukaryota > Metazoa > Arthropoda > Insecta > Coleoptera > Cantharidae > Cantharis > Cantharis flavilabris. The sequence continues at coordinate 17,702,420 of OX424441.1, forward strand.
ACCATACTTGCACTATCTATACGATTTATTGTACTAGCTACAACCACAAGCTTTAAAAAACTCAAAAAGTAAAAACTTTTTTCATAACCTCCATGCAAACTTGTTTTGCTTCTATTTGTATCATAATCAACTCGAGTACTCACTATATCACCACAATGCATCAAATTCACTCATCGATAAATTCATAAAGTAATTATGTATCACTATCTGTATAATATTGTGTTTTATTGTTGAATGAACAAATAAAGTTGGAGACTTTTTTGGAATTTTGAGAAACGCAATATTTTGGTTTTAGATTATGAGCTCTTTTTGTATTAAACGCTTTCTTATTCATTTTTTAAAATTATGAGGTCAAATCAAATCACTTTACTATTTAATATTACAATCATTTAGTTTCTCTCATTTATCTTGATGGTAAAACACTCCCTTCAAAATTGTTTTGCCGAACGAAGGAAAGCTTTAAATAAAATATAATTCCATATTTCGAAATATAATTGAACAAGTTTTGTTAAAACATTCAAAAATGCATTTTGTATTGGAAAGCAATTAATTTGAATAGTTAATCCTCTGGATTTTGCAGTTCCAATAATTCGTTTTCGATAATTTTAAATAAATTTTACCACTTGATGTTAATCAAAGCCAAATTAATTTCAAATATATCATATTAAAATTTTATATTGCAGGGAAGTAATATGCACACCCACTTATATTTTTATTAAATCATTACATATTTGGTAAATAGTAATTTTCCAAACTGTGCAATTATGACGATCATTATATTAATGATTTTTTTACTGCTCAAATTACCCTATTACCATATTTTACTTAGGGGTTAAATAATTTGTTGGTATAACAAAAAAGCATTTAAAAAGTAAAATAATAATTTTTGTATAATTGAAACGAACATGAGTTTTCTATGTTAATTAGATGTCGTAATTAAAGAACCACGATCAAAAGTCAACATCTAAGGATAATTTAGTTGCGGGTAATTAAAAATCCATTAGCAGACCCTGTAATGTAAATTCGTATTTTTAATAAGGAATACATTAGGCGGAGACTGCACACCTTTTATAACTATAAAATACGTACCTCACCGCCGGACTTTTTGCATTAATTAGTTCTAGAATACCAAGTGTTTTAATTTTACTACAAGTAGAGCTACATGTCGTTTTTAATAACTTTACAGATTTTCTTTGATTTAATTTACTTTATTAAATTAAAAAATAGATAATCAATTTTCTACAACTTTAATTTATTGACGATGCCATTCGATTCCACATTTCCTCAGCCATCGACCTAATTTTCAATTTTGCACATTACGACATTTTAAATTGAATTTTTCCTGTAATTTATTAATCTTTTTATGACTTGTGTTTTTTAGCTGTGGTGTAGCTTCTTCATTTACTAACCGGAAGCATACCGAAACGATAACTCTTTTACGTACATATCTTCATTAGCAGAACAGTAAAAAAGTTTAATTGTTTTTGAATATTTTCGTTCGAAAATTAATTTATTATATCGAAACTTGCAAATGTTTTGTGCAGCTTACGACTCGAAATTCTCGGCCCACCCAAGTTTTGTCTACAAATGCGCTATAGATCACTCAAAATTATAGCATTTGGCTTAACTCTAAATCCGTTTAATTTCTAAATTTAAATTTTTAAATTTGAAATAATCTGAATTTTAAAATAATCGGCAGGTTTGTTGATCAGGTATTTAAACAAATTAATTATAGTTTCTAACAGTTCTACCCCGTTTACCCCACCCAATACAAGTGGCATTACCACTTGTTTACAAAAGTACGTTCATTATCCTCCTGTCCAAATGACTATGAACCGACGGTATGCGAGAGTCGTGAGTTTACTTGGAATGTCTTATAGTACAAAGGTTGGCGCGAATCTTGAAATTCCAGAATATGTAACAATACAAATAAAACATAAAATCAAATTAATGACTTTAATTCAAACATTAATAAACCTTTATTACTTCCCGTTGAAGGCGGAAAAGCAACTTCTACCTTGACGCCACAACCACAACTTCGCATCATAATACAAATCTTCTGACGAGGGCTAGTTATAGACATCTAAAATAAATCTTAAAAAATCATCTGAAACTGTCCAGCTTCAAGTCCTACAGCCTCTTAGATCAACTAAAATTTTTTTTTTCTTATCGGATATGGCTTATTCAATTGTGATGTACAGAACCAAAGGAAAGCAACAGAGACTTCTAGTGGTGCCAGTACACGGAAAACAGGATTTCTTAAATGAAGAATAAATATTTTCTTGAAATTATTTATTTCATTTAAAAATATAATTTCTTCGCGCAATAAAAGATGCTTGTATTAAAAATACCAGATTTCTACCAAAAAGAATATTTTTTTAGTTGAAATATTTTTTTCTTACAAAAAGAAAATATTTTCGTGCGTCTATTGAAAACAGAGAATTTCTTAATTCAAATGGTACTTATTTGAACCAAGTAATTTTTTTTTTTCGTGTAATTGATGTTTAACAACAAAATTACATGTATAAGATATTAGTATATCTTTTTCTTATATAATACAGAGGTGCACTTAGTTAAGTGGGAGCGACGGGACAGTGGGTCCTTCAGACCGCACAAACTGGACAATTAAGTTTTATATTATCAAAACATAGTATATCATATTATTATAAAAAAATATTATAATAATAAAACTATGGGAATCGCACTATAATTTTACACTAGTCGGAATCTTATTAATCCATTCACGACTAGCACCGATGAGATATATACATACGTTTCCATGGAGCAAAGGTTTGCAAACACAGTTACGGATATAAATTAAAATGGTTAAATAATAAATTTTGCCGCACAAAAAAATACTTAATCTACTTTTGTAGATTTCTAAAATCTAGTAGAAATTTGTTCAGATTACAGAGTTGTCGAGACATGCAAACTGTATTTTGCTGCCATTTGTCAATACATATCTGGGAGACACCGGATTTTTATTGCTATAGTCAAAAACTGAATTCAGGAAAAGGAATGAACGGAATTCAGGAAAATCCAATCATCAAACAAACCGATCTGCCAAAAGACGCAAAATTGCGTTGCAATTAGCAAGGACAGATTGCACAGAATCTGTGGAATCCACAGATTCCAATTCCCATTTCCAATTCCTGTGGAATTTTTCCACAGAAAAAAGAAACAGGAATATACAAAAATAATTGACATAGTTTCGATAGGATAGGAAAATGACGTTGGAAGAGAGAATGCAGAGATTCAATGTAGAGATCAGAGTTAAACCAGTAACTTTAACTCTGAGCACTCATATGTGCAACTGACCCTTAATTAACTACAGGTTTTTGCTTAATCCTTCAAATTTGAAAAAACTTAGGTTTTGCATGTCTTTGTGTCCTTTGAGTTTCAACCGGAAAAATTTAGATTTCAATTGTTTGCATTTTTCTAGAGTAGAAGGAGCTACTTTCTATTTGAGAGACTACGCCTGCAGCATGGAATGCAATTGTGAGAACTGTGAACTTCTATGTCTTGGCATGGTCGGTATTAATCTTTGTACGTTAAATTTTATAACGAATTTTTGAACCGAAGTGGTTTATAGCCTGCTTAACTACTCGGTTTAGACAGAGACAAAGCAAAACGACACTTTTCGGGGGGGGGGGGGGGACTTAAATTTCGCCTTTATCTCATATACATATGAGCTTTTTTTAAGATATTGATTTTGAACCATATAAGTGATTTGTGGCAACTGATTCTTTCAACTGTTCGATGGATTTGCCAACTTTTTCAAATTGCCAAATATACTGGGGAGGACAGCTCCTCCTCATCGTCTTCTCATGGCCACGTCGACGTTTTTGGTTTGTCTCCGAACCTTTGATCTAAGCTAATATTTTTATTGTTCACAGCGGTGTTGTTAGTGTCGATTGGGGATGAGGTTGTTTAGGTAATCCACTGAAGATCGCTGTATCAACATACTCTTACCTAAAGTGGTCTATTTGTCCTATTCATAAATGCAACAAATTTCATTGCTTTCTGCGAATTTGCTTTTTGGAATTTGAAAAAGATGTAAATCGATTTATTTATTCAGCTTTAGAATATTAGATACTAGTCTATCTAATGACATTTTTCATTGTTGTTCACGATTTTTCCCATAAAAGGCTTAATTTTTGCCAAAGCGTACGTCGCTCCTACGTGTAGCGTTCCATGACTACTAATGGCGAAAACTGTTAATGTTTATGAAATTAAATCACTTACGGTACTGCTAATTAACTCCAGAGCACATCTTGATGTATTTGATTGTATTCAAATGTTAAAAAAATAATTTTGTTTAATTATCACATTATTGACGATTTTCAGAAGGGTCTACGAACTACATATATGTATTAAATGTTATAACATCGTGAACACCAATTGGCACTCTTTTCTAATTTTTTCTTATTAGACCTTAGAAATAGCTTCCTTTCGTATTTTCTACAGAATCCGTAAAATATATTCTAAATTAAATATCATAACCGCATTAATTAATCAAGTAAGTTTTCTTTTGCTGTATTTCCCCTTTGGAAACCTGATGCATTAAGACGACATCTAAGATTACAACAAAACAGTACGGTTTACTTACAACCTAAAAGGATATGTTCGACAATCCTTAATTTAGAATCAAGGATAAATTTCTATAACAAATTGCCAACTTTATGCAGTAAACAAAGATGGTGATTGATTGAGCAGTTGCGGAAAAAGAAAATTTTGTGAAAAAGTTGGTTGTCGAAAATAATACTTTGTAGGTGTCGAAGTAATAAAATACAAAGCAAAATGAAATATAAAAACAAGAAGTGAATAAAGTTAAGTATTTTTTATTTGGACATTTCTAAAATAAAAATTTTAAATTAATTTGTTTTATGGGAATATTTTTTATTTAAAAATTATTACAAACTTTTGCTTTTGAGAAACATACGTCAAATACAGAGACGAACTTAATTTAGGGTGACGTTTGTAATTAAATTATAAGATTAATTATACGACACAACGTATAATTTGTACTGCAATTATAAAACCAGCCATTATTATTTAGAATTATAGCAATAATAGTATTTTATTGTTGTTTATTAAATTTTTTTTAAATTTTAAATATATACTTATTAAAATGCATGCACGTATCAAAATCATAGTTTGAAGGGTTTAAAGATTAAAATGAATAATTAAGAAATCAGTGTTGGAAACTAATCCTTACGAGCAATTACAAGGGTAAATCTATTGATAAGATGAGCCTTGGTGCTGTTGATATAACTCTGCCAATTAAAATTGATGCGTTAATTACAAAGCCAATCAAAACTTTTCCTTAGATTAAATTGCACGCAAAATCTAATTAAACTACGACCATTCGTGACAAATTATATAATATGAGGTGTTATTTTAAAACCTGCAGTATAATTAAGGAGTTTAAATTTTTTCCTGATTATAGAAAATTTTTATTTATTTATAATAACAGTTTAATTATATAATCGGCCACGACACAAGATTTAATAATTGGTTACATTTGGTAACCACAAAGTGTATAATGTAATCTGGACGCAGTGAACCAATGCTCGCGGTTTGAGTTTCGCCGTCTTATTGCGGTATTTACTGAGTCGCTGGAGTTTGCTCACCGTCTTTCAAACCCTAAGGAAATTTACCCTTTGTTATTGAGACGTTACATTGCTAAGTGTATGCTCAAATTTGTGGATTAAACACCCCTATTTGTTTAATTTTAGACTTTAAACAAATAATCGTAGTAACGAGACATCGGTAAACCAATTAATGCCCATTTAAAATTCTTCCAGGGCGAATAAAACCTATCTTACATTTTAATGTTTTAACAGTTCTTTTTTGTTCGTCATATTCATTCTATTTTTTCCGTAAGAACTAAGTTGTTAATTATGATAAATATTCACAGGTTTTTCCTGAGAGAGCTATACAACGGAAGTCGGTATTGTTATTCTGGTGTAGATAGGGGGTAGGTTGTATCAGTGTTTAACCCTTCCTTTTAGCTTGCTAACTTCCTGCTATCCTTATGCCTCCTGGGAGCAAATACTGCAAACTGAAATCCCGCTATTTTATCTTATGTCCTTTAACTATCGGAGTGCTTCTATGAAATATGTTATATGTTTATACTGCCTTGTGTTCATTAAGCACATAGGATTCAAATCCTTGAAATTGGATATCCTCGATTAACTATTACAAAATATACAAATATTTATGTTTGTATATGCATTGATGTTAAATCGCCTTTAGCATAAAACATTTAAGAAACAAAACCAAACGTCGAAACAATTAGGAACTTCTTAAATATTCAGTGCTGCGGAGTTACCAGTTTATTTCTAATTTCTATTGTGTATTTCTAGGTTATGTTCACTATTAATTGTTTTTGTTTTAATTTAAACTATGCTAGTTTTACCTCAAGCTTAATTTACACTCGACGATATTCTGCATCGAATGACATGCATGAAAAATAACGAGTATTCACTTTATGAAGAGAAAATCGTACCAACCATACAAAATTATCTTAACAAATTAATTAAAAATTATTTTTCTTTATTTGGATCATTGTGTTAATCGGTTAATGCAAATAATAGAAAGGCAGATGTAAACCTTTTATTAATAATGTAAAATGTAATTATTTCATCTTAAGAAAAAGTTGTATCCACTACAAACAATAGGTGATCAAGTTGAGCCGTAATCAATCAATTCTTTGTCTCTGAAGAAATTAAAAAATATTCCGAGGACGAGTAACGCCCACTTTTATAGTTAGCAAAGATTCCAGGTTGACCGTTCAGCAGCTATTGGTTCTTGCTTGACAGCGTTAGAAATATGATTCAAAGCTGATTAAATTCTTAAAGTCATTATTATTTAAAATAACTGGTGGCTTCACACAATAAAAGCTTCCTATGCTAGAAAAAGGAAAACTGAAATTTTAATCAAAATTCGAAGAAAAGTATCCTTGTTTCTAAGAACGTTAGTAATCCCCAAAATCAGCATCAACTATTTTCTTTTTATTCAATTTATTCGGTTGCTTCCTGGACCTGAACTGAAGTCAAAATTGCATGCAAAAACTTACTCTGCATGATATGAATGTGAAAGACTTTTCCCAGTTTTCCCAGTTTTCCCATTTCTTACATTTGCGTTAATCCTACCTTAATTTTTTCGGCAACATTAGTTTTGCTTATATTATGATCCTGGATTCATCTGGATTGCAAACAATAAAATCCGATTGTTGACCGATAGTACTACTTCAGGATCGGCAGAAAACAGCCGTAAGATTTCAGTCGTATAGTAACTCCCATTAATCATTATAAAATAGCAACTAAGGTTTTTTTAATTTTAGAAATTCTTCAATGATTCTTCAATAAGACTAAATGGGGGGTGCGAGCATATCGAAAATTAGAAAAATTATTTAATTTACTGAAAGAAAACCAAAATAAAAAACATTTTCACATAATAAAGATTTAAATACAAAACAAAAAATTGTATGAGAAGGGACGCGATAAAAATTATGATTGAAATTGGGTTGCAAATACGGAAAGGTTGAGAAACGCTGGTCCAACCAATATTATGCATTCTAAATTTTCAAGTTAGATTTACAAATAATTATTTAAATTTTTAACTATTTTCCTACTTTGCCAGAATCAGAAGACTTTTGTTCTAAAATAGAAATCTAAAGTTTTTCAACTTTGAGGGATTAAAAAAACAATTAAACTACTCTGAAAATAAACAATAAATAATAACTCGTATATATGTTAATGGGGGAAATTATCTAACCGGAAGTGACCATGCAACGATGAAAAACTCCCATTCAAAAGTTTTTTCTAATTGTCGTGGTTGGAAGTATTTGACATAAATAATATATTAACAGTGCTATTCATAAAAATTTTGAAATATTCGCGATTTATCTTATCGTTGGTGGCGCTACCTAATGTCAACAGCATGGCGGCTCTATTACGTACACTAGATGTTGTTTTAAATTTGATTCTGAGTTTTTTATGATAAAACCTCGATGAAATGATGATTCACCAAATAGACCACCAAAAGAATGCAAACGTTTTGTTTATAATCAGAACTTTCTAGACAAACTATACGTATTAAATTAAGTTAATGTTTCTCCGCGTGGTGGCGTAAATGTAAATCGCGAAGAAGTATGTAACTGGACATTATTTACAGAATGCTTATAGCTTCTATAACAGTATTGTAAATCAATTTTAAATTTAACCGAACTTTTTTTGTTGCAAAACAGTTGCCAAACTGTTAAAACCTTATTGCAGTCCAGCCAGTTTCGGGTTCGGTTTCTTTTAAAATCACTTTCACCCATTTTGACGCCCAAAAATGATTAATTTTTAAAATGAAACCAAATTGTACCGTACCGTACTGATAAACACCGATTTCATTTAAATTCAGGAAATATGCATCCTGAATCCACGGCATCCACTCAGATACTTCCTCGTCCAAATAATGAAGCATAATCTTAAAATATATTTATAGTTGTTGTCAACCAATAATTAATAAAATTTTTCGAAATATTTCAAATATGGTCTATTTCTGTCAATTAACCGCATTTTAGTTACAAGATACTTACAATATGTTATTTAACTTTAAAATTTTTTAAAAATTAATTTTTTTCATAAACGACCCGCACAAAGTATATGGAAATTGGGATTCGGTTAAATGGGCTGCTTTTTTTATATTTTGTAGTTCATATCATTCTGAACAAAAGTTGTCATGGACACAAACAATTTCTATGTACCGTTTTCATTTAGCAGCTTGTTAAATGTTTAGATTAATTTTATGGGGTTTCCCTACTTTCAACGCGAATTAGTGCACGATATAAAGTTTATCTCTACGTAATAATAATGAATTAGCAATATAAATATATCAGTGGGTGGGGGGGGGCAGATAAAAATATTTTCAGAATCTCGTTAATCCATTCATGCGTGTCAGTCTTTTGGATGACGTAGAAACTTTATATCGCGCACCAATTCGCGTCGATAGTAGGGAAACCCCATATAATTTATCTAAACATTTAACAAGTTGCCAAATGAAAACGGTGCATAGAAATTGTTTGTGCCCATGACAACTTTTGTTCAGAATGATATTAACTACAAGATATAAAAAAATCAGCTAAGTTAACCGAAACCCAATTTCCATATACTTTTGTGCGGGGTCCTTTATAATTAATTTAAAAAACTTTAATGAATTGGATTTTAATATGAGTAAAGAAGAGAGAGTCAGTGAGTCTTAATTTGCACGACTATCCTGGGCGGTTGTTTGTGTTTAAAATTAATTAATGTAATTCAATGTATCTGCAGGATTGATTGAATCATACGCAAATGTTTCAAGCAATTGGATTAAAATTGTAATTAGAATTTAATCAACAGACCGTTAACTTTACCTTTAACATATAAGTACTATTATGTTAATGATTTAATTAACAATAATTATTACAAGTAAGTAAAAATTCATAAAAAAAACAATAATTCCGCTTGAAACTGATACTTTTGTATATTAAGTGGGGATTTTCAAACGGATCGCCCGGTTTTAGAAAAATGGGAATCCCCTCCACAGAGGATAGTAAACATTTAAAGTAAATACTTTAGAGCAATTAGCAATTATTGAATAATAAAATACTATATATGAATTTTAATAATCAACGAGGAATAATAAACACGAAAACATAAAATATAATTTAAGCCCTAACCTATGTGATGTTTATTATTTTTATTTTAAAAAAATAATTAATTATAAATTTAAAAAAATAAAAATAAACATAGTGGGGCTTGTTAAAACTATAAGATAAGTTTGCGATATTACCAATTTATTACCAAATAGTAATCAGATTATTACTTTCTTTATATTTTATTGTATATATAAGAAAGACTATATCGATCGATCATTCGGGTACATTGGCGCTGACAACTCTTTCACATAAACTTTACGCTATTGCCCCAGGGAATTTGCTTATCCTGCAAAGAAAGCTTTCTTAAACGAAACTTTTGGAATATTGTGTTCGATCCTGACTTTTATATGCCCTATTGTCTGTTTGCAGAATATAAAGTTGTTAAATTGTTTTTACTTTCTTGTCATACTGTTAGGATTTTTGTTCTGAATTTAATTTTAATATTATTACCATGTTTATTTTAAAAATAAACTCTACCTTCCACTTTATAATTTATTTAAAATAATATGGATTTGAAAAATCTCTCGTTGAACAACAACACTAAAACACAAAAATAAAATGAAGCGGTTTAGACAAAACGAAGATACAAATAATATAATAATTTATTAAGTAAATTTAAATACGATTGCGTCAACCATGTTTGATGAAATTACATGAACAAATAACAAGCCGAGGATCAATTTCATTAGGGTTACATTGTGCCTATACTTTTTATTAATAAATTAATTTGATTTTCACTGAACCAAATTCTCTGGATTCCAATATTTTTTATTTTGATTTAATTTTAAAGTCGAAAATATCAAAAGTCAAATATCTAACACATGTTAGATAATAAAAGCGCTTTCTTAGTTTACTCTTCATAATTTTAATGCAAAAACCCTCTAGGGATTTAAGAAGCCTAATTTTTGTTTCAGTGCATTCCAAGCAGTTGAGTTCCAAAGAGACTAATTATAAAATTTATAATGCTTCACATTTGCATAAATGTTAAGAAAATCAAGCTTTAAATTTATTCAGAAGTTAATTTTTAATTACTACTAATATTTCGTATATCATTCAAGTTTTATTAATGATCATATATAAAGTTTTACTATAATATATTCTATAAATTTTTTACCAATACGTAACTTGCTCAGAGTTATTTTTGTTTTTTTTATCTTATTTAAAATGTTTTTTAAAATGTTATAAAATATAAAAACTTTGAAATTTAATTTTGAAATTATAGGTGACATCCTCCCATTAACAAAAATATATAGTTTGTTAGGTATTACTTAAAAAATACAATATCTACAAGCTTTAAGCTCAAATTATCTTGCGCTCAATTGCTCAAATTTTTTCTAGCTATTTATTCAAACAAATGACTAAATTATCAAAATCTAACTAACGTTTCATATGTCAATGAAGAACCAAAATAATTATTTTGGACCAAATATCCCATATATGCCAAGATATCTATGTACCTTATAACAGTTACACTATACAGGTATTATAGTAGGTATACTATATACATAGATACTGCATACTAAAATATGCATATCACATACTATATACTATATATTATTATGATAACATTTCACTATGTTTGGAAAGGAAACAATATTTTACACATATAAGTTTGTATTTAAAAATAAACTATTTATTTTTACCTAAACCTGTTTACTAAACCATACGAAATTTGAAAATTTAGCCATAACACTGAACTTTTTCTTAATTTTCGAAAGAAATCGCAAATTAAAAAATTCACTTTAATGAAGTTATTATATTCCATTCATAATAAAAAAAAAACAAAAAAATAAATTAATAATTAGGAATCTAAATTACTTATTATGTACAATTGCCCATTAATTAATACTTAATTATGTCAAGATTGCATCAATCTTGCAATACTAAACATTTAAAGAAGATTAAGAAATTTGACCAATTGAAAATTTCTACCGTTTCCATCTTTTAACTTGGGGAATATGCTATTTTTTTATATTTAATTACAATTTGTTGTTTAATTAGATCAATTAATTAAAATTCAGATACTCCAATGGATGCTTTACTGTTTACTTTTCTATATATTGGCTCCACTTCATTTTCTTTCCATTTTTTTAGTAATTTAACAAGTTCTGATAGTAAAATATCTATCTTTCTTTTTCTTTTCTCATTATTCTTTATTTTTTTATTTTACATGATTTTCACGACTGACGCAGCAAAGATATCTATAAATAATTTATTAATTTTCAATCATGTACAATGTACGCCGAAGAAAATTATTAGTAAATTTAAATGAAATTATATTGAAATCCAAAGTAATAAATTTAAATAATTTCTGTTTTTAATGTTACGAACCTTGTTTGTTGTTAACCTGTAAAGTTTAAAAATATCCCTTCTCTTACTTATTAAAATCGCTCTAAGCTTCTAACGTTAGCGCCATGTTATTCGTGTTCAAACAGATGCGTCTATATATGTATGTACATGATGAAGTTTTCCTAAATTTTGAATTAAATATTTTAAGAGAATTATTTAGCTTGCTTGTAGGTTATGTTTAAAAAAAGTAATATTTGGCTTCTGCATCTGAAAGTAATTTCAATTCGCCTACACATCTACTTAATTGAAGATACTTATAGTTTATAAGATAGGATCATCAGAGTTTTTGTAAGAAAAGCTCGTGCTTTTCTTTTAAAGGACTAATTATGACCTCACACTTCGAATAAATTATTAAATAGGATTTCTGAAAATACATTATACGCTTGATCATTATGTAGTAATGAAAGTGTAATTATATTATACCTAATATAAAAAAAAACTGTTAAATATTTAATGAAATGCTTGGAGTTGTAAAATAACAGCTTTATAGGATTTTCATTTGGCATTGAAGTCAGTTCAAACATCTTCATATTAATCAATGCTGTGAGTGTCATTTTAAAAAACAAAACAAATGTTTTAACATGTCACGTGATTATATACAAAGTTCATATTGTAAAGCTTCATAAAGGGAGGCTTATATGATTTTTTTGTCTAACTTATATGTCGTACTACCAAGAAAGCCGCTCAGAATGACCTCAAGGAATTTACAGATTGACTTCAGTGTCAAGACTACCGAACAGGTTTGTGAACAGCTTTCAATTATTATTTTTCAGCTGTTTCTTGATAGAATTACGTTTTAGTCACCTATTTATAGCAAATCATTAGCACAATAATTTTAAATCAATGAGTAATTGTTAATTAATATAAATTACTTTATTTTCAATTAATAACTGCATAATTTATACTCCGTCAACCGTCACACATACTGGTCCAACAATATAGCTTCGACGATTTGAACTCACGACTGCTTGTTTTTTAATATTAAAGTTTCGTTGTTTTTAGCCAAAAAATTAAATCATGCTTAATCCAGCTGCTGCGTTTAAAACGCATGTCAATTATTTTATTTTTATGAAATTAAAATTACTGGGTATTGAGCAGCTTTTTGAGCAAGTGTAGGATTATTATAATTATGGAAGTAAATAATATGTAACCAAAATGTTGATCGCTTGATAAATTTTATGTTTTGTTGATGAGAGTCATAAAACTTAGCCGTATACAAAATTATCTTTGAAAGTACCAACATATGCTGTAGTATGTTGACTAGCAGTTAGCAATAAAATGATTGTGCGATACAATAATTTTATCTAATGGATGGACGAGAAATAATTACAATTTTATTTGTGCTAAAGCGCAACTGTAAACAGTAATTTAAAATTTTTCGTTCTCGATGTAACGGTGGTACTGACGAGACCTAACAAGGTTGAAATGCGAGTGCGGTACAGCTGATGCATTTTTAGGTTATGTGATTGTATCACGATTTGAAGTGTTGTAAACGACCGAACCCGAAAGGTCGTTATTATTTTTGTTTTGATATTAATCTTAAAAAAGTGTCAACACTTTTCAAATCAATATCTATATTTCATATTTTTTGTATTTATTTATGAGTTGTATTATAAATTTAAAGCTATACAACCACGGTGAATTAATTAAAAATATAGTCGTATACGTATATTGCTTAAGGATGCTTTAATTTAAATTTACAGGAACTAATAATTAAGAAGGGTAGTGTATATATCCACATTGACAGTTTACATTCGAAAAAGATAATAAATATTATTTCGGCATTCGAAAGTCAAAAGAGCCGACAATGGACATCCATTTGTTTTGGGGAAAACACATTAAAATATAAATTGAAGCAGGTTCGCGACACAATGCGGGGTCTGACAGCGGCGGCGCAAGTTAACCTTAGCAGGAGTTCCTCACTAGGGGGACAGACGCTCCCCCGCTGATCACCATAATACTGTCATGACATTAACTATTAGTTACCTATTATACACTACAGAGGGATGAAAAGTACCTATCAATCTGTAATTAATAGTTTTTTAAAACGACTTCTTTATAATTTTATCGATATATTATTCATATGCGTGTTTGAATTTTTCTATTGCGAATACAGTATGGTCAATCTTAGCTTTATTTTTATTCAATTTTAAAAATAAGAAAATCTCAATTTGTATAAACATAAAACGTAAATAATTGTTGTATAAACTTTTGCATTATATAGTGTGTAATTTAAAGTAATTTATTTTTTGCCTTCAATATTTATGCATATTTAGACCCGAGTCCAGGAGACGACGCCCCATGCTGTGTTCTTATAGATTGATAAATAGAGTCAGCCGCAAGCTTTTTAATTGGAAGACATTTTTTATCTTCAAATAATGGTAATAAAAGGGGTGACCCCCATTGTGTGCCCTACAGCTACATAATGCATTGTCGAGAATATGCTTTCTTTGTGCAATTTACAACAAATTACACATAAAACTAATAATCAAATTTACTGAACTAATAACATTTTTATACCTTAATAAGTACACGAAATCGGTCGCCTAAGAGGTTATGTTGTTTTTTTAATAAAAGAAGTTCGGTATCGACATTTTTGAAAGATGGTATTTTTACACCTCCTACTATAATTGAAACGAGCTTGTATAAGTTATTTTTTTGGTTGTTTTTTTAAAAGACCGGACCATTCAAATATTCAGGTAAACAATACAAGAGGCACTTGCAGAAACTTTTGGGTCGACTGCGCCAAAGGTTGCTTCATTATTATACCTTATAATAGTCTTTCTATAGCAGTGCAACTTATATGGGGACAAAAAAAGGATGACCACAATAAGAATAATGACCACAATAAAACGAAATAGAAATTATGTCAAGATGTGCTATCACGGTCCTCTGATGGAAAGCAATAATCGTGAGGTAATAGCCAACTAAATTACTGATATAAAACTACAGCACTGTGTTTACGATTTTTACACTACTTCAAACCTTTTCATTTACGCCGAAACCAAATTAGAATATTGTAATTAAAAAAAAATAAATCTTTTTTAACCGGATTCTTTCAATACGATCATCAATGGAATGTTTGTCTTCGGGTAACTGTAAAAAAAGTACTCGATTATTAATTTAATTAAATTACATTACACAAAAAATGTAACCTATTGTGAATTGTACTTTACGTCGGTAACAACGAAAAGCTCAAACAGGTTGACAAACAAAAATCTAACAGCATAACTAATTAATTTAAAAAAAATTATTTGGCTAACAGTAGTGTCAAGCTGCTCATCAAAATTATGCTAGGTTCACACATTTCTCAAATTCGCCAGATACATTTTGCTGGCGCTATTTCTATATCAACCAGAACTATTTTAATACCACCCATAGAGCTAGAAATTACACCATATGACAAGTATACATTAATATTATTTTTAAATAAAAATTCTTATGTAAATCCAATAATCGTAAGTAGAAATCAATATAAATCAAATGAAATTGCTGCGCTAAGTAAACAACATTATTTTTGACTCCTCAATTAGATAAACGCAAAATTGACAAATCTCATTATTTCGACTATAAATCTTGGCTGCTGCTATCAAAATCGATAAAGTAATATTGGATATATATTTGAAAATAAACAAATTTTGCAAATACATCTTCTATAAGTTCGACGGTAGCATCATTAATAATACTTTTGTAAAATTATGTTGATTGAGTTAATTTAAATATTTGAAATTGGTGCTACCAAATGTGATTATTATCTCGGCAGGCTTGCATTCCTAAAAGATTACTATATATCATTTCAACATCCTTGTGGACTCGTAACAATTAACAAAGCCGCTGTCATAACGTAAATAGCAAATACATTGCTTATATGGATATGCAAGTGGGGTTCTTTAATAACATTTATAACCCTCTGGATAGTCATTTTACAACTTTTTCATACAAATGTGTATTTAGTTTTAGTTAGTATACAATTGTGTATAATTATACAAACAATTATCTCAAACTGTTGATTATAACGTTGAAAACAAAATTTTTGACGTTCTTGATGTCCCCTGCTATTGGATCCTATGAATATGTATTTGCGCCTAACACGGTACGCGAGCTAATTGTTAAAACAATGCTTTTTGAATGAAAGCGAATGCGGCATAAAAGTGGCCACTTTGCCATTTTGTGGTTAGACTTTTGTATTCTCATATATGTTAGGGGACTTGCTGCTTAACAAGAGCATTGCTTTGAACTGCCATTGTTTACTTAACATTTGTTATTAAAAACTGCTCTTTTCTCTTCTCGTACCTACAGGCCCACATATCATAATATGCGCTTTTAACGCGGTAGAAATTTAACCTACAAACTTCATTATTTAACAAAACAATAGCCACTAATAAAATGTCAAAAACCTATTTTTATTGGGTTATCTGTCAATTCAATCTATAAAACATGTCAGAAATAACTGAAGATCAGAATAGTTTTAAGGTTAGAATAATTTTAAATTAAATCAATATGTTAGATAAATTTTAAACATTTTCTTACTTCTTACAAAAAAATGTTGTGTACAAAAATTTTCAATAGTCTTGCGATGAGAATTTAGGACAGAAATCAAAGATCTATGGTGCGTCTACTTTGATGAGCACGTTCTCTTTGCGCGTTTGCATATTACAATTATGTTGAAATTTAATCATTCGTATAGCGATTATTTCACGCTTGGCGATCACAGACAGCGACGCTAGGAATGTCCGCACCAGAGTTAGGATTAATACAATGTAAATTGTGGACGATTTTCGAGGATAAAAACATATGATCAAAGGCTATTTGTGTTGTAAATGCTAAATTTTACTATGTACAGTATAGTTCGCTTTCAAGTGTCAAATCCAATATAACAATTCTATAAATATGATTATCAATAACGAGCTAAAAGATAAAAATAAATCTTATTATATGGATTTTGCAAATCTATACAATTAAAAGTTGTAAAAAAAAATTATTGATGATTGAAAGTGCTTATTGTTCATTGATACGAAAAAAATATGCAAATAATGTGAAATAGTCTGCGACAAATTTCTAGGTTTGCCTAATGAGAATCAGAAATTCGAAACAACTATAGGGCCCATTTGTCGCAATTATATAAACGTTGGCAAAAACGCTACTTT
The DNA here is from genome assembly GCA_949152465.1 of Cantharis flavilabris. NCBI lineage: Eukaryota > Metazoa > Arthropoda > Insecta > Coleoptera > Cantharidae > Cantharis > Cantharis flavilabris. The sequence continues at coordinate 17,719,607 of OX424441.1, forward strand.
TCGTCTACCTAATACAAAGATGCAAGTTATGAATTTTAGCACAAAGGACCGCCGCATATTGGATATGCAACTTGCATCGCAATGCAACCTTGTATACTAATATAATATAAAATTTGTACGGTTCGATTCACTTAATACTTAAATTAAAAATATTGTCCCGGGTATACACAAAATGCTTTGAATGAATGCACTTCTGTATAAACAATACATTCAATTCCGAAATTGAATTTGCTGACCCTATACAGTACGTCCACAGATGGAGTTTAATCATCCTTCCGTTTTTTAGACGGGATTTTGACAATATGGAAATTATCGTTTTGGGTTTCGTAATATACTCGAAACGACCAATAAAGAATAATAAATTAGTAATTATGAGTTATAAATTCAAAAAATAACAAGAAAACGATTAACCTCACTAACACACGGCAATTTTAAAAGCAAAATCATAATTATGGAAATTGAAATATATATATATACGAATGACAGGTCTAATAAACTACAATAATACTTGCTTCACGGACTGTCAATTACAAAATGTTCCCGATCGTTGCTGGGTTTTGCGGTTGATTTAAATTAAATTAATAAAAAAAACATTTTTTTTTCATTTTTGCGGAATTGAAAATTACGACAATATATCTACAAAATATAATTATAATTTTAATTTGTAAAAATATCAAACTTCCCACTTCTTGAATATAGCATAAATTTGATACAACCTTAAGATCTTAATATACTTTATACTCAATTCAGTTCTTTTTTTTAATAAACCGAAAACTTTAATAGGTCAAATATGTTTAAAAGAGATTAAAAGTATTTTTATTTTTAGTCTGAATACTTTTGATCTCTCAAACATTCTATTATAAAACTTTCGTTGATCAATTCATTTCAAAATTTATTTCCTTTATTTTCCAAATAAAATCCCCCCCCCCAGCTGAAACATTAAACATTAGCTGTACGATGACTGGTGTTCAAACAACCTCAATGTCAAAATGGCTTTCGACTTATATAATTTCCTCTTATTTCAACTAATTTTAAAGTATGATTTCTAAATTTGAATTTTTTTTATTATGATGAAAATAATAAATGCATATTATAACGTAAAATATAATGAGGAAATACTTAAAAAGAAACATAAACATTCTGGTAATCATGAATTAAAATTTCTTTTGTCCTTTCTTTGCGTTTGTTTTTTGATATTTTATACAAGAAATTATGATATTGTTCCTACAATCAAAATCTGAAAAATTATTAATTACAAAAAACAGATAATTAGATTAAATTTTAAATAATACACAAATTACAGATAAATATCTACAAATTATTAATTTATGAAGATTATTAGCAAAGTATTAATAATTCAAATTAATTCATAGGTTTTTTTACATTTTTATTCTGTAACTGTAAGTTGTAGCAACCTGAAATTTTATACAGAAATATAGTTTTTTCATATTTTTACGGTAGAAAAACGTCGTAAGAAATCTTTCCACAGATAGAAAATCAAAGAATAACAGGTTTTCTTATCTCTCATCGATTCAGAAAATAAATTCTTCTCTCTTCTATTTTGACCGGAGGTACTGGCTTTCAAGCAGTTGGTTTTTGAGTTGTGATTTCTACCTGAAATTACAAATTTTCTGGAGATCAATATGATAATATTTTTAATACTGCTTCTGGAGGTTAATTACATCTTAATTATTTTTTTTTTAAATATTTTTCTTGAATAATTTTAAAAATCTTTAGTTTTTCCTCTATAAATTTGTTTGTTGCATTTTTGTCCCAGATTGCCGAAAAGAATGCCTCTTCTTTTGTCCAATTTAATTTAAAACTTTACCTAAATTGCTTCAAAAATTATATGATTATTTTATTTAGGGGTTGGTGGAACACACTTTCATCCAATGAAATAAAAAATGTGCACTATTATAGTGTGTTATATTTATTGATAATTATTGCCGACTAGTTTCGGGAAAATCCCATCATCAAGGCAAACTACAAAAAAAGGTGCTCTAAAAAGGCATTATTACATTTTAAAGAGTTTCTCACTTGTCAAATGTTAAAGAATATGCGTAATCCATGAAACATACAGTAAGCACCAACACATAACATTAATTATTTTATAAATGACATTAAAATAAAAATTTCACTAAATAAATCGTTATCGAGCTTGATAGTAAAACAAATCGAACAAAACATGGCGTGGTCTCAAATAAAGTGTAGGAAGGCTGGTTTAAATTTCGTGTTGCCCAATTGTGTGTTGCAACATTTAGGTTTTTTTAGGGCCTTGGTTATCTCCAGTTCTTCGAGGAGATCTAGCACTTTTCCTCTTCTATTTTCGCTATGGAGAATTTTTGCGTCCTTGATGTCCATTGTATGGTTGTTAAATTTTATGTGATGGCCGAATTGAGAGCTTCCGGGTCTATTCAGGTGTTCTTTCACCCTGGTTTCTAAATTTCTTATTGTTTGGCCGATGTAGTTAGTTTCGCAATGACCGCACTGTAATCTATAAATGCCACATCTTTTCTCGGTGGGAACGGGGTCTTTATTGTTAGTCAGCATACTTCCTAGCGTCCTCTGAGGTTTAAAGGACAAATTGATATCGAGGTTCCTCTTAAGGGCTCTGGCTATTCTTCCTGTAGCTGGGCCAATATACGGTAACCCGTAGTATCGTTTGTTGTCATCGTTTGGTGTTTTCGGGTCTCTAGGTGTTTTTGATTTAGGTTCTATGATGCCCTGTATTGTCCTTCTTTCAAATCCATTAGCGGCTGCCAACTGAACGATCACATCCAGCTCTTTATTCCTTTGTTCAGAGGTCAGGGGAAGAAATGACCAACATGTGACATTCGATATCTATAGGAAACCTACACAAACCGACACATTGATCCAAAAAGATTCTAATCATCCAATGAATCAGAAAATGGCCTCGTTCAAGGCATATGTCGATAGAGCTAAGAACCTTCCCCTGACCTCTGAACAAAGGAATAAAGAGCTGGATGTGATCGTTCAGTTGGCAGCCGCTAATGGATTTGAAAGAAGGACAATACAGGGCATCATAGAACCTAAATCAAAAACACCTAGAGACCCGAAAACACCAAACGATGACAACAAACGATACTACGGGTTACCGTATATTGGCCCAGCTACAGGAAGAATAGCCAGAGCCCTTAAGAGGAACCTCGATATCAATTTGTCCTTTAAACCTCAGAGGACGCTAGGAAGTATGCTGACTAACAATAAAGACCCCGTTCCCACCGAGAAAAGATGTGGCATTTATAGATTACAGTGCGGTCATTGCGAAACTAACTACATCGGCCAAACAATAAGAAATTTAGAAACCAGGGTGAAAGAACACCTGAATAGACCCGGAAGCTCTCAATTCGGCCATCACATAAAATTTAACAACCATACAATGGACATCAAGGACGCAAAAATTCTCCATAGCGAAAATAGAAGAGGAAAAGTGCTAGATCTCCTCGAAGAACTGGAGATAACCAAGGCCCTAAAAAAACCTAAATGTTGCAACACACAATTGGGCAACACGAAATTTAAACCAGCCTTCCTACACTTTATTTGAGACCACGCCATGTTTTGTTCGATTTGTTTTACTATCAAGCTCGATAACGATTTATTTAGTGAAATTTTTATTTTAATGTCATTTATAAAATAATTAATGTTATGTGTTGGTGCTTACTGTATGTTTCATGGATTACGCATATTCTTTAACATTTGACAAGTGAGAAACTCTTTAAAATGTAATAATGCCTTTTTAGAGCACCTTTTTTTGTAGTTTGCCTTGATGATGGGATTTTCCCGAAACTAGTCGGCAATAATTATCAATAAATATAACACACTATAATAGTGCACATTTTTTATTTCATATGATTATTTGCCTTTTTCGTCTTTATATCACCAGAGAGGTCGACCTCTCTTGCGATTGCGGGAGAAGTTCATTTGAAAACTCTCTTAGGCCATCTGTGATCGACTATTCTCAAGTGCCCAAACCAGCCTCTTCTGTTAATTTTATCTACTGCACTGTCTTGGGCCTCCATTCTATATCTTTATATTCGTCTTTATATCACGATGAAGTGCATCTTCCTCTTCTACCTGGTAAAAGAATTTTTTGGTCGATCTCTCTAGCGATTGCCGGGAGAAGTCCATTTGAAAACTCTCTTAGACCATCTCTGAAAGTCCATTCTCTACAAGTGATCAAACCAGCCTCTTCTGTCAATTCTATCTACTGCATTGTCCTGAGCCTCTATTCTGCGTCTTGTTTTTGGTTTGTTATGTGTTCCATTCTTGATACTCTAGCGCTTCTCTTAAGATAGTCCATCTCAACTGCTAGAAGTTTCCTTTTATATTCTGCCTTGATCGTCCATGTTGATCGTCCACAGCCTTAGTTGAAAATCTCATCTGAATCTCATCTCATCTTTCGTCTGAATTATTGTTTTATCGCTTTATGTATTTTTTATCTCTTTCTTCGTTATTTCATTTTTCATTTTTCTTTAATGTCTTTTCTTGTCTTATCCATCGCGTTATTCTCCTCTTAGTTTATTAATTTTGTTTGAAAACTTTTGGTTTGCATTATGGTTTTATATTTTAAAAATAGAAGAATTACTTTTGGAATCACACTATGACAAGAAAATGAAATGCACATAAAATAAAGATTTTTGGTATAGTTGACTGACAATTGAAACTTAACCTTAAGACGGTCAAAGTCAGGCGCATAAGTGCGTCAAGTACCAGTCCAGGATACAACAGTTTAATTCCAGGAAAAAGTTTATTCTGACTGTTTTCCCTTGGAAGTCAATGGTAAATCAGCGAAGTATTTGCCAAGAGAACTTTTAGAAGATCACGCCACTTCTGGTGTCCAGAAGAAAATATTGAAAAATATTTAGGCATTTAGTATAAGAACATTCATTTAAACGCATATAATGCGTTGCTTTGGAAAAGGAAATGACCGCCCTTGCTCAGAGAAAAGTCTAAAAACAGAGAACGTACGACATACTCATTAATTAATAAAATAATCTATAAGTTCGTATCTTATCGAAACATAGGGTATTATGCTGTTTTGACTGCAAATGAATTCCATTCATTGATTTTGTTTCAGTTTGTTTCAAAATTTGTTTCAGTCTTGAGAATGGTTTAATTAATAAACCGAAACCTCGGCCAACGGATTATTTGTTTTTATTGGCGATCCAATATCCAGATAACCTGTTCTCCTTAATATAATTCCATTCTCTACGTTGCAAATTATCTCATCCATATAGGTTTAAAAATATATTAAATCCTTCCCAAATAAAGGTGATGTTAAAAATCAACGTTGAAAATTTTGAAGTAAATTATTATAACGAAATCATAAGAAAATCATAGCAGAACTAAGTAAAATCCGCTAAAATTAATTTATTGTTCAAAGAAATTATAAATCTCCCAGTAAAATAATTAATTGCCCATGAATTAATGGTTAACGACGATTTTATACTAATTATCGCAAGAATTAACCCAGACAGTGGTTTTCACGTCATTCCAACAAGCGAACATGACAGGAAACATTGTCAACACTTCCACTGTCAAATAAATAATCCTAAAAGCAACTAGAGCTACTACCAGAAGTACAAGGATTATAAATCAGCCGGTTAAGGAAGAAGCTCCAAGGGAAGGTATGTAGAAAAAGAAGCTAAGATTAAGACATAGAGTTCAAAATAAAGCCGAACCACATAAGTGGCAATGGTGAATGTTCCCCCGACAGTCACCCTTTCAAATTCAGTTTTATGGAACTTGGTCATGGTTTGAATTCTACGTTACGCTATCGGTGTCACTTATATTGAAGCAATTTGTTGTGGTAATAATTAAATTAGCTTAGATGATTTGTTTGTAATTTTGGCAAAGCTGGATTGTTGCGATCGAATCAAATTTAATGAAGTCCGATTTTCGGTAAACACATACGGTCACGCAATGTTGTGATGCTATATCTCGTTGATGGCTAGAGTATAGTATTAAGTTATTCTTTTTATGAACAAGTCTGACTCGTGCTAAAGATTCATAATTAAAACTGTACTTACAGCAGATCCATATGAATAGCTTTAAGTAAGAACATTAACAATTGAAAAAACATTCATCATTTATTTTTTGTTCTACTGTTGAATTTTCATTGCATCTGGTAAGATGTATAAACCATATGTCATTTTAATTTTTCCTTTTGGTAATCTATTTATTATAGTATACGTTATAATATTATCTAATTATTTACTTTTTATAAAACTTTCTAGGATGGTAACACTGTTACTTCTTTAAAGAAGCGTAATGATGACAAGTAAATTGTGTTTCCATTTGCAACTATGTGGGTATTTTGAATAATTTTAACACTTTCTTCTTTACTAGGTTAGTAATTAGTGAGTACTCTAAAATATTTCATCTAATTACCTTTTATGATGCGAAATATTTTTGAAAACCAACGCCAGGGATTTTTGCACTCTTCGGTCACTCAAAACCAAACGAAGGAAATAATTAGAAGGGGAGAAAAATTGAATAATGAAACTTGGCATAGCCGAATTCCAGGTGTAAGAACTGAAGTTTTTCTGCATCTCGATCATTTAACATAGGCAGATGCTTCAAACTTCAAGTTTTATAGCTCCGACTTATGAAACCTCCGCGCTACTTATTTGAAAAATAGTTAACTTTTAGGGTACTGCACGCGTGTTATAAATTATCGTTTAGCTTTTTTCTTATATTATAACTTCATTCTTAAACAAAACTATTAAAAAGTTTTTTTTTTATTTATTTTATTTTATAACTTTATTATTCGATCGAATTAGTTTGGTATTTTCTCATTGTTCCTTGTAGGTATAATTTACGTACGTAATTTTTGATATGAAAATATCGAATGCTATCAAATACAATCATTTTCTATTTCAGTGTCATTATAAGAACAATTTGCGGTTTTATTTTAAATTGGTATTGTATCTCTATTGAACTTCTTATGTTTAGTCGAGCAGTTGGGTAAATGGTTTACTAAAATCTCTTTATGTATATAATTTTAAGTGCTAAATAACTTGATGCGTTGTGGGTGTGTAGTGTATCATTACCGCTGGCATTCTCTACGGTGTTGCACATTATATAGTAAAGCGACAACCTGCACCTGCAAATGACATAAACCCACGAGAGATACATTGCAATTATAAAGTTGGTATCGTATCGCGAGTTCGCCACTGTCACGAATAACTTAACCATATTCATGTTATTATGAGATTCATGATAGGTGCTTGCGATTTGAAAACCATTTCGTGAATCTCGTCTTTGTGTTTCTCTTCTATTATATGGTATTACCATTAACAATACATATATTATGAATATAGTAAATACTATAATAATGCATTTAACCTTAAAATTTTCAAAAGTATCAAAATTGCGTTTTTCCATGTACATAATTAATTACACTTAATATTATTCTCAAAATATTTAAGCTTTTGTAAATTTTTTGGAAAAAAGTGGCTTTACTGTTTGATATCTTTGTACAAGTTTCAATTGTTAATATATCCTGGTGGGGATAAATATTCGATATTGTTCAAAATAATATCTCGAAAGTACTCCAATGCAAAAACGATAACTTACTACAATAGTTTCGACTCTATTAGATCTCACCAGACAAAGCTTAATTTTAACACTTTTGCAACAAATTTACTCATTTAACTTATTTATGTCCCATAAAAAATTACAAAAAAGCTTTGCCCACGTCATATTGAATGTTTTTTTTTAATATTCAAACTTGACCAGTTTTTGTTTTGGTAGGTAAAATTAGGTATACCTATACCAATGAATGATTCGTCTATTCCGTTCGTGCGTTTAATGAATTAAATTATTATACATTTATCTCGTGATCTAGAATAGTTATTATTTAGAGTAAATACATTTTAATAAAAAAAGCATTTTATTATATAACAAATTATATAAATGGGTTAAAAAAATTAAATATATACAGTGTTAACTGTAAATATGACATAATAAAAAAAATTTAATTATATTTGAGAATGCAGCATAGAAAAATTAAAAAAAAAACTTTTTTATTTACACCGAATGCCAATAAGAAAACTCCCATATTAACGATTAGCGGTTAATAAACATGATTCATTTTGGTTGACAGATGCATTCTATGATTTTTTGATATAATATTTCTATTCATTCTCTATTTAAACAAATCGTAAAGTTATAGAAATCCAACTGACAAATAATTTTTCTTATTCACTTTTTTTTCTAAACCCGCTAACATTGAAAGCGGTAAGCATTATTATTACTTCAAATAATTATAGAAAATCATTTTAATGACTTAAGTTTTAGTAATAATTGAGTTACATTGTTAAGTTTAAATAACAGTTATTTAGGTTATGTTTTTCTAAGAAACCGATCAACACAACAGAAGCAAATTTTGCGCCTTAATTGTGTAATATGCAAATTTTGCTTCGTTTTCTTCTCCACTAAAATGACTCTCGGTTGTTGTTTAACCCTCTCAATTTCAATTTCGGCACATTTTTTTTCCCCAATAAAGTACTACCAATTCATTTATACTAAGGTATAAATGAATTGGTAGTACTAAGGAACTTAAACTTGTTTTCTGTTCTGGCTGTGAAAATATCACATCAAATTCCCGCTTTTGGTAAATTGAGACTTGTTTCAGAAAAATTGCCCATAAATAGAAAAAGTCCAAATAATAACAGATTATGTGCCCAGGTCAGTCATACATTAAAAATTGAAAGCAATAATTTGCGTACTTTTCAATTCAGTAAATCGATTTTCTGCGTTACTGTGGAAACTTGGATACCTATTCTTAAGTTAATATTATACTATTGTAAATTGCTACGTATGGATAACCTTGTTTACCAGGGCGAGTACAAAAGTCATCGATTGCATTTAGAGGCATCTAAATACCCACTTTCCGATTTAGTCGTTTTTGTTTATTTGAGGTTAACCTAAGTTAATCTAGATGTTTGCTCAAATTGAATCCATAAGGGTGTTTCAAAGTAAACCACAGTTTTAAAGGGGTCATTGCTCTTGGAGGTCAGCTTAGCAGCTATCTTAATTCTCAAATAATGTGAAACGATTAGTGTTGTGGCGTTTTTATGCCCAAAATGGGCGAATTTAAAATACCGATTTGAGTAATCAGTTTCTCAAATTAAACAATTTTCTACAAAGCTGCTAACCAGTAGCTATATACGTTTTTAAATGTCCAGACTAGTTGTGAATAAAACGGCGATTAGATTTAGCGAAAACTATTCGACCTTAAAAAAATAAAACGGTGGAAAAGGCCTAGGGAGGGGAAGTAAACAACATCCAAAGCGTTCCTTGCATTCTATTCACGCGCTAAACTTGAGGAGTTATTTAATTTTCAATGTCCAAATCTCCTCGGTCGCAAGTAGTCGAAGAAATAAATTGAAAACACAACTTTCAGTTGAGGGAGTTTATAATGGGACTGCTGTTACGTTAGAAGCCTGAAGCTTTTGCTTCAAAAGTTTCAATGTCCGCAGCTGATTACTGGTTTAGAAACTGTAGCATTATAGCCACTAAAATGTAAGTAATCAGTTGCCTAACAATATTAGTAAATTTCAATTTGTACAAAGTTTAATCGTCATCATCATCAACTTCATGGATTAGGTCTGTTAGTGGGCCTTTTCGCCATCTTGATCGGGGTCTTCCCACATCTCTCTTTCCTCTGAGTTTCTAGTACAGAATTTTTCTTGGGAAAATAACATTTCAAAATCTTAATCGTAAATGTGGAAATTCTGTAAGTCTATCGTGGAACTATTATAAAAATGCTGAATATTCCTTAGCTGTCCATCGGACCGCATTTCTCTTTATTTTTATGATATTTTTCAAAGTAAAACATTTTCAACCGGATCTTCCCCAGGAAGTTGTGGCTGATTAAGTTAAAAAAAATCCAAAATCTCAAAAGTAAAAATTCCAAATATAAATAGGAATGCCAAAAATTCAAACAATAACTCCAACGATTCCTCTTTCAAAATCCAAATTTAAAATCAAATTAATTTTAAGTGTTAATAAAATCCAATATTAAATGGAAAAGTAAATCGACCAGATAACTCGCGGTACATACGATGATATCAACTTTGGTTGACGATACCTTTAATTTAATTTTCAAATATTATAAATTATAAATTTCCATTCAATATCAAATTTCCAATCTTGATCCAAATCGATTGTCCAAAAATACTCCAATTTATGTCTAATCCAAAATATCCAAAGTTTGTTCATTATTTGAAACAAAATAAATTAACAAATTTATTCACCAAATACTAATTTCCAAATTAGTATCCAAACCAAAATTTCAAAATTCTGGAATTAAAAAATTTACAAAATAAAAACATGAAAACTAAGTTGGATTTTGGAATACGACAAAATATTTAACCGTTTAACCAATTAAAGATATTGATAATTCAGAAATCCATTTTGCCCAAAAGTTTGGAGTAAATAGTGAAATATGAGCAGTTTCGTCTCCAAAAACTTTTTATTGCAAACTACCACGATCTGAAAAAAATAAATTTTCTGGAATGATTTTTGGTGATGGCTGGTGTCTCCAAATTTAAATTTATTAGAGCTTTCTGGAAGTTTTAGCTCGGTTATTCATAAATAATTGAGCCAGTATCGGCAGCTTAACGTGGAATCCAAATCACAGCAGAAATAATTCTAACATTAGCCAATGACCAAAATCGCCCCAATTGCAGAGATTTATTAGGAAACTGCGATCAAAAAAAGCTTCTCAGTAAAGCGATGACTTAATTATGTAAGAATTCAATTCCTTGTCTTCTATATTGTGTGAATTGGTAATTATTATTTCTTATATTGTCTTTATGGTAATTAAGTAGTAACAAAGTTAATTACCTGCGTTTTTATTAAACTTTAATTATTTAACCGCGGTTTTTAAATAAACTACGTAGTAACAACTTAAATAATATATACATTATAAAAAATATTAACACATTTAATAATATAAAAAAATATTGTATACATAATAGTATTATAATATGTAGTGTGTGACTATGGGTAGCAGTAACCACTAATAAAATGAAGATTTTAATTGTATGTTATTTATTATTCATTAGAACAATAGAGATTAATTCTGTAATGTATAGGTGCATGGTTTAATGCATTACATATCTTTCTCTCTATTTAAACGGCAATTTTGTTTTTATTGTTTTTTTTATCTTAAAGAACAAAACGCAGTTTATTTGATGGGGGTTTAAAAATATGAATTAAGAGTTAGGTACTTATTATCTCCGTCTGATTCTAAATTGTATAAGAACTTGAGAAAGATGATAAATCACCAAACTCAAGTAAATAAAATTTAAAAAAATAAAATATAATAGGAAGATACAAAAATAATAGAAAACAAAAGGTAAAGTGTAAACACAACGCAATTTATTACTGTTTGAATATTTCTAACCTCAAAAAAAAAATTTGAAGCAAAGCTTTGTTGATGTTAATGATAAAAAATGTTAAAAAAATAGAAATAAAAAGTTTGCGTGCCACCTCGTCTAATATGTCAGTTGAGTTTAAGTGCTTTTGTAAGAACCTATACTTACATGGTTATATGGCTGTTAGTTCCCCAAATATACCCTTTTCAAAATATTAAATCGGTCCTTGAACGATTAACTTTGTAAAACTTAATTATGAAGAAATTATTTTGGATTATTATTTAAGCTTTCCGTGACGGTAACAATTATTGTACAATTTAGACACTTATTGTTAGTTCAAATATTTTGATCAATTAAAAAACAATATCAAATTTTTTGTTTTTCATTTTGAAATTTATTACTAAATTAACGTGACTGCTGTAAAATTGTAATTTATTTTTAACAAGTGAAATACCAGCACGGATTTATAATTTGATACAGTAAATAATACAAGATCGTAGATTTGGGGACCAAGAAGACCCGCCTGCCGTCGTGACACTTCCCAGACAACTTCGCTAACCTATCATTAGATGTTGAAACCAAATTGTGGCGAATTATATCTGAGGTCGCTCTCATATAAGCGAGGTCTTTTAAGCTTTGTTTTGAAAGTTTCACCGCGATAATCATTTTGGTTCTCAGGATTGGATCGCACATCACTTTTAAATGTGTTGTTAATGATATGACAAAGTTAAAATATTCATAATTTAACAGTACTTTACATTAACAAATTTTTTACTTATAATCACCGCGCTTATGAGGTATGCACTAACCTAACAAATAATAATTAGCCATACTGTTAGGTTAGGTTATGTGATTATTGGATTTTTTATTAAAATATCTATTAATAATGTTGTTGTATTGATTTTCTAGTTTGGCTACCAAAACATTCTAGTAACACAGTCTTACATCTGAACACGCGCTTCTCATTTTCTGCTTGAGGTATTAAAGTAATTAACATGCTTCGTCAAGATAATCGTATTAATATCTCAAAATTTACGGTACCCCTTTTTTCTTTTACAAAATTTGTTTGACCGACGCGACGTTCGATGTATACTATTTTGCATCGCCAAATCAATTTATCTACTCCACGCAACGTAAATTAGAAATCGACTTTTTTTTTAAATAAAAGGATCAAATTTTCAAAATTTATCTCGTCATTTTTACATAAGATTTTAGTTATAGTAACATTTAATTAAAATATCTCTGCGGGTTTCTAGGGACAATGTTTTGTTGTTATGTCCATGCCGTAGTTTTAACTCACCACAGGGGTCACAGCTGTTGCCGCTCAAATTCTATAATATTCTATTTTATTTAAAGTTAGTTTTACTAGTTTGTTAAATGAACAAATTTTTATAGTTAATTAAAATGATACCAATCTTTCTTTGATCACGGCGTTACCGATTTTTCAATTATAAGTTGTCATTAACAGGAAGCTCACATTTCTAAAATTAAATTAATTTATTTCATTTGGTAGTAGGAAGTAAAAACTTTTTTATGTGGTTAACATGGTTAAAGGTAAACAAAAAAAAACAAAAAATTTTGTATTCTAATTGATAAGTGTTTTTACCTGGTTTTTTGCAAGTCCCCAGTAAGTTTTGCTGTCTGTTTTAAGAAGACAATTGAAATAGTTTTTTTGACAGAATTCAATTATTAGTTAACGCTATCCCACCTTACGTAATTCAAATTACAATTAAGGTATTTACAAAATTAAGTGACGTAATTCTTTTTAAGGTTTTGCTATATCTTTACATTTAAAACAATCGCCTTGAGACATCATATAAAATATTAATTATACGCGACACGACTTTGCCCAAAATCCAGTGATTTCTAATAAGTGAAACAAATGACATCACGAACTATTTTACCACAGGCTTTTTTGTAGTTAAATTCAAATTAAGTGAATGTCCCAAATTCAGTTTCCAATTTTGTACGTCCAAAAAAAATTATGAATTCAAATCGTAGCTGATATTTTCACAGCAAGAATTTTGATTATCGTGGAAATATTTAACAATCAAAAAAATATTAAAACTATAACCAAATTACACTTTTATCGTTTTTGATTGTTTTATAATTTTATATGAGTATCTATTATAAAAAAAAGTCGAGCGTAGGTGCCAAATAGATTATCGATTCGGAGTAAACCTAACCCCAATGTTTTTATATTTTAGGCAATCGACGCGATAATCGACATTTACTTCTTTGTAACATGGAACTTATCTTAAGCGTAGGGGAACATTTTGCAGGTTTTTTTATTGTCGTAGGGGTTGTTTTTTATCTGGCCACTTTGTTGACATCCACTTGTTGAATGTTCCAATTTATAAATTGTGTTGGTAACTCGCAGTAAAAAATAATATATAGATAATCAAAAACTATTATTATATTATATTGGCACAGTGTCCTTCTTCGAATAACTATGATTAATCTTTGATGTAAGATTACTTTCAATAATTAGTTTTTTATATTGTAACCTTGAACTGTCGATCATAGAATCTCAAAAGAAGATATTTCTATGTATATGTGACTTAGATAATTAGATAAGATGTTTTTTTAATTAATTTTATTAGTTTTTAATGTAATTGTATATAACGCACTCAAAAATCAACCTTGTATTCTCTTTAAACTAATACAAAAGCATATAATTATATTTTCTTTTACAGGTAAGTTCTTTGTCTTTACTACGTAATATTTGCAAGGTCGTACCAACATTATTTGATGTTCCCGGTAAGTTTGTCATGTCGTATTTTGATTACTATTATTGATATCAATTTAAATCCTGCTTATATAGTCATGAACATGATTACTTATTTCTTCAAGGTAACGCTTCTTGAATACGAAAAGTACCATTGTTAAGTTCTATCTTGTCACATAATTAAATGGGAGGGGGCAGTGTAACAACCTAAAAAAAAGTCACTAGATGAAGATATTACTTTCATTTTATTACTTACTAGTTACTACTTCTCTACACTTAGTTGTTAAAAGCAAAAAATCTTCTTCTCGATTTTAACATTCAATTACGTTTTATATTTACTCAAATGCGTAAAAATTTTAATCACCTTATTGCGTTATTAGCTAACTTCAAGTGCACTAAAAGCTTTTGAAATTTGACAAAAAATTTATAGACAAATTTAACACGCATTTTTTTATGTCTAGACAGAGAGGTTACTTAAACCCACAAGATTTTCATTACAAAAGTGAACTCAAATAAGTTCAATGATGAATGTGATTTATTATCAAAATAGTTCGCGATTAATTCTACCCAAAGAACGTTGGATAGTTTATCTTCCGCTGTTAATAATATATGCACCCTTTTAATGTTAGAAAGCGAGAGCTTCCGAAGATATGTTTTTTAATTAGTTCTCGATACCGCCTTAAGTGGTGCGGTTTACTATTTTCAAAATTGTTTTTTCTCCAAATTTTCTAAAGTATCGTTTAACAGCCGTTTCAACCTCTTCTTTGATTGCAACGAATTCCAGTGCTAAAAAAGCTCGAACATCATGCCAAAGGGGAAAACCGAAACGATGAAAAATCTCAAACACTTTGTAATAAAAATATTTAATGGTTATAATTACAGGATGATAGTTATAAACAACTTGCCACAAGTTCTACGTTTTTACGTCCAATAACCACTACCAATTTCAAATTTTCAACTAGAATCTTGCAAATTTTTATTAACAAAATATTTATTTTGTTATCTTTCTTCTAATTTTGACTTTGAATTTAGTAAAATTTACTAAAGCTCAATAACCCAACTCAGTTTTTTTATAATATCTCGAAATCGATTAAATAAACCCAAAATATATTCAGCTTTTTATACTAAACACTTTTTACCTGTTTAACATTTTTGTTATTAGAAAAATATTGTGTTAGTCATTACTATACAAGAAATTGTATTTATAAAATATTATATTTAACAGAACTAAACAAAAGTTTAAAATAATAGAATTTTAACAGTAAAGTTAAAGTTTTTGAAGTTAATAAGGCCTTATATTGCATTACTAAATTTTATTAAATTTTTCTTAAATTAATTTAATTAATTAAAATTAACCTAAAACTAGGTTTTAATCAATATTTTAAATATTTAATAGGCTACAACTTCCGTTGAGTAAAATTTTTTGTAAAACCAATCAACTTATTATTTAAAAAAAAACTTTTTGATTTTTAGCCAGTGGCGTAACTGCACTTGAGAAGATCCGGGGCGGAAGTAATCTGATAGGCCCCTTTATCTTAAAAAAAACTTTACTTTTTAATAATATAATTTAAATACTAAAGTTTGTATTACATACAAAATATATTTTTTATGCCGTTTGAAGTCCCCTACCTAAAAGAGGCCTACAGTTTACTACAAATTGTCATTTGTTTAAAGACAGTACTAGAAAGTGTAGACTTCGGTAGATAGGAAAAATTCGCCGTTGTTATAGATGCTAGTTAATAGAAAGAATTGAAAAATAACCTTAATGCATCAACAAAAATAAAATAATAGGTGTTGACAATGCTGTTTGTTAAATTCACTAATCGAGAAGTCAGGATCAGAATATTCTATCTCAATTTTTCTAAATTTTACAGTACAGCAGTTTAAAGATTTTATATTGTATTACTACTCTTCATTGAAATATTTTTACACAATTTCAATTTGAAAAGTTAATAATAAATATTTCAGCAATATTTTTGTATTGGACTATAGAGAAATTGGCTTAAATAACTCAGTTTATCAAAAAATTAGAGATGGAATACTCTGATTTTGAGGCGACGACATGCAAAACCATCAAGTAAAACTAAAGAACATAATCAAAACAAACAAAATTGAAATCGAACTAACTGTAATTCCATACTTTAAGACTCCCCACCCTTCGGTCTGAGAGACCGAAGGTACTACGAATCGCTCCTGCTTAGGAGTATAAATGCAAGCAATAGACTTTGCAACAGAATTGAATCACAAACCATATTTTAATACCGGGTAGCTATTGACAAACAAATCAATTCACCTATAAATATTGAACAAAGTAAAGGCTTTTCGGAAATATTGACTCATCAAGATTTAGCTTCCTATTCTTACGATTGGATTGCTCTTTCCTTATCTTCTTCCATTCAATGGCTTGCAATCCTGAATTCAAGTCTAAACTAAAAAATTATTTAATTACTTAATAATAATTTATTATAAAATCAATCTCATTTTCAAATTTATTGCTTGGTGATTTTAACTAAAACCTGGGTGATTTTATCTTAAATAAAATCAAAACCGCAAATCCTCGAATAGCTGATTATGTCAATACATGGCCATCTCAATAAATCTTCTCATTAATGAATATGTAATCATTAATTTAAATCAAAAATTATTAAAGCGAAGTGAATAATTAAATCATAATTAAAACCCATTAAAGATCTAATTACCATGACTTATGGGGATTTCAAAATTTTAAAACTAGAAATTAAAATGACACGGATAATGAAAGCACATCATTTGGCGACGTCAGTGAATTTTCATTAAAAAAAATTGAACATTAGCAACGACTTGACAATGAAAACAACTATGAAACGCTAAAAATTCGCATTTTCAACGTTGTATTTGTGAAAAAACGTTCATTTGTTATCCTTGAGTGATTTTGTATTTCTAACTTTTATAAAATAAGTTGAGTTTTTGAAAAGTAAGTGCTTAATATTAATAAAGACGCGATTTACCTTACCGTTGGTGGCGCTCGTGATGCTAGCGAATTTCAACAACATGGCGGCTCTATTACGTATACTTGGTGTTGTTTTGAGTTTGATTCTGAATTATATTATCATAAAACCGCGATGAAATGATAATTCGCAAGATAGAACATCAAAAGAACGCAGACGTTAACTTTCAATACCAACTTATACGTAATAGATTAACTTAATGATTTTCCACGTGGTGGCGTTTGCTTAATATAAATCGCAAATAACAAAATATTTTGTCTTGAAAAAGTGTTTTTCATGGCTACCAAAAATTTGCGTGTTGGTTGCGGGGACACCTTATATATCTAATCTAGTATTACTATATAATTTACAGCCCCTAAAAACCTATAGATTTAAAATATCTATAGAATTATTCTATTTACAAAAAGAAAAATGTAGGATCCGTAATATGGTAAGTGGGCTATCCTGTATATGAGTAATATAAATTTACAAACAAACAAAAAATAAAACAGAATGAAATTACGAAGTTAGAATGTTTAGAAATTATAACCACTTCTGGATTTTCTGAAGCGGAGAACAGAATAAATATGGTATGCGAGTTCTTCAAAACTACATATACCATTGATATAATGACCTTGTTTTTTTGGAGCATTTTTAAAATTTTGCTACTTTTTACTTAATATAAATCTAAAAGTGTGCTTTAAAAGTATTAAATTTTTTGCACAGTTCGTATTCATTATCAATTTATTAGGTTTTTTTAATTTTTATCCAACATGAATTGATGCTTTGTAAACCAATATATGAAGGGTTTTTTCAGTTTTCACAAAACAATTGCGAACTATCGCATCTTTCATTTCTGAAATTACCTTCTATGTACAGTGTTATGAACAATAAAGCTTTCAATTGCTGTACTGATAGACATAACCTACTGCAGTATATTAAATTTTGAATGAAACATCTTCTATGTTGTTAAATGTTTAACCAGTTATAGTCTACAACGTCTAAGGTTTTAAAATGTAGGTTTTACTAGAATTCTAAAATACACACTAAAATAGGGTTTCGTATATAATAATTAATTCTTATAAGAAGCATTATTTCTAAAAACAGTTGATGTCATCATCTGTCTTGTAGCGTGCTCATGTTGTCTCTTGTATAACTACTTTTCAACATACATAATCTATAATATGAGCGGTCAATATGTAAGCTGGGTTAATAATTTGAGTGGCTAATTTGAGTAAATAGAAAACGCTTTGGAATCGAGAAGAATAATATTACGTTCATGTGTAAAAATAGAACCACGTGGTATGAATAAAAATTTTGAATTATCTTTTTGATCAAATTATATATCAAAGAAGTAGTAAAGGAATTTGATATTGCCTTGTAGCAGGATCACGATTTTAAAGTGATTTTGTCTGCAATTTGACAGCAAATAGGATTGTCTTCGGCAAATGTGCCTGAGGATGACATTAGCCTGTCTCGATCGCGGAACAAAGGCCGCCCTGTCACTAGATAATGTATGCTAACGCGCTTACGCTCGTGGCATTCAACACTTTATGATGATGCTCTTACGGAATTTGTAAATTCAAAAACCATATCGAAAATTATTGTTAGGACATTTATCTTATGAGGGGTTGATTCGACATGCCCTTAGGTAAATATATTAAACTTGCTCGATCGATAGATAACAATGTGAGGTTCCTACCTTAAATCCTTGCATCATATCTGATTACTAAGCGGTTATCTTCCACAGTCGTAAAGATCCATCCATATTCGACATGCGGTGTTTGAAAGTGCAACCATGCGCCACCGTTACTGTCAGTAAAGCGCCCCATATCGCGCTTTCATGAATAATTCCTCGCATATTTACAAGCCTGTCAAGTAGTCCTTTGTCATGCAAAACGCTGTCGCAACGTCATTTTCACATCATGTAACGCCAAACGGAAAAATATTGGGTCGCTTTAACTGACTACTTTGAGTATGCACGAGTTACATGCAAATTTAATAATCTACACGATGATTTACCAGAGTTTCCATGATACTACTAAATGGACATGGACATCTCTACGTGACAACCTCGTAAAAAAACATTCATTTGTTAACAGCTTAAATTTTACCCTACCCTCTATGTGTATATCGCAGCATCAAGGTAAGAAAATGATAAAATGGGATAAGTCAATTAAACTGTTTATACCGAAAACGAATAGAGTAAAAAGGAACCAAAGTAAAAACAATAAACTAAAAAATAATTCTTTTCTAGAATGAAATATGGAGGTGAAAAGATTGAGAAGCTTTCGATTGCTTCCCACATTCAGCGAAAAATTCGTTTTAAACGAAGCTAACGCAAGTGACAATTTATAAAGAAGTGAAAGATGAGAAATTTAAATTCAATTTTATGTTGTAGCCACCTAAACATCACGACTAATTTGATTTTAAAATCCAGAAAAAAGCCCCTTCTTTATGGCACACGTATGCGCGTATGCTGGACATAAGCACGGAGGACTACGGTATTGAATCGATTTGCAGGGAGCAGCAAAGTGGATAAACAAAATTGCCCCCGAACTTTCATAATTTCGCCTGCAAACAGGCTGCCACAGCATATTCAATAAACCACGTCCGTTCGTCTACCCGACTGACTCATTACGTTGGGTTCTTGTTATATCAATTATGAATCTATATGTACATTCGTTTTCTACTAATCTTCCATTCGATACCACTTTTTTTCTTAACTTTTACGTCGACCTAAATTACAATTATAATTTATTTTGTAGAAAAACTCCGTTTGAGGTTAGGAAATTTTAACAACGTTCAATCGTTATTGGAAATGATGATACGCTACATTTTGAAAGCTTCACTTAGAAGTTGCGTCATCATTCTAAGGATAACTGGAAAACACAAATTGATGCATCTGAATGCTTTGTTGATTTGCGGCTATTGTATATTAGAAAGCACCCTCCAAACACTCACGACATAAATTTATCATTTATTATTCAGTTTTGAATTTTTTAACAAATATGTTTCCCGAAATGATAACTTAATACATTTACGTATTTTTTACGTTTCACCATTAAATGCATCCAAACAAATAGTTTTATGGAAAACTCCAAAATTTGGGTAAACCACTTAGCACAAGATTGAATCTTAAAAATCGGATAAAATATTTAAATAAAAATCTTGCCCACCCTTTATGGCAGTTGGTTAAGCACCCAATAACACTTAAATAGTTTTCACGCTAAATTATGGATGGTATCAAATTGCTGATGTTAGACAAACTATAAAAAATGAAATAAAATTTGACTTGGTACTAACGAGGGTTGAATTGGAAAATTAGGTTGATTAATTGATTGGTATTCAATAAATTATTGTTTTTTTTTAAGTTCGAAACGTTGCATTAAAATTTAATTAACCAATTTTGTGCGCTGTCTTGAACTGAAAACAATAGCAACGTTTTTCACTCAATTTCAATTCACATTTTGTCATTTTTTGGAATACTAATACTTAAATATGACGCTCGGGGACTATAAAAAAGGGGAGATTTTACTATTACGAGAAAATAATTTAAATTTATATGGAACGGGCTTTTTGATATTAGAAAAAGAAAAACCTTAAAATAATTTGGTTTTTTATCTGCTTGTCGCAATTTAAAGTTTAACGGTTAGGTAGGGGTAATATAATCGTGGTAATTATATGTATTTGGGGGCTTATTACAGGGTGCAGTGCAATTTTTGGGGTTTCATTTAATAAAAACCGAACTGCTTCTGTTCCTCGTCTATGCGAAGAATCTTCAAATTTAAAAAAATGTGAACAGGTGCAAATCCCTATTTCCGAAATGTCAAATATGACTAGAAAAAGTCACAGTATAATTCGTATAAATTCGATACGGTATAATTTAAATTGCACTTTTTTACTAAAATATCTTGAAGCTTTTTCAAGTTTAAGTGGAACTTAAGGTTCATTATTAATAATTACCAGTGATTTTAAAACATTGGAATGAATACATATTTTAAATGAACATGTGATTATCAAGACTCATAACCCCATAAAGTAGAACTTTTAATACTAAAAGCCTTGGAGGCAAATCAAGACTGACATTGTATCCGGTTTGTACGTTACAGACGGCGGACGTGTCATTCACAGAGATTGTATGTGGTGCGGAGGTTTGCAAATTTGCGGTAGTATAATATTCACATAGCAATCACTCAGAGCCAAATTTTTTATTAACCAATTAATAAATTTAAATTTTATCGATCGCTTAATTAGAAATTATGTAGGCGGTTGTCTCGCAGTTAAGATTTGAAGGTGACAATCACTACTAATTTTACTAAATAAATTATAATGAATTTTTAAAAACCATTAGAAATATATACTTACTGAGTAACGTGGAATCCGAACCACGATACAAATGTCGCAGTTTAACTGTCTCGTCTTTTGTTTATTAGAAAACTAAAAAAAGAAAAAAGTAAGGTTACAACAAATTTGACAAAACCATTAAATTTACCCCACATTGTCAAAGCCACAGAAGCTATTCGGTTAGCATATTTGGAAAACGACATAAAAGTGTCTTTATAGTTAATATAAGCCATAATAAAAAGTAAAAAAGTGCGGTTTAAATAATTCATACAAACGATAAACGGTGACGTTAATGTAGCTGATATTTTAAAAATGACAAAATGGTTATGCCGACACTTCACGCATCATTAAAATAACATACGATTTTTTTACCACAAATATAAATATTGCGTTGTTCTTGTTAAATGTTGACGTTAAAGCTACATAAATGGCAGTGTTTAAAAGTAATATAAATTTGGATAGGAGTATACTGTAGCATATCTCACAACCATTCAAATGTCATGTTAGGGAAACCGGACACGAGACAAGTGACAGAATATGTGTGCAGGCTTGTCATTTTGTTGGAAATCTACACTAGTTTACCTCACAATATTCTCTTATATCAAAACTAAAATTTATTTATGCATGTATCTCATTAATATGTTATTGTATGCTATAGAGTTAGAATCAAGCTTTGAATTATAAGTTAAAATATAGCTCTATTTTGTAGAAAATCACAATCGCGTTAATTTAATTGTAGATGATAGCTACAACGGGTTTCTATAAATTTTCTACCGGTCGTGCAGTAATATCCATTCGTTTTTTTTTTATTTTTAATTACATTACATTCGCTTTTCTAATTTGCCTAATGTGCGTACCAACTCTTAATATTCAAAAATGTTATTTCAAGTGTCATAGGTACGTCAAATATCAAACCTGTCATATGTCATATATGTAGATATTTTCCGTAACTCCAAAAACAAAATATTTGACATTCTACCAAGTTTCATGTGACACAACAATTGAATAAACTCTCCACCGCGGTAATTTTAAAAATAGGCATGAAAACAACAAACACTACTAACCTAAAATTATTTTTATAATTTGACAAAATTGTTTGAACACGAAACACAGGGAATAAAATAAAATTCAAAACAACGTACGGCGTTACTTTCTCGGAACGGTCGATAAGAAAGAAATATAAAATTCATCATGCATTCGGTTATAATACACTACCAGTCAACCTACTAATAAGAAAATAGGATTTTATTATAGGTAGCGTTGATTTAGACAAAAACTTATTCTACATACAATCAGAAAAATAACTAGCGATTACTAATAAAGGGGTAGATTTAAATGCTTCATTAAATTTTGATAATGCAGACAACAAAGGCTGTATTATACTTATGCAATTTCAACATAAGGAAAATATCTAGATATGATAACACGGAAATCCAGTTTACTACACACGTTCTGTGAAATAACGTTTTTTAAACGTCATTCAGGGTCAATTTTTAAAAATATTACGTGATTGCAACGTTGCTTTCTGGGGACTTTTAGACGTATGTATGGCGTTGGTATCGCGACAAGGATGAGTTTATTTGGTATAGTACTGTTTGTAAAGTCAATATTGATTTAACTGATTAAATTATAAAATAAATTGTTTAATGTATTGATTAATAATACGTAAAATACATTTTAATTCACAGCGTGCCTTAATTTGAAATATTTGTATCTTTATTGACATTACTCCCGACCCTTTATACAGTAAGGGTTAATGTTAACCTATTCTCAGTTTGGTTGCCAGCTAATTATTTCGGTCGGAAGATCATAATCCCTACATATAATGGTTAGTTTCCAACTTATCAAATCTAGCATCATGGCTGCCATTTGTGTACATTAAGAGTAAACCTCAGCTCGAAAATTTTAACTATGGACAAATTAATATTCACTTTATTGGGCATAATCCAACCCTTCGGTATTTCTTCGTATTTCATATTATAAGTGCTATTATTAAAGCCGTTAACAAATTAGTCTGATTTAAATTTTGTTCAGCCAGGTTTTACGTTTAAATGTAAAATAACAAAATCATCAATTCTATGAAAACTATAACCCAAACAATTTTTGGAAAAAGATTTTTGCTTATAAATACATTCCAAGGAAAAGTAACGCGAAGCTTTCGACTTGGAAAACTTGCAGCGAAATGTTCGCCTGATGTGGGAAATCAACGCGGTAATTTAACAGTTTTTGCGAACATTCCAGTGCGATATTTCGCGTTGGTTTGGAGGATCCTTGCCGGGAAACCCACGTAAACGTAATAACGCGGTATTTCTACAACACAGTGTTTTTTATCTTTTCTTGAAACTTTAACGGATATATGTAGGCCCGGATTGGCCCACCGGGAAATCGGGAAGTTCCCGGTAGGCCGTAGGCCTAACGGAGGCCTGTAACTGATTTTTTGCCTATATACGGCGTATTTTAATATTTCATACGTGATGGAGGCCGGTGACCGTCTGCGAATCCCGGTAAATAATTTGCTTCCAATCCGGCCCTGGATATATGCGATGATCCAGCTGATCGAAATAAATTGAACGCCGTTTACAGCATTCGAACTAATTGGTTGAGTTTTGCAAAACATGCAAACTGCACAGTATCTCATTTCATGAGGATTTTTGTTTTATAACGAACTGCATAGAAATAGACGCTGGTAGTAAAAAAAAGAATCGATAGTCTTCGTTTGAGTCAAAAAGCGTGACTGATTTCCGTCTGATACAGAATTTGTAAGTAACAGCCCCGGAAAGAGAAATGCAATGTTTGCTATTCTATTTATGCGGGTCAGTTTGCCGAAGTATTTGAACTTCCTAAACTTGATTGATTTGGAAATCGACTAAAGACGGTTATGGCTTGACAATTAAATGTGTTGACTGCTAAGCAGAGATGCTTGGTTCAATTTCCGATGGAATAAAACCTTTATTGTGACCAGGCAATGGCAAACCACTAAGGTACTTTGCCCAAAAAGTTTTAGATCACAAGGCTTCTGTCGAAAAGCATATAGCTAGAGGAAGAAAGAGTAACTTGACTATTATACCTTTGTGTTGTACAATTTTCCAAGATCGAGCATTTTTGACATTCAATGTCAGTTTTTCTGCTTACTGACGAACTGGAAGGATTCTTGCATATCTTTGGAACGGCGTTTGTCTATTTTGAGCAGTAATAAATACTATGCCTAAATTTTCTTTCATCATAACATTTCAATCACAATAGTGGTTTATGGAAAGCGTTTTAAGTCATTTATTCCAAAAACTTTCCATATTAGCATTTTAGTAGCTTGTAAGTTTTCTTTGGCCAAACACAAAAAAAATTGATTTACTCATTTGAATATTACGTTTAGTGTAATCTAAGGTTTGGGGAGGAGGAAATCCTAGTGATTATTTACATTTCTGTAGAATTCGCCAAGAGTTTCTGAAGGAAAGATGTTTTGATGAGCAAACTCGAGTACTGTTGTGTTGTGTGGAGTTTTTCTTACGCGGTTGATATTGAAAGTTCGGAGCGGGTACAGAATCGAATGCTTTGTACATGTATTGCTTAGAATTTGGCACCTACCCTCTCACCACATGCGTACTGGATTTCTTAAGATTAGGTATAATTGTTGGTATCTACACCCCAGGCAAAATTTTGCAGCAGCTACTTTTTTGTTCAAAATCGTTACTGCTCATAATGCCGCCCCATATGTCTTAAGTATGATTGGTGCATGGATGCACTGCAGATTTCATTTCCAGAGCAGTGTATATGACACATGCGCCACTATACCTGTCCATCATTAACCTTTAATGCCCTTTTATAATTTACGGATGTGGACTTTGACATTTGACATAACGCTTACCAAATATTTTAAGTTCTTCTGCTTCTATGCTTCCTGCAACATTTTTGCTGCTTTTTTCATATTTTTGCATTGCATTTTCATATTGCTAAACATGCCTTCTGTCATGGTATAAATTTATTTTTAATTAGTCTTTTAGCCTGTATGTAGTGTAATATTTATTATTAGAATAAAAATAGTAGAAAATAAAATCATGGAAATAAATTACATATAAAACCAAGTACTTATTTATTACTCGATATTACTCCTAATGTAACTTGTCACTTCCGCTAGTTGGTATACTTGCTTCAGGCGAGTTAGTCCAAGCTAAACCAAATAGTTGGTATTGTTTGAATTTTTTGTAATTAGAAGAATACGATAAAAATAAAAATATTGATATGAAGAAACCACATCACTGTAAACGTTTTGAGGTTGCGTTTGAAACTAAAAATTGCAAAACTCCCTGACTCACACGCTCTTGAAATATTAATAATTTCTCCATGTTTTTTATTAGGTTTTTCTATTTTTTATTAATTTCTTTTATTATATACTTTTAAAATATTTGTATAAGTTTAAATTTTTTACATGCGAGAAAAAGAAAATTTAAATTAATTGAATAAATTATTTTCTTATTAGATCAAAACTATGCAATTGGTTTAGATAGTTTGCGACACTTGATATCATGTTCCGAATTTATAAAATTTTTATTAAAGTTAATAACAATAAACAATTTTAAATTTATAATATTAATATATTATTTTGTAATTAATATTAATAAAATTTAGTCAAGGTTCCGTATTTTATATTAAGCTTAAAGATATGCACAGACTATTGATCTGTAATGTCATGACATGGGATTTCTCCTATAGGCAGTAGGCCCAGGCTGTGCCTATGACCCTGTTTTATTTTTTATGATGATAATTTATCAACTCGAATAGCAAAAACAATTATAAATAAATTAGTCTCTCCGCGGATTCAAATCAGCAGATTTGAAATTAAATTAAAAAATTAGCTTGCCGGTTGAGAAATACTTAACTAAGGAACCACTTTAATCGTTGACTAGAAGCTCAGGACATGCGGAAGGTGGTTTGACCTTTTGGTTTGTTTATATTTTGCTATGATTTTTTTTATGAAATTTTGAATAACTCGGGAATGGTGCATTTTGGTAAAATAAAATACGTAAGGATTCTTTTAAATGTAGTTCTAGAAATTTTGTCGAAATACTGAATGAAATAATGAAAATGGGTTATTACAAATCACCTGTGGAATTTATCGATTCAGTGGCAGCGTTCTGGATGATTTTGAGTTAGAATTTATTAAAAACAAGCTTACTATAAATTTAAAGTTACAAGTAGTTGAAGATATGTATTTATGTAAAACCAAATAATTATTATTACACAATTTAATTGGATTTTATGTTTTTATAGGTAATATGTACCGACAAATAAGGGTTTTAATAGTTATTTTAATAATTGAAGAAAATTTCTTTATGACGAACACGAGCTTTTAAGTGTAAAGTAAATAGCGTGTGTAAATCGGTTTTAATTATTGCTGTAATTCTCGTTCAGTTCAAAGTGCAGTACTTTCGTAACTAATAATATAGTTTTACTATAAAACCAATCAATTTAAAGAATCCCTAGAATTGGTCATTAACTTTAAAATCACTTCGCATTTTTTCTTTCTTTTTAATTTAGTTTCTTGCAAACGATATTGCTGTCTTGTTAACTTATAATACATTTTTAAAAATTTTCAATTTTCAATAAAAATTATCTGCACCTGATGCAGCGTGTTTGTAGCTTCACCATATAAACTTGCATAGCTTTTCGCCGCTCCCAGGTTTATTCACTGAACCGTAGTGGAAACGAATTTAGAACAAAACAAATATGTATTTCACCCACGCTGATATTTGAAATATTATGTAAGAATAGTAATTAAATTGTGCAATGGTAATTAATTCTGCAGGTGATATTTTACACTTGTTGGGTTAACCGTGAATAATATTCAATTATTCATTTCAATTGATTTTCTCTTTTCAAAATAATGTAATTTTTAATATTACAAACCATATTTTTGAGTAGTGGCCGCAACTTTATTTAAAATAAGAATATGCCATATAGTTCAGTACACGACCATATCTTATAAAAGATTTTGAAATACATACGTTGAGTGTTCAAAAAAAAAATTTGAATATAAATTTTTGAAGATAGTTGAAGAATCTAGATATTGTATTAAGTATGAAATTTTGAATTTGTGCGTCTTTTCGCACCGTCAATTTTTAAGATGGCACGAAATGGAGCGATTGTCGCCCATTCTAATTTGATCCGTCGAGGTTGTCGAACGCTTTTGCCGGAAGCTCCCGTGAAAGTATTAATTTTGCGTCTCAAATTTGAGATTTTTGATTTGATTTTGTGAAATAAAGATTCGATTGAATGAGTAATCTCATTGATGTCTTTATTTGGAAATTGTCCGAAGTTTTAAATGGATTTGGAGTAATTTTTGGGTAAAATTTGGATAGATTTAGAAAATTAAAATGTAATCGGATCTGTTGATAAATAATGAAAGTAAAGTTAGAAAATTAGATGATTAAAATAATAATTGGGCTTTGAATGTAATTGGTTGAATTGAAAAGCGTTGTTAAATTTGTGTGCACGTCGAGCACCTGGTCTGATAGCGAGGCACACTTACAATTATTGAAATTTATTCGGGTAGAAATTTATTTGTTGAAAAGTTGATTTAATAATTTAAAATTTTAATTTTATTTGGATTAAATAAAATATAAACAAAAATTGAGAGTCGGATAAAGATCATTACAATATGTATTGTAAATCAAATAGTAATCTCCGTCTTATACAATTTTTAGACGTACATTGAGATGTAGTGTCCCGGGTTATCCAAAATCCAATGAACTCCTTCTGGAAAAATACACTCTTATATTATTTATTGGCATGTAAGCAAGTTGGAAAATTTAAATTATTAGCAAATTTTTGAAATAAACTTTCCAATAGATAAAATAGGAACGCTAAAATCAAAAATATTAATTCCAATTTATTCTTTTGTAATTGTAATAATTACATCTAAATAATCAAATCTTCATCTGAATTTGGGAAAAATCCAAAAATAATACATTAAAAATTCAAATTACTTAAGCAAAATTCAAATACCAATTTACTGGCAAATTCAAATTCAAATTTGTTTAATACTGAGGTAGCTTACTGAGCTCGTCTTAGATGTGCTTGCAATCCTGGATTTTTTGTTGATGAGGGCAAATCATCAACCCTGGGGGACCGCAGGATTTACATGCCCTCCGAAGCAGGAAGACGATCGTAAGAAATTTTAGATTTTCCTTGGGCCCTTGGATTCGAACAGAATATTCTACTAAGCTCATGTCGTCCGTGTAGATACTTTATGTTACAAGTATTTTTCTGTCATAAATTGTTGTTCTTGCGTCAAAAAATATATTGAAACTAGAGTTTTTCTTATTTTTAATTAAAACATTCATACTTAAAAAACAGATATAAGAAAATAATGAAAGTTGAAGCAAATAGGTCTCTTGGCCCACGCACTTGGTAAAAACATCCCCGAAGGTCGCCCGAACTCGAAAGTTCACGGGTCACTAAAATAGCAAGAATTTATGATTACGATTGGTAGGTGGAGCTGCGCTGGAGTTCAAATCTTGAAATTGGGTCATCAAAAAACAAACAAAATCAAAAGTTTTAGGTTCAATATAACACTAGTAACCAACTGAACGAAAATTTTTTATGTACATGCAAAAATAATAAAATGACGATAAAAAAAGAAAAACCAGAAAAATTGTAATTTTATTTTCTCTGTTTTTTTTCAGAAAAAATATCGTTAAAATTAAAATTTTAAGATAATTTTAGTTCAGGCGGTTTCTAGTATTACACTGTTCAAAATTTATTGAAAATTACAATGATTTTTGTTGTACAATTTACGGTAAGGTTCGTGTAAAATTAAAAAATTTGTGTAAAAATAATAGCACAATGTAAATTAACTGATTTAGATAATGTAAAATTAATTTCTGTTCTGTAAATTTACAAAAATTTTGTGGAATCACAATGATAAATAACCAGTATTTTTACAGTTGCCATTTGAGTACATATTACTTGGGTATGTAAAATTACATACTTATGTATACTTACATAGATTATCGTAGGTCAAAAAGTTGCCAATGATTTTCTATGTAAATTTACATAAAATTTTTTTTACAGTGTATATGCACTGAGAGAAAGAGAAAGAGAAACAATTTGTTTATTATAACCAAACCTTTCTCTCAGTGTGGAACCTAAAACTTTTGATTTGTTTTGATTTAGATGGCCCATTTTCAATATTTTTAAGAATATATAAAAAAACAAATTTAAAAAAAAAAGTATTTCAAGAGTATATTTATTAAACCTTACAAACCTTATATCAATGTCTTTATTAATAATCTCATGAAAAATTCATAAAAATTACTTTGTTTCAAAGTAGAATCCTGCCTTAAGCAATGAATTGTCGCACGCGATGAATTGTCGTTAGCGATGAATTGACTTCGGTTGGTAGTGGCTTACCAGGGAAGGGCCAAGTGTGTCTATATTCAGATAAGATTGAGGACAAGTTGGAAAAATTACAGTTTTCTTGCATTTTCCTGATTATTTACATAACACGATGACACTTGACTCTCAGTTATAGTGAGATTAGCTCGAAAACATTGATATTATGAAAGAGATAACAAAAATAATTATTTAAAATTTATTAACTAGCAGCTATACAAGTGGTCTTTTTTAAAAATAGCATAATAAAGTAACGGGTATATAAAGAACGGCGCAAAGCTTGATAACAAAAATGATTACTGAAATATGTTTGCACCATCGACTTGGTTCAAAACTTGAGCTCAGGACATCCTAATGAATTGTTTTGTTCAGTTCGATCACATCTGAGTTATCCCGCAAAAACGACAACGTTTGCTCACTGGACATCTTTTGCTTGCCTTGCGGTTATTGCGAATTCCAATCTCGAGTG
The DNA here is from genome assembly GCA_949152465.1 of Cantharis flavilabris. Classification (NCBI taxonomy): domain Eukaryota; kingdom Metazoa; phylum Arthropoda; class Insecta; order Coleoptera; family Cantharidae; genus Cantharis; species Cantharis flavilabris. Next base: position 17,749,913 of record OX424441.1, read on the forward strand.
CAATTGTTTTTTTAATTAGATAGTTTTTGTTCATAGAGGTGTCATTGAATTTGTTCACGCCTACGTTTTCTCAGGAGTACCACAACATAAAAGTAATTTTCGGTTTTGTTTTGGAAAAAAAAATACATTGATTGCTAGACGGATAAGGATAACCATAACGATCGAATATTATGCGGTAATAAAATGCATGTGTAGGTAAAGAATATTTCTAATAATTTATTAACGTCAGAGTTTAAATGTACATTTTAAATTTAACCATGGTTAAGGTTTAAGGTTAGAATAAAAGGTATAACATGAAAGATTACTCAAAAAGTAATTGCGCATATTAAATAGAATTTTAAATAAAATCACAGATTGAAATTAAGATTAAACTGTTTTTAATTAATAATGGACTCGTTAAAGTCCTTTTACAATGTAACGACACTATCAAGATTTTGTATGTCATTTATTAATATTTAACGAAATTAATTTTAAGCATGACAAAAGAGAATAAAATATTACCTATACTACTTCCTGCACATATGGTGTTTTCTACCTGAACGTTTTCTTGCAAAGCTGTCATTTTTTTCAAAATATTATTATTATTAAAAAATCGTTCTACATACTTAACTATTATATAATTGTCAAAAGTATTGGTATTATTATAATTTAAGCGCTTTGAAGTAACTCAACAATACCTTTAACCAATTTGGAGAACCTTAAATTATACTTATTTAAATATATTAATTTAGTTATTTGAAGGATTAACATTTTGACAATTGTTTCATTGACATATGACAAATGTTTACTTAACGTTTATTTAATGCGATACTCTTATAGGTTAGTTTTTTGGGCTTCGGAAGAATTTTGGCTTAGGTGATGGAACTATGGAACAACTATTAGTGTTGTTCGTAGCATATGGTTTATTAGTTTTGGATTATAATTTAGGGTCAGGTTAAGAAACTATTTTGAAGTGCTAGATTACAAAAAGGTTCTCGACGCCCATAATCAAAACGTTATATCTCCAGCATTTGATCGAACCACGCCCAAGATTGAATCTATACTTGTGTACTTTTATACATCCATTTACGGAAAGCAACAAAGTACTACTCGGAGAAATGTAGAAACTCTTTAATTTTTACCAATCGCATAGCAGTCGTATGGAACGGATAATTGAAGTTATAGAAAAAGATCTCAAAACAAATATTATTTTAGCATATACTAAGAGTAAATAACTGTTATTTAATCTTAATTCGTACATAAGTATATATTTCACAGTGCAATGGTAATGGTATATAAAGAAATTCTTCGAGATTCATGTCGTGACCAGCGTTTCGTTCATCAGATACTATTCCCGCTCATCCATCAAGCGCTGGGTGTGAACACTCGATGAACAAGATAACAGGAACACTTTGTAAAAACCTTTGTCTAACTGACCTTTTACATGGGTTTGCAAGAAAAAGTCATTTATCTTAAGTGAGGGTTGAAATTACCTTTGACGGTCATTATAGACGGTCTTAAAATTCGGTCGTTCTTCACTCGGTCTCCTTTACCTTATCAAAGATATTTATCAAGAAATATAAAACAATACAAAACATTACCATGGTTAATTATAGGTTGTCAAGGTGTCGATTTGTGGACTTAGAGATGCTATCAAAAATAAATATTACGCTTTGAAATTGTATCAAATTGCCCGTTTCGTATTTCATACATTCTTATGGCAGTGGTGATAAGGTCTAATTTTGAAGATTACAAAATCGATCTTGATAAATTTGATTGAGAGAACTTAGTTCCGATTGCATGTTCATGTTTGTTAGCGGAAACGGAAAACTATGCAGATGGCATTCTAGTAGACACTTTGCATGCACACTACAGGAAACTTATTTCTATTTTATGTTAGGTCACCGTTATATTTTAAGAAAATTTTCACTGGTTACTCCTTGTTCAAAGTTTTTCCCCAGTTTTTTTTTTTTTTATATTCATATTTATATATTATATGTTAATTATAATTAATCTACGTCTAGCATAGCTTATTTTATGTCTTTATCCATGATGAATGCGATTAATTTTATTCAAATCTAGTTAGTTCGATTTGTTATGTCAATGACGTTATTGATGCTCAATTCAATTTTTTATAATCATTCAAATTTTAACAGTACTTACCGTTTAATATATGAATCGTTCCTTTCATGTCACCTAAAAAATAAGGCGCGCTTATTTTGCATCTCAACACCTTTTTCCGATAAGACATTATAAGTACCCTAATTAGTGGTATTTAGTGGTTAAAAATCATTTAAAAAATCTCTCTAATAATGGTGCACTTTAAATTGTCGAACCGAACAGGTGACGGAATTTTTAAACAATATTAGAAGAGATGCAACATAACCTATAAAATATTTAAACATGGCGTTTTTCATACACTCAATGTAAAAGATGTCTATTATGGGATCATAAACTTCAAGTTTGTCGCTTGCGTTTAATAAATTTATTATGTCAATTAATTATTTTCGGTATAGATAAAGCTTTGTTAAATACCTACCTGCAAATTCCAAAACAGGCGCTTATCTCTAAATGTCAAATAAAATTAGTTATGCGCTATGTATACCTAACACAAATAAATTTCGTAATTCGATTAACCATCAATGATAACAGAAGCATTTTGTTTTGTAACCGCAGAATGTTTAGACAAGTTAATTTGTCTGAAATGAAATTTATCTCTATAAATTTACCTTTTAAAATGGTCTGAAATGATATTTAAATTGCTTACATCCATAACATATCACCTGTTCTTACACACGATAATTGCTTAAGTAGTATTGCTTCGTTTTAATTTCGTAATTGATTAACTAAATCGATTTACAACCATAAAAATGTTTTAATTAGATTCTGAAGACTTTAACGGTCCCACTATTCAGGTGAATATTGCATGATTGCTATATTGTTTCTAAGGTATGATCAGAGATATGAAATTCCAAAATGACTTAATATTTATTGATATTCCAGCTTTTTGAATACCTCGAATATTTTGCATACGAAATTTTATTTGAGATGGGTGTTTTCACACGCAAGTAATAATCTGTGGTCGCGTTGGCGTGTAAAAACGCTTATTTAAAGTAATGTTTTCTGTCTGTGATACAACTGTTATGCCATTGTGGTGCATTACTCTGTGTGGTCCGATAATAATCTATGTGAAGGTTCCGGTTATGTGAACTTTCCCAAAAAATGCAGTTTTTATAACTGTTACACCCATATACCATTGAATTTGCTAATAGAGAGAAACAGCCACAAGTAAAATGCTTGTCTTTCCTCTTTGGTGAAGAAAACCAAATTTTTTCAAAAAAAATAAAATATTTATTTTTTCCATTATTTTTTTACTATTATTTCGTATTTTATGTGATATATACTGGAAAATTACTTTTTTATGGAATCAAATATCAATAATTTAAGTCCCCAAATATTCAATTCAGAAAAATTGATGGAAAATCGTGAGGATATGGGTCAATAATAACAAAGAACTCCAAAAGTCTTTCTTTATTTACTAACTAAAGTTAGTGAAGACTAAAGGTCTTCATCAGAGTCGGTAAAAACAGTGAAAAACAATAATAAATAATCATTAAATGTGTGTAACAATGATAAAATTTGCAAAAACTTAACAACAGTATATAGTATAATATATTGACCCAATATTGATTTTGAATATTGCACCAATATTGGAAATCTATATTGCACCAATATTGGAAAATGTTCGCATTTGAATATTGGCCCAATATTGCGCCAATATTTGAGATACATGGAATAAAACGAACATACAAAAACAATTTCGTTTTTATTAGCAGCGGATGGGTTTCAAAAATGTGTTAAAATGATGAGCCCATCCGCCCCTGGTTTTTATTTCTAGCAAATGATCACACTATTTAATCTAAATGAACAGATGGCTTTATTTTGCAATTTTAAGTTAACTTTGCACTTCCAATTGCTTTATTTTTAATTGCCAACCTAAAAAATTAAGAGGTTTTGGGAGAGTGTTGGATCAAAGCACTTACAGGCCGCACAATTTCGGGCATTTTATTAGTACTTATAAATTGTCGTGTTCCAAAATCTGATTTTGATTTTTAATTCATTATGACATTTATTTTGAACATTGATTTTTAATTTTGTATTTATTTGTAAAATTTGTAAATATTTGAAATTGCTTATCGTTCCCGCCTGCAAGTAAAGTTGGTAGAAATGAGAGAAAATGACGACGCGTTTGTGCCGTAGTCGTCGACCAATGTGGTAGTGAAATCAAAAGGTTTCCGATTTTTGAATAATTTTTACGCCTTTTTGAGTAATTTAATTATTAATTTGGCATTTGTTCGTCCGTATTTGGACGATTTTTGAAAAATATTGGAAATTTTTTTAAGTGATTTTGGAAGAGGTTTTGATTACATTTGTAATTGATTTGGATAATTTGCCAAAATTTAGTTTGGATTTGCAAAGTTATAATTAATTCATATGATAAATTACAAAATTTGCAAAATTTAGTACAAAATTTGAAGGCAAAACAATTGAATTTTTGAAACAATTGAATTGAAATTTTTCTATATTCTGAGATTTTTTCCTTGACCGAGAAGATTTGCAATTTGGCCCGAACGTTTTCAGTTTTTATTCGATCCAGTCTTGTGCATCCTTTGGTTCTTTTTAGGAACTGCATCTCCTCCGCCTGTAGTTTTAATTCTTCTCTCTTGGAGAGGACCCATGTCAGGATAGTTATCGCCATTGTTTTATAAAATTTTGTTCTTGTTTCCATACAAGTTAGATTTTTTAGGTTTTTATGTACCGTTCCGCATATATGCTGAAATCTATACCACAGGTTATTATTACAATATAATTTTTCCTTTCTTAACCAACCTGCTATTGGTTCATATTAATTTATCAACCTAAAAAATGAGCTATTACGGAAGAGTATTGACCCATAACCTGAACAATCGAGTTGCAGACATTCAGATACTTTACTTGACTTCTTAAACGTAACTGTCATTATTTCTATCGTAAGGATTAATTTTAAATCATCGACCTAAAAGGTTGAAAGTTTGTGGAAAAACGACGGATTAGTGCGGTCTGAAGGCCGCACAACATGGGAACTCTATAGTTAGTAAATAATTATAAGAAAATACCTTTTTAACAAGAGTTTGTAAAACTCACAAAAACAGTTTTTATTAGAGAAATTTCAGCGATGGGATGATTTCAAGGTCAATGTAGGTACGCCGTCACATTTAGGCACGTTAAGAAAAGTACATAAACTGATGTTTTATTCAGTTGCTATATATACTTACAACTTTGGACGTCTTTAACATATAAAACAACCACAACCATGGACTGGTGTGATCGCTGAATTCTGGGCTTGAATCTCGGACTAGACAGAATTAGCTGGGTTGTCCTGCGTGCATCAACACTTTATAAATGTAAGAATTTATTGACAGGACGTCAAGCTCAAAAAAAACATAAACCACCAGTTTTTTGGTTTTCGTTAATCTTTCCCATATTTACAGGTCGATTTTCAATTTCTTAGTTTTATCTTTTAACTGTACGATTAAGTATGAATCGTCGTTTTCCCTCTGCAAGCAATGGCAAACCACTGAGGTAATTTGCCATTTAATTTGCTAATTTTCCTCTTAAATGAAATGGTCACCAAACCTTCGTGAGCAGGTTTAGTGCACTTGGAAGAAGAAGGGAATATTCAAGCATTTGATTCTTTTCAAAGAACAACAATCGAAAAAATGCTAAACGATTCAATCCGGCTAAACGGAGTCACGTTAATATGAGAACTAATTAATTGAAATAATGTAAAGTAACGGTGTGTTTGGGGAAAAAATTCGGCAATCATGATTTTAAAAAATTGCACCCATCAAAATATTTTAAATAAACGAATAGCATTTCCGGTCAAACGCTGTAATCGGTTCTCATCTCACCATATAATTAATGTTTGAGAAATTTTGGTTGATTTTGCAGTATCACGTACACACAAACATTTTTTGTATAGCAAATAGATTATAAGAAGGAAAGATGCGCAACGTCCTGATTCGTGGTGGTAAATTTTGTATGGAATGGATATATGATAAAATTGTAAAACAGGTGCGTTTAAACGTCCTTTACGCGCTCTTAGGGCGCGTTTAAGTTAACTTTTAAATTTATATTCAGCGTAGATGAATTGGAGTTGAAAGTGTATTTCTAAAAGATCTGAAAAGTTATAGACGAAGCAATAGTTTCCCATATCAAGAATGATAAAGTAGAAGATAAATGAACTATTTTTAAGTAATTTTTACATAAAAGAACAATAAATTCAGCCAAGCAGATCGAATTATAAAATACTGTATGTTATTTAACAAGCGTTTCGTATAGATTAGCGCTCTGCTTGTCGCACGAAGTGAAGCAACTGGTGTGAATATTATAACCTTAACCAAGTGTTGGCATTGTGCTCATTTACGCACAAGTCCAAACGAATCCTCGGTATGTGGGGATTCCAAAGTTTTAACTAATGCAAAACGAAATCCACATTAATTAGGATTGTAGCAAATTTTGGTGGAAATAATAATAGGAAAATTACAGTAAAAATTGCAGATGATATTTCGAACATCCTTTAAATAATTATAACCTTGTTTTAATTTATGTCAAAATGTAAAATATTGTTTTTGTTGTGTTATAATAAAAGTTAATATATCATAATTATAAAAAAATAAATTTTTAATTATCAATTATGATGAAGGTAGTTGAGAAGTAACGGAATTAAGCAAAAGTTATTTAAATATAATTAATTCATTTTAACTTTAATTATGTTTATTTGTCGCTACTTATGTAAAATTAGCAAGTTAAAAATGGAAATTAGTTATAAATGTCCAAATCTTTGGTTGGTAAGATTGTTGTTGAAGATAGGGAAGTACTATGGTTAATTAACGAACATGGCCGCATTATTCAAGAAGCATAGTGTGACTACTTCCTGAGCACAGCTATAATTTTTAACTTTCCCATTACGACATATTATAGATGTGTCACTACATTATATGTAGATTGTGCACTAACTGTGACAATCTTAAATCTCAAATAGATTTCTCAAGAATTTCTTATCTTTGATGTATCGCAGAGTTTCTAGTGAATATGCATCACCCAAAGTATAATACTGTAACTTTTTCTTTTTAATTCGCATCCTTTACACGGTAAAAAAAAATGGGGTTATAAATTGATGGTTTCGCACAATAGTTGACAGGAGAGCAAGTATATATTTTGAATTTTTTTATAGTATTAACCAACATACTTTTGTTGTTCCGTGCATGCATGATCTTACAATTTCGCTTATTCTTGTATTTCGACGCACATAATACTTAACTTTACAGAAAGTTAAATATACTTTTTATAAATTCTATATTTGCATGTTAAACTATGGGAAAGTTTAAGCCATAAATATAGTCCTTTTTTTCATTTATTGAATTTTCACAATTCCAAACTGTCAGCATTCTAAAACTCCTCCTACTCAAGTTCCTTTGATTGGCAAGGGAAGCTTCCCTGTAATACGTGTGTGCGTGTGTTCGGTCCACTCTTAACAAGTGTACTTAAACTTCTCAAATAAAGGATATGCGTGCTTTATGTGCGACCCCATCGCATGGGAACAGCCATGACATGACAGATGTTATATCCCTGTTAATATATTCTTATACAATGTATAGTACATATTTATTAGTATATACCATACTTATTTACAGGGATCGTAAAATACCCCGCTATATTTGCACATATTCTTAAATCATCTCGTCATTTTAACTAATTGCAATACTACTTTTCAATTGTTTTCTAACCTCACTTATGTAATTCCGTTTTGGATAACGCTAGTCCGCTTCTTCAATTTTGAACCTACTTATGATACGTTGTGATTTAGTTCAAGAACCATTTTTTTTTTCAAGTGAATTACATATACATACAATGATATACTCCTAATTTGCATTAAATGTTATTTATAATGCCCACTTACAAATTATGATTTTTCTTGCTAATTAATTAATTATGCTCACACATATTGTTAAGGTTTGTGTAAGAATACGGCAAATGCGTCCATTCCTCTATAATTTAGTAATTATTGAACGCACAAATTGTTCCATTATTGCAATTGCATACGCAGCGAAATCTTTTAATAGGTTATTAGCATTGGAGTGGATATGATGTGTTACGGAAAATGTACGTAAACCTCTAAATATATACTTATACTGGCGCTTATGGTAAACATAAATACAATGTACTTTTCCCAAAAGAATTAGAATTAGAAATATCTGCATATTATTATATAGGTACCTATAGCAAATATTGTATTATAATTACGTGTTCAAATTTTTTATTTATTTAAGAAATGTAAAACAAAAGAATGTCAATCCAGAATTGCTGTTGTGTTTCGTAATTTATCAATATAAGTAGATAATAGCTAAATGCAATAAAAATATATTTAAATATATTTTCATATTAAATTAAAATTAACAAGCTAATCAAACACAATAAAATGCAAAATTATTTCATAAGCTTTCAACAACACATTCTTCAGATGTTTTAATACGCAGTTTTAATTTAATTTGTATTGCTGAAAGCTTATGAAAGAGTTGGAATGTTATTTATTGTGTATTTGATTAGCTTGTTAATTTTTTAATTTAACTGTGGTATTACTTTTCAGAAGCTAATATTTTGTCTTTGTTTAAAATATGACATTTTATTTAGAGGTTATGTTTATTAATAAACAATAGAAACACATTTGCTAGGCAAAATAATTTTTTTGTTTCGGAGAACTAAACTTTATGAATGGATTATTTTAAAATCTCAAGAGTTTCTTAATTGAGTGAAATTATGTAAAACTACAAAAAAATTTTAATTTGACCTCTAAACAATTTTAGCTGCTTACATAATTAATTTTTTTCTCTCTCTTTCTGTTCATTGAACTGTCATTTATTAAATGTAAATATGTAATTAGTAACTGTAACATTTGAAAGTATATAATGGGAAATGAAAATTATTCTAGTGATGAATTTATGCGTTAAAAATTAAAACCGTTTGTTTCAAAGTTGACTAAAGCTCTCCCGTGCTTATTATTGTACTTTTCCCGTCGACTTTTCAAGGTGTCACGAGGTAAAAATTGTAATATATCAAATCTTCAATTAAAAATGTTTTTCGAAAACTTGATCGTCTAACTTGAGAAAACTCAAATTAACCTCCTCTACGCTAATTGAACCATGAAGTTATTTACTTAGGGTGAAAACTTGCAAATTAGTATATCCTGGTTACACTTTTAACCGGTAGGTGAACTAACTTCGTCGGGAACCACATAAAAATGATCTTATTTCATAATTTATAAAGAGTCCACCGTACCCGCAGGGTAAAATAATTGTTATTTATTTCCTAACCTTAAAATGTATGCAATTACCAGGTGCACTGTATTACCTAAGTGGTGAACTTTGTCAAGTTGTTGTAAAATATTTGGACGAATGAATTTATAGAAAAAACGATGTACTTGAAATGTGATACAAAATATTAATATGTCGTATGGCTGAATGAACAAAAATGGTCTATATATGAATTCCTGACAAAAGCTTATGGATTTAAAATATAATAATGCGTACACCCATTGATACAGATTACAAGACCCTAGTTTTAGTTCGGTACGTTTCATATAACCGCTGTGAACCATTTTCTGATACTCGAATGGCATTTTCTGTACCGAGAGGATGTTTGATTTAGCTTTTGTACTGTCAATCATATTTCGCTTACGTCATTTGTATTTAATTTTGCAGAAGTTTTCAAAAGATGAATCTCTTAAAAAGCCGAAGAAATTTCTGCTTTTGGGTGGTTTCCGACTACTTACAATTATACTTATATTTCTTGCTTCAATTTTCAAGGATCACTTAATGATAATTTGTATTGACAGGTTAATATCTTTCGAGCGTGTTCGTTTCGGTGCACAGAATTTATTTTTTATTTCAAAATGTCGCCAAATTCGTGTCATTGTTGTCGCAAATGCTGCCCCATTGGCTCCTTTTGTCATACCTACTGTCGCCAATGAGGTTCCTGCTCTAAAGCATTGTTAAATAACTACGGCATTGTCATAATTGTCACGCAACTGCTTTGTGATTTGACGGTTCGTTATGTGAGTACAGTACTTAGACTTTTAACAAATGAAATCAAAATGGAGCGCATTTTTCTGAACTGATGAATTCTAAATAATTACCATCTGTTTATTGTAATATTTTTTTATAACCCTATTTTACCCTATCAACCTAACAAAAGAAAAAGAATAATATGGAAGGGGGGTGTTCATTAAAAATAATATTACCCTTATTTGTCGACAGATCGTGAGTTGCTTATCTATTGTTTAGCAGTTATTGATTTAAGTTAACTTTAGAATGTTAAGTGTGCTCTTTATTATTTGAAAATCACTTAATGCATTACAAATATATACGATCGGCATAATTAGCAATCAGAAACTGAATTTGCAATGGACATCTGCACACGAAATATCTTTCATAAACCGTTTCAATTAACGAAATAATAAGTAAGTATACTGACCGTTAAAAATTAAAACTTAAAAGACATGTAAAAAAATATACTAGACACGAATTCGTGATGTTTACAATTTTTGAAACGCGATTTCATTAATTAGTTTCGCTATAAATACTTATGCAAAAATCGAACGGTGAGTAAAACGGGTACTACAGTTGCATCCGAGAAATTTTCATTGGTCTAATCATCGAGATTTAAAATTGCTTACTTACCAACACATTGTTCATAAATCATTGTCCTATACTCCAAATATATAATATTCGAAAATTAATCTTGTCCCGACAGCTGATTTTAATTTGTCCAGGTAGATTCAATTCTTTTCTAAGCGGATGTCGAAAGAGTGTTTTAACAATTCAAGAGAATTGTTTTTTATGAAACTATGCAGCTGTACTTAAAACAAATTGTTTCTATTATATTTAAATATAAAATTAACATCTTGGTTCTCTCGGCACTGATTTGGAAAAATTCTAACCTATATTTTGTAACTGTCTAAAAAATTTGACAAGTGACACTTGTAATAAACCTAAACGTGACGAAGACAAATATAACCAACTTGTCAAATTCGCATAATATAATTTTAAAAAAATGTCATAGTATTATATATTTTTTAATAATTATAAAAAAATGCCCATAGGTTACATCAATTTAAAAATATGATAGCACGTAGAAAAATTTAATAATTAATAGTTTATGTAAATTAGTTTGCGAGTGTGATCGATGTTAAGATAAAAATTTTTCTTATGTTCCACGAAAGTTCATGTTAAATAATGTTGTGACGTTTTTTGTCTATAATAGCACCACTTTTAGGCGGGGGTTTTGCCTTAAAATAATCAATAATTATATAGAACATAACAAATTATGTTTTAAAATATAACCGATACTTGTTTTTAAATTTTACCTTCTCACAATAATTTATAGATTGCCTTTCCTTCGACAATGGCAATTTCAATTTAAAATAATTTTTCTTACCCAGCACTATTTTTACCCATTAAAAAACTAACGCTAATTATCTGCATTACTTCACTGTAGAATTTTCGGTAATTTTGATGCAATGACATAGTAACGGCAAAATTTATAGGATAACTTTTCTGGTTGGTACTTTTAATTAATTTCAAGATGATTAATTAAAAATTAAATTGCATTTATTATTTGATAATTGGTTGAAATTGCGGCTCCAATTTTCTTGCAGGATAATTTTTTATACATTTTGTCTATATACAAAATAATATATTTAAATTTTTGAATGTCAAAAAAATTGTATTTTGTTTTCAAAGGTGAAGTAATTTCAGACCGCTATATTGGCTATTATTTCAAAAAAATAAGAAACATACCCCAGGCCAAATTTTTTAAATTGTTTAGCCTGCGCAAAGAAGTTTTGCTGATTTTTTTCTGATACATTGCTATACTATAGTCGATCCCAAAATATATCGTGGGTGAGGATCTATTGCACTAAGGTTTTTAATTTAATTATTTAAAATTTATTCCGACTGTCTTTAAGTTATAACTCAGCCATGTTTTAAGATAAATATAGTAAATAGGTACATAATTTATACACTTAAATAGATGATCGAGTAGTATTAGATATAAACCGGGGAAGGGTGTTTTTTCAGAAATTTGAAAAAGGGGGGTTTTAACATGATTAATTTAAATTAAATAATTTTTGTCGAAAATAATTCGATCACTGCAAATTTGACAGTCCGCTAGTGAAAAAACAATAATTAGTGTAATACCAAAATTAAGTGCTAACTGTACTTCACTGCAAATCCAAAAATTGTGAAGGCAAAATTATTTTTTTAACGTAGGTCTACTACAACTAGGTGATTTCGGAATTTGATCATATTCCACACCTCCGCTGGAAAATTACCCATTAACTACAGAAAACTTTTGTGGAAATCTCGTTAATCCGTTCATGGCGTCACAAAACAGTCCCCAATGGAAAAACAATGATTAATTCATACTGAATTTAAATGCTAATTTTGCTAAATTTAGTCGGCATTCAACTTTTTTTTCTACTTATTCGATAATCTATAATTCCATAGATAATCATTAAAAATAGAAGGAAAATGTGTAAGTTCCACATTTGATTGGCATTTGATCGAGACCTATTTTTAAATGAATTGGGCCTTAGGTTCTAGCAAATTTTCGGGCCCCTTATATCCGGGTTTAACTAAAGGCATTGAAGGCCCAATTTTTGAGTTATTTTATCAGTATTTAAATTTTATTTTACGATTGTTATCTCTTTTTGGGCCCCTCTGGCCATCAGGCCCTAGGCACCCGCCTAATGGTAAAATAGGCCCTAAGTATAGGTAGACATACTAAATTATGTAATACATATTACGTATTATGTAATTTTGTATTGGTTAAATTCTCTCTTGTTTGTTTTAAAATGCATTTTTGCATAATTTTCGCATTTTTGGATTTGTAGTATAAACTTGTAAAGCATAAACTCAATTTGCTACATCAGGGCATGTAGCCAGGTCATATATTTAACTGAGTTGGGCCCTAGGCTCTAGCAAAAATTTTGGGCCTCTTATATTCGAGTGTAACAGTTACACTGGGCCAATTACTAATACTATTAGTAACTAATAGTATCGAAGACCCAATTTTTGGGTTATTTTATCAGTATTTGATTTGTATTTTACAGTTTTATGTTTTTTTTTTCGGGCCTCTCTGGCCATTGGGCCCTAAACACGTGCCTAATGCGCCTAATGGTAAAATAGGCCTCGCATTTTATTGACACTTTTGAGTCTGTACTTTCAATAGTACTCGTATGAGCTTACTTTGGATTTTTGATAACTTTTTTCACATTTTTTATTCGATGAAGTTCTTTTATTATATAGTTTCCTTTGTTTTCTATTTCAATTTTAACAATGTTATTGCGATGAGGTTCTAATTGCCGATAGCAACCGTGATCTCATCCCGTGTGATTCCGAAAGAAAGAAAATTTAGGAGAAAAAAGAAAAACTTTTTGGAAAAAGTTTCCAATTTTGAATTTTCTCCAAAAATAAAAAAATATGACTATTCCTTTCACAAGACATACAAATTGATGACCTTACAGGCCAAATATTGGTAAAAAGGTCTTTGTCTTTAAGACGATTTAGACCAATACCAATTCCAAAATTAAATCCGTTTGTTTGTATATCTGGAATCATTTACGATATCACCGAAACGGTTAATCGAATTGTGTAAAAATAAGATTCCACCGATTGGCATTTATATGCCACAGAGTGCACATAAGAGAAGCAACTGCGGTTTATCTTCCACAATTTTTCATCTATCCTCTTTTTTTTCTTCTAATTCTAACGTATTCTGTTTCAAATGGTATGTGATAAAAATATAAAAACCCCTACATTTTCGATGTTGGTAGCAATATTCAATGTTTTTGCTAAATATCCTGCCGGAATATTCTTTATGTAATATAATCTCACTACTGCGGATTTCTATTCTTTTAAGGACCGCTTATACAATCATTAAAGAGTAAAGCTAACTAATTCCTTTATACTAACTTTATCCCACTTATACCACAAAACAACGATCAGTGACGTAGCATAGATTGAAAAGGCAGAAAAAATTAAAAGAAAAACTAATGTAATTTTGTATCAATTGGATAAAAAGGAGCGCCAAGAGTGATAAAGAGACTCCAAAAAATGGTTAAAGTTTATAGGGGCGAGAAATGTAAGCGCCCCTCGGCTCCCTGTGACGTTAATAACACTATAAGTTATCCCCGGTATTCCAGCACCGAGGTAACCTAGGTTATCGATCAATTATGGAAGCATTTTATTTTAATTCAGAGTATTATAACTTTCTCTGTGTACAGCGTCACTGGCCGCTCTTCATCTTATAGGCACAACTCGGTCTTTGGCCTCACCGAGAAACCTTTCATTTGAATAAAGTTAGATTGATATTACATTTAATTACTGTTAGAAATATAAATTCTTTAGTTTGTTGTAAACCAATAAGTAAGGACTTGTATCTAATAAAATATAGATTATAATTTTCATAACCTTATTTTTTTAGTTTAACAATTAAAAATTAAATTATTGGGTAACATTCCATTTGACAAAAAATTAATAGTTCCCGAGAAATTAAAGCTGGTACCAAAAAAATTAATTACAAATTAACAGACTTGTCAACTTGTCACTAGAACATTAAACACCCGTAGAGATAAACAGGTAATAACTATTTTTGCCTTTTCTACGAGAATAACCAGAGTAATCCATGAAGTAATATAAATATAGTATTTATAATATTCAAGGAACATTTTAAATTGCGTTTATAAATTTTGCAAAGTTATTTGGTTGGCATTTGGTGTCAGAAACACAACTAATGTTATTTCATAATTTTTCAACAAAGAGTACCAACTTAAGGTCGTACACTGGCCAGGTGTTTTTGATATATAAGCGACACATCAAAAAAATGAGTCATCTGCCAACAATCAAAATAAATAGAAATCGATGTGTTTGAAAGGGTGAACTGGTAGTTTACTGAGAGGCCAGCACTTTTGAAAAAATGTATTTGTTTATTGATAATGTATTTAATCGATAAATAGAATAGTTGACTTTAAATATTTTAGATACAATTATTGTTGGTTTCCACGTGAATTTAAGTCTATAAATTCAACTACCATTTTCTTATCGTAATGCAATGATTATCGGACACGAATGTGGATCTTGAATTTGTGCTAATAAATGTTCTCATTCTACTTATTTGAAATTGCGTGAGGCATGCAATGCAAATGATGCAAAATCACCTTGATTTCGGATAAAATTCATAAGCGTAACAAACTTAACTTAATAAGTGAACACCATCGAGTATACAATTTGTTTTTTATTGTTTTTAAATTAAAGGCAATTAGGAGATCGTCGTGAAATTTTTAAAAATAATTGCTGCTGTGTTTACAAAATTAGAGTAATTTTCAGTTATCTCTTTTACCTACCGTATAAATAATTACAAAATTTCCTATCAATCAATCAGATAACGAAATAATTATGTCAAAACTTGCTGTGTACTTTGCGCAAGTAAAATGGATTTAG
The DNA here is from genome assembly GCA_949152465.1 of Cantharis flavilabris. Lineage (NCBI taxonomy): Eukaryota > Metazoa > Arthropoda > Insecta > Coleoptera > Cantharidae > Cantharis > Cantharis flavilabris. Next base: position 17,765,491 of record OX424441.1, read on the forward strand.
ATCACCGATAAATTTGTAAAAACGTAATTAATTTTTATATTTCACACTTTACTGCACCGTAGAAAAAAATTAGGTTAATTCCAGCACTTAACCCGAGACAAGGGTAGACCAATTCGAGAGTTAGCAATTTTGAAAATTTTAGTATTTTTTATGGTGTACAACGACCGAAAAAAAAATCTGCATTAAATTTTTTATTTCTCAAAAATATACGGCAAACCCGGTTTATGTGCCGGGGGTTTACATACATATATACCTTTTAATTTGAATGTTGCCAAAAATAACTAGCATAACTTCATTGTACGTTGCAAAAATAATTTTAAAAATATTTACCAACACGACTTTTCCATTTACTATTAGACTTATTCAGTAAAATGATTAATGATTTTGAAAATTATAGAAAGATTTAATCTTAAAAATTTAATAACACTTTCTATGGACATTTAATTACAAAAACGTTATTACTGTACTTATCTATCTTAGAAATGTTTAATTTTTATCAAGAAATTGTGTCGATTTATAAACTGAGTTACACTTCACACAAATTTTTTTTAATTAAGAATTGTTATGGTTTACTAATTATGTGTTAAAATTAACTGCTATAACATAAATAGAACAAAGTTTTCAACATACGTGCAATATTTTTTTGATTAAAGTTTATACTTTTAATGATAATTAAAATTCAATTAACGGCTGTTTTTTAAACAAAAGCTGTTAATTTTACAAAAAATGTTGTAAATATAATGATAGGTTGACTTACATAACAAAAGGTTAGGTATCTAAATTATTGTCAAAAGCTTTAATTCTCTTTCACCTGTTATTATTGAAAAATGTGAAGCTATTAATTTTAGGTTAGGTTATTTGAACTTGAGTTGGCAAATTTAATAGAAAGAAAGCTTTAAAAGTTAAGGTTAAACTTCTAGTGACAGGTACAAATTAAATTTGTCATTTGTCGCCCAACGTTATATAGGTGAACCAAGGGGGGGCGACCACCTTCTGTCGCATCTCAAAATTATCACCTTTGATGTCGCCGGTCTAAAATGAAAAGAATCATTAAACGATGCTATTGTTTTTCGTTGAATTTAACTTCGTCTCTTTCGTGTTCGTTAGAACTACGATACCTGCACTTCGATTTTCACGTGATACTCGTTTTATAAAATCGTTTATCTTTTAATGATACTTTTAGTCTGGAAGATGAGTTTAAGACACACATATATTATGTGTCGGAGCTATCCAGGCAGATAGATAGAGCTTTAGAATTGCCGCAAACTAATTCTAGCCTGGTGAAGGGCCGACCTGCGTGCCTGTCACTTGCCACCGCCTGGCCTCGACCTCAGGACCTACACCGCCCCCAAGCACCCGAGTCTGATGGCTTTTACAATTTAGATCCCATATCTCTAAATTCAAATTGAGATTTATAAATGTGTTCCCAGAGAGCCAAGAACAACAGATTAAACTGCCAATTATCTTAAAATCACGATCACTTTCGGCACAAAATAAATACAGTTTTAAGTACACCTAGTTACCTACATTTGACAATGTTTGGTAATCACTTTTTATCTTACAGTTTTCATTTTAAATATTTGATTTTGATTTAAAAATCCAATTATAAATTCTTCCTAATCCGACCACCAGGGTGCTGTATGATTTTTTCTGATGCTAATCACATTTTTGACAATTCGAAAACTCGTAAACACAGAAGATGAATTCATTCCTGCAGGCGATACCTTTAATGTCGCAATACTCAACAGGGGTGACTTTAATTCGTGACTACCCCTTAGTTGATAGGCATGTGAAGCATTTTATGTGACATCTCCACGCATTCTGACATTCTTGTATTATGGACAGCTATTAAGAATGTAAAACAAGTCGTTATGGTGGTGTTTACAAGTCGTAAAGGAGGCCAGACAATATATTTCTTTTTTGAATGCCTTTACAAAACGTTTTACCGCCGTACCTGCGTTATACCTAATGTAAAATTGTGGTTTAGAACAAAAAAAGTAAGCAACGTGACAATCGATTCAAAATCTAATATTTCGACAAAACTCGTAAAAGCCAATATTTTAGAGATTTTTTCGGCGATGACCTAATTTGCATTAAGATAGGGGTGGGAAAAAACTGTTATCTATGGGATTACAAGCAATTTTTTAATGCCGCCAGAAACAGAAAGAGAGAAATACAATCGCTGCCCCTCTATGTATGTCAGTTAGTGCTTGGTTCATATAGTTTAATTATGTATCGCAAAATTTGTGTATGAATTTAGGGTAGCCACGATAATCTATTGATTCAGTTATACGCGACGGTAACGTTGAAATGAATGAGCTTATTAAACTATTAAAATTTTTAGTACATAGTATGCTTTAAATGGATCACGAATAATTAAATATTCAAAGTTTCTAATTCAGACTTCCTGAGTATCCTCATCAGATACTTTGCCAATCAGGAATTAGGATTAGGACTACAAAATGTTTTTATAACTAGCAAGCAACAGGTGAATTTCTATAATTACAAAAATTGTGGGTACTAAGGCTATTTCAGCAAATAATGCATTTGCAATTATTAATTCCCAACCGGTTTTCTTCGTTAAATACATTGTTGTGGCAAATTTAAAGGTTATAAAACAATAAACTTTAAAATTTTTAAAATCAAGATTTTCAAAATTTGAATAGGATTAATTAAAAGGCAATATCTTATTGGCCTAGTGGCCTATTGGTGAAAGCTTTGTGAACATGCCGAATCACAATATTATCAAATCTCATAAATATAGAATATTATATAAAGCTAGTTTAGCATAGTTGAATGACCTGAAGTTTCTGCGAAACTATAACTACTAATTGAAAAGAATAATATAGGTAGTAGTCTTAAAAAAATATATAAATATATAAAAATTTAAAACCAAAGAAGATAAAAGTAATTTTAAATCGAAATAAATAAATTGCATTTAATGTTCGATACAGATGCTGTTTTAGTTAGGGAGCTGCCAGTTTACAGTTGATAGACTATTCCATGAAATAAATTAAAGAAAAAAGCGGAAAAACACGGTCATGCGCATTAATGCATTTTAACTAAATTGTTTTTTTTTTTGCTCTTAGCACTGGAAGCCAAGGATAATCAATTTAAAATATTTTTGCTTTTGGTACCGAAGGAATTAATCAAAGGAAAATCGATGAAATGTGACAAAACGATAATAACATATGAAGTTTTAGAACTAAGCGGACTTAGTTCATATTGGATGAGATTAGCACGGTCAGTTAGTCTTGAGAATACCATGACTAAGGGATAACAATAAATTTAGATGGCGCTTGCATATTTTTTACCTGCAACGATTGAAACGACCTATTTATAAAATTAGAAATGTTCGAGTTGAACAGCAACAATTTTTTAAGTTTTATTTCATTATTAGTTAAAAATTGCCGTGAAGGAATGCAATCTATATAAGTGTATGCCTACTTTAGAAAAATTAATTGTGTTATGTCATAAAATATAAATTGTTTGCCCTACGGAAAATCAAGGCTCGTTCATGTCTTTCCACCCCTTGTTTCTCAGGATATAGCTCATTTTCTTTTAAGTATTTGCTGTCAGATCAAGGGCGAACCATTACACCCTATCTTTCTTTATTTATTTGTCAATCTATCAAATGTGTTACTGGAACGTTAATGGAAAACAATTTAATTGTTTCCAACAAATTAAATTTTAACTTGTAGGATTTTAACTACGAAAACCGATTAAACGCCTTTATATATTTAAAAATTATAAATTGTTGATCATTAATATTATATCAATTTATTTATTAACTTAAAAATTGATACCTAAGTATACCACTTTTATATTTTAATTAAAAGGTATTAATGCTTATTAATTTACTCCTTTTATCGATCAATCAAAAAACTTATATTGCCATATATCAACAACGGTTTAGGTACATATCAACTTCAAAAAGAGTTTTTCGTTGTTTACAAACTTATAAGATTAATTGGTAAAATATGTTTATCTGTTAGCTTAGACAATTTTTTTTAGTTTAAAACGGTCTTAGTTTTATTATTTAATTCCATAATACAGATATAAATTTATATTATACACATAGTTTTATATGTCAGTAGGTTATCGATTTTCTAAAGCAGCATTTCGTGCAACACTCTGTATACACTATAGGGACATCGGGGAATACAGATCCTATGATAATCTAATAATCCTAATAATTTTACATTGGAATCCCTCTTATTATTCTTTCGTATCTATTTAATTTCAAATTGTAGCTCCCTTCCATCTATTATAGTATTGCTGCAATAAAATTTTCAATTTCACCCCGTTACTCGCTCATTAGTAGGTAAATGTGATTTCGGTGGTATGTGGTAATATTTTATAGAAAATTAAAAAATCTTGGCATTTAATTATTTTAGCACCATATACAGAATAACTAATTATGGCTATTTGAGTTGGAACGACTTAATCTGAATATAATTACTGAGAGTCGATGCTATCGTTAACAGTTACCTTAAAAGCAAAATGACAGAAGTATATTTTCTAAATTCTAAGTTTAAATGTCATTATTATAAGTAGTGATCGCAGTTTTTTAAATTTTGAGGTTATAAAAAATATGACATAAATGTCATATTGGCTGGGAAGGGAAACATAACCATCAACCAAAGTTTGCACTATTTTTGTATTTGGTCAAAAGACGGTAAAACTGAAAAGAAAAGGATTTAACAAAAGTAAATTGGATTTAAAATATGAAAAAAATTAGTCTTAACTTTACTTGTCACAATAAATAATTTTTGAAAAGCTTGCAAAAAGGTCAAATTAATTACACTTAATTTAACTTCATAATAAAATTTAACACAAATGTAGCGACAAAATTCTATTGTAGAGTAACAATACAAAGCAAGACTTAGTCTACTGTTCGTTTACTAGTATCCTGCTAAGCAACTGTGTCCTAATGTATTTAACTTTCTTTGCCGAAAAGCCCACCCATGTTGACTATATCCTTTTACTTATAATGAAGTTTATAAAATACTCAATTATAAAAACAATCAGCATGGAAATTGATGTCATCATATTTCAGCAAGAAACATTGTGAAACTCAAAAATAAAAAATTTGAAAATGTCATTTCGGCTTAAAGCCTAGGTTACAACAATAATTAGTCTCATTATATAGATTTAAAAGCAATTTTATAATTAAGTTTTATTCTTGTGAAAATTATTTTAAAAGATGTCAATAACTTGTAAAAGACATTTAGTGATGAAGTGAGGACCTCTTTCATTATTGAAAAAGTCGTTGTTAAGGCGCTGCCGCATATATGAGATGTACAATAGAGAATGATATTGCAAGATTATACAATCGCTAAAGTTGATGACTGTAACTTTCATGCAAGTTATCTTGATCCCTTTTTAAGTAGTAGCTTGATCTGTAATTTTTCTAAGACATAGTATAACATGATGATTTCTTTTTAATTTTTAATCAATAAATAGATCTTCATGTATGGATCTTTGTTATACGGTTTCAAGTTCGTCATTTTTTAATAGTACGAACAATATAAACGAATTTCACAAAAAATAGATAGGAATGTATGCCTAATTAAAGAAATCATATTATGCTAGTACGCTAGAATGTTAGCTCATATGTTGCACTTGATTCAAGGTACGCTATGTACCTTATCCTCCAGATAAACAAACTTTTCTTTCAAATTTGAAGTATAATTAAACCATACGAACGGATTGTTATAATTGTACAGTAGTAAAGCTGCATTCACAACCATAAAACTAAGGAATAATAATTAACGCTCCCAATTATTACAAGAAAACGAACACAGTGCATAATTTGTAATTGTTGTTTGTAAAGTAGATAGTTTAAATTTTAATTATAAGAAGCTACCACATCTTTAGCTGCATTCACGACTTTGAAATCAGTCTAAATGGACAACAATTTATTGCAAATCAGCCTTCTCTCTATTGTTAATTTTAGTCTTTAATTTTGGGTCTAATATTTTTTCCCTAAATTGAACTAAATCTAAAAAAAAAATTTATTTTTTATTTTTTATTATTTTTACAAAAAAATGTATTGTGATTAATAAATAGATTCCTCGCCATGCAGAATTTTAATATAAACCTTCTAAGATTAAAAAAGTTGAAACCATTCGAAAATGTAATCTTTTAAATCTCAATAGCCTACAGGGTGTAGATTACAGTAAAAACTTCTACTTAAAAATGCTTTTCAGTAAAAGGTGTTAACTTTTACCACTTTATGTAAAGTTAAGTGAGTGAGGGAAGGTAGAAGATATTATATAAAATTTTAGTATAAATCTAAAAATGACGAACGACAATTTTTTTGACTAAATTTTGTAACCATATTTTTCTCTATATTGCTAAATTTAGCTGTGGCACACTGTAGAGCAATTTAACAAATTGCAAAATTATTTTAATAATCTGAGTAGTCCAGCAAAACGATTCTGGTAGTTGATCAATTTCCAACGATTTTCACAAATTGTAGTTCACAAAGGTCAAAGGAGCTGAATTATCAAGTCAAATTGAGGTAAAAATATAGCTATTCAAGAATAATCTAATTATTTTTATGACACTCAAGTTAAAAAGTTAAGTTAGTGAGGACTAAGGACTAATTGAAATAAAAATTTCTTCGGGAATTGTAAATTTTGATTTCAATCCATAACATACCGCCTGGGCTGTATCTATACCTGTGCTGTTAAACTGCAGACTTTCTTCAGCGATTGACTTGGTTTCGGTTTTTCTTGAGTGAAAAAATGTTGATCTCTTTATTATATTTTTTAAGCTTTCTAATTTATTTTTTAGCTTAAATTCTAATTTAAGCGGAATTTAAAGTAGCTGCACAGTATGAGTAGGTAGTCGTGAGTTCATATCCCACATTCAACTGCTCGAAGCTCAATCAGAAATCTCTTAATTAAAGTACTTAGTGTATTTTAGCATTAATCTATCTGAAAAAATCTCGTGACAAACTTCATTCATATATTCGGTAAAATAAAACAGAACTAAGTAATATTTACATATTGATTTTTTTTAATTGGTAATTTTTTAATAATGTAAAACTGTTTAAAATGTAATTTTTAATTTCTAAACTAATTAACTTTTTTATCAACTGAATTTGAACCATGATTTAATAATAAAACGTTTTTTATGTTTGATATATAACATCCTGATTTACAGTCTAGCGCCACCTACAGTGTTTCCTAAGAGCTACCGCAAGTGTCGTTACAACTTGATATTTTAAATCACTTAATTTTTTACTTGTTATTATTAGATTATTTAATGGTTTTATGATTATACAGATATAGCGATAATTATAATTCATTAATTGGCTATAAAACAACAATAAGTTGCTTATTTTTTGTCGGTAACAGTTTTGGGCAAATTTGGAGCAAATTTTATCTTAAGTACAACAAAAAATTTAATCCGAATAAAAGCAATTTTTTGAGCAATTTGGGCAGTTTGATACTGGAATTAGATTGCAATAGCCAGCTTTCGTTGTGTATTAAAATGTTAAGGGTTTAGAATTAGATTGATAAATTTTGAAATCTTTTGTTTAAATGGAATATAAAAAGAATCCATCAAATATGATAAGTAGGATATAAAAATTTTATATGACAGACACTTTAAAATATAATAGGGCGGCTAGTTGTACCCTTAGAAGTTGAATAAGGAATAATATTTAGAAATACATCTGTGGGGTATTAATGTCCTGTCCCTTAAAAAGGGGTACCCGTCACCTTTGCGCGTCACCTACACCGTCCACCTTGTCAATATCCCCCCTTAGATAAACCCGCCTTCAAAATGCGCACGCTGACTAAACATCCCCACTTTGTTTCAGCACTGGACAAGTTGGGCACAAGACATCTCTTCACAAATAGTGCTCCTGAACCTGTTCAACCTAATGTCGCATTTGACATCGCGAGTTTAGTTCTTTACGGATGTCAAGCTTTACCTATACGACTAAAAATTCTTCTGGATCGATTGTTTTCAGTTCTGCAAAAAGAACAAGTTCTTCAAGTGTTACATGGATTTGGATGGACACCGGAAGATTACGCGAGGGGTTATATACTTCAAGTGAGTAATTTTTGTTTTGTTTATTTATATTTTTCCCGAGCGCATCTCATCCTTTTTTGGGAAACCTCTCTCAAGACGTTTTTAAAATTATGGAAGATTTGAGTTGACAATCAAAATTAAATGTCATAGATAAGTGTAACCAATCAAAACGAAGTTATCTCAAAAAGTCCGATGCAATTGGTTTGTTTATTTTTATTTTAACTTGGAGCTGAAATCGACATTGAAATACAACCATGACTTGAAAAATAAAGCAAAAAGTTGTTAATTAAAACAGGATTTTAGTGTTAGTGGTTGAGTTTTGTTTTCTTTATTGGGAACTAAGGTAATTTACCGATACCTAACCATAAGTGCTTTTAATTAAAATTAAAATTGGGTCCCAAAGTTAATTATAGTTTAAAATTGAAAAAAGTGAAGATGAAACAAAATTTGTTTGGATTTTTTTTAAAAAGAAAGTGTGTGATGGGTCAATTTCAATAAGTGCTCGAAGATGTTGCGATCCGTCGGCAGAGACTCTTCGAATTCTATGAATCACAGTAGGTAATAATTAATAAGATGGCGTTTTTACAAAATAGTGGTTTGTGTAACTATCGTATAATTTTAAAAATTAAAAATTAAAGAATTTGGTTAAAAATGCATTCGTATTTTTTTATATTGGCACGAATGTGTTGTAGCCTCTGTCGGTTAGATAGGTTATTAATACTTAAAATATTGAACTAGGTAATTTCGTGCAACTATAATACCTATATGATGCATTTTGGAATTACAGACACTAAAATTATAGACCGTTTTGCATATCATTTTTACGAGACGTAATAATTTCACGGTAGGTATAATTTTTGAAGTAAATGCCGGTTTATTTTAAAATAAACGAATTTTTACTTTACATAATGTTGCATTCGGTTGACTAATCACATAGTTTGTTTACTAATAAATGGCGTTGCGATTAAACGGACCACTTATAAATCTATAATCATCCCAAAGGTCTTGAGTTATTATCTTTAATTTTACTTTCGATCGTCTCTTCGATATTAAAAAAACAATTGTTGTCAAATATTTACCTCAAATATAGGTAAACGACCCCACTGTTGAGTATAGCAGGTTATTTTGCCAAACACGAACCATCATAGCTCACCAAATGAGTAAATACCCGACAAAACTTAATTTATACCTACGCATTTTGCCATTTTTTTTCTCATTCTAACAAAAAAACAAAACAAACGCAAAACTCATACGGTTAATTTAAAATAAGCCCATACCCATTTATATTATATCGAAATATACCCATATATCATACATGGTATGTGTATTATAGTATACATATATACTATGTATGTACTATTTTAGATATATACTTATATCTACTATAACAGTAATAGCTAATAACAAATAAAATTTAAAAATAAATTCATAATACTTTGCAATTAGCTTCCTGCTTCTTTTTTTAAATAATAACAAAAGTATAACAAAAACAACATTGTTTTATTTCTGTTTTGACTTTGACCTTTTGTCAATTCTCCATACTTATGCAAATATGAAACTAATTTTGAATACAGAATATTCGCTCGGTAATTCATCCAGCGATCACACCAAACCATTACTGCGGTTAACCACAATTTAAATTATTTCTAACCTAACTTTTTATAATTTACTAATTAAATTTAAGTTTCACAAAATAAACTTTTTGAACGACAAATTTTTAAATTTGAAGCCGCAGTAATGTAAAGCCATAAACTTTTTAAAAGTTTGCTTGAGGTATAGCATATTATAAAGTAATTAACGTCAAACATTTATTTGATAAATGTTGAGTCGAATTACTTATTAAAACAAAACTGTTAATTGATTTTTGTATTCGTTTAAGATTTAAAAAATCCTTAGTTCAAGAAATTCGAAACTAGAATTCAAACTTCGTTTACATTGATTAAAAAATATTTTCGATTTAGCACTCCCAACAAAATAAATTAAATTCTATAAAATAAACTTTTTATAATAAACAAAGTTATCGCAAATAATAAAAATTGCGTCAAGGTACAATCAATAAATTGCAAGTTAATACGCCATTATCGTATATTGAAACAAAACACTTGAAGCTCGTTCTATACTTGTGCTAATGGCTGATCCTGTTACCTCATGTAGTAATACAACACATTGAAAACAAAACCACATATCTCTGTAGAAAATTTAAAATCTATCAGCAAACTTTTCATACTTTGATTTATTTTTATTCATATTTTTGAAATTTTTAGGTTAATGTTAATATTGTTTTTCAGGAAGCACACGGCAGTACACTGGATAAATGGAGTATATGTAGCCCGGAAGAAGAACCCTTAGTTCTTCAACAATTTTTGAGATTTGGGGAAACTCGCGCCATTACGCAGCAACTACTCTTAGCTCAGCAAGCCCTTCAGGAACCGACATTAGAGCGCCTCGGTCAACGAACCCATAATTCTCGTCGGGCGATGTCTCCAAATCGTCGACCTTCTCCTCCAACGTTTTCATCTGCAGCTTTTCATCCATCTTGGTTACCCACAATGTCTCCTCATCAAAAACAGTCTTTCAACTTTTTAAAAATGCCCTCACTTATGGATCCTGTGATTTCTACAGCGGCATCAAAAATGTCATACAACAGTAACCCAATTAGTTCCTCATCTCCACTCAATCGACTGCAAAATATGCAACCCTTCGATTTTAGAAAACTCGGATCCGGAATGTCCGGGTTTTGTAGTCAATCAAACGCCGATTTATCAGCACTTAGACGAAAAATATCAGAAAGTGAAACACCGGGTAGCCTCAATTTAAGTATCAGTGCATCGTCGTTACCTATGTGCCCACCACCTTTACCAAATTCATCACTACCAGTATCTTTAAATCATTCTGCGGCAGCAATGGCTGCTGCCGTCTCGGCAAACTCCCTAGCGGCAGCTAGTCTGGTAGCATCATCCTTCAATAATCTAATGTCAACTGGATTAACGACAGGAAGCAAATGTTCAAATGCGTCAAATTTAATAAGTGCAGGTGGTAGTGATTTAGGATCCGAAGATGACGATAACGATAACTCTCACAGTGCTTTGAACTTAAGCCGCGATAAAGACAATATGAAAAGTATGCGTCAACCGCGAATGTTATCGGGTAGAAAACCTATCACACCAACAAAAAGGCAATGGGGTTCACCTGGATTACCCTTAAATTTAGGTACGCAATTTATTAATCCGGCGACGGGGAAGAAACGAGTGCAGTGCAATGTGTGTTTAAAAACATTTTGCGACAAAGGTGCATTAAAAATACATTTTTCTGCCGTTCATTTACGAGAAATGCATAAATGTACCGTGGAAGGTTGTAATATGATGTTTAGTTCACGAAGATCTCGCAATCGGCATAGTGCAAATCCCAATCCTAAGTTACATTCTCCACACCTGCGCAGAAAAATATCTCCACATGACGGCAGAAGTGCACAACCTCATCCGATTATGTTATCTTCACCGCCGGGATTACCATTACCACCAACAGCATTAAATAGTTTAAATCCATTTGGACCGTTTCCAATTCTTACGCCTCCACCAGATATTCGGCATCATTCGGCTTTGGCTAATTTAGATTTTAAACAAAGTTTAGATCTAAGTATGCACAAATCTGACAACGACGAAAGAGACGATAGAAGACATTTATCTTCTGAAGTTTCGGGAATGGCGCTAACTTCGACAAGCAGTAGCACCCACGAAGACGACGACGATTACGATGACGATGGAATCGTTGTGGTAGGTGGAGACGAAGAAGAAGATACGGAGAGAATAGATAATTCTAATGGTATATCTGATATTCCAGAAGATTTTAGTATGTCGTCGAAGCGATTTAAAATGTCTGTGTCCGACGTTGAAGAAGACATAGGTAGTAATGCAGATAGTAACGAAGATTCCGTTAGCGTAGTTGATACTCATAGTTTAAAAGATGAACTAAATTTATGTACTAATAAAAGAAAGCGTAAAAGTCAAAATCCAACAAAGTGTTCTATTCCTGTGATGAATGATTGTGGTAGTGATGGAGAATCATCTGATGATGCTTTTTCCGATCGCGCGTTAGATAAGCAGCAAAATGAAAGAAACAATAGTTTATTGAAAAATTTATCGGATAAAAGTCCTAGTATAAAATATAATAACGACAGTGATCAAAATGACGTACCTTTAAATTTAGGAAAAAGCATATCAGACGTAAATGCTAACGAATCTGAAAATGGCGTTTACAATGAAATAAAAACTAGTTTAGCTCCGTTATTTCCTACCGAAAAATTAAAAAAAGAAAAGCATTTTCATGAGACGGAAAGTACTGAAGACAACGATCGTCCGGCGAGTACAGTAGAAAGTAATCGAAGCGACGAATCTTTTGATTCTTCCAATGCACTTAGACATTTAGAAAGTTTGTCGCATGGTAATTTTGGTGATTTGATGGCCCAAGGTCTTCATTTAGGATTGGGAGTTACAAATTCACATTTAGCTCCGTTGGGTTTTATGATGGCTGGAGGTCCACCTAGTCCGGCACGTTCGCAAGCGTCTTCTGGCGGTAGTTCCAACGAACGAGATTCGCCAGATGAAAACAGTCAAAATCAGTTGTTTGGCCTATACGATAATGGTCAATTTATTAGTACAATGGATGTTCCTATCGATAAAGATAATCCACGGCGTTGTGCAGCATGTGGAAAAATCTTTCAGAATCATTTTGGAGTTAAAACTCACTACCAAAATGTGCACTTAAAGTTAATGCACAAGTGCAATGTGGATGGATGTAACGCAGCTTTTCCATCAAAACGAAGTCGAGACCGTCATAGCGCTAATTTAAATCTACACAGGAAGTTACTGTCTACGTCAACAGATAAAACATCGGGACTTTTAGAAAAATCTCCATTTTCGTCACTCGCTAATGGTCCGTCATTACAAAGCGATTTTTTCGCCCGTCTCTATGCAGAAGAAGCGTTAAAATCTCATCAATTGTCGGCCTCTCCGACAAATTTAAATCAATTAATGTTAAATGGTGATAGAATTCCTCCTCCACCATTTTTATTGCCTCCGCTTGGAGGCCTTCCATTTCCGTTGAGTAGCTTTAGTCACTTTTCACATTTAAATGGATCATCGATTTTAAACAAAAAAGATCGTTCATCAGCTTCTAATTCACCGACGCCGGCGTCGCCTCCTCCGAACAGTTCATCACCTGATCCCAAGCAATTAGTTCATTGCGTGGACGAAGATCTCCCGTCTTTGGATAAAGATGGAAATTTACCCTGTCGATTGTGCAAAACAAATTTTCGAAGCGCGGCTCAATTAAAAGAACACTGTGAATCGAACCATTTGTTAGACATGTTTAAGTGTAATGTAATTGGTTGCCCCAAAGTATTTATGTCAAGAACAAAAAGGAACTTACATTCTGATAATGAATCCTCACATGTAAATTTTTTTAAAAAGAAAGTTAATCTATCGTGACCATTTCACAATAGAGGTATGCTTAGTACTGTACCTTTCTGGTGGTGAATTTAAAAACAAATAACAAATAGAAGCTGTGCGCGTGTTAAGTGGTAATTGTTTAATTTAAAGCCAGTTTTATTATTTATTGTATAAAAAAATTTTATTTTGTAAAATTATTATTTCTCTTGTTTGAGAAAACCAGTCAATAATACTCATTAGTTAATTAATTATTGGTATAAGTTATCCAAAATTAATTAATGTATTTTTTTTTGTAATAATCGAAAGACGCTAAAAATGTATAGGAGACAATTTTAATAATTCTCTAGAAAGATGTTGCTATTATCTATCATAAAATGTTAAGTGTGTTTAGGTAATTTGCAAAAGTATTCAGTGATAATTTGTATTACAATAATAGAAAAATGTATATTTAAATGTGCAATAACTTGTATATACTACGGCTATATCTGTAAATGTATAATAGATGTATATATTTACTATTACTGTTATTAGGAAAAAATTACAGAGGTATTCTAAAAAAATTATTATTCTAGAAGTGTCCTCAATGTATACGATTATAAAAGTGAGTACTTTAAGCTATATATCATGATATATAATATATAATATGTATATACATAGTAGGTACATATTATAATTATATTATTATAGGTATCTGTAAGTTATGTGTTCCTCTTTTTAAGCAATATGTTTTTACAAAATGTAATTAATTCTAAAATATTTGTTTTTTGCTGTTATACATTATATTAATGATATAAATACAGCACCTATAAACTACCTACCTATAATGTTATACTTCTTTAATAAGTCGAAACTGTAAACAGTACCTTCTAAATGTTATTTATTAATGATGTAATATCATTGTGTACATTGACCAATATACCTCTGGGCTTAATTAAACTATAACTGTCATTTGTATTTTTATTCCAGTACATAACCTCAATTATCTTATCATACAAAGCAAAATTCTTATCATGACATCTTTCAAAATTGGCCTCAAATCCCATACTAGAATAATTAAATATACCCTCATTAATTAGTCATCTCAAAAGGAAAAACTAGAATATCTTGGTTTGCAAAAATTTAATTTTTTTGCTGCAGATAAAATTGATCTATTATTGGCTCCTGCATACATTCAAAAAGTGATTTTATAGAAACTGTATTTTTAACTAACTTCATGATTAAAAAGAATTTTAACTCCAAAGAAATTAATTTGCAATCATTTTCTTAACAATTACTACGATGTAGTTATCTTACACAATACAACTCGTCGGAGTTTTAAAGTTATAATGGGGAAAAAACAGTTTATAATCAAAAAATTGTTATTGCAAATCTGCAGCAACTTCAAGCATATTTAATGTAAATGGATCCAGATTCATATCTTTTTTACCAGGTATGAAATTGTTATCCTTATTAGAAAAAGCAATAACTTACGTTAGTTTCTTTCAGTGACATCGAAAATCTGTCGAAGAAGATATTTCGAGATATTCCTAAGATTCCTAAGATATTCGTCTGCCAAAATCATTTAGCTGTATCGGAACGATTTTGGTCTAGAATGCTAGAGCCAAGAGAGTTCCTAAAACAAAATTATTCGGAATATATAAAAGATTTACTTAAAAATAAGGAACTTTTATATTAAACGGCATTTTTGTATCACTAAAGATTGGTTTATACAGAATGCTAAAGTGACACAATGCACTGTTCAATATTCTCATTGACTTGCCTTTCGTACCAGAGCAATTAGTAATGCAAATCGTCAGGGTTGCGTCACGTTGGCGTACTGCATAAACCAATTTTAATCCGGTATACTTGCGACATAGCAATTCAACACTCTAACTGCTATCCTACCACCTTGCTTTTAGTTTTCACTTCTTTATTTTAGTTTTAATATTACACGTCCTGTTTCATTCGATGTTTGTATAGTCATTATCATTATCATGTTTACCTACATCGGCCGACTGGGAACCGGGTAACCGCGGTTCAAATCCTGGTCGCGTCGGATACACTGCTGTGATCTAAATCCCAAGGTAGATCTGTGGGCTGTGGGGAAGGCAATGGGAAACCATCCCATTAATTAAATTTCCTAGTACGTCATCTTGGCTTCAGCCAATTTTGATTGCCAACGCTCATTGAAGACACAGCATAGTTAAGAAGAAGAAGATAATCATTATACCCCACTATTTAAATAAAAAAAAGGTTTTATTTTGTCTTTTGTAAGAATTTAAGCCCAAATTTAAAAATGAAAATTTAATTCTTCTAGATGCAAAAATTAAAGATCAAGCGGTTCTCTCTCTCTCTCTCTCTCTGCTTGCTTTGAAGCAACAAAATATATCACAATTTTCTGATCGTTTAAAGCTTTAAAGGAAATAAATCCTCATATGGCCTTATTTATTTCAAAGCATTCTGGTTTCATTTCATAACTAAATTATTCATTGCGTACAAGTCCAATATAAAAATATTCAAGTTCAAAAATGTCTTCAATTGACTTTTCAATGAGATTCCATTTGGAAAGATTGTTAAATATTAAATTAGAAGACTCGTCTTTCAGACAAATTTCCTTACCCAAACGGTTTGGTCGTTTGGGCATTAGACAAACGGCAGAACTAGCTCTTTCAGCTTTTATTTATTCTGCTTATCAGGAATTCCTAATATAATAAAAATATATTCATGCCCCTCTTATATTTTCAATCTTATAATAAAAAATCACTTTCACGACATTTACTTCTCAATAACAAGCATAAATCGATCAAATAGATTTTTCTCGAGAACTTTTCTCTTTAGGCGTAGAGAAGCGCGCCCCACTGGTTGAAAAGTCCTGCTGTATATTGTACAGAGACACTCATTAATTGTATCCTTAGTCTATCCTTAACAAATTTTAAGGTCTCTTATTAAAAAGAAACAGTTATGGTTTGGCAGACAATATGTCCTTTAGAAGTTTTGCCATCTGAAGCAGGTTCTTAGGCAAAATGAAATCTACTTATCTCAAAACTAACATAGTCTTCTTTATTAAATAATGCTACAGATATTAATCGTACATGTATTTTAGCTCCGGGACTAGGCCAGGGCCAGATTAACCATAAGGCTGGTTACTCAATAGCCTAGGCCCGGCTTAATTGGGGGCCCTTAAATATGGTCCCCGCTTTTTTTCAGCATTAAAAAAACCAAATGAATAAAATAAAAGTTTTAAAAACAAAAATTTTATTGAAATAAATTCCCGCCACCTTCTTTTTTTAGCTGTTTAGACCACCTTACAGAAGGTGGGCCCTGAAAATGTCATATCCTAAAGCCCAAGTGAGAGCTAATCCGGCCGTGGACTAGGCTCGAGGCAGATCCTTCTTCTCACCTAGGCACGTTATGAGACAAAAATTCTTTACTGATTTGCGTAAGTCTTAGAATTGGATCTAGTTTGTGCCATGGAGATCCTTGTATTTGTGGCGTATTAGTAAGGTGACCATTCGTACTGGTTTTACCCGGACAGTACTGGTTTTTGAACCCTTGTCCTGGTTAGTAAAGACAGTTAACCAGGACACAAAAATTTACTGATGTGATTATTGTTCTAGTGATGTATCGAAAGAAAGGTGAAAACCTAAGAAAACAAAAAGCTCTCCGTTTTTCCATGTACTGATTTTACATTTCATAAAAATGGTCACCTTACGTATTAGTCGATCAGTTTGGTCATCACTAAGGAACGGATTAATATGTAATTAAAAAAACAAAATATGTACATATCTATGTATTTATTTTAGACAAATATTTATTTAAAATTGTAGAATATGTAAAATTAAAAAAATCCATTAGGTATTTGTTTAATCTTTGAAACTTTGAAACATGAATTTTTAAATTCTCAAATAAAAAATAACGCCGATTTGGCTTTAAAATCGATTTATATCGGCTGAAAGAACGTTCCACATCGACCGATGTGACTGGAGCATCTTTGAATGCCTTGATTTTTTTTGAGTTTCATTCGATTTCCAAATTTTCGGAAACTTCTTTCCCATTGTGTATGTCTATACACTCATCGAGTCATTAAAAAATTAAAAAACCATTCAAAAGGAATGGTTTCGAAGATGAATGGGAACACAACTTTCCAATAATTGAAAATAATAAATAATAATGTAAAAATTGTAAGAATACACTGAAAAAAAATGGTTTATCATATTGATGAAAAATTCATCATTTTTACACCGATGAACAAAACTCATCATATTGATGAAGAAATTCATAAATACATTGATTTTGTTCATCAATACTATGACTTTTTAAAATATGATGAATTTTGTTTTTCGATGTAATCAGTCATCGGTCTTATCATCTATATGATAAACCAATTTTTTCAGTGTATCTTACTATTTTTACGAAATATGTAACAAAATATGTGAAAACATGTAAATATGTAAATATATGTAATTTTACAGAAATATGTAAAAATATGTAAAATAAAATTGGCTTAAATCAATTCAAAATGTCTCGGAAAGTCTAATACTGGTTAATAAATGGTGTTATCTAGCTTAGAAAAAAATATGTATTTACATATAAATCCGTTCCTTAGTCATCACGGACTTTCGTGCTCGAGCAGTGCAGGTAGGTTATGCAAACGTGCAACCCTTAACGAAATTATTAGACGCTCTTTTGCACCTGCAAACATTTCTAGCATCTTAGGACCACTGAATTTCACGAAATTATGGTAAGAGACCAGATGGGCTGACCTTGGTACTGTGGCACCAAGGAAGAGTTTGGCAGCGACCAAAGCGTAAACTTTGAAGCATAATAAATAAATCGATAAAAGATCATTATGATTTCTTAGCTTTTGTTGTAGAGACCTTGGACCCTTGGAGTAGCGAAGCAAAAGCTTTGATCAGTTGGATCGGTCGTCTTCTTATCGATGTATCGAAGGATAAACGCGCCAAAAGTTTCAAAGAATTAGTTTGTGCATCTACCGTTAAAATTCCGCTTCGGTGGTGGGGTCGATGCCTACAGAAGCATTTATGGATGAATTTTTTCTGTTATAACTTGTTATTTCTGTTATTGTTGTTAATTTAAATATTATTGTAAATCACATGCTCATATGCAAAAGAAATGTGAGATGGCCGAAAAAACGGTGAGGCGACCAATTAGCTGAAGTATGAAGTTGGAACAAGCCATCTATGGCTTAATTCTTGCAGTTGATGATGATGATGATGATTATGATGATCGTAAACCACAAAAGCATTTTTATTTTGATTTTACTTAATATAAATATTCACTGTGTTTATTTTAATACTTTTTGTTTATCAATACACTTATTAATATAATATTAACTATAATTACAAAAATGTTCAAAAATTTTTATTTTTTTACTTAAACAATTGTTTACAACTTCTTGCTTATTTTTTAATTAATTGCAACTGATAATCATTAATAAACATGAAATAGTAGCATATTGCATTATCGAGAATGTTTTAACTTTTTTAACGTTTTTTGTAGAAGTTTCGCAATTTTCATGCCCTATCCTTTAATGTCCAAATATTTCTAGCCCCACCTTATCACAAAATACCATACTGTGTTTTTCTGATTAAAAATTCTGTCTCTTAAAATTTTAGCATTTTAGCGATTCGTTAAAATCCAAAATACTTAAACATCAACTGATTACCGTAATCTTCTAATTGTCAATACAGAAAATGAATACTGTCAAAGATCTAGATCAATTTCAACCATTAAACCGTTACG
Source organism: Cantharis flavilabris (assembly GCA_949152465.1). Classification (NCBI taxonomy): domain Eukaryota; kingdom Metazoa; phylum Arthropoda; class Insecta; order Coleoptera; family Cantharidae; genus Cantharis; species Cantharis flavilabris. The sequence goes on from OX424441.1 coordinate 17,784,729, forward strand.
GTCACTGGCAAGGACGTAGGAAGGGGAGCCGTTTGTTTCGACGCGAACGTTTTGACGCGGCACGTTTCGACTCCGGTACGTTTCCACTCCGGCACGTTTCGACGCCGGCACGTTTCTACACCAAACTTGAAAAAGTGCGCATATTCTCGCGCAGATATGCATCGGTTATTTAGTTTAGTGTTAGTTTATGTCTTTTCTTTAGGTTAGAAAAGGTCTAAGATATTTTTTAGTAAAACCAAAAATATTTTTTTATATAAGTATTTAAAAAAAAACAAAAAATATTTAACAAATTAAATTAAAAATATTGAACAAATTAAAATAAATACATAACTGCATTTGAAAATTGCGCGAGATTCCTTTTAAATAATCGATAAGATCACGGTTGGAGTAATCATTTACAAGTTTTTGTAATCTGTTGTCTGCGCTTATAAACTTTTTCCGCTTAGATGGTGGTTCGTGGCCTGCAATCGGTTGTTCAAAAAAAATATCTCTTCCATATTGAATTTTTTTTAACGTTTTAATAAATTTCCAAAAAATTGGATTATCCATAGCCAATTCAATTTGCAACCTTCTGTGGGCTGCTTCTGCGTGATTGTTGGTTATATCTACGTTATTTAGAACACGATCATAAACAGACCACATCTGTGGTGGAAATACTGTTGGAAGTCTACCATTTCCTCGACGATTTGGCCTGCTTAAATAATTATTTTCTAACCAGTGCAAAATTTCTTGCAGTTCCACCGGCAATATAACTGCTAGTCGCTCGATAGCTATTTCTAAATCCACAATTGGAACAAAAGCAAGAGCCGTTATCATACGAGCTGATGTTGCAAAATTCGTCTCGCTGTTATAACGGCTTAACAAATGATGGTTTCCAGGCTGTTTTTTTATATTTTTTGTTAAATGAAAAAGGCAGCTAAGAATTTCGGCATTCGGAAATCACATTTGAAAGCGTTTATAGCAGCAAGTTCATAATCACAAGAAATTTTTTCTGAATTTAAGCCAGGATCTAAACTTTTAAGTTCATTTATCATTTTTGAATACGACGAAGTTTTCTTGTTCTGTAATAGTACATAAACTGTTGAATGTACACCACCGAATCGCTGGGCCATAATAATATAAATTTGGTGAAATAACTGTGGTGCCGATGTGAAGGTATAGTACAAACCAAATAAATTTGCCGGTGAGTCATTGTTTAAAATGGTTTTCATTTTTGTTTATAACCTGCAACACTTTGACAGTCACCTTTACATTGTTTCAAATTGTGGTGAAAAAAGAAAGCTATAATAAAATAAAAAGAAAAATGCATTTCCAGCTTAATTCATATCATTTTAAACAATGACGCACCGGCAAATTTATTTGGTTTGTAATATACCATCGACAAACCAATGATTAGATTCTCTAAGGATATGAAAGATATAAACATAAGTTACAAGTTAAATTGCAGCACATTAGTTATTACCGTTAAACTTTGTTGTCGCCCAAAAATTAAGATTCTATCTGGCACTGGTCCACTGTCGTAAAGTAAAAATTTTTTCTTTCGACTATAGTAACAATGCAACAAAAACCGTCATCAAAACGTTCGGCGTCGAAACGTTCGGCGTCAAAACGGTCTGCGTCCTAACAGTCGCGTTGAAACGTGCGCGTCAAAACGAACTAGACTCCGTAGGAAGGCAAAGCTGGACCCTGGTGCAAGCGGGCTGGACTCTATAGATTGAATGAGTTTGAAATTGTGTCGAAGGGGCCGCCGAGCCTCCTTTGGACACCACTAGAGCACCACCTGTTGCTACGTCCCTGGTCATTGGGTTGTCCAAAATTTTAAATATTTTTAAAGAAAAAATTTTGTTTATTCTGTATTGCGTCTTATAAGTTATGACTAGAGCTGGGAATTATAAACACTGGGAACCCGATATCTTGTATGCGGCAAACAGTATAATATGCATAAATACGAGATAAGAAATTAAGAAATTGTATGCCTCATACTGGATATCGGGTGCATATAATTCCCAGCTCTAATAGTTATGACTAGTTATGACTCTAGTTATGACTAGAGCTGGGAATTATATGCACTGGGAACCCAATATCTTGTATGCGGCAAACAGTATAATAGGCATAAATACGAGATAAGAAATTAAGAAATTGTATGCCGCATGCTGGATATCGGGTTCCCAGTGCATATAATTCCCAGCTCTAGTTATGACATATCTCTTTAATTTTACGATTTGTTTTTCAAGGTTACTTCAAATTGCAAAATAAAAAATAACTTTTTCAGAACTATGCTATCTTGAGAATACATCCCTAAATTTTTGTTAAAGTAAGTATCTCAAATATTAAAATATTATGGATATTTTTGTAAATAAAGTCAAATTGTGCAGTTTTATTTTGATTTAAGTTTTCTACTACAGTAGAATCCGCTTAATGTGATCACTTCGGGCCAAGGTCATTTTAATAATATTAACTGATAACTGATAACAATTAGCGAAATTTAGAGAAAGGCGAATTTTAGAAGACTTGGATTAGAACAAGATAAAAGAAAAAAAAGAAAGAAAAAGTGGCCGGTTTCCAAAAAAAATGATCACAATAACCGACTGATAACATTATCCGAGATCACATTAAGCGGATTCTACTGTATATTCAATTCGAATTCAAAAAAACTTTGTGGATGATAAAGAACAGTCTTCAAAGTATGTCCAGCAAAAGTTTTGCAACAAAATATCAAAAAACTGACAAATTATAACTGATTTTGTGCAGAGGATCCAGAGGACCCCATGTGACGGTTTTTGGACGTATATGACCTCAACAGGTTAAATGTGTTGCTCACAGTTGATTGATCAAGTCAGTCGACTTAGTTATTCTAAAGATAAGATACCGTTACCATCAAATTTCACTATAATATAATTCACATATACAATATACAGAGGCGGCAGAAATAAGGCAGGCGATAAGGCGTTGCCTTCCAAAACAGAGTATTAAATTATTATTATAATTGCCAACTAGAAATAATGTTTTTAATAATAAATTATCAGTATGAAACTGAAAACTCAACCTCCCCAAAATGCAAGTTAAAGAGCGTTTTTACGTTCTTTTTGCTAATTTTTTGCCTTAGCTTGAATATTTTGTTTTTACTGTGACATACATATTATATTGTGATAACTTAAAAACATTTTAGTTCTAAAAAGTTTGTGTGCATTTTTGGATTTTTTAAAATATTGATATGGTATATGAATATAACTCGTTCGCGAGTTACAATAGTAAGGGTTGTGGTTTGATATCAAGCCATAACCCTCACTTTCAAATGGCGGTTAAGTTTCCTGTGTTCTAAAGTCCTGGTCTAAAGCCAAACTGTTCGTTGCTTTTATATATTTCATACTTCGCGATTATATTATTATTGTGTATTATTTTCAGACAAACCTTTTGAACCTGACTCGTTAAGCTTATTAGTCACATTCTCTAGAACAGTGGTGCCCAACCTTTAACCTGGCTTGAGACAATTAAGTATTTAAAATTGTTTGGCGAGCCACTTAATAATAATTATATATATAAATTGCTTTTAATATTTCAATTTAAGCGTAAAGGTAAAAATAATTCTTTAGATATTTCATGCCCGAGTTGATAAAATGAGCTATATCAACATCTTTGGATATTTTGCCAGTTTTATATAACATTTTATATATTATGTGGACCAATACAATCTTGCAACTTTTATAACGAAATCTTCACGAAATTCTTTGTTTTACATTAAAGTAGGTTTATAATCAAAGTTAAGAGAAACTCTTCTTGAGCAGTAAAAAGGAGTATAAGACTATAAGAACAAATAAAGGAATTCGTGAGTTACGAATTTTAATAAATTAAATGTTACTATGTTATCTTTTCTGTTTTTTTTTTTTGAAGATTTGGTTATAATGTCGAATAGTGAAATCAAATTTCCCACTAAGAACCTTTTTTCCTAAGCATAGTATGGTGGCCACTATACTGTATCGTCTAATACCAGGAGCCCTAGGTTATGTAAAAAATACTCTACTGACAACTCTCAACATTACTAACCTAGTCATAATACTTTTTTGGTATCGAAGAATGAACTTGAGAATAACTGATGAATCAAAAGAATCACAAGCAAGCACACACATAATTAAACACAAGAATGGTTTTGATGTTTATAATTTGTCAATCTTATTGTTACATTTGTCTGTTTCGACTTTATAGTTAATTCTGCTATGTTGTAGCTTACTATGTAAATATTCTGTCATTTTTTGTCGGGAAAATCACATAGTATATATGTAAAGTTTCTATAATTAATAGTCAAAATACATAATTCACTTATCAAAGAAGTTCATAATTATCAGATATTTGCATACTAAAGTGTCCTATAATTATCTAAGATTATTTTGAAATTTTTAAAATTTCTATGAATTTTTTGAAATTTTCTAAGATTCTAAAACTCTTTGAGATTTTCTGGAATTTCATCGAATAACTTCAGATTTCTCTTCACTAGTACACCAGAGTTTTTTAATGTTTGCTCTTAACTGAAAATGAAAAAAAATTGTTAATTCTTATTGTGACTGTATATTTTGTAATCGAGGTTATAAATAATAATGAAATGGTTTATTGTTTATGCAAAGGAAATGCTGCGAAGAGAATACGAACCTGTGCGGGTTAAACCCAACGGATTACAAGTCCATTCCTTAACCGCTCGGACACCAAAGTTCTTTTTGCTTGATTTTTAAATTATTAAATTTTTTAACAATAAATTTTTTCTAAATAATATTGATTCGTTGTGTCGATATAAGAATTATTGTTGTAAAAATGTATACTATTATAAGTTAAAAAAACACAATTATGATTGAAAAGAGCAAAAACTTTCAAATATTTAAGTTTTGTTAATTTAAGTGGCGCAAAGGCGTTACTCATTATGGAGAGGTGGGGATTGTAAAATACTGTGCAATATTTGTAAATGGAAATAAACGTGGCGAGGCATAACATTTAAATTTTGGGATTCAATAAGCTCGATCCGATTTGTTTTACATTGAATTATTCATTTTCATCTAGACGACAAACCATGGAAAAGAAAAAATACCTGACCTGAGCAATATTTGATACCTTTTTTACCATTAAAGCACAACACTTTCTTGTGGTATTTGAATGGATAAATATAAAATCAAACTAAAACTGAAAGCAAAACTCGTGAAGAAAAGTTTCCTTTTGGATGCTTCGTTCATAAATTTTCTTTAGTGTTGGTAAAAATTCAAAGACTTACGTTTCAATTGTTGAAAACTCTGGAATTTTCCTGATCAGCTTAAAGAAGGAGTTTGAACCAATGTGATCACACTACACTACTCACTACGTATTATTTCACAAAAACGTCTTTCCACGTCATCCACCGACTGTAAAACAAAAATTTAATTTGAAGCTATTGCACCAACAAGAACCTAAATAACTTACGATTTTATTGAATATTCTAGAACTAAAATGTCCATTGTACTGTGACGAATTTGAATTGTATCACCGACTTAAAAGTTCCAAAATCGGCGCAACTTTAAAAAAAGTCTTTTTTTTTATATTTTCTGTAAAATATTATTATATTAAAATTTAAAACATAATAGTTTCATTATTATTCTTCAAAGAAGTCGAAGCTTGACAGAAATCAAACGACTAGTTTATTTCTCACGTTAGAGCTGGCAAAACGATAAGCTAAAAAACATGAAGTGTCTAAAAATGGCTCTTGAAAGTTAGTCAAAATTACAAAACGGAAATAATCAAACCGATCGAGCATTTCCGAAATTAACAAAAAATTGCAAACAAAATTGAAAATTTCCACTGTTGTAAAATTTTATCTGCGCATAAAAATGTTACTCAAATTTCCACTGAAATAGAATACTTACCGAACAGGATTTCACAGTTAATATTTTTCTAAATTTTCGTTATACGATGTTACTTCTTTGACCTCAAACAAACAAATGAGTCCAAGCGTTGTAATTTGTAATATCGCCTTTTTTTGTTTCCTAAAAGTTGGTCACGTTGATAAGTTTTTAACATAATAATTTGTACATGTAACAAACGATGTGTCACCTACGTATATATCCGTAAAAATATTTATAAATTATTTTAAAGCCAATCAAATAGTATTAACTACTAAGTCACTCAAGACGCAAGTGTTTTTAGTTTTTCGACTAATTTTTATTATCTTTTCCGCTGGTTTCATTGCTTTTGTTTGTATCTGCTCCCCCTTTTTTTAACTTTTCATCACTGCTGAGATCACATTCTGATATCTGGCAGTGAGATTTTTTCTGCAGATAGTTGATTTAGTGCACAGGAGATTGTAAATTAATTGTGCTATGGTTTGGATTCCAGTTTAAGCTGAAAGTAATAGGTAATTGTTTATACTTAGTAAGTAACAATTTTCAATAACAATATTGTCTTCTGCATTTTTTATTCAAATTTTTAAGTTATATCAGTGGATTTTTTTATTTGTCTATTCCAAATTAAAATTTTTAACAGGTTTTTTGACTGCATAGGCTTGCAGCCTAGGTAGCTTTGCTCGTAAGTACGGCCCTGGAGGCGCCTTTATTTTTGTGTAATCTTTCTTTCTTTAGCTTTCATGTCTTTAAAAAGTAACATTTTACGCCCCTCGACGTAAAATTTTTGCCGAAAATAAATTGAGGCGTCCTCATTTTAGTGACCTTTTTTTTATTTTTTAGGAAAGGAGTTTCCACGTTAGTCACGCCATATTGTACAACACAAAGATGGAGATGCGAAAGAGGGAGTTGATGTTGGTGGTGCAGAATGGTTTGGAAAATGAAATCCGTAGTAGACTTATGTTAGCATGTAAAAAGCAATATAATTCTATATTCAATCAAAAGAGAAAGTCTCATATTAAAAAGTTTGCTGTATTATTGGGTAGAATGGAAGATAGAGAAAACGTTAAGAATAATAATAGAATAATTAATTATACAAACTTGGTTATACCGAGTTATGCAATGTCAGCACTTGCACTGAGCCCAAAGTTTGGTTTGCCGATAGATAAGATTCCGATACTACCTATAATAAAAGACTTGGAAGGTTGCTTGCAGGGAATTGGGGGAGAGGAGGATTTTGTGAATAGTTTGAGAGCTAAGTGTACTAATGTTATTACTAATTACAGAAATAGAGAAACAAATGAAAGAAGAAAAAAGAGATTCTATACGTACATACTTAAAAATTACAAAAGTACTGAAAAATGGCTAAAGGAGCATCCGGAAATAATAGTTTCCAAATCCGATAAAGGCGGTAGTTCTATCATTATGTACCTACAAGAATATAAGACCGAGTTGGAAAGATTATTGTCGTCAGATAGCCAATTTGTTGAAGTTAATAAAGACCCTACATTGACTCATCAAAATAAAGTAAATAAGGTACTAAAAAGTTTAAAAGATGGGAACAAAATTGATAATTTTAAGTATAAAACGTTAATAAGACATAACTCTTTACCTCCCAGAATTTATGGCCTCCGAAAGACCCATAAAAGCCAGTTGCAACTGAGACAGGTGGTAAGTTGTTTGAAGTCTCCTTCATATAACATAGCAAGATTTTTAAGCGAAATCTTGATGAAAGTTTTGACTACCTCCAGTTTTAACATAAAAAGTTCAAAAGAATTCGTAGAGGTCATTAAACACCAGATACTCCCGAAAGATTATATTTTGCTATCATTGGATGTGGTTTCACTTTTCCCTAGTATACCAAGGGAATTAGTTGAAAGAGCTCTAAAGAAAAATTGGAGGTTCATTAGTTGTTACACCGATCTTAGTTTTGAGGAGATGTTGCAACTCATAGATTTATGTTTTAACACCAGCTACTTCAAATACGATGGAAAGTTTTTTAGGCAACTGGATGGGTTGGCAATGGGAAACCCTGCGAGCCCTGCATTGGCTGGTTTGGTAATGGAAGTTCTAATAGAAGAAGTATTGCAAGACATAGGTTTCCGCGTCCCCTTCTTTTATTTGTATGTGGATGATTCTTTTACAGCTGCACCTAAGGATAAAGTGGGAAAGTTTTTGACAGCTTTCAATAGCTACCATGATAGAATTAAGTTTACCTTAGAAAAAGAGATACAAGGAGAAATAATTTTCTTAGACATGAGAGTGAAAAGAACAAGTGAGGAAATCCTAACAAATTGGTACATGAAGCCATATTCATCTCAAAGATTAGTAAGTTACAGGTCGTACCACCAATTTAAACACAAAACAGCATTAGTGTATGGACTCATTAAGAGAGTAACCGATATAAGTCATGCCAAATACAAAGATGAAAATAGGACCCGAATCACAGATCTGTTAAGAAAACAAAATGACTATCCGAATTGGCTTATTAATAATATGTTCAAAAAGCTCGAAAAACGAGAAAGAAGTAGTAGTGCACAAAATGATGAATACAACTATGATAATGAAATAAAAACAAAGAAATATTTCAAGTTTCCATATGTAGAAAATCTAACAGAACAAATAAATAGAATATTAAAACCTTATTGTACTTTGGCCACATACAATTTAAAGGACCATAGAAGCCTTTTAACTAATCTTAAGGACCGGACAGATAAGGGAATGAGGTCAGAGGTGATCTACCGAATCCCTTGTGCGGATTGCCCAGCCTCGTACATAGGCCAGACGAAGCAATGGATAAACAAACGCATCAAACAGCACATAGGTGATTGTGAGAGAAAAGATAAAAATAAAAAGAAGAAGCCTACAGATATCGGAACAACGAGAGAAAGGGAGGAAGAAAAAGATAAGGATGGTTGGGGAAAGACAGCATTAGTACAACATTGCGAAGATACGGGACACTGCTTCAATTTTCATAAAACTACTGTTTTGGATTACGAACAAAGTTGCTTGAAGAGAAATATTAGTGAGATGTTTTTCATAAAGTCCGAAAGAGATAGCATTAATTATAGAGAGGACACACAAAAACTAAGCATTTTTTATGGAGATCTACTAGGTGGTGGTTAATTTGTTTTGGGTTTTTTAGTGGGATCCTTTTATCGGTTTTGAATTGTTCCGTTTGAAATTTGACCTATCGTAGTCGACGTTTGCAGAGATACCATTTTAACTGATAATTCATGATTACTTTATATATTTTATATTTTGTGTTTTACATTTTGACATGTTAAAAGGTTTTAAATTGTTGACACCTTATTGTATTAAGTTGTGATTTGGTTTTTTTTTGGAGTTCTCACTGTTTTTTAATATTACTGTTATGTTGATTTTTATACCGCATTTGGTTACTAATAAGATAATGTACCCCTGGTCTCTGTAAACTGAACTTGAGGTAAGGATTTTGTTAATTTCTGCAGGTTGTTGAATTTTATTGTTTTTAGTCCTGAAGAAGAACGAAATATATGTTCGAAACGTCGACAAAAAGTTGAAGTTTTTTATTAGACCTGTCTTAGATAAATCCCGATAAACTTTTTATAGTTAATTGAGTTGCGGACGATAACAATTATGAATAGTACAACCCAAAGTTTGTATGCATAAATATACACAACTCTGTATTAAGTGACGGCGGCGCCAGCATTTTTGAAACGGGTGGGTACAAATTGAGCCTAAAATATATTTGGGGTGGGCAGGGGCACACAAAATTTATAAATAAACACCAAAAAATACATTACTGAAATAATTTTACTGTCTTAATTTGTCAGATCAGGACGGGCGGCCGATAGGCCGCGTGACCTACTAGTAATATATAATTCACACCCCCAAAAAATAAATATCTATAGTATTTGATAACGCCAATTCCTTCATTTCTGAAATCAGAATATAAGATTTTTATGCTGGTACCATTGCGTCCTCCTCTGACTGACCTGCTTAATCGACTTTGCTTTCATCAGAATACACTACGCTCCATAATATTATAATATATACTTTTACTATTTCTGTATTCCGTATACTTTTAAAACAATTTGTTGCAGCTTGCAGTTAACAAAATTCAAATAAATAATTGATTTGCGATTAATTTAACATATTTTGATTAATTTTTTGATTTTCAATTCTCAAAAAACATTAGTTGTTAGGATCTTTAATTGTTAAATTGATCTTAATATTTCTACTTTCCTGATTATGCTTTCCTGATGAAATTCTAATAAAATTGATATTATTATAATAGTATACATGCTACAGGGTGTCCCGGCAACCAATACAACTTTTAGTCTATATTGATTTTTTTAAACCAATATACTTCAAAGAAACGCCAAAAATAATAGGCTAAATACCAAAAATAATTTTTTGCAAACAAATTAATATATTCAAAAATTTCATTTTTTTTTTGTAAAATTAAGGTTTAATTTAATCTTACAATTAGTTTCATACAATCAAAATTAATTTTATTAATGAATGGTTTGTTTTTTGTACCCACATGTTTATTTTTTAAGGAAGGTAGTTTTTGTAAAACTAATTTTTCAAAAAAATGTATTCTACTAAAGTAGTAAGTCCATTAATGTTGATTAAAAAAATATTTTCAATATTTTGTTTTTTGGTGAACTCGTTTGTTAATCACACACTTCCGGATATCTGACGCCAATCTTCTGTAACTCCAATCTTTAAGAAGAGTAACAAACTTAATGCCAAAAATTATAGCCCCAATCAGCCATACTCTAATATCGGCCAAATTAATGAAGACTATAACAATTGCTGAAGTTCTTTATTGACAACAATGTAATACCTGAATCACAGCACGGATTTCTACCATGTCGCTTCATCATAACTAACTAGCTGACATGTGTATTAACGACTGGAATTACATAATTTATTGAATTTTCGAAAGCCTTTGAAAAAATTTGCACATATTAGTGTTGGAAGAAAGTTCTTGCTGGACTGTCTGCGTTAACCTTTTGGGGTGCGAACATTCTCTTGTGATGCATTTGTTCTTAGTAGTGTACCTAATTACCTGTGCTCGATCCATTGTTACTTCTTATATACTGTGTGATCTACCATCCCTGATCTTATCAATTTTCGGAAACTGAAACCGCGGATTGTTCTTACCGAGATGAATGACAACACATTTATAAATGTTCAGAGGAATCAACCATTCGGAGAACCATAGTATCTCTTCAGCCTTTTCTGTCCACTGCAGGTTTTAGCATTTAGACCCCACGGTTGCTTAATCCGGATTGGGGAATGCCTGTAACCCTGTTTTTAATAGTTGATGGAGGCAATCATCAACCCAGGGGGACCGCCGGCTTTACGTGCCCTCCGAAGCACGGAGATGGTCATATGAAAGTTTTAGACTCTCCCAGGATAGCATAACTATCTAAATCCAGGGACGCGCATAAGGGGTGGGGCTCCGGGGGGCCTCCCCCCCCCCCACCAACATTGGAAGAAAGTTGGCAAAGTTAGTAATTTTCATTGAAAGTTGGTAATTTTCAGTGAAAGTTGGCAAAACTACCAGTTGGTAGTTCGCATAAAACATGGTATTCCTTTGAATAAAACGCGAAAAAGCTAAAAAAAACTCATTGATATACCGCGAGGAACAAAATCGTTGGCAATTTTACGACTGCTCCCCCCTCATAAAAGTTGGTTCAGCACGTCTCTGTCTAAATCATTTTTCAGAATATCATGGGAAGATAGAGGATTATTGTAAATTTTGGTCTCTTCAGCATTAGAGTAAATCAAGAATAAGATCAGGAATGCTAAATCAGCACACTATATAAGAAATAGCAATAAACCAAGTACAGTAACCAAGTACTTCCTGATTCCTAAAGTGTACCCCACAGAGCCTTAGGGAGTTGCAACGTCTTCACAGAAAAGAAATGTATAAATCACATTAGTATTATTAAATACAGTGACTTCACTGCTTCCAATTTCTAAATTATAGAAGATCAAAATGAAAAAAAAATTGATTTTAATTGAAAATGTAACCATTGTTAAATTTAGTCCATAGAAATGATGGATATCTCATCCAACTGTTGTTATTGCCTTGTCCAAAGATTGATATTGGTAACAAGACATAAACAATCTTTTAATTACTGATGTGCTGCGCCATCTGCCACCCAGATAGATTTTTTCTCAACTCTCCTCTTAATCCAAGACAGAGGATTTGCCTTTTACAAATTGACTATCGACCGTCCTGGTGTTCTAGTGCGTTAATGATATGGAAACTCCTCTCTGCACAGAATCATTTATTACTATTATTATTATTGCTAAACGAGTTATGATTCTGCTCACTTGCACTGAAGTTCTATGCTTATTGTACCCCGTGTTCCAAGTTTGACTACATCAGCTTTGTTTTCTCAATAAAATTAAGTATATAGACGATGATTAGTTGGGTTATTTCCAGTTATATTCACCACTCGTTTGTAACCAAAGCCCATAGCAAAAAAAACTACAACTTTTAGCAACTAGGATTAAAAACAGCATTGGAGTTAATCAAAATTTAATAGTTACAAAATAACAATATCAGGAAATTATTCATACATAAAATGTAGATTAATTTTATGTACACACTTAACATAAAATCTTACAGGTAATGAATTATTAATAAAATACAAATGTAATTTAATAAATAAATACCTAAGTTTCAAGCAACATCTACCAAATTTTTACATAGCAATTACACATAAAATCTATAATAATCGAAAAACTTTTATTTTAAAACAACAAATACAAATCATAGCATATAAAATTGTTTTATTATACAAGTCTAGATTTAATGTAACAATTTGCATCATTTAACTTTTTGCCATATCAAATACTTTAAAATCTCATATAACATAATAATTATGATTGCATGCAATAAATTATTAGGGGAAAGAAGTGATATTTGTATAAATATTGTGCATGAAATTCTTTAATATTCTATTATGATAAACTGTACAACATTTTGACCTGCTGTAGCACACAAATTTTTTTTTAAAGTAGCATCTCTTGAAAATAAAAGTTTTTGTTAATAAAATAAGCATTAATAAATAAATAATCAATATATACAATTGTAACAAGGGAAGTTGGAATTTATTATCAAATTAATAAAATAGGATCGTTTTTAAGGTAACTTGAAGTTGTAATCTTCACATTTAAAACTTACGTCATCTCTTAATTGAATGAAATAAAGTGAAAATCAGCAGAAATATAAATACTGTACTATACAAGCATGTAAATTTACATTTAAAAAATGTAATTTTTACATTAAAAATAATGTAAAATCACATACAGCATATTTCATTTTTTAATTTTATTAAGGTAGTGGAATTTCACAATGTAAAAATTACACTTTTTAAATGTAAATTTACATGCATTTTTTAAAATGAATGATGAACTACCAATAGAGATAACCTGTAGTTAGTAAAACATGTTTATGACGTAAGATCCAAGTTTGAATATTGCAATTATGTAAAAAAATATGATCGTCATTCAGCACAATCATTAAAAATAATTTATAACTTTTTAACAAATTTTACCGAAAATACTAATATTAATACGTTAATATATAACATAGTATTCCATTAATTTTGTTTCAAAAATGGTAAAATATAAATTAATATTCATTAAAGAGTAATGTTCATCATTAAGGGAGCTATTCAGATTCCACTATTAGTGGAGTAGTACTTTGTAAATTTTATATTATTTAAATCTTGTTAACACAATTAATTACACTGAAAAAAATGGTTTATCATATTGATGAAAAATTCATCATTTTTACACCGATGAACAAAACTCATCATATTGATAAAGAAATTCATAAAAACATTGATTTTGTTCATGAATACTATGAATTTTCCATCAATATGATGAATTTTGTACATCGGTATAAAAATGATGAATTTTTCATCAATATGATAAACCATTTTTTTCAGTGTACTGAAGAAATAACAAAAGAATCAGTAACGAAAAAAATAACGGTAGTTCAAAATTGTGAACTATTTTTATTAAGGCAGTGGCTTAATATATTGCTAAAATCTGTTATTAGATAACGGGACTGAAGCAATACAAATCACAGTTCACAATTAGTATTGCCCCCCTCCCTTTTCCACAGGCAGTGGTCAGCAATGGATTGAAATGGGATAAGATATCTCTGCTTATGATGTAAAATTAACAGTTATCTAAAAAAAATTTATATCTAATGTACAATTACAAATTCCAAAAGTTTATAGGATTTTCAGAAACAAGATATCCAACAAATAATGTTAACAGCAATAATGGTCTAAACCACAAATTCAGTTGGGAGAAACCTAAGATTTAACATTGTTCACCTGGTGTAGTAGATTATTGGTTTTAAATAGATATTTGGTTTTTTTATTTTCTAATCATCTTCGATCTAAGCAATTTTTAAGTGATTGATCGAAAATCCCAGTTTTCTCAGAAAATTAATTTTGTGGTTTAGGCCATTATTGCTCAATTACGGAGGTAAGTAATTTAGATTAGATTTAAATCAAGTTTGAGATGTTAAAACCGAATATGCACTCAATTTTGTTAAATTGATTGTATAGTAGTCTCGAAACTGTAAACAAAAAAAATCATGTTTGTTTTTTTAATATTAAATCTGAAAATTTACAATTTTGTCTTTATATAGAATAAAAATGGGAGAATATTTAAAAAATTAACATGATTTTTGCTGTTTACTATTTCGGCACTCTACTGTAGTCTTTTCCAGAAATAAAGCAAGAGTATTTACAAGTGATTAAGGAATTTACTGAAAAGTAAGATTGAAATAATTTAAAAATCTGTTTAAGTGATAACCTTTTTATATTTGTGTTTGCATCAAAAGATGTTTAGGAATTAGTGAAATTCTAGAGATCTCATAGGAAATCCGAGTAAGTCTCTCAAAACTCTCGTAAAAGGAAATCGAGTGTGCAAAAATGACCTGCATTTTATTTTGTAAATTCTCGATCTCTATTTTTTAGTTTACGCAATGTTCAGGTGAATAAATTAGTTTTTCTTCATACTTGAAAGTGCAAAGCTTTTACATTGGTGGTAGTTAAAAATTATTTTAATTTACATTTAAAAGATTATAATTTTTAAACAAGAGTTAAATTTCTAAATTACAGTACAAGCTCGATCTGTGAACACAAAAATCCAAAGGTATGTTTAACTTAACGCAAGTTTCACACTAACGAGGGTGTAGAAAAACTAGTGTTATGCATATATTTATTCCTTATAAAAAGTATGATGCATAATGTTGGTAATCAAGAACATTGACTGACATTGAGAAGAAATTGGGTGTTCACAGGACCGAGATGTTCATAGTATCGAGTGTTCACGTTATCGAGCTTCTACTGTACTTGTAAATACTCTTAATTCTATTTTTTCAAAAATTAGGATAAAACTGATTCTAAAATGGGTTTTCCGTTCTAATTTGACAATTCCCAAAAAATCAATGATTGTTGCCATTCATAGCAGTAACTGCTGCAAAATTAAAGCTATTATAGAAGTTTTATTGTTAAGACCCTGTAATTCAAAAACTGTATCTTTTAAAACTGTTAATTTTTGGAAATAGTTAGGAATACTTCATATATAATCAAAGATAATAGTAATTTTCAGAATTCCCACTGAAATTTAAGGTTATTTTAAGATTATAGCATAAAGGAAAAACCTATACAAAAAGCATTATTTTAAATATTGATTGGTCAATAAATCTAACAATAATTAGCCACATTCTTTGCTAGATACTGTTTGCACCCAGGATAGAACAAAAAAAATACAAAATGAAAACAATTTCAAAGAATAATTTCGTCATATAACTAATAATCAATCATATAAAAAAATAATAATGCATATTGTAATGAATAAATTAAAACAAATTAAAAAGTTCAGCACTCACTTATATTATTATCACTAAACCCCACAAGTTCGTGTAAAAATAATCAAAATTAAACTTGAAAACATTGCATATAGCATGCAAAATTGTAAAAAGAAGCACTAAGATAAACAAACAGAAATAAATTTATGTTAAATGTACCATGTACAAGCTGTGTGCACATTTTTGTAATTGATTTTGTACGAACTTTCAAGCTTTAATTATCACTATTAAAATTTCACTATGCAGTAACCACAATAAATAATGTTAGTCATTAATTGAAGATTTTGTGAGTGGACATTACTTAATGTACAAAAATCTAGACTAGCATAAAGTAGCATAAGTAGGATGCAATTACTTCACCTTTGGTAAAAATTTTCCAAAATAATATTGCAAGTTAATAAAAAATTTTTCTAATTTATTCATTATAATCCCACCATTCTTTTTCATAGCCTTCATGAACGTGTTCCAACAAAACTTTTCTTCTACTATCGCAGTATCTAAAACATAAAAATTAATTACTTTTCTTTTGAATGTGCTTCATTCATTCATTCACCTGTATTTGTCCTGAACTTTTTGTTTAATATCCGCAAGATTTTCAGAAGTAATATCCCTTTCCAAATATTCCGACAAGGTTTCAGTTGCACCTTCAAGATCTTTTTGGTTATCTTCAAAAATCACAGATTGATTGTTTTTTTGTAAATAATATGCAAATACATAAGTGTACATTAACATTTGCCTGCACTGACACAAAATATCAACAGCTTTTTTAAGAAATTGCACCTCGATCCAACTCATGTTATGTTGCTGCATCTCCTCCATTTTTTCTTTCACAGATGCGTACAATTTATTCTCAAATTTGAGAGATGCCATATGGTTCATGTAGCGATTGCAGTAGAACAAATATCGTTGTAATGCAGAACGAGACTTCTCTTGTGCATCCCTCGCAGCTTTAGCTTCGTCCTCATCATATCGATTGCAGTTATACCAAGAACTGCCATGAGGTTCCCACGGTCCCAAGCATACCCAACAAAAATCAGCTTTGCAGTTCTGATTTTTACATACCATATGATTGCACCCACCATCTTTCTCGATCGTGACATTACACCTAGGGCATTCTTTGGTATTAGCTGCAATCCAATTGCTCGTTTCAGAATCATCGTCACATTTTTTAATCCATTTTCTCAATAAATGACATTTAACAGGATCGTGCCAGTTTTCACCACACGAAAAACAAAATGTGTGGTTGCACTTGCAAGTGACATGATGAGGTTCTACATACTGAACTTTAATTGCATTATTGCAATCTGGCGAGGGACACCACCTCAAGAGACGATTACACTAAAAGTTAACTCTATATTTAAAATTCTCAACACAAAATAAACCTTACCTCTACAAAACTATTTGTAATGAGATGTTGATATTTCAATTTAACTTTAGAATCTTTCACTAACCGCATTACACTTGAGTCGTCAACTAATATATCACACCCGTGAGCAGCACAGGCAATCGTTTGACCCACACCTTCTTCCATAATTTTCGTAGTTAAATATTCACCCCAACAATGAATACAAAATCTATGGCCACATTCCAATCCAGTCATAATCTTAAAATTAAAAACTATTATTGATTATTTATTAATCTTTTTAAAAACCTACAGTCGATGGCAACACAGTGAAACAAATTTCGCATTCTTCTGTTCCAGCTATTGATCTCTTCGGTAACTAAAAATACAATCAATTAAATCATGCTTATAAAGAGTTTAAATAACGCACTTTTATTATATTACTAATATTAAGCTTTCTAAATGGATTGACAACACGAGCTTCTGAAAATAGTTGATCTTGATCTCCATCGTAAAATCTTTCCATTAGTTTCTCTCGGTCCCATTTAAAATGATTTAAAAGTATTCTAGTGGTGGTAGTAGGAATCTAAAATTAAAATAAACAATTAAATCAAATCCAATTAAAATTTACCTTCTTGGTTTGGGAAGTCTGATACACAAACAAGTGTAGTACACTTACGACACGATTGTTTTCCTTGTAAGATTGCAACTAAGCAATCATTTTTACAACATTAATTTAACCCCCTGTCGAGTCATACAAGTATTGCAACTCAGTATTTGTTGAATTCATAACTGCAGAGTAATCCAATTGTTAATTTTGTATTCAAGTCGAATCAAGTTTTATTTAAATTTAAACAATGTACTTAAACTCAATAGAACTGACGAGAGAAACCTACAGCTGACCATACACCAATTTTGGTAATTTTATAAAATTCAAGTACATCTAAAATGAGGATGCTGGTCTCGGCGTTTGAACAAAAATAATTTTAATGGATTCAAATTGGAAAAAAAAGAATCAAAGTACCTAGTAAGTCACAATAAAATATACATAGGTAGGTACAATAAACTTTTTTAGTAACTTCTTTTAATAGGTTCTTAGTTTGTACAGTATGTTGTTTTATCGTGCTCAGATTTTTTGGTGCAACTTATTTTGTAGTAACGAATTAATTAACTTTAAATTATAATTTAAGCAATACCGTACGTCTAATCTAGGTTCATACAAATAGTTTGTCATCATTGTTTGTTTATTTATTTATAACTTTTGTAATTTCGAATATGGTGATTATTACACACATGAGATTATGCGTTTGCATTTTATAAATTTTATAATGTAAATATTTTTACCTTTTTATCAAGTATAACCAATCAGAAAACAGCGATTCAAATTCAAAGTAACAAATCAAAAATATGATTGGTTACTTGATTAATTTGTCGAAATAATTCATATCCGATAGATATCTCAAGGTGAAGAAAACGGGCATAAATGATAGTTTCTTGTTATACAATCCTGAAGAAGAGTGAAATAAATACTCAAAATGTTAACGATTAGAAAAAGTGTATTTTTAACCCTAGTCCAATTCCCGAAAAACAAATAATTTTTATTTATTATTTTTTATTTCTGTCAGAAAATTATTTATATAAACCAATGTTTATAGATTTCTAAAAGATCATTATGATTTCTTAGCTTTCACTTGGATTGATCGTCCTCTTATCGATGTATCAGAGGATAGACGTGCAAAAAGTTTCTTATTTCAAAGGATCAGTTTGTGTATCCAACGTGAAAATTCGTTGCCGACAGGAGCATTTATGAACGAATTTTTCCATCTTACTGGATAGTTTGTTATAACTTGTTATTTCTGTTATTGTTATCAATTTATAAATTATTATAAACCATTATAGTAAGAAAGCTCGTGATCCATTTTTTGGTGGTAAAATGTTAGGCAGACTTTCAATTTCTTATTTACATATCCTAAAGGTACCATTGTGCAAAATTCTTACATGAATCAAACACATACCAAAAAATGAAATGGACTATTAAATATAATGACTCTTGGACTATTAAATGTTATTAAAAAATGTCAACGTACGGAACATTTATTTGGTTGTTATTTTAATTTAAATTTAATTAATCACTTCAAAATGAATTGGCCAGAAGAAATCTATGTATGTAGCCCTCCCACAACAAACTTTTCAGATTTTAATTAGGAATTTAGAAACTAAAATTTAAGAGTTTTTAGAAATTTTTGAAACATGACGTATACAATTAAGTTACAAATATATAAAAAAAAAATAACAAAGCATGTATAATAAACGGTAAAATATGAACCCCTAGATTTTTTTTTAAATTAATATTATATCTTAAAATTTACTAAAAATAATAGGTGCATTTCCAAATAACTTCAAAAATTGAACCCGTTTTCAGGGGTTTTTTATATTATAACTTGGAAAAGAATTTTTTCGATACATGAACATTGTATTATTATTCAAAGATTATTAGTTTGTTTGATTTATTCATTTTGTAATTTTTTTATAAATTTATGTAACATTTGTGTAAAAATTATTATGTTGGATCTAAATGTGCTTTTAGAGGGAATAAACCAAATTTAAAAATCTGAATATTTACAATATAGATGATTCAAATACAAAATTAGTAATACATTTTTGAGACAAACTTCTGTACTTGGACATCAGGACATCGTCAGCTGTTCAGTTAATAAATTTTTTAATTTAATTTAATTAAAAACTAGTAATTTTCAACTAATTTTAGAATTATTTTAAGAATTTAAAATAAATTTTAGAATAAGTGATAAGTTACAAAAATTTGTTTTACAAATACCTGAGGGGTAAATCTAGAGAGAGATGTGGTGTACGGTGTACATGAAGCAGAAGATGTGAGAAAACGTTTGAGAGTTCTGAGTAAGATATTGGATATATTATCAAAGATGAAAAATAGAAACATTTCCTATAAATTCTACTCATTTTTGAATTAGAAGTGTTAAAAATTTTACATAATTTTTATACAGTTAATACAGAAAATATCCGGACACTCCTATGTTAACAATGTAAATTGCACATTTTGAAACCGTTTTTTGACATAAAAATCGCTTTTACAGCAAAACTTTTTGGACATTTTTTGTTAAAAATTTCATTGTCCTCGATTATGTACCTATACAGTTTTCTATTTTGTAGCCCCGTTTTTGACTGACAGCGACTTAAACAAGACTCTGTAAAATACAAAAAATATTATCATCAGTATCTCAAAATCGGTGCAACAAAATAAAAAAATGTATAACTAGTTTTTGTTGCAAATTTCATTCTCTACATTTTTGTTTATATACATTTTTCTCTTTTGTCACACCGTTTCTGAGATACAGATTATAATATTTTTTGTATATTACAGAGTCTTGTTTAAGTGGCTGTCAGTCAAAAACGGGGCGAGAAAATAGAAAAATGTATAGGTACAAAATTGAAGACAATAACATTTTAAAAAATTTTGCTGTAAAAGCGATTTTTATATGTCAAAAAACGGTTTCAAAATGTGTAATTTACGTTTTTAACATAGGAGTGTCCGGATATTTTCTGTAGTAACTGTACATCTAATGCAAAAACCTCCAATGTCGTAATTAGCACTGAAATGCTTAAGGAATGATTCAGATATACCCGGCATGCACAGACCTGCAACAGCACGTACCGAACTGACAAAATATTAACCAAGCATTTTAAATGGTTTAATTCACACTTAGTCAACCGACACCACACAGACACAACACGGAACGGACCGACAGCAGTGGGCATACTTTTGGGGAGTGTATTGTATGTGTAATATGTCGTGTACCCATATTTGCTTTCTTTTTTTGCTCTTCATCATCTAAAATTAGATCAACATTTAAACATTTTCACATCGAAATCTTTACGATATCTACACAGCTTCTACGTATGTATGTACGTTTCAAAAATTGTCTGTGCATGTAGGGTATATCTGAATCATCCTTTAATTCTATGTCAATTTGTATATGCTATGTACTTAATCAGTTCTTTTAATCTCCCAAACAGTTAATTTTTTTAACATAGAAAGATTTCATTGTTCACCATCGATTTGGAGAAATATACCAAAATGTATTCAGATTTCCCGTAAAAAGTGTACTAAAAAATAATCGAAATTTGGATAGCATATAAGAAAATTAATCAATAAAAAAATTTGAAATTCTTCGAACTGTACTTTTTATTTTATTGCCTGACCTAGAATATATTTTGGCATTGTAACGACAATGTAAAATTTGAACATGACTAAATTTTTAAATGATATTCAAAGAATTTGCAAAACATTACGTTAGTAATGCAGTTTCAAAAAGTATAGATTAGTAAAACAACAAAAAGTTTGAGTACCTACTGTAACGAGTTCAACTTGAAGTTGGTCAGAGGGCAAGAAGTTCCATTCTCTTTTACGTACAAATTATTTGTACCGTGGTTGGGATTTCATGTTAAATTGTAGGTTCTATTATATTACGGTAAGTAAAAAAACCACTTACGTACAATTTTAGGTACGAGTTCAACTTGAAATTGGTGCGAGAACAAGAAGTTCTGTTCTCTTTTACGTACAAATTATTTGTACCGTGGTTAGGATTTCATGTTAAATTGTAGGTTCTATTTTATTAAGGTAAGTAAAAAAACCACTTACGTACAACTTTAGGTCATGGTAATAATTTAGTTTCAACAGATAGTATTTTACCACAAAAATATCCCATTGCTATACCGAGATGTATATTACAACACGGCAAACTAAAAATAAGATTTAAGACAAATGAAAAGTAACCAAGCCGAAAAATAAACAAAAAAAAAAGTAAATAATTAAATAATGAAAAAATAATCTTAGATCGTATTTCTTTATCTTTACCAAATATTGCCAATGATAAATAACTCATAAACACATTACGAAGGATTAATCATACAAGGTCTATGTTCAATAGAAATTTATGCATTAGCAAATGCATTAGAATAAAAACATAAATGTCTTTGTATTACACACTAAAATGAAAATTGTGATATTATTTAGGACAATAAAGTGATAAAAATGAAATAATTTACTTATTATAGGTTAAACTAAATATTTGTTAACTTGTCAAGTTCAAACCTGTAACCTTCAAGTATTAAAATTTAAATTAAATTAATCGTATTCTAAACTTGACATTAAAATATATTATAATTTTCAAAAAGTACATGATTGAAAAATTATAAACAAAGGCAAGAATAAAAAATTCCAAGTCATTGTACTAACTCACCTCAACAACAGAATTAACTTCTTTGATGCAATCAACCATGTGCTGTACTATTTCCTCAGTGGAAAGGACTTCGAAAGGATACTCTTCTGAATCATTTTGTTTTTCTCTGTGTCCTGAAACTTCGACTTCCATAGCAAAATCAACATCATCTCCACTAGACTCATTTCCAGAGTCAACATCGTCGTATGTTTCTTCCTCAGAATCCATAATCAAAATAAATGTTAAATTGTCACAATAAACACCACTATTTATTAATTTTATTCACTTAAAATATATTTTAAGGTTGTACTAATAGAAAGGAATATAATACCAACAAATAAAATGTTTATATGTGCTACTGTCAGCTACTAAGTTGACCAACATAATCCAACGACAATTCCCTAAAAAATCATCTGTGTTGTATTATGACTATTTATTTGATAATTCAAATTCATTTTATATTATAATAATGTAAACATTGCATTTATACTCTGGTTGTTACTTAATATAATCAAAATTATATTTTAAAAACAAACTATTGCAAATTAAAACTCTATCTTTTAAACAGCTATCTTTGTTTCCACGTTCACAAGACGAAGATAAAATAGCAGATCACCTCTAAAGCAGATACTACGTACTATTCGGTGAAGCCCACCTTACACAATATATTTTTTAAATTTAGTTTCTGCTTAACTTCTTTACCACAAAATATATTTTAATCTTTTTTTATACAATATTTATATTACATAGTATATTACAAGATATCTAGTAGGTACAAAAAATAAAACAATGCTTTTTTCCGAATGTCAAAAAACATCTGAGACTGAATTATTTCAAATCATGTCGATTGGACGGATGTTATGTTCCAGAATTCGTTTTCGTTGAAATACATACAGTGGCTTCAGAAAGTATTCGTACAGTCCTATGTTAGCAATGTAAATTGTACCTTTTGAGGCTATTTTTTGTCATATAAAAATCGCTTTTACAGTGAAACTTATTAAACATTTTTTGTTGAAAATTTCATTCTCTTCATTTTAATAATATAGATTTTTCTATTTCATTGCACCGTTTTGGAGTTACAGTGTCTTAAAGAATATTCTGTAAAATACAAAAACTATTGTTATCTGTATCTTGGAAACAGTGGAACAAAATTGAAAAATGTATAGCTACAAAAATGTAGAGAATGAAATTTACAATAAAAACTATCTATTAGTTTTTTTATTTTGTCGCACCGTTTCCGAGATACAGATGAAAATGACAATACAATATTTTTTGTATTTTACAGTCTTTTTTTAAGTCGCTATAATTTGCTTATAGATGAATTTTTTCCTTTATCAGGAACGTCGTACTTGATTTTTAAAAGTATAAAAATCCAGAAAATTCCCAAACAGACTAAAAATATTGCAATTTTTCTGAAAAAATTGAGTCTTTTTCTCAAAAATCTTTTTTTTTTCTAAAAATTTATTATATTCTGGGGGATGTTTACCCTAAATGTTCTCAAAATTTTAGTATTAATTTATTATTTGTTTCGGAAATATTAATTTTTGATATTTTATAATTAAAATCCCATACTTAAAAAACTGATGAAAAATCACTTAGAATAAAATTTTCTAATTTCCCGATTTTTTTTTCGAAATATCTTTACTCTTTAGAATACGAGTTTATTAGACAAATAAATCAGGTAAGAATAATACTTGACAAGAAGCTAAACTGGTGAAAACATTTGAGAACCAAAGTTAGCAAAGCAAGAATGGCTTTCTGGCAGTGCCGAAGGGCGATGGGACGGTCATGAGGCCTTTCCCCTAAGATCACCCTCTGTCTCTACACTGCGGTGGTCAGACCTATGCTTTGTTATGGTGCACTTGTCTGGTGGCCCAGAACCAAACAGGTAACAGCAGCATCCTTTCTACACCCACTACGGCATTGGAAGCCCTTCTCTGCCTCTCACCACTTGATCTTCATGTGCAGGAGATGGCGGTTAAGGCTGCTCTTAGGCTGCGTAGCTGGGGGCTATGGAACCATAGGCGAGGAGCTGTGGGTCATATGCGGATTTTAGAGGACTACTCAATTAGAGTACCTCTGTTGCACCTTGAACCTGACAGAATCTTCCCTAAATATATATTTGACAGGAAATACAATATCCTGGTGAATCCAACAGAAACCTACGACTATGACATATGTCTATTCTCGGACGGTTCCAAAAACAATGTTGGCTCACGAGCCGGCATTTTCTCTGCTGAACTTGACCTAAACATAAGCATACCGCTGGGCAGGCACACATCAGTTTTCCAAACGGAACTTATGGGTATACTGCACTGCGCAAAAATAGTCCAAGATAAACTTATCTGCGACAAAAATATTCAGATATCTACAGATAGTAGAGCGGCACTTGTGGCACTGAGGAGTCACAAGGTCACATCTGGTCTGTTGCTAGAATGCATTCAGACTATAAATGAGATATCTAACTCAAATGTCATTTCACTTTCGTGGGTGAAAGGGCATCAAGGTAACGAGGGTAACGTAAAAGCGGACGAGCTGGCAAGAAACGGCTCGAACAGCCTTCCCTGCGGTCCGGAGCCGATGATTGTACCAGCTGTCAAAACTATCGAAACCCTCCTAAAACAACACATCATAAAACTGCATTCTTGCAGATGGGCAAAAGAAACTGAATGCAGACAAGCAAGGGCAGCGATCAAAGCACCCTCTAGTAGGCATTCAAAATATTATTTGAAGCTGTTCAGAATCAATCTACGGACAATTGCAGGGATTTTAACTGGACACTGCAAACTGAACAAACATCTCAACATAATGGGACTTGTAGATAACCCAAGATGTCGGGGATGTAATACAGCAGACGAAACCGCGGAACATGTGCTCTGTCACTGTCCGTCGCTAGCGTCAATTAGAGGTGCCATGCTGGGGGATTTCTGGCCTAACATGGCCAGAATCAGCGACACTCCACCTGCCAAGATACTCGAATTTATCCTGGCGACAGGGTGGCTTGAGGACTGACAGGACGGAGGGCCGCTGCATTCGGAGGCAGTACAATGGGCCCGATTTAGTGGCCTAAGTGCGTGTGGGGATACCTCCCTACCCTCCTACCTAAAATCCAGAATCCAGGTAAGCAATCAGACAACCGCAATTCAAATTCACAGTAACAAATAAAAAATTTGATTGGTTATTTGATTAATTAGTCTAATAGATTTCGTATCCTAGAGATATCTCTAGGTGAAGAAAACGGGTGTAAGAATTATACGTTTCGTAAGGGCAAGGACATACTAATATAGCATAAGTATCCTCTCAAAACATTAAATTTTTAGGAAAACAGAAAAAAAATTTAAACAATGAATTTCATTTTTTTGAGAAAAATAACAGTATTTTTTTTAGATACCTATATATGATTAGAACGCCTAATCATCTGGCGTTCCGTAAGGTTTTCATTGTGGTCCAATTGGTTTTTTATTATTTATCATTGATATAGGGAGAAGCTTCTGTTGAATTCTCTTTTCTTATTGTTTGCTGGTGACCTAAAAATTTTCAAAGCTATCAGTTCCATAAAAGATTGCTTACTTTTGCAAGAAGATCTTAATAATTTAAACAAATATTAAATAATCTAGAATTAAATTTTGGAAAGTGTTCGGTGATCTCCTTTGCAACACGGCAAAAAAATGGTTCAGCATATTGATGAAAATATAATCTTGCAAATAATTTAGTTTCATCCCAAATAAAATCCAAATTTTGTCCAAAAATCAGACAATTCAAAATCCAAAAATCAGACAATTCAAAATCCAAAAATAATTAAATTCACGCAAAAATCAAACTCCTTTTCTCAAAATATCAAATCTCCCAGAGCTGGTGCTATATTTCTATAATTTCTGAAAAATTAATCAAAATATTAATAAAATTACAGGTATTTAGTAAGGACATTGGTTTAAAACATTATAATACGTTGGTCTGGATGGGACCATAGCCTCCATGGCTACCCCCTTATGACCACCCTTGTTATTTCCATGGCAAAAGCCGAATTTCCACACATTGTGGAGGTTAGAACTTCAGCCAGTCGGCGGGAAAACCAGAAAATCTAAAATATTTAGAAAATTCACAAAATCTTGACAAAATATTAAAAATTTTTAAAACAACTGATCAAATTTACAAAAAGGACTCAACTTTAAAATTTAATAGAAAATTTTGGAAAACGACAATAAATATACCGGGTGCTGAATGAGTTAGCCGAACATAGGAAATTAACATGTAAAAACTTATTTATGAAAATTCCTGTTTCCCTAATTATTTTAGAGAAAAAATGAAAGACACAAAAATATAATGCAGAAATATAAACTACGAATGATAAAAGCATTAGATTTCATCTCACTTTTACTTAAGAAGCCAAAAAAATGCTTTTGAAATTGTTAAAAGCTTCATTTATCGGACTTGCCATGAAAGTTTCCATGGTAATTATTTTGGAAAATATAAATTAAATTGAATTTATTACATGGCCAGTGCGATAAATGACAATTTTAACAATTTCGGAAACATTTTTTGACCTTTTAAGTAAAAGTTAGTTAAAATCTAATGGTCTTATCATTTGTAGTTTATATTTCTGCATTATTTTTATGTCTTTTATTTTTTCTCTAAAATAATTAGGGAAGCAGGAATTTGCATAAATAAGTTTTTACATGTTAATTTCCTATGTTCGGCTAACTCATTCAGCACCCGGTATACGTAGGTATTATATTATTAGATATATGTGTATATTTCAATCGATATTAGCTGAGCTTTCGCCACCATCTAGCCAGGGCCGATTTATCCATTAGGCAAGCAAGGCAGCTGCCTAGGGCGGCAGTCTTTCAGGGGCGGCAAAAATTCAAATAAATTCTAATAAAAAATGTAACATAAATAAAAATTAACTTAACTCTTAACTCTCAGAGTTAACATTTTTTTTGCTAATAAATATATGTTGTAAGAATAATTTCGATTTTTTATTATAAGGAGCGGCAAAAAAAATTTGCCTAGGGTACTCACATGCCTTAACGCGGCCCTGCATCTAGCCATCTAGCTGATATCGCTTTAAATATTCCAATTAAAAATTTCAAACCCTCCGGAATAAATATTTTAATTTGCGTAAATTTGAAAAATATTTACGAAAATATTACAACAGGTAGAAGTGTAAAGTATATTTTAATTAATATGAAATTAAATAATTTGAACTGAGTTTCAAATTTACAATTTTCAAGTTTCATGTTTCCAATTGGAGGAGAGATGATTATTGAGAGTCCGCCAATTGAGAATATTATGCTATATTATAATATCTAGTCCACTCTACTAAAGGAAGATAAAAGCTCTCTATTTATACCATCCTCAATATGCAATATTGTCTAAACTCGAAAGTTTTTCTCTGAGTAGGTTCTGATTAGAAGAGAATTGAATAATTGAGATTACCGTGCAAAGCTTAGTACATAGGTGGGTACACCATAATTGCTTAATTTGAACCCGGTGGCAACCAATCTGAGAGTTTGGTAGGAAAATTCTCAGTCCGCCTCTGGTTTCAAAGTTAAGTAATTGTGATTTAAATTTAAATGAGATTTCGCTCAGGGATGACTACAGGGGAAGTAGGGGGGGGGGTGAAAGGCTGCCTGTAACCCTGTTGTTAATAGTTGACAGCGGCAATCATTAACCCAGGGGGACCACCGGGTATACGTACCCTCCGAAGCACGAAGACGGTCACGTGAAAGTTTTAGAGTGTCCCCAGATTAACATTAATCCGGGTAAGTACTCGAAGTAACATTAATAATAGTAACAAAAATAACAAATTATAACCCCTAATAATAATTACTTTCTGAAACTATAATTTTATATTTTAAAAAGTTGTAATTTGAAATAGTTTTTAAAGCGATTGCATATTTTCTGTAAATTAAGATTTACGTGAAACGCACGTGAAAATTTTTAAATGGGAAACATGTTTTACGAGTCGTTTTATGTAGTTTTTATTTTACCCATAAATGCATATTTTGGGTTTAAGTGCATATATTTGGTGGTTTATTGCCTATAAATGCTTTTTTGCTTCTAAGAAATATGTATATCTTGCATATTTAGCAAATTAAATGATAAATTTTTGGGTTTTTGCAACGGTTTGAAACGATTTAAGCGCTTTTTTTAATTTTAGCAGCATTCAAAATTGTAGCATTCAATAAACTTGCACATACGACCGACACCTTCAAACCGTTACAGGGTTCCTACTGAATTTTCCAAAACAAATTCACCGACTTTTCCAGGTTTTCCCTGAAAAAGAATAAAAATGTTCTCTTACATTTCAAATCGAAATTTATTACATTTACATTTATCATTTATGGAAATTTTCGATAAATTGGAAGATGAAAAGGTAAAAACAATCTTAATTTTAAATTAAAAATAAAATTTCTTTTTTTTTTTTAATTTTTTTAAATAAAATAAAAAGTTTCTATTTTAAAATTAAAAAAATTTAATTTTTAATTTAAAAACAAATTTATTTTTGACTGAAAATTTCCTTGGCTTGGCACTAAAATAAGAAATTCCCTGAACTTTTTCTTGACAAAATTAGGGAAATCTGAAATTCCCGGACTTTTCCAGATTTTCCATGTTTTCCTGACGAGTGGGAATATCCTGAGTTACGTCAATATTTGTAACGCTCTGTAGTATACTATTATTATTTAAATTTTTAAATTATTTTTCAGAAATCAAAAAAATAAAACAATATTTTATCATTATTTACTATATATATTATTCTATTTTCTAAAGATGTACTCTGTAGTCACAGTTCAATACCAACTTAACTTCTAACAAAAATAGTTAATTCATCATTTGCACCAATTACAATCCCGCATTTTAAGGCAAAATAAAAAATTTTAGCGTATATTTAAGTGCTTATTTTAAAGTTTTTAGAGCATATTTTTAATTAATTTATTGTACTGTACCTCTGCTTTTTTATTTGTTAATAATAATAATAAAATAATAATATTTGCCTACAAATTTTCAAGTGTTTTAGTGCATATGAATCCGGACCCTAGCGATAACGACATTACGATAAATTCCAAAGTTTTAAATTACGAGCAATGCAGCAGTTTTAAAAACTGCCGTATTCTATCAGAATAATTTGTTAGTACTTAAGGGTCTTAAGGGTTAATATTAATTATTATTATTAAATTAAATAACAGTGTTAAAGTTTTGGAAGTAAACGTCAAACTTTTTGAATTATTGCGCGCGCAGATACTCTACTTCCATTGGTCCCCTAAAGAGGAAATCAGCTAATAAGAACTAAGTATCTGCGCGCGCAATAATTGAAAAGGTTAGACTTTTAGTTTCAAATTTTAACACTGTTAGTTTCAAAAATGCTCACTAAATGTCGCTGTTATCATTTCCTTGGTTTCTTCCATAAAAAAACTAAAAAAAATTTTTTTAAATTTTGTTGTGCGCGTGTCTTATCAATGGTCAATAGCATGGTGAACCAATTAAAAGTTATTTAATACAAAGGTAAGTTCACTTTCTTTATGCAAACTTGTATTTAAAAATAGTTCAGTTAACGAACATAGACCAATCAGTCAAAAATATAACCTTTAAGGTCATACAATTTCAATTCATATTGGGAATTTACATTAACTAAACGCCACCATACGTTTAAAATATTAACTACGTTCGGCGGTAGCCTAGTATACCCTTGTAAAAGTTTCTTATGGTAGATAATTGTGTTTCTTAGTTAATTTTGTGATATTACATAAAATCGTGTATTAAAACACATAAATAAACATGAACATGTGTATGTTTCCAATGCAAAACAAATAATGTTATACCGCCAAGAGAAACCATTTTGCCGAAATGGTGGCGCCCTCATCGGTAGGGTAAAATCCCAATACCAAAGCAACTAAAAATATTTTTTTTAATTTATGAAAATTTTGTGAATAGTTTTTTCCAAATTGGAATCTATTCACTGTTACGCTTACGAGGAGAACCGCTCAAGTAACTTTAGGATCGGGACAAGCTTTAGTAGATTGAAAGAGCACTAAGATTAAGCGATTAAGAAGCTATGAGCAACTGTAAATTTCAATCTCTACATT
The DNA here is from genome assembly GCA_949152465.1 of Cantharis flavilabris. Taxonomy (NCBI): domain Eukaryota; kingdom Metazoa; phylum Arthropoda; class Insecta; order Coleoptera; family Cantharidae; genus Cantharis; species Cantharis flavilabris. The sequence continues at coordinate 17,815,172 of OX424441.1, forward strand.
TTTGTTCATATACATTTTTCCATTTTGTCGCACCGTTTTCGAGATATAGATGACAATATTTTTTTATTTTTCAAAGTCTTGTTTTTAAGTTGCAGTCAGTCAGAAACGGTGCGACAAAATAGAAAAATGTATAGGAACAAAATTGAAATCAATGAAATTTGCAACAAAAACTGTCTAAAAAGTTTTGCTGTAAAATTGATTTTTATTTCACAAGAAAAAGTTCAAAATGTAAAATTTACATTGTTAACATAGGAGTGTCGCATCTTTTATGAGAGTTTTTATGTTTTCTTATTTCTTATTTCAATATTGAGTTTGTTTATAAATTTTGTGCCCACTCCAAATATATTGGGGCCCAATTTGTGCCCACCCATTTCAAAAATGCTGACGCTGTGAGTGGTGCATTTTTACCTTGCCAAAGCTTGTAACATTTAAGCGGTCCCCTCGTTAATCTCAAAAAGGAACACAAAACTACTAATTTTTTTTAAATATCACCTCCAGTGATGGAAAAAATTATTGAAATTATTTCAAAATTAGATTGGATTTTGTAATATCAATATTACATAGTATACCTATAGTATATCCTAATTTAAAATATAAATTGTTATTATTTACCAAACTATCGGGAACATTGGAACATAGAAGGTGATATTTTGGAAATTCTTTTGCTTCGTCTACGGAATACAGATTCTTCGTAGAAGAAATGCAAACGTTTCAACAGAATGCAAGTGGGTGGGTAGTGATTAAATAATTAATAACTACTAGAATTAATAGTTGCATTTTTCTGGTGGGATAACTGATAAGTTTTTGTTTCCATAATATCCAATGTTGGAAAAATATTTGTTGCATAATAGCAACTTACATATATCAACTTACATACAACTTTGGACGTCATAGGCATTCTTTTATGTAGATAATAACATTTTGCAATTAATGCTAATTTTTCAGACTTGATTAAAAATGCATAATTTCAATTTTGGACAAGATGCCAGAGGTTTTTGATTTTTAGTGGAATCTTTACTTTTTACCCAACCACAAAAAAGAGAACGATGTGATTATGTATTGATCTAATTGTTCTAAACTTAAAATCGATGTGGTTCAAAGGCAAATTCAAACAAAACCATTGAAGATGGAGTAATCCAAGTTTTTCAATAAAATCTAGGGATGCCTTCGTTTTTTTTTTTTAGTTTTTTTTTTTAATATTATAAAGGGAGGGGGTAGCTAGTATAGCTTTATCAGCACAGGTCATGTAAAATATTTGGAATTACCCATGGGCGCCGGTAGGATAATTTTCAGGGAGGTGCATCTGCATCTACACATCTAGAAATTTATTTCTTAATCTTTTTCCGTGTGTTTTCTTTCATGGCAGGGGGGTGCAAGTGCACCCCCTTGCACCCTGCTGCCGGCGCCCATTGAATTACCAACTGAAGGAACAGGGGTGGATGTGAAAAATGTTTTGGCTTTTATTGGTGCTTTTATTTTTATCAAGAATATTTTTTAACTCACAAAAATATTAATTCGGTCCTGTTAGCAATGTAAATTGTACCGAACGAAGACGTTTTGTGACTTATAAAAATTGCTTTTACAACAACACTTCATTTTTGTTTATATACATTTTTATATTCCGTTCCACTGTTCCTGAGTTACAGTGATTTAAAACAGACTCTGTAAAATACAAAACGCAGCAACAAAATGGAAAATTGTCTATAAACAAAACTTTAGGGAATAAAATTTAAAAACAAAATTGCTTATTCATTTTTCATTTTTTCTGAGAAATAAGATGACAAAGGTTTTTGTATTTTACAGAGTTTTTTTTAAATTACTATAACTCGGAAACGGTGCAACGGAATAGAAAAATGTATATAAATAAAAATGAAGCCAATAAAAATGTCAACAAAAAATATTTAATACGTATTGCTGTAAAATCGATTTTTATACGACAAAAAACTCTTAAAAACATACAATTTACATTGGAGTATCCTGATTTCATTATGAGTCCTTGTAGTTGCAGAAATATTTTTTAAAGGCCACAGTTGCCGTCAAAGAGTGCAACAGCATACCACACATTTATTTTAAATTAGATTTCATTTATTATATCCGAACCCTGCCATTCTAAACCCGCAATTTTCGACTTTAGTTGTCTTTAGAGATAGTTTTACCAAATGGGAGGGTTCAAAAACCCTTATTTTTCTAGATCCATGAATTTTCAGTTCGAGCGGTCGATAGGGTCGTTTTTACTAATAAGTAGGTAGAGCCAGAGGTTTTTGCCTTTTTATATTCATGCCTTTAGAGTTTAGATAATTATCGGTCATACAATAGAGATGGTTTTTTTAATATATTGTTTACCAGTTTACCTTAACTTTTGTGATATTCTTTGGTTTGTCGTTTAGAGTGAATGTTTTTACTAATTAAAGAAACCTAGCTAAAAAATAAATGATAATTAAAAAATAAGTTCTTCAAAAAGGAAAAAATAGTTCTACTAACTTGTTTTCTATATTACAAATATTAAATTTATGCCAGTACGCACACTACTTCTTAATATGTAGATTATATTGCAGCTCCCAGACTAATAGTATTTGTAATGTACAAAGTGAAAACGGTATTGGGGATTAAAATACAGAAAACTAGTAAGTGGAGTTATTTTTTCCTTTTTCAGGCTTATTTTTTATTGTTTATAATTTTGATCGCAGGTTAATAAATTTCTGAATTAATGTTAACTATTAAACTAGGTATCATAATTTGCTGCTTTAAATGCCTTCTACGTCTAAACTAATAAAGATTTTGAATATCGGATTTTTGTATAGAAAATTTAATTTGCTACAACATTGTTCCTATGAATTTTATCATATTTGTTAGGGTAATTTCAGAATACACTGCCTCACAAAAATCAGCAAACAGTTCTTATATAGCAATAAAAATTGTACCTTTTGAAGACTTATTTTTTTATATAAAAATCGATTTTACAGCAATATTTATTAAATATTTTTTGTTGAAAATTTCTTTCTCTTTATTTTTATTTATATACATTTTGCTATTCCGTTTCACCGTTTCCGAGATACAGTGGCTTACAAGACTCGGTAAACAATTTAATAAAATTAACATTTCTCTTATAGGATTTGAATTAAATTTTCACAGATAATGTTTTAAGTCAATGCATCTCGGAAACGGTGCTACGAAATAGAAAATGTATATACAATTTTCAACAAAATCTGTCTAATAAGTATTACTGTAAAAGTGATTTTTATACGAGAAAAAAACTGTGAAATTATAAAAATTTATTTAAATTAAAATAAAATAAGTTTTGAAATTTTGAATAATTTCCAAAAAAGTTAGGGACCACTGATTTATATCAAAAGGTATTTTAAAGATAAACGGTGTAGCTATACAACCTCCTGACATTTGGAAAAGTCTTTAAAAAAATTATTGTCGTCGAAAGCTCAAAAGCTGAATATTCTATTAGCACTTGATAATTTTCTTATTGTAGACATTCTTAAACGTATTAAAAAAAATCTTTGCTTCCACACTACCTACAAGTAAAGTCGGTTAAAGTACTCTTTTTTTTTAAGTGGTCTCCCGTATAGGCCTAATCCACCATGCCACCAACTTGGCTAATATCAAGTTTCTTTTGAGGTTGCTCATAAAATTTTGTTCTCATTTTTGATTATATAACTCTCAATATTATCCTGAATCCCTTCAACGTCTTTCTAATATTCAGGATCTGGTTCATAATCTTCAGAATATGCTATTGATTGATCTATATCTATGTATTTCTATATCGGTAGGTGAATTCTTCTCGTAGTCTTCGTCGTCTAATTCAACCACTTCCCAAGTATTCGAACAAGATTTGCCCTTGAAAAACGCACACATTACCGAGCAACCTGCTCTACGATCAGTGGCGTATTTACCCAAGGGCCAAGAGGGCCATGGCCCGGGGCGGAAGGCTTCGAGGGGCGGCGCAAGCCGTCCCTCGCGCTTAGCTTGGAGCGCATTTTATAAACGTTATATATGTGCGTGAAGTTAGCCCCGTCATTTTTGAAAATTTAAAAACTGAATATTGTGCCGGGTTGTGCCCGATGTATGCTACGTTGTGCCGTATTTTTTTTTATTTTACTTTTTTTTTTTTATAGAGATTTCTTATTTTGGGGGTAGAAGTTAATAAAATTTTATAATTTACGGCACACAACGGCACAAGTCAAGTAGAATCCAATACAATTTGAATTTTTAGAATTATCAAAAATGGCGGGGCTAACTTTTATCGATAAAACAGTTTTTGGCCCAAAAAAATTTTATTTGTCAAAATAAAATTTTAGGATTAACGGCACAAAACGGCACAAATCGAATAGAATCCAATACAATTTTAATTTTTATAATTATCGAAAATGGCGGGATTAACTTCTATCGATAAAATAGTTTTTGGCCCAAAAAAATTTTATTTATCAAAATAAAATTTTATAATTTACGGCACACAACGGCATAAGTCAAGTACAATCCAATACAATTTTGATTTTTAGAATCATCGAAAATGGCAGGGCTAACTTCTACCCCAAAATAAGCAATTTCTATAAAATCAACAAAAAAAATAAAAAAAAAAATACGGCACAACGTAGCACACATCGGGCACAATCCGGCACAATAATCACTTTTTAAATTTTTAAAAATGGCGGGGCTAACTTCACGCACATACGTTATATCTACACTGAGAGAACAAATAAAACTTAATTTTTGTTTTTTTTTAATTCATTTATGGTGCGGCAAAACTTTTGGGCCCAGGGCGCCAAATTTTAAAATACGTCACTGTCTACGATAGCTACAAGCTGCACTACAACCTTTAGCGCATTTACAATAAATAAGTTTTAGTAATTCTTGGGGAGCTGCATTTTGTCAAATAGCATGAAGCATTAACCCGTTCTTTGAATTTCTCCATTCCCAGAATTCCCAGTCTAAAGCTGAATTTTCATCTCCATACCATAGCTGTACTGTACCTGATTGTAAGTACGGAAGGAGTGCAAGCGAGCTGCGTCTTTGGTTGGCAGTAGTGAAGCTAGGTTTGTTAAGCTTTTAAACTGATATCTGTATTCATTTAATGAATCGCGTTTTCTTGATTCATGCAGATGCAGAAAAAATTGTTTTTCTCCAACTTCTTCTATTTCATCTGGCGATGCTTTTCGGTCTTTTAATATTTGTACAGCCTTCTGTAATTCTTTTTCTTTCTGTAAAATTTGAACGAATTTGTTGACTAACATAAAACAAATATAAATGCAATAATAAAAGCATAATATAATTTGCATGTTTTTAAAAATTCCTCGAATAAATAAATTAAGAAATGCCTATTTTATCCAGCTTTTGATGCCCATATAACTTCGAAACAGATAGTTGCACTCAAAAAACTTATAGAACATTTTTATAGACAATTTAATTGTATTTAAATTTGGTAACCCAATATTTTGCTCTAAAGTTTATAGGAATCGAATTATTTACAAATAATGAAGAAACAACATTTTTTGGCCCATTTTGTTAAGATGGCGGCCAAAACTGGGCTTTGTGGGAGGGTGAAAATTTAATAGGTGTTTTTTAACACCAAATCAAACAACTGAAAATTATTTCCAGCTTATCCGGAATTGCTTCCGCTATCAGCTATTTTATACGAAATTTCGACTGGCCTATTTCTACAACATTTTTTCATATTTGTTATGATTATCTCAGTGTTTTTTGAATGATCCATAAAATGTTATGTTTACACTGATAAAACAGAAGTTTTGAACCAAAACCTTTTATGCATTGTATATAGGCAAAGCATAAAAGGTTTTGAATCAAAATTTTTCGTTTTGAAGCAAAAGCTAATTTTTTAGAACCAAAACGAAAAATTTTGATTCAAAAATTTTTATGCATTGTATATAGGCAATGCATTAAAAGTTTTGGTTTAAAACTTTTTTTTTATCAGTGTATATTTGTAATTTCGCTTTCAACTATTATAATTTTATCAGAAAACTTTTTAGTTCCGGATGAAGGTTATCTTCATCTCTTAAAAAACTATATACTTACTCTATTTATTTAACACATGGAGCTGTGATAACTGATAAAGCGCAGAAATTGTTTCGCTCTAATCGCTGTTCTTTTCTAATAAAAATATTTAATAAAATTTTTTTTCTAAATTCAAATCCTTGAGAGTTAGGCATTTACAGCATTTTTTTAAATTTCTACCTTCACATGGCCATAGCTCGGAAAATATTCATTTTTCAATAAAAATGGTTTCATTTCAACTTTTGGAGTCTAGCCTCTTTAAAGGCTTTTTGGCTGGCTGTTTTAAAGAGCGTAAAATAGTCTACAAGCTAGATTCAAACCTTTTTTGGTTTTTATTGTTTAAAACCAATGGTTTTCGAGTTATTAATTAAAGTAGAAAAATGTTGAAAATTTCAAACTTTTTTTTTCTTGAATTGCTTCAAATCGCTGTATCTATTAAACGAAAGATTTTACAAAAAATCTGACGCCCCATTTCGGATAGGAAATTTAACAGACTATAACTTTTGTCTAGTAAAAATTTTTGAAAAATCAATCTATTTTTTTTTTAATTAAATTAAATTTTTTTTTAAATTAAATTAAATTTTTTTTTAAATTAAATTAAATTTTTAAAATTTAAACAATTAAATTTACAAAATTTTTATTGAAAAATTATTGTATTAATTAAGTTTAAACTATTCCTCTCGTGTATTTTCAAGAATGTAATTTAAAATTAGCACATGCGCAGTTCATATGGAATCGTGGGTGATTTAGCCTCTCGTGTTTGCATTATGTTGATTAAACCTGCATTTGCGATTGGTTGCTCGTAATGTCAAGATAACCCCATATGTTGTCCGTACTTATAGTTTTTCTTTGAAAGTAGATGCATATAATTTTCATCTGGCGTTTGAATTACAAGGCAGCCTAAATTAGTCCCTCTCTGTCAAGCTCCTCCAGATAAATCACGTGCATAAACTGTATTTGTATATATTTGTATTTGTTATTGTTTATTGTTATCGTTATTATATAACATATATTTGTTATTCTCAGCTAAATGTGTTAAATAAATAGAGTAGTATAGACGTAATGGGGCGGCACCCTATTGGCCTCAACGTACCAGCTGTCACTGTCGTTAACTAATATGCACGACATAAATTATAAAGTAGGGAGGGCAGTAAATAGAAGCAACAATAATCAATTAAATCTAATATAATATTGCATTTATAATGAATTATATACTGAATCCATTGCAAATCATGCAGGCTGAATGCAAATCTGTATTTTTTTACCCCGAAAACGGTGTGATGCCCGCTAGTCGCATTTAAGATTTGGAAATAAATAATAATAATGTAATTCTCAAAAAGTTTGTGTATAGCATAAAAAAATCGCTGCCTATTTGGTGAGTTTGTAACTTTTGCATCATTGATTTTGTTTTCTTTTACAAGGAACATCCTACTTAATTATTAAAAATATAAAAATCCAAAAAATTTACAAAAAGACTAAAAATATTGCAAGTTTTTCTTAAAACCTCTTTTTTGTAAATTTAATATCTTTTGGGAGGATACCTAACCTTATTATGTCCACTAAATTTCAATATCGATTTGTTATTATTTTCAGAGTTATTAAATTTTGAAATTTTATAATTTCATTTAGATCTACATAATATGTAATTATTTAAATAAAATATCAAAAATTAATATCTCCAAAACTAATGATAATAATATATCAAAAATATAGGTAAAACCATTTATTTATATGTAAATTATAATAAATTAGTTTTCCCAATTTTTTTTGTCGCTCCTATGGTTCTTTCACTCTCGCTTAGTGTGGTTTATATTGTTGTTTAGGGCTAATATTTGCCAGTCAGTTCTGAATGAATAGAAATCAATTTTTCAGTTGGAAAAAATGAAATATTTAACTTCGTAGCGTTACCATTAGTTACGCCACTGGAATGTAATTCTAATTTCTCGCAATTTATTTGCTTCTTAATTATTATATAAAAAAATTAATATTTGACTATAATAATTCTTGGTATTCGGAATACTTATAAATTATAATATTGTAAAATAAATTATTAAAAACATTACGGCTACATTTAGTGTTAAATCAATTTTAAATAAATAATTAAATATTTAAAACAAACTAATAATTATTGTGTCATTATTTACTTATAATGGTAAATAATTGAAGAATTTTTAAATAATAAATTTATTTTGGGTTGAATTTAATTTTAAAATTGATTTTAGAGCCTAAAAAAACGAAATGTAATCGAAATTTTAATTGAGATAAAATTTTATTGATATACAGGGTGTTACGTTTTATCATTAGTTAGTTCGATTTGGTGTTGGTGAAATTATTAGGAGCATGCGTCGATGAACGCATGCGTAACGATATGTATTTTTAAATTATTGTAAACCTACGTATAAATTCATTGGCGTACTGGGACACTTCGTACTTTTCGAAATATCTGCTTTAGTTTAGATTGAGCCAAGATTCTATTAAAAAGCAGGCAAATTTTCAAAATTTCTTTCATTGGGTTTACTTATTTTTTCTAGTTTATTTACAGTAACGTTAGAGAAAAACGTTAAGTAACCTTGAAAATGGAAAATTGAAATTTGCTTGCGGCAATTAGAAGGTGAGCTCTATGCCGGTCGTCGATTGGGTCGAGTTTGGCTCGGCCGCATAAAAAAGTCGACCTTATTGTATCTGATTGAAAATTGATATAATGCGCCCGAGTGCGAAAGTAAAAATTTGGAATAAGTAATTTGTCCAAGTGCAGATGTATCGGTTTTGAATTTAAAAATTTAATACATTTTGAAAAATATTCGAGATTTATACAAGGCATCCTTGAAATGTTGCATACTTGCGAGACCTTGGAACTGTTCATAGCCTCCGTTGGGGCGCTGTTACGTCACCAATTTGATGTCGTCATAATGATGTAACCTCAAATGAAAGGTCGGGATTGGAGTAAACGAGAAACTGGTGGCCATTTTATAAACTTTGAGCTGTAATGAAAATTCCGACTTTATTAGTGGTACCTCGTAACAAGGTTAGCAAACCATTTTCTAGTCCGGTTTGAGTGTAGTAGCCTCTAGTGAATAAAATATGAAGTGTGCCGCGAGTAGTAATACAATAGTTTTTAATAAAAAAGATATTTAATAATGTACCTTTTAAATTTTAATAAGAATTTACACGAAAATAAATATTTTTGGTTGCATTGGTTAAATATATGATCCGGCAAGTAGAGAACACCACCAAGTGTTTTCTTCATGGCGCTATGGCCGCTAAACTTGACTAGGGAAAATAATACCCGCCTTAACCTTAATCGGTCAATTGTAAACATTTACAGAACATTCATTCAAAATGCATCGGTTAGAAGTGCTTTAAGTTTGTCGCGTTATTTTAAATAACGGATTGAAAAATGTAGACTAGTTTAAAGGACTCCTATAATATTTTATGTTTATTCTGTCTTTGTACAGGGTGAACTAGTGATATCAATTTTGTTTTGTTTTGTGTAAATGGATCACAACATCATGAAATCGTTTGTGAAACAAGAACGCAGCGATGAGGCCGAAATTCAAGAATTGGCTGCTAAATTATTGGAGGCTAATCGTGCCAAAATGCAAGCCCCTACAAGAGCTCCAGTTCCTGCTGTTCAAAGTATGAATATTTTAAGTTTTTTAACACGTAACAACAAAACTAAGGCAGATATTCAAGGTAATGCAGCTGTGCCGGCTACAAATGACACCGCAAGAAATCTTGGTGACGAAGAATCAGCTCGTGGTAGATTTGGTTGGACAACCGTTGGCAAAATTAATATCCCTTATATAATAAGAAGTGGAGAAAAGTATTGTGCAGTTAGAATGGTGGAATTGAAAGTCCTCAATAAATATTTGTCTTTTTTACATCAAGACATTTACAACTGCACTTGTATTCGAAGCTACTACATAACCGAAGCCGAATGTCGTTTACTTAACGAAATTAACATCAAGCATTGTGATTCACAGTTTGGACGTGAACAGTTTTCTGTGCGAGATCTTATAGTACGTCTTAGCGATGCCGTAGAGTTCTACAACTTTCTAGACTCGTGTTACAATAAGCTACTCAATGGAAGCAACAATCCTTTAGATAGATGTGGTTTCATCCGCATTAATAAAGAATCGGTTGTACCATACACTGTATATAATAGTCAAAAATATGTACCTTTATTTTATTTTGAAGGCGAAACTGAAAATTTAAAATTAAAGGCCGATAAATTGGAAGGATGGGATTTATCCTATCTCAAGTTTTGTTGCAAGGTCCAAGGTATCCGTAACGAATTATTTGCTCACGATTCTTGTGCAGTTATTAGTTTAGATGACATCACCAACTATTTTCCACCTGGAACGCTTTTCGAAGACTATTGGCCTAGTAAGGTGGTTGATTCTCAATTATTAATCAATGGCAAAAACCAACCTCAAGTCGCGCAGTGGACCAGACAACCAGCAGCCCCTCCGGTTGCACATCCTCAGCAATCTCCAAAACCTGCCACTCAAGCGAAGCCTTTGACAAATAATCACTTACACAATGTTCAAGCCATTTATACCAACTATGGCGTACACACCGGCCAATCTTCATATCCAACTTTACAACCTCGAAGTGTTGCCACCAGCGTACGACAGACTTACTCCGCAGCCCAATCCAGACAACCTAGGCCGCCTTCTTACTACATGGCTCAAAATCAAGCGCAGGCGCCACCACCACTTGTTCGAGCCAATCATACACCGTAAGAGATTTTCTAGTAATTTAATATATTTTATTTTTAAGTTTAAATTAAATTTTTGTATGCCACCTAATTAGTCCTTTTTTACTTGCGTAACTGAAGAAAATTGCAATTCCAGTTACACTCACTTTTTCTATTGAAATGCAGAAAGGTTTAATAAGGAATGTATTATAATTAAATAGAGCTTTTTTATGTCTCCAAGTAATCGGACCAAATCGCAAGTATTAACTGCTTTCAGACATTTTTTGTTTTGGAAATCGTGGCAGACGAAATCAAAATTTGTTTCAAAAAAATCAAGAGATTAAAAAACTTCGGTTCCACAAGTTTTTTATTCCACCGTCTTAATTCTACTGCAATCTATAAAAATCGCTTAAGTCGTGATCTTGAGTTAACTATGTTGGCATATTCCAAATTTTGTACTTTATCGGTCAGTGAAAGCTGCAAAAGTAATTTCTTAAAGATTATGGAGATATACGGTGAACCAGCAGGCAAAAGAGAAAATCCCCGGTGGGTCGTTGTGTTTTGGAATTTAGGTGCCACGGATCTTCAATTCATTTTTATTATAGCCAATATTATAAAAAAAATGTATTCTGTGAAATTTAATACGAATAGTAAGAGAGAGCAAGCAGTTTAAATTGTTACTGACTTGGGAATATGAAATATAATTGAAATAGTAGTATTATTGATTTCGAACCAAGATTAACGGTGGTCTAGAAATTTTTAGTTAGGGCTCCCCAGACAACTTGCTCTATAACGGTATAACTTATGTGCTTTTTTTTTTAATTTTAACTTTTAGTTTTGCAGTCATTTAAATAAATTACTTATAAATGTGGCTCTGACCAGACAGTACTAAATGTTTTTGCGTTTCTAGCTGGTACGTTGAGTTTTGAGTACACACTCAATACATCCAGTATATCGGCAATCGAAATCTCATTTTTTTAAGCTTCTAAGAGCCAAAAAAAATTATGCTGTGTCTCGAGGTTTTGTCAAATGTTTCTTAGTTGTATGAATTTTTGAAAATAAGGTAGCGATTTAACCAATTTACTCTTGGTACCTATTCCTACAAGTAGGTAGTTAAAATACTATAATGGTAAAAGCTGGAACTAGCAATTCGTAAGTCTGGTTTTCAATTCCCATAATAAGTAAATTTTTTTATACAACTTGCTAGTTTTGAAAATTATGTACTTTATTATCTGAATTAATTAGTAATTAAAAAATAGGTAGTATATCATTAATTTATTATATTTTATACAAACAAATTTGATGTGGCCATCGCATAACTTTCCGAATTATTAAAAGTAACTCTCAATTTACTTCGGATAGAAAAAACTAAAATACTAAATCTTATCAGATCATCAACAATAATCGCGAAAAACATTCAGAAAATCGAAATAATAAGCAAAAACCAAAAATATAAAAAAAAATATATATCATAAATAACTAAAATTCTATATACAAAAAAATTAGTCTATCTATTATAGGCAATTTATATTTTTTTTGAAATTTTATAAATTTTTTTTTATAATTTTCGTTTCGAAGTTATGATGGATTATGTTTTATCGCTTCAAGTAAACCTCCCCGTTCCCCCCATACATACAGATATTTTTCAAAAATAATAGCAATGGTTTAAGGGAACTTCAAAACATAAAAATTTGATAAAAAAAATGGGGGGTCAATTTCTTTTTTCAATTTCAGATTACAATACTTTCCTTACCAAGGAGTTCGGAAAGTAAAAATGAAAAAGTAGAAAAAATAAATCTGTACTTTATTTTCAAAAATTTATAACTCCAAAACTAACGAGGATTGGACCACAGAACACATTATTTACATATTGGACTAAATCTCGAGACACGGCATAATTTTTTTGGCTCTTAAAATTATTAAAAATATTGGGATCTTGATTACCGATATACTGAATTTTGTGAATCGTTGTCAGTGCACCAAGTTTATATTTTTTAACCAATAGGAGTTAGTAAAGTAGAGTCAAATATGCACTGAGTGCTACCTCAGTTTATCAGCTAAAAACGTTGTTAAACAAACTACGATCCAGTGCCAATGGATCATATAAAGTCAGGTTTTTTACATTTAGAAAATATGTATTTTTTATAATTTATGCCAACCTAATTTGTTACATTTCTTGAAGATTTGGACTATTCAATGGATCTGGCCAATAATTAAATTATTACCAGTCTGGGCTTAATAATTATGGTGTGAACTATTAATGACTTAATGTTCGGTTTCATAAAACTTTTAACAAGCCATTTAATTTAATCAACCAATAAAAATTATTTTTTTGGTACTAACAAATCAATAGAAATCATTTTTTTTATTTAATAAATTCATAATCATAAAATCATCTTTTAACAGATCATTAAAAGTTTTATGAAACCGGGCATTTAAAAGTACAGTACAGCCTTCATTATTTGGACACACTTTAAACCTTATGCTGTTCGGACATTTTATATATTTCCGTTTGCAGTTTCTATTTTAATGCAATTTATCACCAACGTTATAAAACGTAACAACAATGACATCGACCAGTATTCCAGTATTTTCCCCTATGCTTTTTGCTGCATTTTATTTTAGATAGTTCTTGATTACAAATGGACCATTGGAGGGTGCACTTAGTTTAATAACTTTTTGTATCTAGTGTTCCCATTTTTTAAATTTAAATATAATAATGGCTTCAAACAAATGACAACATAAAAATCTGACTTGAAATATTAAATTTCAAATATTTATCTTTTCAAGTAAAAAAAATACCTTCCTAATTCGGAAAACTCAATCATCCAAACAGACTCAAAACTATATCTGTTCGAAATAACGAGGCTATACTGTAGTTAAATAACTTAAGTTATAGTTAAAGAAATTAAGATTTTGTGTCAGGGGAGACTCTTTGAAAGTTTGAAAAACAAAATAATTTTTTAAGATGACCGCAGTCATCTTCTATAATTTACACTGCTATCTTTCTGGTTAAACATGAAAAATATTGGTACAGAAAATTCCAAATAAATCCCGAATTAAAATATTAAATGATTATATTTTGTAGGTCGGTAATACAGTAGAATTCGCTTAATGTGATCACGGATAATATTATCAGTCGGTTATTGTGATAATTTTTTTTGGAAACCGGCCACTTTTTCTTTTTTCTTCAATTTTGTTCTAATCCAAGTCTTCTAAAATTCGCCTTCTTCTAAATTTCGCTTATTGTTATCACTTAATATTATTAAGATTTTCTTGGCCCAAAGTGATCACATTAAGCGGATTCTACTGTATAATTTTACTAGGCTGTTCATAAAACCCAAACCAATACACGTCATGAGCATTGACGATGTCACATTAGACCAGCGTTGTAAAAATTTTAAACATGTGATTATAAAATGAGACATACTGAACTGTCATCGAAACACAACAATGTACATTCAAGTTAACGTAAACATATTTATAAAAATAAAATCGTAATTCGCATATGTGATAAATTGAAATTTCATTTTTATGTGGTTGCAATGACAGACGTCATACCTCTGAAGTGTATCGGTTCAAGATTTTGAAACCCTATATATAAGCAGAATATTAATTACAATTTTTTTTAAAATGTAATCTTTCAAGAACGGTATTTTGCTATAATTCAGATGTTTATTAAATGTTTTTTAAAAACTTATAATTGATATTATGTTATTGCACGGGTTATAATTTATATATTTTAAAATCATTTGAGCAGTTTATCCGTTATTTTTTTAATCCGATTATTTTCTTATCCTATTTAGAGACTTATCCGGCTCGATCACCATAAAGCGCAGAAAGATTATTAAAAACGAATATATATTATCCATGTTAATTATAATATACTTATGTTTTTATACTATTTGTGTGTTTTATAATAATTTCATTATGAATAAATCGAACAATCGTGTTTTTTTTGTTGGTAAATCACAAATTTTTTATAAAAGAGTCACTCGAACAACTATTATAAGCGTAACGAATAAGAATTTGAAACGTGCGGACGGACACGGGACCAGAACATAAGGCTTTTTACTATACTTCGTGTAGAAAGCCTAAAATTACGTTTTTAATTTTCTTAAATTATTAAAATTTCTTAATATGATCAAGGTTTGAAAATTCAAGGAATTTATTTTGAATAATATTGATTTTGACTTTTAGAATATACACGAATTTGTAAAAATGAACAAATACAATACCGATAATTTTTTATGCACGTTATTAAAATACTCGATTATTCGGGTTGTGTTCATTAGGCCATTGTCAATTTTTTTACGTCGGTTACTTAAAATGAACCAATCGGAGATGCATTATGGAAGGAATCAAAGACAGAAAGGCACCTTTAATGTGCCTTTAGCAAAATAATTGTACAAAATAACTATTTTTTCTTATTTCTTAATTATGAAAATTTACTAATTTATAAAAATTGTTAGCAAATTTATTCAGGCCTATTTAATAAGTTGGTTTAAAGCAGCGATTCTCAACCTTTTTTTTTTAAATGTAGTTTACCCTAACCTTTCGAGCGATAGAAGCACTGAGTAATTAAGATTCCCCAAGAAGTTTATTCAATTTTGGTGAAGCATGGGGAACTCTCTTTTAGTATATCGCTAGCTTGTTATATAGCAACTCAACGTAAACTCAGTATTGGTTCTTGCACATAACCGATTCTTCCACCAACTACAACAAACAATTTAAAGCAGCTATTCTCATTTTTTTTGTACCTCCTATGAAAATTATCAAGTTTTGTATACCCTCACAAAATGTGAGGCAGGTTGTTTATATAGTAAAAATGTATTCTTCTTGGTCGGTACGGTCCGGGCATCGTGGCAGCATTCATGATGAACAGTTATACTCTGTTCTCATATCATAATGCTTTCTTGGGAGACAAGTATGAATGCAGTGGGAGTCCCGCTCTCTTCCACTTTTATTTCTGATGCGGCCAGGATTTGAACTGTGGTTATCCTCTTCACAGCCTTTACGCCATACTCTATTTGTATGTATTACCATTTACCAATATAGTATATTATGCAATCGATAACAAATAATAAAATAATGTTTTTTACGTTGTTTACATTACATTAATAAAAAGCAATTGATGAGAAGGTTGAGCTTACTTATTTGATATAATTTTTTTTATATTTTGTTGCATTTCAGTTTAAACGCAAGTTTTGTTCAAGATTCAGTCAGATAATCCTTAATCCTAAGTAGCCCCAAAAAGTCCCTCAGGGGATACCCATGCATAGGTTGAGAAACGCTGATGTCTGTGCTTATATGTATATGCTTTAGGGTGGTCTGAACTAATTTTCATTAGGTCATCCCACAATTTGGCTTGAAATAATTTACAAAGCATGCAGTGAAATTTCAATCCTCGATTTCGGTATTACTATATGTATTTTATTTTATCTATTACTAAGTCGAGTCGAGACAAGGTTTAAAACTATAGATAATACTGGTATTTCTTGAAATAACTTTTGTGAATCTCGAAAAAATAATAGGATTTTATTGACTCTAAAAATTAATTTATTAATGGGTAAAAAATTAACAAAATAGTAAGATGAAAATATTCGTGTATAATAATTGTCCCTGTAGGCAGGGCCGGATTGGAAGCAAATTATTTATCGGGATTCGCAGCCGGCCCCCACTGCGTATGAAATATTAAAATGCGCCGCAGACAAAAATTTAAGACATATCAAGGTCAACAAGGTTTAAATGAAAAGTATTTATTAAATACATTATTTATCAATTCATATAATTAACAATACACAGTATACGATAATCACTTACAACTAAAACATCTAAAATTTAAAATTGAAACAAGTTTGTAAGATGATTACTTTTGCACGAGAGTAACTCAACTGTTGATCGATGACTACCTCATTACTAATATCCAATAATAAAGCCTTTTCGGTGACCATTATCATGAGCTGATCTAAATGATCTTGAGAATGGCTTGATCGTAATCGAGTTTTTATGATTTTGAGCTTAGAAAAATTTCTCTCGCATTCTACTTGTGTTACGGATAGAGTTAGTATGTACTTGCAAGCCAAGTGCAAAGATTTGTATGCTGAACTATTTTAGGAAACTTAGACCATGCAACGGCAACCTGTTCATTCGGATTTTATGTTGGACATTTTTCTATCTTTGAATTTTAATTACCTAACAATTTTAATAAAAAAATTTAAGGAATTAGTCACACGCATTCGTTTCCCGGTGGGCCAATTTGGGCCTGTTTGTAAGTATCCGTATGATATGATTTTTCCTGTTAGATGCGCAAACCTAGTTTTTTGATTAAAAACTCTTGCCTACCTACCTTCTGACACATCATTAACTAGACGACCAATCTAAGTTACCAATGCTTTTGCATTGCTACTCCAAGCGCCAAGTATCTCATTTAAATTTTCATAATAAATAATATAAATGTACTAATTTATTGTAACGCAGTTTTTTTTTTTACAAATAAATCAATTTAAAAGTTAACTTGCATAAATTCCATTAACTAGCGATACATTTCATTATCATTATATACGAATATGTGTAAACACAATTGATTGTCTATTATTTCATAACAAATAATTATTGTAATGACAAATTAATCAACTTTTAGCAACCTGAAATATTGTTTCGTACCTAAGAGGTTGCTCACTCGATAATCATGTGAACAATGTGTCCATAATTTATTACTAATCTGAAATAATTTAAATAATTCTTGATTATCCGTGATAATGTCTAATAATTTCAAAAAATTGTTTTGAATTAGGCGATGTCGTTACTAATAGATTTTATTACTGCTTATAATTTGGTAACGCCATCTGTTGATAATCTTTTGAACTAATTATTAATTATTTTTAATTTTCCTAACATACTATCATCTGTATGTTATATCTGTAAACTTTGGTTTTTTTATTTCTTTGATAAGTGTAATTGGTTGTTCCTCCACATTATTGACTTCTATTTTTTGTATTCTGTATTTTAATCCTGAAGATAGAGTAAATACGTAGATTTCGACACCGGACTCGCGCATTTTAAAAAAATTAGTAAGATATTATTTAATGAAATGCCTATATAATATTGGGTGCTCTTGCTGTTGGGCGCGGAGTCTCTCGCATTTGGCTGCTAAAATATCCATCATCTTGTTTAAATGCACAAAGTAGCTATACGAAAACAAGGTGGAAATCAGATGACCGCAGTTCTTAGGCTTATATACTGCTATCTTTCTGGTTTAACTAAAAAATATATTAGAATATAGAAACAGAAAAATTCCAAATATATCCTGCATTAAAATTTCGGATTATCGGATAATTATATTTTGCAGGTTGGTGATATAATTTTACTATATAAAAAGAATCTTAAATAGCTATTATTTAAATATGTATATTATTAATTATTACGTACAGCTCCACCACGTTAAGAAAAGCTCTGAAGGGAATTCAGCATTACTAGTGAAATTATATATGTACACTTAAAAGCCATCGCACACTGCAGACTTTCTATCGGCCCATATAGTTCACCGACCAATCACATAGCCCATCAAACTTTTTATCGGCCGAAATGGAATCGTTATAATGTACGCACTTGCATACATCTTCATACTGATTAAGAAGCCGACCAAACTATCGGCCGATAGAAAGTCTGCGAGGGGTATAAAAGAAAAAGTTTTGAAATAAAGGTGCATTCTAACCTAAAAAAGTACTTACCAAATAATAAACATGATAGAAGATGAATCTTCTATATCGGCAAATAAACATTTACTGTGAAATGTTCATTATTAAAGAATTAATTGTCTTCACAATTATGGTTTTTTTGATAATTTACAATATGCTTCGCACCATTAGTGTCTTGATGAATTTTTATTTCAAATTTCCCTCCCATATTTTATGAATTGGGCGAATTTTTGTTTATACTTCCACATTCACTCAGTTAATATTTATCTTATTATCTCCAATATTAGCTGTTAAATTTCGTAATACCTACAGCTCCACCAAGCTAAGAATCACCCCGGAAAATCTGTCAACTAATTTGATAAAAATTTGAATGAACCAATGAACATCGAGTTATTTCTCAAGTACATTCAGTTGTAAAAGTTAAAAATCATTGTATCAATGTCATTAGGTCTGTTCGTTTGTTTGCACTAACTTAAACTGAGCAGGCAAAGAACCAATCGACAAACGCGTTTATCTGCACTAACTTAAAATAAAAAATATATAAACAGTTTAATTAAACATTATTTGGTAATTACTTTTTTAGGTTAGAATGCACTTTTATTTAAAAACTTTCTTTTGAGTGTACATATTTAATTTCAGTAGCGCTACTTACGCTCTTTTGGAGCCCTTCTTAACCCTTTCACACGTACAAAAAATTTTCTATCAAATCTTTATTCGTCCAAATAGTGATTTCAAATAATTTTGACATGAAGAGTATATAATTTCTGCTTGATGCGAACTGGTAAAACTTCTTGCCAGAGAACGTTGAAGGGTTAACGGGGTGGAGTACCTCGCCCTCAGTTCTACAATAGAGACTCCATGCAGTAGGAACTACCCTTAATAAAGTAAATAATTCAAATTACTTTTTTGCATTTCAATATTTACTTTTTTAAGTAATTTAGAGCTAATTAGGTTTAAAAAGCAGTTTTAACTGTTAATTAAAATTTTAAAAGTTGGTAGGTACATTGTTGTTTATTTTATTACTCGGTTGTATTTTGCAATAGTTATAAATCTTTTAGGTGGTGTTGAGATATAACTATGAATATTGGGTGCTGTGAATAAAGATTATCAAATGTTAATACTTGGAATTTTTAAGTTTTAGCATTTGCTAATTTTTACGCACACCACAGACTGACTTCGTATAATATGGGAAATCTGTCGAATAGGGATTTTTTAGTATTTCGAGAAGGATTGAAAACTGATTAGAAGATTAAAATTTCTAGAATTTTAACCAAATTCTACTATCCGTTAGCGTCAATATTGAATATTAGAAACGAGACATGAGAATTTTTAGTTTATAGGTGCTTGAAGTGTCGATAACAGCTTTTTACAATACTTAGGGACTGTATATGAAATATACCGATATATAAAATAACAGAGGACGGTTACGGTCTGATGCTTAAGTGCGTCGGCTACTAAGCAGAGAATCCTGGTTTGAGCCGAGTAGAGCAAGATCTTCATTCTAGCCGTCCTCCCTCGGCGAGCAATGGCAAACCACCGAGGTAATCTGCCTTGAAAATCCTTCATAAAATGAAGTGGTTAGCCAAAACCCACTCTGGGTTGTAGCGCTACTGTATATATATGAAATATACATCTAAATTTTTAAGTTTTTTAGTTTTCGTTAGTGAGTCAAATTTTCAACGATTTTTTGTTTATAATTTTAATGTTTAAAATTTTTGTTGCAATCTTACTGGTTATGCAATTTTGTGATTGTACAATCTGGACCCTGAAAATTTTAGAAAGAAATGTTCTCACGGTTCAGGAACATTCAGAGATAATTTTTTCTTTTGAGTTGAAGTTGATTTTTGAATTGACTTATAAAAATTTAAATAGTTATTTCTTATATTAATTTTATAATTTGTATAATTTTATGCCGCTTATGAATATTAAAAGATATTTTAATAAAATACAATCATTTATCCAAGCCAAAAAAATATCTATAAAATTTTTTCAATTTTCAAATATTTCCCTTATATTTGCTACTGCTACTTAGTTTTCTAATTTATTTAATCTTTGGAAACGCAAACGATACCATACTGATATCTAAGCCAGACAACTAGTCAAAAATATTAAGTTGTTAAATCTTACAGAAAAGCTTCTTTGTAATTTCACAAATTAATAATTTAATTAGTCAAAAACTAGACTAAAATATTATTTTAGAACCAGCCCTAGGTTCCAACTATGTGCCAATACGTCTACGCTTAGCAATTATTTTGGAAAGCTTGAAGATATCATCAATCTTAAATTTTTTAAGAAAGCTGTAGCATTGCTGCCGGAGTCGAGATTCGAACGTAGAAATTCTCATTCATAGCTATAGCACAATGGTTCTTAACCTAGGAATAATTATCTCCTTTTGTGTAGAACATAACTGGTAAGGTTAAGAATCACTGCTTTAACGTGTAATTATACTTCACATTGCACTGCTGGCTAATTACTTCCTTAAATATTTAAAAACACAAATTAACTTGCAATTATTAAATAGAAAATTGTGAATAATTAAACCAATTAAGTCAAGCAATATCGGGCTCTACTTGTGCTTAGATAAGCGACCGTTTGGGTATAGTATCTTCAAAAACGTCAATGTTAGCAACTTACTAGTACAGAACCAATAATAATATTAAGTGAAAATGCATTTAGAACAGTTCTAAATGATCAGAGTTTCTCAAACGGAGTTCTCGGAGAACCTCCTACCACATGAGAGATGAGAACGTTCACTTCTTGGGTTCTTTTAGAAGTATTAATGAGACAATAATTACTAACTTTTTTAACGAAACTGAGATTTTATCTTCAACATGTGTATGTGTCCATCATACTTTGACGAAAATTTTAATAAGAAGGAAGAGGAAGTTGCTGATTTTCAAATGGAGAGAATGTTGAGTTGGGGAGACAGGGAACTTGATTTCCTACTGGTTAAGGGAGGGGGCAATTTTTGTAAATAAAGAAGAAGATATTATTAATTTATTCAAGATGTTAAGTGAAGGTGAATTGTTTAGGCCTATTATTGACCCAAACGATTTACCTCGCCTTTCTTTATTTTCAAAAAATGCGGCTAGACTGTAGAGTAAAACTAGAAAACATTTTTTACGGAAAACTTGATTTATGATTTCTCGCATTCTTATTTGACAGTCATTTTAATGTCAAAATATTTTTAAACAACAATGTATTTTTAACCAAAACGAAAATGTTGCTGATTATTCATTAAGCGTGCATTTTTATTCTTTAGCTAACAGGTAGTTTAGATTAACCCATTATTTTTTAGTAACTAATTTATTAATATACCTATTCCTTGATCCTGCAGTAATACCTAATGCGTTTATAGTAGATGGTTTTTTTTAAAATTATCCTGAAGTGTTTGTTGTACCAAACCCCCCTCTTTTTTTGTAGGCCCCTGAAATAATTAGTGTTGTTAATTTAATATAATTTAATTTAATGAACATGTACCTATTAGTTTACACGTCCTTTTCCTGTATTCCTATAGTCAATTTTTGATAAGAATTGTTTTTTCTTTAATATTCTAACATTTTTATTTAGATATCCTACTTATGGAAAGGATGATTGGTGAGTTCATTCTGTTACGAAAAAAGGTTTTAAAATCAGTGGAAGCTTTAATTCTACATGTGATTGTTTAATTTTTATATCAGGAAATTCTGATTAGTTTTCATATTTTAATAATCATAAGAGGTTTTTAAAATTATGAAAAATAATTGTTATTAGTAGAAAGCATGCAATTTTTTTTTAAACTCCTACTTCAAGTCGTCTCAGACCAAAACTTGACTAGAATAAATTTCTTTATCTGTTTGTGTAAGACAAGTATACTTTTTGTTTAACCCACATTTTTTTGTTATATTATTAATTATTATTTTTATTTAAATATATAAATTATATTGAAGTTTTTAATATGCTATTTTAATTTAAATTATTCTATAGTAGTCTGCTTATTGAACTCGGAAGATTAATTTTTTATTATTATCAGTGAACTTGAATAGTATTCGGGAAATTTTCCATTGCCATTTCTATTTTAAACCTTCATTCATAACAACACTTTTTTCTAAACGGCTGGTAAAATCAACATATCAATAATTAAAAGTATGCCTTCATAAAGTAGATCAAACAAGGTCGTTAACCTAAATTTAAAGGGACCTTAAACTGCCAATTATGTGTACAAAAATAATTTTTAAGTTGGTCACCTGTAGAACAAAACATTTCAGCTCTGATATTTCAACTGATATTTCCGAAAAATTGAAATAAGACTCCATTATCGGTTACTACCATAGTTTTTTTACAATAATTGATATCCAAAATGCATGTACGTGATGCATGCTTTTTCCTATTAGTTTTGATCGTAAATATTAGCAATGATATTTTTTCCTGTGATGTAAAAAGTGACTAAAAATGAGTTTTCTGTTTTGTTATTTATTTCCAGAATTCAAAAAAATTTTAATAATTGCTAGTTTCTACCAATCTTAAAGCATTTGTGCATGCAAGTTTCAAAATAAATTCTAATTTATTCTTATTACGAAAATACTTGATTCGGGGATTCCCACTCGAAATTTTTTTATTTACGAATAATTGATCAATTTTTTTTATGGTTGAATAAAGAACAAACAGATGCTTCTAGATTAGTGGACACTAGTGATTATTTAAATTTTTATGTAATTCTAGAATTAAGTGACATAAAACACTGGACAACACTCTTAAGTAGAGTTTATTTGTGACAGTAAACATTGAAAATTGGACTTGCCTTCACCCTGTCACCCTAATACCAGCATTGTGAATGAACTAAATTTTTAATTTTAAAATTAATTTGCATGTTTTAGTTAAGTAGTACAGCCTTATTGTTAGAAGATCTTAATTAACCGATTGCTTAATTTTAAAGTATTTTATTTCTTTGTTCTCATGTTTGCTATTTTACAGGGCAAATACTTACAATTCGCAAACACCAGCTAGTAATTATATGATGTTGGGAGAACCTGCATTAGCCCAATCTACATATAGGCAACCAACGCCTCAAATGCACTCCAACAAGTTTCCACCCCCTCTGATTTCCGTTCATCACCACAACGGTGAACTTAGATACGAAGCTCCACCAAATCACTACCGATCACCAGCCGATGTGGTTGATCTTAGTGGCAGTAATAGGTGGGTAATTAAAAACTATTTTTATTTTATTTTGATTTGCGATTTTTTATTATTTATGACAGTTTTTCTAAAAAATATTTATTATTTTACATTCAAGTTAGGGGAAATTATTATGATTTTGCTTTGTGTCTAGAATTTTGTTTTGTTTTAGTAGCAGGGTAATAAATCATTCTGTTCGTAGCAGTAACTCACTGCCTACTCATCAACCTATTGTAAACCAACAACCAGCACATCAACAGTCTCGACAGCAAACGCAAGACGATCATCAAAATTTAAATAATGGAAGAATGTTGGTAAATAATTTACAAAGAAAGCTTATTCCGATTGCTGAGACACCTACAAGTGGTAATCACATTCCTTACAAAATGCAAAAGGCGTTAATCGACAGTAGAATGGTACCTTGTATTAATATGAAGCCCTATGTGTATTCAGAACTTTTAGTAACAATTCCGGATCTCATAGAACAGTTATTTAATAATGTTCCTGTTCATTCTTGTCAGCAGGTTATGCAAGTTTTGGGGATCGATTTATATAAAGGCAATAAGTAAGTTACTTTTATATATTTAAAGAAATTATTATTTATATTGAGGTGAGGTTGGTCAGAGAGGGTAATTTTAGTTACCGGTATATAGCTTAAACTTACCTTCATGTCAGTCCTACTCGAATGCTAAACTTTCATGCTTATTGCTTAATCACAATAATGTAATACTGGGCGTCCCATTCACGACATATTTTTTCTTATTAGCCTTAATAGTGAAACTAGAAAAAATTGTTTTGGCTATATCGAATATTGTATTACAGTGACAAATTTTATATGTAAAACTTGTATGCACATACTATCCAGAAAGACAAATTTGAATAATTATGTTATAGATTTCAAAAGTGGGATCAGGAACATACTCTTAAAAGAACTCGGGCACTCCTATATTAGCAATGTAAATTGTACCTTTTGAAGACTTTATGTCATAAAAATCGATTTTATAGCAAAACTTATCAGACATTTTTTGTTGCAAATTTCATTCTCTTTATTTTTGTTCATACACATTTTTCTATTTTGTCGAACCATTTTAATTGACTTATGCTCGGTTTCTTCACCTTGAGATATCTATCGAATAAGTATAACTATACGGATAACCAATCAAACAACCGTAATTCAAATTTTTACGGTTGTTTGATTGGTTATCCGTATAGTTATACTTATCCGATAGATATCTCAAGGTGAAGAAATCGGACATTAAAGAAGACTAAAAATTAACATTATTTTATGATAGTTTTATTTAATTTTTTGCAGTATTTTTTAAGTCACTGTCACTCGAAAACGGTTCGACAAAAAAGTCTTGAAATGGTACAATTTACATTGGCTGACGTAAAAGTGTACAAGTTCATTTACAAGTAACTGTATATATTTCTTGTTTTTTTAAATTGATACATTTGGAAATTAATCTGTACTTTAAATTTATTAAAACATAATGTTAGAATTTGAAGTTAATTCAAATGTTTAAATATCGAAAAAAAACTTATTCGATAATTAAAAATAAAAGGCTTTCCGAAGTCTTTTTTTTTATTTGGTTTAAATTTATTGTTAATATTACTGCCTTTTACATAGATATCTAATATTTTTAGACTTGTGGGATGTGGTACACTTAACTTGTACCACAAAATTATCTATTATTGTGTCTAAAGAAGCACCTAAATAGGATGGTCTGGTGGTAACCGAAAATTTACCGATTCGTAGTCTGTAGTAGTAATGACTAATGCTGCTGATATCTTTCCTCAATGCAATTTTAGCTGACATATGCAATGAATTTCCAACAAAAAGCTCTGATTCATGAACAAGTCCATTTTCAGCAAATTATCTGACCATTAATAAACTTCAGATTACTTAAGTTTTAAGTCATGTGATCAAAAATGCTATTTTGATTGTAAAATATCTTGAATATGGAATGAAAAATGGCAAAATTCTTTTTCTTCATTTTTAGTATGCTGTATTTGACTTGATACAAATATTTGATCATTAAAATGTAGTTTATACTAAATATCAAAATGCTACAGTTAGCAAGTTAGATTACCTCACGTCAGCACTATCTTAAAGATGTCACTAAAATTAGTATCACATAAGCAATGTAGAATTAAAGTAGTTGGTCAGTCCAGTGTCGAAGATCTCCACTACCTGAGCCACTTAAGATGCATCATTGTGTCTGACACAACTGCGTGGTATGGTAACGCAAAGAAATTGGCACTTTAAAGGGTGAAAGGGGTTGTGACCCAAAAATGGAAAGTTACAGGACAGAAGATTTTAAGGGCAAATTTTCATATTGCACATCACTTTGATGGGGATTGTTCCATAGAAAATAATGTTTTCAAACGTTATTGAACAAGATTGTTCAACTTTGAATATAAACCTGTTTTTGAATATAAAACTTTTTCATAGAAAAATGTTTCAGCCCTCCCACTTAAATCAGATTGGGAAATGTGCCTGTGACTCCAATCTAACAGCATTACGTGCCTTCCGATTAGCATTAGTAATGGATTGCACCAACCAATGACGTGTGATTTTCACCATTGTTCTTAAATATTACCTATGAAGAATTGCTTTTTTTGGTCATACTGTTCTTACATTTGACCTGTTGACTGCACCATTTTTATTGTTATACCTAAAGTAAAACCAAATATCAGAAAATTAACTTGATTAAAAAGGTAGTGAGTTTTGATAGGTTCCCAGTGCAGAAATAGTCATTTTAATTTAACTTGTTATATGAGTGGCGGGGTAATCTAGTTTTGAATATTTAGAAAACTTGCTAATCTATTCTTACGCGTCAGTGAAGCGAGACGAATGACAAACATCAGTAAAAATTTAATTTTAAAATTAAAATATCTTGAAATTTTTCATAAAATTAAGCCAAATTGGTGTCCTACTTAATTTTCAAGTAAAATGGAGCACATTAAATGCCTACCAAAAGTAAGACGTTTGGCAACCCTAGAAACTGATATAAGAAAAACTGCAATGAGCAATGTTACTTACAATTATGTACAATTCAAATTTATTTTCCCGCCAGTTGATAAGTAAGAAATCTGCACTTTGCAGCTGATGTTATTGATTTATTTTTGGTGACCGTATGACTGAAAAATTAAAAAACAAATTATTTATTGACTGAAAAATACTACACTGGTGGAAAATTTTATTTGAATCATGAACATATACAGGATGTGGACAATGTACATGAACACTTATCTTATAATAAATTATAAGACTGCTTTTTTATTTTGTTAATGAAATCTACACATTAAGGGCAGATACAAGGGATATGTTCTGCGATAACTTGAAAAAAGATATTAAGTTTAACAATTTAACCTTGGACAACTTTGTAATGGTGTCTCTACTGCGAACAGTTTTTATAATTAGGTTTATTAAAATATGGGCAGAGAAGTTTTGAAAAATATTATTATGGGATGCAGGTGCTTCCGAATTGAGGAAAAATGCTCTGTTGATGTTTTATTTGTACTTTAATTATAACTTGGGGCTTGCGTAAACAAAATTTGGAGACTGTGAAAGATGTAATGAGACAACTAAAGATATAAATAAAAACATCAAAGCACAAATGAAGACCAAAGTAGTTTTCGTTCTGGTTCTTGCAGTATTGCAGGTCTGGACATCTTTAAATCCTTGTGTATACACTAGGTATGTCTTCTTAAAGATTTGACATGAGCAATAATAGTAATTTGAAATGAAGAAATTTATTTGTATCAGAATTTATAATACTGAAGACTTTGGGAACTTTCGAATGAGATATTACGTTGAGTAAATCAGAATTTCGTTTTCATATTAACACATTACCATTTGGAAGTCTAAAAATAGGCTTTTTGAAAATGAAAGGTACTAAAAATAATTAAATTGTATTTGATCTTAAAGTAAAGAATTTTAAGATCTGAAGTAGTTAGTTTGAATGTAGAAACTTCAAATTATTAAATTATATGCCGTTTTTTGAAAAATAGTTGTGATTAATTGTTACTTCTACAGGTTAAATTTACCTTGTCGAACGGTATTGTGTTAATAATTGATAACGCCAATGTATGATGTGTTTTGATTGCTCTCTAAAAATGTAACTTATTATAAAATTTTGTAATTAATTTTATTCAATTTGTTTTAGTTCACAAATGAGAGTACTTTATGAAAATGGAAAGTGTCTAAGTGTAAATGAGTGCGTACCGTTAGTGCCAGTAAGACTTATACTGGAATTTATGCCACAATTAAAGTATATGTTGGGTGGTTTGATTGGTGGTTCGGATGTCGCAGCAAAACGTCAGCGAACCAGCTAGGATTGGGCAAACATGTGGGATTACAACTTGTATAATTTATAATTAGCAAATAAACTCGAGTGTAGTAGGAAAAACTGAAAAGTGTAGTCTCACAAAAAACAATTAATTATAATTTTGTTTACACAAGATTCCGGTTCCTATTTGTATCCAGCAACAGAAGTTGCGGTTACATTAAATTTTTTTTTTCACTATTGTAAAATATTTTTGTTTAGTGTATATTATTTAAATATAAATAGGACTTGTATATATATATTGACTATGTGAAGATGACGTGTTTTTTCATTTATTGATTTTTATTGTTTTGAAATTGTTCTTTTCAAGTTCAATAAAGATAACTCGATTTTGATTTTTAAATGTGAAATAAACGTATTTTAATGATCAGTATTAATGAACAGATTATAAGTGGATTAGAATAGAATAAGAATGTCTAATGATAGATTTGAACAAAAACGCTAGTCAAAATTTCACCAAAGATGAATTTTTAAGAAATGCAAAAAGTAAAGTATTTTTTGTAAAAGTACAGATTAATAAAAAATGACACTGCCCATTCATATATTTTTTCGTATCTGTTATTTAATTCTAAAATTTATTTGTGCTGTTCAAATCAAATTTTAAATGTGTTGGGGAGGGGGGGAGTTGTAAAGAATAATCTGTTCATAATGAAAATTATTATGAGTTTACTGCTTTAATTTACGCTATAAAATTCATATTTATCAATTTATTCTATTAATTTATCTTAGATTTAGTTTTCAAGTGAAAAATGTTTTTTTTTTGTTAAAATGTGAGATATTTAAATACTTTAAGAAATAAGTTTTATTTAATAATGTAACATATGGTAGTTAAGCATTACATGCACGCACAGTTTATTTGGTAAACTTTTCCCTAGGTTCTCTATTATTTATATTTGCCAAATAATTTTCTCATATTAATTAATGTCCTGTGCATGTGTGAACGGTTTTGTTTTGCTCTATGGAAGTGTTTTTCGTGGAGCAAGTACAGAAATTGATTTCTACAATATTACTGAAAAATTGTAGAAATTATAAATTAACACTATGTGTTTACATTAAAAAGTTAGTTTGGTTCGGCTAGACAAGTAGTAGGTATAACATGACACCAGTGCTATTGTTAATGTGCCTCGAATATTTATTTATATACTTGACTTGATATTTGGCAACCCTGTATTTGTTTGTTTATTTTCTAAATTTTATGTTAACTTTATGCAAATTTACTCCTATCCAGAATTTTGTTCGATAACATTAGTTTGTTTATCAGTTATTCGACTACTTTTGTTTGACTTAACATTTATGTGACTGAGAGCATTTGTTCAACTTTGAATTTTATTTGAACTGCATTTGTTCCACTCAATATTTATTCGATATGGAATTTTGTGCGACATAGTACATTTGTTTGACTGAATATTAAATTATAATGCCATAGATTGGTTAAATTATAAGCAACATTCCTTTTATTCTATAAACGGCTTTTCTTTTTAGGGATTTATAAGCACAATTAATTAAATGAACTCGGGAAGTCTTCAAATTTATAAATTTAGGAAAAATTTGGGGTATTAATAAAGTCTTTTCTCCAAAAAAACTGCATCTTTTATAACATCTGACAAATTTTGAGAAGCTTTTTTGCAACTGAAGATGGGACTACGTGAAGAGCCTCGAAACTAGTATTGCTATAAATGCAGTTTTTTGGAGAAAAGACTTTATTAATACCCCTAATTTATCCTACTCCAAATCTTGTTATAATATTTTTCAACAAATGTACTATATCGAACTTGAAAATTGTTTCTGCCATTTAGTTTTTGTTTTTTAGTTTTTAATATTGTTACAATATAGTTATATTTTAATAAAAATAGTACGCTTTGGTGCTAGGATCTATGCCTATAGGGGCATATATGGACGAATTTTTCCGTTTTACTGCATAGTTTTTTTATTTCTGTTATTGTTATTAATTTATATATTATTTTAAACCACTAAAGCATTGTTAGTAATAAATATGTTAAACATAAAAAAGAGGTTTATAGAATAAAAGAATGTTTCCTTTAGAAATGTAATGGATAAATTACAATTTTACGAGTATTTATGCTCTTATACAATCTGTGGCATTGTTAGTTAAAATACCGTCGAACGAAAGTACTATGTTGTATAAAATTCCATGTCGAACAAATGTTTGTTCATATAAATGTCGAGTCGAACAAATATGTGTTGAATAAAATTCAAAGTCGAACAAATACTCAGACGAATAAATGTTAAGTCAAACAAAGGCAGTCAAATAACTGCTAGTCAAACAAATGTTGTCGAACAAAATTCCTCTAATCAAATTTACTACTTGTTCTATAATCCTTACCAAATGTTACGTTGTAAAATTATTTTTACAGACTGTCTATTAATTATATTAGCGATGCAATATTAATTAATGTAAATATTTGTTGTTTTAAAAAGTTTCTTTTTAAATTTGTATGACTTTTTAAAAACTTTATCATTGTTAACAATTTTTATATCTTTTAAATTTGATTATTATTTAAACTTTTACGGCATTCAATACTTAAAATTGCATCGCTATAAATTGTTCTACTTTATTTTCATTTTCATAAATGTGTAAACTGCATTAATACATTAATTCGTTACTGCCAGCAGAATAATAAATGCATCAATGAATGAATAAACCTATTCATTGATGTATTTATTATTTTGGTTATAGAGTAACATTTTACAAAAAAATCAATATCAAAATAAATGAATTATTTAATTTTTTAGTTTATTTTAAATATTATGAATGGTCTATTGTTACAGTCGGTAACAAAATTTTACATGGTTTAAAAATTTATACAATTGTTTTATTTATTTGTTTCCATATTATTTTGGACATCCTTGGGTCTAAAAACTATTATCCACCTGCGATGTTACAGAATCGCTATTTTCTTATACTTACAATGCCAATTTGATTTGAGTACTTGAAACATTTTAAAACATGGCCTTATGTATTTTAAAACTACAAATAATATTTTGATTAAAAACAGTCATATGGCTCAGGATTTAGGTTTTGGACTACGTACTGGGTAATAAATTTGATTTCAACCTGCTGCTAAATTATTTTAGCTGTGGTTCTGATTCCACATTAAGCTATAGATCTTTGTTTATGACTATTGACAAACCATACTATGTAAAAATGGGTTTCTCGACTCACAGTGGGGTATAAGACCTTAAAAGTTGGCATTAAATCAAGTCTGATTCAAACGGATTGCTAAGTCGGATATCTATTTTCAAGACTGTTAATAGTAAAGTAGAACTCCAATTATTCGAACTCCTACTATTTGAATCACCGATTATCCGAATTGCTTTCAGAATTTTAGAAACAAAATTAAGAAATGTACTGCGATTCGCAAAATAATGATTCAAGAACATTATTGTGATGATGTTCTTATTATACGGTTTCATTAATTAAAAGCTCTTTCTTTAAAAATAGTTTATTTCTCCCATTTTCAACATACAGTAATTAGTATTAAAATAAACCTTTGTTTTGGAGAAATCCAATTATCTGAACGGGGTGCGGTTCCAATTGATTCAGATAATTGGAGTTCTACTGTATTTAAAAAAATATTCGATAGATTGCATATTTTTTCCTAACAACGGTGTGTTTATCTGGTCGTCACCGACCCATATGAATGGATTAACGAGATTTCAGTTGTTAATTATTGTCAGTAGCAGCAATACACCCAAATAGTCTTTTGAAGGATTAATATGTAAATATGCCTTGAACCAAAGAGTATGTATGTACTCTTTGCTTGAACTGAAAATTAGTAATCGGTATAATAAAATAAATTGGTAGATAATAATTTTTACTCTTTAGTAAGAAAAGCATTGTAATCTGAAAATTTTGACCTCTCATTTTTTTTACGAATTTTTATATTTCGAGGTCCCTTAAACTATTTTTGGAAAATGTCTATGCGGGTAGTCGATGAAAATCGTAATACAGAATATGTATATAACATTTGGTTTTTCATTTTATGCCAACTTTTAAGGTCTGATATCTACTGTGAAAAGATAGGATTTATTTCTATAAAGATTTAGGTCTTTTTTTGGGCATAACTATCCAAGTCAAAGCATACATACTAACCTTTATTTTAGCCATGACGGCATGGGTACCGGGGTACCTTCATATATTGCATGCGCGTCTAAGCCGAGTTTTTTGCACGATAGTGGTAAGACTAAGACGTATTAATTGTCATGACAATGAAACCTCAATATTGAAATAAAAATAAGTTTTATAATTTGTAGCACAGGTAAACAAACACATAATAAATAGTCGACAAATTACTAAACACTGCAAATTTCTATCTAATTTCAAATAAAACTTATGAGGTACCTGGGTACTCTCACTGTCATCAAAGAGTAAAATAATTTTGGACCCCATTTTTCATTATTAAAGTATTAATAATAAACGAAATAATATAATAAAGTGAAGCATAAAAAAGCTAGGAGATGTTTCGAAATTTTCAAACTTATCGACTGTGAACACAAAAAATATGAATGCTTCAAACTGCAAAAAGCACCCGGGTCCCCTTCCAGTCATCATAAAGGTTAAGGTAGAATCATAACAAAATATATTTTACCTAAGTTAAAACGTAATTTTGTAAAATATAATATTTCTACTTAAGTTTGTTTTTTTTTATTATTTTTTATATATTTTGTACACTAATCGGACGGTTACGCTCCGATGCTTTAAGTACGTCGACTACTAAGCAGAGAATCCTGGTTCGAGCCCTAGTGGAGTAAGAACTGTGTTCTAACCGTCCTCGCTCGGGCAATGGTAAACCACCGAGGTAATCTGCGTTGAAAACCCTTCACAAAATGAAGTGATTAGCCAAAACCCACTTTAGGTTGTAGCGCTACTGAGTGTGTGTGTACACCAATCCAACGCTATTTTTAACCAAGTTAAATAACATAAATGCACTAACTTGTACCCCGTAAATTTGACAAATATTGACTTGAAACACTTTTTAGCAATCAACACAGAATTGGTCTCAAGAAATGTTCCTTTGCAAGTTATGGTTCTTTTCAAACTAAAAATACTAATGCTTCGTAACATTGGTAATATTTTCTACATTTCAAAACCCAGGTCCAACCAGAGGGGGAGGATCCCTAAGGGCCCCAAGGAATAACTAAATAAATTCCATAAAAGCATCTTCAAAGACAATCACGGAAAGCTAGTGCTCAGTGAATACTTAAGCGCTATTCTATATTTACATCATTAATGGACAAATTAGTAATTTATACAGCAAAAGGGAATATTTTCTATTATAGACGAGAGTATAGGACTAAATATCCCGTCCAAAAATATTCTGAGTAGAAAACAGTTGAGAAGGATATAGTAGGACTTTTCACAGGACACTGCTACCTTAAGAGACACCTCAAAATGATGGGGTTGACTGAAGATACTACTTGTAGGATGTGTGGTGAAGAGGATGAAACCCCTCACCACATCTTATATGAATGCCCAGCTTTAGCCGGGAGTAGGCTACGCCACCCTGGTTTTCCATATCCCGAAGCCGAGGAGATAGCTAAAGCACCCCACAACTGCTTACTTGACTTTGTCGAGGAGACACAGTTGTTGGAGTAAAACATGGAACGAGGGGCACAATAAGCTTAAGCTTCAGTGCAGTGGGTCTCAGAACCACGATCCGTTTTAGTAATAAATCAATAGCTATGAAAGTAAGATGGAAAGAACAATTAATTATAGTGAAGTAATTAAAGATTTTGCTCAACAAAAAACCCGAAAATCTTATTTTTAAAATTTGAATGAATAAAAAATTAGGTAGTGAGCTGTTTTTTTCTTTTTTATTGTTTTTTTTTAAATTAATTTTACCTGTTTTAGATGTTTTGAGCATAGTTTTTCTTAATAAAAATACGAAGTTTTATATTGTTCTATTTTATTTTTGAAATTTTTTAAGAGCCAGGAGCCCGTTTTGCCCCTGGAGGCTCGACGTGGCTCTGGACGGCCCTGACTGTACTCAAAGTACTTTTGGTGTATTCGGTACTCAGTCTACAGTACTTTTTTTAAATTGTACTACACGTACTTAAATCTAAGAAAATGTTCTAGAGTACTTGGAATGCGGTACACTATAAATACTCTGGTACTTGTATACTTATCGTGTAACCTGTTAAAAAACTAGCCTTTTTAAAAAAAATTAAAAACATTGAAGAACAATCAAAATATACTTGTCGTCGTCGTGATGTTCTCAGTATATACTCAAGTATATTTTGATGTTGGTTATTCAATCCGTTTGCAATTTTTTTTTAAGAAGTCTAGTTTTTTAACAGGTTGCATGATAAGTATACAAGTACCAGAGTCAGTATATATATAGTGTACCGCATTCCGATGAACAGAGATATGAAGATACAGACGGCCAAGTTTAGTTCATTTAGTAAAAATCATGGAGTCCATCCAAGTCCATCGTCAAAATGCATGTTTAAAAAGGCTATCTTAATGATATGAATCGTCGGATTCGCTTTAAAATTTAGATTATAAGTTCCGATGGTAGCGGGACATCAGTGATGGCAGAGCACCGTAAAGCCCTTTTGAACATGAAACAATAAATCGTCATAAACCGATTTTAAAAACAACCATCATTTGTCCGTTTAGCAGATAAAAAAGCAAGGAGGAAATAGCTGGGAAAATTGGGTATACTAGTGAAGGGAAATCTGATAAAATCCGGAGAAAGAGAAAATCTTAGGAAATCCCTTTCATCTTGTTTGGGTTGTCTTTTTTTTGCAATACTTATCTATTATTATTTAAAAATTTTAAACTAATAAAATTAAATTGTTATTTAATTTTTACTATTTATTTATTTTCCCGCAAACCGAAAGTGACAAAGGTTTGTTCAGGATCTTCGATTCTCGACAACATGTACCGATTGTGAAACTTTTAATAAAATATTACTTGGGGGCACTTTGACCATATGCTTATCCGGCTATGGACTTTCATTTCCGAGTTATCTCATTTATGACATTTCATACCAAACTTGACAGGTTTCAATCCAAATTAACTACAGACTTGTGAAAAGTTTATGAAGTGATATAAATGCAAAACTACAAAAAAATAAATTTAATAAATGTCAAATTGTTACAAACATTTGTGCTTTTTATAATATTTTAAAATGTCGTGAATGTTTAAAGTTTACTTATAAATGGAGCGAATAGTTAAAAAGGATTGTAAGTTTGCCATTGCTGGTGGTTTACAGATGTGAAATCTTTTGAAAATCTTGCTAAGCTGATTAAATATTTCATCAATCGCAACAGTTCCGTATCAACTGCAAAGTTTTTTTCTTCGTAAGGTGTAATTACTAACCCATTAAGTGGATTTAAAGCCATATTTGAATACAGATCATCGATCATTATAGAATTTGATTTGTTGTAGTTTCTAAATTTGTGCCATATTACACCCAATGGTTTCAGCTGGAAATAAAAATTTAAAAACTATTATTTTCATCCCGTAGGAAAGCTTACTGGTAATATTCCATATTCAGGTAAGTATATAGTCATCATAGCATTACGATCTGCTAATGCCAATATTTTAAAGTTTGAGGTACGAGTCAACGATACCATGCTTAACTTCTCTTCTAAAATTTCCAGATCTGTAGCAGACCATATCACAAGATCGTAGTAACGGTATACTTGTGTTAAAAAAGTATATAAGTAAGGTCTTTTGGTTCGTTCGGTGAGAACACCAAATTTTTTAATATCGACTAAGGTTTGATCTAAATCTAAGACTAGCAGCTTTTTGTTTGCTCTTGGTGTAGTTAACACTTTTAGTGTACATTGACAAGCATGGGTCTCAATTGTATTGCAGAATCGTTTTGACCTTTCAATAGCCAATTGAACTTTTTCGAGGTCTCTCTGTGCTTCTTCTTTCTTTGCAGATGATGTTGGTTTGTTACGACACTGCCGACTTGTACTAGGAAGATTAGTTTTATCTTCGATTAAAGTTATCACAGTACCAGCTTTTACATTTATTTCGGAGAGTTTTGTACAACTTTTTGGTTTATTTCCTAAAATTTTCTTATTATATTCAAATTACTAAACAATGAAAATCAATATATTTACCTTTAATTTTTAAATTTTTCAATACGTCGTGTGTTAATGCTAGACCTGTCACTCGCGAAATTTCGTTTTTCAAATCCTTTACTGTTGCATTGTTTTTCACACTAATAATGAAGTTTTTTGAGTTCCATTTAATTTGTAAATTCTTTGTTTTGTCCATTTTTATTTATTAATTTTATATTATCTCCATAACTAAAATTTTGTTAACCATGTTTGCGACCGAAACATTTTTTAACCATTTAAAAAAACATTTGATTTACATGGAACTGCCAACGTAAATTTGCAGGGGATTTTTGTTGAAACATATTTTACTTGTTTTATTTTGCGCAGTGGCGTATATTATTGAAAATGAAACTGAAATAGAGTTCAAGTAGGGTAGGAATAAGGGCTTGGCAAGGGTTGGGGACTTGCTAGAGAATGTACGAGAAAAATATTTGTTGTTGGTAAAAAAAACTTTCCCAAGGGGTTTAAAAAATGGATCATCTCATTCGCATGTATCGGATTTCGGAGAGCAGGAGTGTTGTCGATAAAATGACAAAAAATACGGCTTTGCGAAGGATTAAAAAGAAGCCATCGGATTTTGAGATGTGGAAAGGTAAAATAATATAACTACGTTTCGGCTTCAGTGGCGTAGCTTAAATTTTTATGCTCTGTCATAAATATTATTGATTAGGCAAAATTCATGTAGGGGAGAGGGTAAAAAGATTTATTTCGATAAGAATTCAGTTATATTTTTCTAATTTTAACAAACTGTAGCAGATTTTGTTATTTGTTAGGCCATGGGGGAAGTTACTTTACTCTTTTACTCCAGAAAAGGAAAATCTTTAGAAATCCAAGCAAATGCAAAAAACCTTAGGAAATTCAAACAAATTTTAGGAAATAGGAATTTCGAGGAAGTGTAGAAAAACTGTTACTGTCAGTTAATTAACCCAAAAAATTGGGCTTTTTCCTATATACTTATTGGGTTT
The DNA here is from genome assembly GCA_949152465.1 of Cantharis flavilabris. NCBI lineage: Eukaryota > Metazoa > Arthropoda > Insecta > Coleoptera > Cantharidae > Cantharis > Cantharis flavilabris. The sequence continues at coordinate 17,852,160 of OX424441.1, forward strand.
TGATATTAAGAAATGTTTAATAATAGCCGTCACAAGCCCTCCCCCCTCACGGTTCAACGTTTATATTTAAATATATAACCACGTTTGCGTAATTCTAAAGAATTTCATTGACAACATTCCATCACCAGACGAAGAAGATCAAAGTGCATCTGGCACTCTATGCTTTGCATACCATTCAGCTGCTCTACGCACGAGTGTGTCGTACCTCTCCGAGTGTGGGCTTCCCAGTCGAGGTCGGGCCTCCCAATCGAGGTGTATTGGGGTCCGGGATTTCTTTAGCGAGTTAAGCGCAGCTCTCCGCTGCGCTCCGATTACCCCGGGCCGTTTTGGTTGGCCCAACCACGCCAAATCACGGATCCACCGTAAAGTGAATGAATTACATTAAATTAATTTGACTCCTTTTTTGGAATTTATACATAAATATAATTTATACATATATGCAATTTTATATGTCAAATTTTTGAGTTTGAAATGCCGTTTTTTCGAAAATTAATGTCTAATCCCCAATAATTTTTTTTAAATATACTTGTCCAATTACAATTTATTATAAATTGTTTTCTTTCCAATGATAAATAGGAAAAAGTGAAATTTGTGGGGTTAATTCCCTGACAGTCCCCTACACATTAATTTTTTTTTGCTTTTTTAATGTTTTCGAAAGGAAATCTCGGATAATCTTTCGAAAATCTAATGTACATAAATTTGCCTTGTGACTCGTCACTCGGAAGAACCATAATTCTGTATTGAACTTGCCAAAGGAAAAAAATAACGGTAAAAAGAATATTTTAATTTCAAGAATTTCAAAAATGTTTAAAAACCTTTTTAGTTGACCTTTAGAAACTACAGTGAATTATAGTTGAGATATTGGTCATAAATATCTGCACAGTAGATTGAAATTCTAAATAAACAAAATCGTAGCAAAACATCGGCAGACAGGACCGTCTCAGGAATCAATGACGAATGAAATAATAGCAAGAAAAACTCAATTAAATTTAAAAAAAAGCCTTAACGAATTACATGTTTCGATCTTATTCGCGGTGTTATCCGCGACACTGATCTCATCAGATTCGTATTGGCAGTTGAAAAAATAAAATTAAACTTACCATTATTTCAAACGATCATGAAATCATCCACGTGCGCCTAACCTGTCGAAGTCCATACTACGATAATGTATTTAAAAGTATTGTAAGTGTTCACCAGGGATATCTAAGCTTACAAAAGTTTGTACCTCACCAAACTTAAGTATGGACTTTGACAGGTTAGGCGCACGTGGATGGTTTCATGATCGTTTGAAATAATGGTAAGTTTAATTTTATTTTTTCAACTGCCAATACGAATCTGATGAGATCAGTTTCATTCGTCATTGATTCCTGAGACGGTCCTGTCTGCCGATGTCTTGCTACGATTTTGTTTTATTTAGAATTTCAATCTACTGTGTAGATATTTATGACCAATATCTCAACTATAATTTACTGTCGCCAAAGGAAGTTTACTGAAAAAGCAGCTTTATCATTTGATGAAAAATCATCATCTATGCAATCGCATAAGTAGTACGTAAAGTCATCAATTTTGGCCGAAGCCAAGATGACTTACTAAGGAATATAATTAATAGGGTGGTTTCCTGCTGCCCTTAGATCGATATTGGACTTTAGATTCCAGTAGTGCACCTGACACGCCCTAGGATTTTAAGCGCAGTATCTGCTTCTGGATCAGTTGGTGTAGGCTTTACGCCATACTTCTCGTCAAAAAATTTGTCTTTTGGCATATAGAGCTTAATTGATATTCCTTTTTTTCTCATTTTTAATGGAGGATTTTTCTGGATTCACACCATAATTTATGCGTAATTTATAATCAGACTTACCACAGAATACAGTAAACCATGAGTCTGAGGGGTATGGAACCCTCTTCCCTCCAGACAATGTTACTTGATAATATTAAAAACATGAATCTACAATTGAGAAAACGAGGAAAAACAATAAATTCTACAAAATAAAGTAAAAAAATAAAATTAATTATAATATTAATCTAAGGTTTCCTTATCCAGTCCACCTTCTGCCACGCTACTGACTCGAAGCACCTTACATGCATAGATCAGTGATTCTCAAGTAGGGATCGTAGAAAAATTGATGATTTTGCTTCTTAGAGATTAATTAATTTTAGAGATTAATTTTTTTGTTTTTCAATCAATTTGGCTGTTTTTTTATACATATTCATTCTACGGAGGGTCCTTTGCATTTTTTTTTTGACTTTATTTATAATTTACAATCTGTTTTCAAGAACATTCAGTAAATATTATAACAAACAAATTAACCTGTGAGAGTGGATCCAGTGATTCACTCTCTTATAATCTTCAAGCCACAATTTGGACTAATTAATACACTGAAAAAAATGGATCATCATATTGATGAAAAGTTCATCATTTTTCAGCCGATGAACAGAATTCATCATATTGCTGAACAAATTTCATCAATATAATGATTTTTTCATCAATACTATGAATATTTCATCAATATGATGAATTTTGTTCTTTGGCTGAAAAATGATGAATTTTTTATGTATCTTTTTTTTCAGTGTATACAATATATAATTTAACATAGTAAGAACAGAGGGCATACATCTAATTTTTATTTCAGTTTATTCACTAATAAATCTTGTTTTAAGGTCAGAAGGTTTAAACCTCTTTAGTCGACTCACTTCACTGCCGCTATTGTAGCTAAGTTTTTCTGCAAGTGGATTTGGATGGTTTTCGAGTCTTTCGTAGTAGGTTTTACAAAACCTTGTAATTTCTTCTCTTATTGTTGGGATTTTCAGATCACTCTGAATTATTTGGTTTGTGACGTACCAAGGGGCATCAACGATGGTTCTTAAAACTTTTGATTGAAAACGTTGAAGTATGTCTATGTTAGAGTTACATGTAGAGCCCCACAGCTGGATCCCGTAGGTCCATATTGGTTTTATAATTATTTTATAAATCAGCACTTTGTTTTCTATTGTGAGTTTAGACGTTGTACTCATTAGCCAATGCAATTTTCTAAGTTTGTGTCCCATTGGCTTCCCTTTTGTAAATATATGTTTTCGCCAGGTTAACCTTCTATCTAAGTGTAATTTTAGGTATTGAACTTCATCCATCTGGGGGAGTTGACGATTATTTAAATACACAGGTGGACTTGTATTTCTATTCAGCGTAAAAGTTACCTGTACTGATTTCGTCTCATTCACTTTGATCCTCCATTTTTTCAACCATTTTTGTATTTCGTTGAGGCTTCTTTGTAACATTTCACTTGCTATATTCGGATGTTTATGAATGGCTATTACAGCTGCATCATCTGCAAAGGTGGCTGTTGTGGCAAACTTTAGTATGGGAAGATCCGCTGTGAATAATACATACAATACGGGTCCAAGTACACTACCTTGAGGTATTCCCGAATGAATTGACATCAATGGTGTTTGTTCATCTTGGTACTTTACCATGAAGTATCTGTTTGTCAGGTAAGATTTTAGTATCCTGTAGTAATTATGAGGCAATTTCATTTTTCAGACCTTCAAGTCAGACCTAGTCAAATGCCTGGGTGACGTCAAGGAACGCTGAAAAGCAGTAGCTGTTATTCTCGAATGCTTCATGTATTTTGGTCACAATTCGATGAATTTGTTCGATTGTACCATGTCGTTGTCTGAAGCCAAACTGATGATCAGGGATTAGGTTAAGTTCTTCTAATATTGGTTTCATTCTTTTTAGAAACATTTTTTCAAATAGTTTTGATAACACCGGAAAAAGACTAATCGGTCTGTACGATTTTACATCCTCAATTGGTTTACCAGGTTTTGGAATAAGAATCATTTGAGCAACTTTCCACTGCGCTGGAAAGTATTCTAGCCATTAAACAACTGGGCTACGTATTTGAACCCTTTATCGGAAAGCTCCTTTAATATTTTCCCTGTTATTAAATCATAACCTGGAGCTTTTTTTGGACTTAAGTCGTTTTTTATGACGAACTTGATTTCAGTGGTTTTAAATCGTTTGATTGGTAGTTCCAATTGATCAGGAGAGTCTAAAATTTTTTTTATATGTTCTGCTTCTTCTTTGTTCTGGGTTTCAGTTTCGAACGGTGTAAAAACATTAGTCAAGTGTCTTGCAAACAGCATAGCTTTTCCACTATCACTCTTAGCCCATTTCCCATTAGAAGTGGTGGATAGGTGTCTTGTGGCTGCTTTAATTTCTTTGTTGCCCTCCAAAGTGAGTAGTCCTTGGCTTCTGTTGGTGATAAGTTTTGCAAGTAGTTTTGTATATTTTTATTTTTATAGTTATTAAATAACTGTTTAATTTCTTTTTCGGCTTTATTTAGTTTGTTTTTATCGTGCGGAGCTCTTGTTTGCTGCCATATTTTCCTCAGCTTACGTTTTTCTGAAATCTTTTGTTTTATAGTAATCGGACATCCATCTATCTCGTTAGCTTCTTTATGCAACGGTGTCGAGTTCCATGCCGCATTTTGTATTTCTCGAGTTAAGTGTTCTGTAGCTTGGTCTATATCATCGCTTGTTTTCAAAGGGATTTCTAGAGTTAAATGTTCATCTAGAAGACATCTAAACTTTTCTCAATTTGTTTTTGGCTAATTAAAGAGAGAGGCTTCTCTTTACTTATTATTTTAGAGCTCAGTGTAACTATTACCGGTGAGTGATCTGATGACAAATCCAAACAAGATTCAGCTTTAAAGCGATTAGCTGGTATGCCTTTCACTACACAAAAGTCGAGAAGATCCGGAAGTTTCCTTCTATCTGTCGGCCAATATGTTGGCTTTCCCGATGAAATGTATTTTAAATTATTGGCTTCCATCGCTTTAAACAGTTCTCTGCCCTTGGTTGTAATTATTCTTGAGCCCCATTGAGTATGCTTGGCGTTGTAATCACCTCCTGCAATAAATCTGGGACCAAGACTCTTATAAAAATGCTCAAATTGCTCCTGTTTAATGGTATGTTTTGGAGGACAATAGCTTGAGGATATTATTATTGGTGCATTCCACTCTTCTATAGATATGCTGGTGGCCTGAAGATGTTCTTGCTGGTATTTGTCTATAAGGTTATGTTTTATTGTGTTTTCGACAATTATGGCCGTACCACCATGAGCAGTTCCATCAGGATGTTGTATATCATATATAGTGAACTTGGGGATTTTTAGATAGCTACGCTTGGTGAAATGCGTTTCTGAGATTATAAGATTATATCAATGTTGTTTTCAGCAATAAATGCTTTTATGGCTTGGCCGTGTTGCGCTAGGCCATTAGCGTTCCAGTGTGCTATTTTAATTTGTTCCAACAGTTTGATTTTTTGTCAGGAACATTGTGAAAAGATTTAGTATTGTCCCCATTTGCTCAATAAGACTTTTCATCATGTTTTTCAGCTCTTGCATATCATTTGTTAGCTGTGCATCTGCGAATTGTTATTGATTATTTATGTTTGGTAGTTATTATGCTTCTTGACTAGACTGTTCTTGTGATTGCGATGTGTTTGTAATAGTAGTCGGACGATAAGTTTGCGGTATAACCGCGCTACAGGTTGTGTGTTTGGGCTGCAATTCGTCAGTGCCTGTGCATACGAAACTATAGGTTGAACTTGTTGAGGAAGTACACATATGTTTGGGTATCATTTTCTGTTCTCTTCTTTCTCAGTGCAGGATATTTCTTATTTTGTAGGTGCACCCCTTGTAATTTGCTGGGTGGTTGCCATCACATAAAACACATTTAACCAGATTGGTCTTCTTTTTTATCTGACACCTAATGGTCTCATGACTTCCCGCACATTTAACACAGCGCGGGGTATGATAGCAAAAACTTTTTGTGTGGCCATATCGTTGTTATATTTGTAAGTACAAAAGAAGGTCGAGGACCAAAAAGTTTGAGAAACACTGGCATATAATAGAGACAGAGAGATAGATTTTCCGATTACCTTCATCTCCTACCCTATATATTAGAAAAGTTATTTTATTTTCATTTTCATGTTTTTACAATTAAAATTAAAAAACAAATTACCTGTTTTCATCAAATTTTTCTGGTATGTTCGCTTCATCGAAGTTGGCGCGATGTGAAGTTGGCAGCACAGCTTCTCCAATGTTTTGAAATTTGTCAGTTTGTGCGCTAAAATTTATTCCTTTAATTTTTTCTATTGAAAATATGTAATTTATTATTTAATTAACATTGCAATAATACCGAGCGTGTTAAGTTATCGAAATCATCAAAATTTGTGCGTAGGAGTTCCAAATGAAAAATTATTTTTCAGGTTAGGATTGTTTTGATTTTCGAACGAAAGCTAGTTCATCATGCAAAGTTTCGAAGAAAAGTTACCTGCTTATCCATCGTGGAAAATGATTTACGAGACCATAGTACCGGCTTTGGTTAATTCTAATACGGCAAAGGCTACCTTAATGAAATTGTCGGAGTTGATGAAGATGAAACAATTTGTAAATGTATTTGTGTATTCCGAACCGGATGAGAGTACATTTGAGGAGAATGCAACTATATTGAAATATTACAAAGCATTTACAGTTTGGTTACTGGGACGATTTAATTATTTGTTTTATTATGAACACTTAGCCAGGTAACTTTGATATAACTTTCTTCTGAGGATTTTTCTACATGACTTTTTTGTTCCAGTTTATACAATATGGTAGTCAATATACACTGGCGCATCCTACATAAATTGTACTTAACACAGCCTTTAATTTATGAAGAAATCTGCATGGAATATTTGTCTGCTGTGAATCAACTTTTCCAGTGTTACAAATTTGTAATACGCAGCAAAGCTAAAAAGAAACGTCCATACACAATAAAAATATTTGAGTTTTGTGATCAGGTGAAATTTAGAAAATTAAATCTGCCTGTTTTGATAATAGGGATTACATCTAAGAAAGTTTGTTTGAATATGTTAATCCAAAATCTACAACTGATTCATAAAATGGTCTCTCTTAATATTTCCGACAGCAGGTATAATAAATTCACAGATGATGCTTTGGAGTTGCTTTTGGAGATTCTACAACAAGGAAACTTTGTGATTAAGTGTACCATAGTGGAAAATTATATGGATTTGTTAAAAAGGTTTAAGTTTTATAATACGAAAATGCCTTCCAATTACATACAAAATTTTCATCTAATGATAAGTGCTGTTGATTGTTGGATGAGGCGAATTTATGTTAAAAAAATGACTATTCGAGGAAAGAAGTTGGAAAGATTTGAGAACATTTTGATCTTGTTGTTTTGCAACAGTGAGAATTTGGAAAATAGTAGATCTAACATGAACAATATTGCAAGTTTCTTGATTACCAAGGCAACTTCTGAAGAATTACTTTGTATTTGTTTGGATAAAACATCTTCAAGCCTGTTAACACAGATTTTGAAAACTAACCAGGTGATAAATGAGCATCTGCAGGATATGGTGGAGAACGGAAACTATAGCATTATGAATATCTTAAAACAACAAATTTTGAACGAAATTATGCAACATATAAATTCCAAAAAACCAAAAACTGGTTTTAATGTAGTCACATCTAACGCAAGTCGTTCTTGGAAAACTATTCACGAGATATTTGACACTTTTCCTCTCTTTCAGTGCTTTGGAGAGAGATGTCAAATTATTTATAGTTTAACGTTTTTGCATAACCTTCTCGATATGATGATATACATAAATATTGAAATTCAGAATTACTGCATTTCTCAGAATAACAACTTTTTGCAGTGCTATTTTTTTAACGAACTGAGTATTCTAAGTTTCACATTGAAAATTATCAACACTCACATGGACTGCTGTACATCAAGAAGTTATGGTGATAACTTAAGCGAATTAGTCCTGAAAATATTTAGCAAGTTACCAATTACCTATTCTGTTACTTGCGTTAATTTTGTGTTCAATTGCATTGCATTTCCTTTTAATAAGGTAGAACGAGGAATCAAAGAAACTTCTTTAAGTGCAAATAAAGAATTTTATGAATTGGTGAAAACGTTTTCGTTTTATTTGATACGATTGCAGTTCACCGAAGAAATGGCTGCAGTTCATTTACACGCTTTAGTTCAATACATTTCACTTGGTCTTATAAGGCTTAATACCAAAACAAAGGAATTTGAAACTTTGCAAAATATTTATACTGGTGCTGTGAAAAAAGAACTCTGCAAGGATACGGTGAGTTTTTTAAACTTCATCAATTATTTGGCGTGACTGAAATTAGTTCTATCAAATTTTACGTTATAGAGAATTTCATGATGAGGTTCATCAAGTCTTTTTTACTTTTCGAACTCTTTAGTAAGGAAAGTATTGTTATCTGAAATTGAAAAAAAAATTCACCCTCCATTTTTTTATAAAATTTTTGTTTTGAGGTTCGCTTACACCACTTCTATTATTTTTGATAAAAGTCTGTATGTATGGGTATGCGTATGTATGTCTGTGAACATGATAGCGACCAAACTAAGTAACGAAATCACTCCAAATTTTTAAATTTTGATCTGTTGTGGCACGAAGCCTATTGAAGATAATTCATCATAACTTCGAAATGCAATGAAATAGGTAACAGTTTATTATGACAAAAAATTATCAGTATCAAACTTTTTTAAGATTTTCTAAGATTTATCTTTTCTTGTACACTAGATTTCCTCAGCGATTTTCTCCTCCGATGTAATTTAACATCATTTTTTTATTTTTTTGCGCAACTCTTTATATTATTAACTTCAGGAACTTGATTTTCGTTTGTTTATTTTTATGAATTAAACTTAGTGATTGTTCACAATGTACATAAGACATAAGAAATACATAAAACGTAAGAATTATAAATACAAATAAGACCTTAATCGAATATTGAGTCTTATGTTCGTCTTACGTTTTACGTACATTGTGAACAAGCACTTAGACAAACTATTATTCTATATCTATATATAAACTATATCTCTGTAGCCTGTATCATTTATTTTTAATAACCAATTTGAATTGATTTATTTTTAGATGTACATCAAATTATCATCATTTCCAATCGTGTTTAATAATCGAGATCAATGGATAATGGAAATTTTATTGCCAGCATTAGCACATAGAAACTTCAGTCCCACAATGAAATCTGTAATCATACAGGAACTAAAAACCGTGGTTTGTTCATCATCAGCTCAGTTTGTTCAATGTGTCATATTCGGAAAAATAGATAAGAATTTATCGTACAAATGCTATTGCTTAGCCTGCATTAAAGGTTTTGAAGTTATAAGAAATGAGGTGGATATTTTGAAAAAATTTATTAATCATAGGCCTAAATCCTTCACCGCAGTTCAAACTATTTTTAAACTAGAACAACCTCTAAATGGGAGCTCATCTGTTCTTAATTACATTCTTCAAGGCATTTTTAACCTTTGCGAAAGTAGCCACGTTGAGATTAGACGAGAAATTTCAAGTTCCTTTCATTCGTTTTCTCATGTACCTGCATTTCATACAAGAAGTGCAATAATGATTTGGATTAAGCTTTTAAAAGATGACGATGAAGCTGTACAACGTCACATTGCAAGTAACATTCATCGCATTTTAAAGGTAAAATTTTTGTACAATAATTTTCTTAAATTGAAGTTATTTTGATCTTATTAGAGGCAACACATTTTGTCAGAATGCAAACGAGAAGAAATGTGCAAAATCCTGTTTTATCACTTAGAATTATATGCAAAACGTTCTTTGGAAACTGGAAATCACTTTTCCCAAGAGTCTATTCTTCTAGCTCTAGAAAAAATAGCAGCTATGGAAGCAAGTTATACTGTCATGCATACTATAAATTTATTGTTTTACTTTATTATACTGAATATGTCCAATTATCAATTGAAAGCAACATCAATCTTTATTGAAATAGCAAGAGGAAATGGAACAAATACCGGTGCGATTTACTACCAATACAAAATGGAATTTTTGGAAACCATTGTAAAACTTTGCGTTGTGAACCGAACTTTGAGTGAAACTAGCTTTCTAACAAGTCTGGACAGATTAACACTTTCGCTAGGATATCATACTTCGAAAGCTTTCGTTGCACAAGAAGCCAGATATATCTTACCATTTTTAATGTCTTTATTTATGAAAAATCCGGAATTAGAAGAAATTATAGAGGAAATAGCTGTAATCTGTGAAACGGATCTAAGCGACTTACTAATTAGCAAATATGCAAACATATATTTACATATTTCGTTGGAAGAAGACGAAACGACATATAAAAAGTGTATAAGTTACATAGAAGGCTGCACCAAGCTTAATGAACAAAATTTATCAAGGCGAAATTTTCAGGCGATTGTACATGAACTGCTGCTCAATTTTAACAAGAAACGAGATCAAGTCTTATTAGCTATCCAAAGTTTAGTTCAAGTGGAGCCAAATTCTTTTAGTGTAGAAGACATCCCTGGTTTTCTTCATCCAAAATTTTTGGGAGTTTTGGCCTACTTTGATATGAAACTAATTGGGCGTTACACGGCTAAAAATCAAGTTTTGTTAAGTTTAGCCGATCTGCTGGTTTATATGGGTTCAAAATACATAACTCCGTTGAGGTTCAAAATTTTAGCAATGCTCACTACATCTTTGAGTTTAACCTACAATAAATATCCCGAACTAAATTGTGATGTATGGGTTGCCTTCATTAAAACCTGCGAAATTACGGCTTTGGGACCACAATTGGCTTCCATTTTTGTAGCACTTGCACCGCTTGCTGATCAAAATCCTGATAAAATATTTCAAATATTTAAATACCTGGTGATTGAGAATGAAGCAAAAATAAAAGACCACATTTGTGATTTATTTTTTATCGTGGAATCTAACATAAATTACGAAATCTGTATTGTGGTTAGCAAATACTTACAGGAAATTGAAAAATTACCATTTCGAGATCAGCTAAAACCTTTTTTGAAATATCTGAAACATGAAACTATTGATGTTCGTATCCATGGGTTTAAATACATCAAGAAACTGTTTGAAAAAAATCGAGCACAACTTCATCAACTAACTTTGGGTGTCAACGGAATTGATTCTCTAATTTTAGAGTTTATGGACATCATAATGCTTATTTCTTGTCAAGAAAATGATAACTCTTTAAAGTTAGCATGTGCGGAATGCATCGGCGAGTTGGGTGCAATCGAACCCACTCATTTACCACAAAAGTAAAAACTTTTAATTTTGTATTTTTTTATTTTTAAATTTTGAATTTTAGACATAAAGGTGGCGAGGATAATTCGTTTGTGTTTTTTATTACTGAAGATGGATTCATTATGAATGCATTAAACGAACTCACCAGGGCACTTCATTCAGAAAAAAATACACAGGTAAGTAAAAACTAAATGGTAAACACATCAAAAAAATTTCCAATGTAAAAGTGCGTTTTTTTGTGTTATAAATAAAACTTTTGATTATAACTATTTACGTACGAGCTAGCGAAAGTGATCCATTCCGGAAGAGTAAGCTAGCGCTCGTTCTGATAGCTTACGAAGCCGGAATAGATCACTTTTGCAGCGAGTTACGTATGCGGTTTTTCATCAAAGACAAGTCCTTTCCAAAATAAAAATATAAGAAATATACGGCACTAGTCATAACAACGGTAATGAAATAAAGGACGTAAGTAATATTTCCATTACCGTTGTTATGACTAGTGATAACATGTAATATAACACAAAACTGTCTCGACCGCAACGTATCATTTTCCATAAGTTTAAACTACATACATATAATGGTATACTTTCCAAGGTCTTGGATAAAAAAAGAATTTTTATATGGGCAAAAGTGAAAAATATCAAATTGGCTTGAAATGTGGGACACTGATTCTGTATTAAATTAATTTTGTATTTTATGTTTTTTTAAAATTTGGTTTTAATCAAATAAGTTTCATTTATTACAAAAAATTGTATCTGGATTGTTTCATGCCAAAAGCAATTGCACTTTAAACTGGGTTACCAAAGCGTTTAAAAATGTGCGATTGTATTTTTTACTTTGGTATGGAATTTTTAGAACATGGACCGATTTGCTCTTGCAATTCAGGAAATTTTGAAAACTCATGGGATTTCTCCTGACGTGACGAGCCCAAAACATGCCATATGGAAAGATTTTTCTGAATCTCAACGGGAACTTATGCTGCCACTGTTATCTTCTCGTTACACAATGGTACATTCTGTGGAAGATATCCCAGATTGTCCTATTTATGGTTCTACATTTGGTTCCACTTTTAACAGTTGGATTTATTAGTAAGTGTTGTACAGTTAAAAATGTTTCTTTATTAAATTTTTTTTTATCTAGCTGGACAGTTAAATTAGTATTAACGATTAATGATGATAAAAAAAAGAAACTTCTACAATTTTGCTTACCTAGTTTAAAACAAGATTATAGAACTTTAATGCAATTTTTACCGCATATACTGGTGCATGCTTTATTGGAAGGTGACGAAGATTCTCGATACCTAATTTATACTGAAATTTCGACTATTATTAATTCAGTTTATATTAAAAGTGAATCACAAAAAATGGAAGATGTAAGTTAATGAAATAAATTTAAATATTGAAATACTTTTATTAAATAAAATTACATAATATTATAATTTTGTAATTTGTTGGATCATAATCACCAAAACAGCTCTGCAAGAATGGTGGTTTGGGCAAAAATTGATAGATAAAGTTGTTATTTTTGACTTTGGATTGGCTTGGGCTTATTCAAAAATAGCAACTTGATCAGGCCATGCTCACCTGAATCATCATTCTCGCAGGACTGTTATCTACAATTATTCCACTCTTTGGGTGCTTTTCAACATATTACTATATTATCTGCATAAATATAAAATTTCTCAAACTTTGTGTTATAGAATTCTGAAGATTCTGAAGAAGATACATTACAAAATATGATCATAATAAGAGATGGCACTATAGAACACGAATGTGGTAAAGTTATTTTTATACTCTTGGATTTCCTCGATAGATGGGTAAGAGAATGGAAATGGAAATATTACGATTCTCTCGATGAAAACAAACAATATCAGGTGGTCGAGGTAAATAAATTTTGTTTTTTCTTCTGTTTTAATTAATCATAAAAGATATAAGAATTAAATAATTCTTAACTTCCTTGCACCACATTTGAATTGGAAAAAAATTGTGATTTACAGTGTCTGGTTATAACGTACCTAAACTACCCAATTTATTTAGTGTATGTTAACTTTGTAACATAACAGTTTATGTTACTTTTTTAATATGAGCAGTTTATAGGGTCTTCTACATGTTTACATGCTGTAAACGGAAATTTGTTAATACTAGGTACATTATAACAGGTTACGACTGTATATACTACATTAACACGAGATACTTTGGTTATAAAAATAATGCACATGTTGGATCACCGAGATTACGATAAACATCTCGTTTAATTTATTTTTTGTTTCTAGAAATTTTTAATTAAGTTTTCGAAGTTGAAATTGGCACGTTGTAATTTCTTGGTAGGTGAATTTACAGGAGCTTTAATGCTGTTAGAGGATTATTTAAGAAGTAAACCAAAAGAGTTACCTAACCAATTCTCATTCCTAGTGAAGGTATTTGTAAAGATTATTTTTATGTAAAAATTGTAAGTTTCAATAATTACAGCTTTATACCCAAATGAAAGATGCGGATGGTATGGCAGGTGTCACCACTTTACAATCTTGCGAACCACCTTTAGAACAACGGCTCCTCTCTTATTTGCTATCTGGAAAATTAGCAGATGCAACAGCTTGTTACGAACAAACACCGACACGCATACGACCTTGCTATATCCAAGTATGTAGCCAGTTGATAATTTTCCAAAATAGTAAAATTGTTGTTTTAGGGCCTTGTTCGTTGTTACTTAGATATGGAAAATACTAACACAGCTTTGTATTTCACCGAAGGTGTTTTAGAGAAACAACCACATTTGAGACCCATCTTATTAGAAACTCAAGCTGAGCCTTTATGGCGACTCAGTCGATATGATGAGCTAGACACTTTGCTACAGCAGCCGGAATTGACAAGAAATACAAGTTGGGACATCCAAATAGGACGCGCTTTGATCCACTTCAGAAAAGGTTGTTATAGATTAATCTCTTCTTGTAATAATAATTTTTTGATTTTTAGAAGAAAGAAGAGAATTCAAGACGATCTTAGATTCGTTACGACTATCACAAATCGACATGTTAGGAGCTTCAAGTCTACAGCAAAGAGTTTACAACCAAGGATACAGTTATGTAGCAAAATTGCATATTATTAGCGAATTACAACAAGCAGAAGAAATGATGCATGAGCTGTTGATTCGGCCAAATGACCTTAATGTCTGTACAACTGTCATAAACAACTTGGTTACTGAGTGGGAGTTTCGCTTAAAGGTACTAGATACACCAATATTTTGTTTTCTTTAGATTGTTTCTTGTAGTTGGTCGAAGAATCGGTTCGTGTTCAAGAACCAATACTGTGTTTACGTCGAGTTGCTATAGAACAAGCTAGTGATATTCTAAAAGAAAGAGTTCCCCATGCTTTACCAAAATTGAATAAACTTCTTGGCGAAACTTGGTTACTTAGTGCTTCTATCGCTCGAAAGTCTGCGGTAAATTACTTTTTTTTTTTTAAATAGAATTTTTTTTAAAAAGTAACTTTTTTCAGATGCTACAGCAGGCTTACACATTTACATTGAAAGCTGAAGAGTACAACCCCCGTTATTTATTTTTGGAAAAAGCTAAATTGCAGTGGTCTAGAGAAGAACACGAACAAGCTCTCACCACTTTAAAGCGTGGTTTAGAATATCTTCTACCAGAAAATAGTTCGAATAACAAGGCTACTGCTATTGCAAATTTAAGTCTAACAAATAAGTGAGTTACATTTTTATACTACAAACCTTTTTTAAAATACTTTTGGAATATAGGAAGTTGGCAGCTGAAGCAAGATTACTAATTGCATCGTATAATGATAATCTTTCTAATGTTGATGCAGAAACTAATATTCAGTATTATAAGGACACAGTTGAAGTATATAAAGAATGGGAACACAGTTTGGTAAATTTTTCTTTTTGAAGTTGGTTTTTATTCTTACAATTGTTACTTTAGGTTTGTTTAGCAAAGTATTATGATCGAATCTTTCTAACGGTACCCGATAACGAAAAAGACATCAGAGGTAGTGACATTCAAATTCATATGGTGAATTATTTTGGCAAGTCGTTGTTGTATGGCAACAAATACATATATCAGTCGATGCCCCGTTTACTAAGTATTTGGTTTGATTGTGGTACTAGACTTCTTGATCCACCTGCTCGAGATAACAGAAATAATACATTGCTCAAGCTTACCAAAATAGTCGATACATATTTGGAGAGGCTTCCTGTTTATGTTTTCTTCACCGCATTTTCTCAACTTGTTTCTAGAATCTGCCATCCTCAGAGGCAGGTTTACATGGAGCTAAAAGAAATTATAATTAAATTGATATTGAAATATCCTCAACAAAGTTTATGGAACATAATGTCTGTAATCAAGTCAAGTTGCTTGATCAGAAATAAGCGATGTTCGGAAATTCTCAATGACAGTCGTTTGAAAACTTCAACAATGAATAGACTTGTTTCAAATTTTACAATTTTAGCTGAAAAGTTGATAGAATTGTGTAATAAAGAAATACCAGAAAACGTTTCAAAAACCACAATTAGCAGTCTACTGCGATCTCTTCCAAGGTATTTCTTCCTAAGATTAATCGTAATTCCATGATAACACGCATAAACACATTTTAGGTTGCTCACCAAAGAAGATTTCAGTAAAATAATGGTTCCTATTGATAAATTTAGAAAATTGATTTTACCAAACCCTGATTCTTCAAGTGACCAACATAATCCATTTCCAAACCACTATGTTCATATTGTAGGAATTGAAAATGAAGTTGTTATTCTTTCCAGTTTACAACGACCAAGGAAAATTACCTTTCAAGGTTCTGATGGTAAAAAGTAAGTATTTTAATACTTACAGGTTTCTTATCTTTCCGTCTCATGCTTATTGTTTTTCTTTTCTAACATGTTAGATACGTTCAAATGCTAAAACCTAAAGATGATCTCCGCAAAGATTTTCGTTTGATGGAGTTCAATGATATTGTAAACCAAATGTTTTTGTCTGAACCAGATTCACGACAAAGACGCTTATATATTCGGTTATATTCTGTGGTTCCTTTAAACGAAGAATGTGGACTTATTGAATGGATTCCCAACTTGATTGGATTTAGACCAATTATGTTGAATTTATACAAACAAGCAGGTAATTACTTTTTATTTTCGTTTTTTGAAAAATATAGTTTTATTTAGGATTGGGAATCCGTATGCGAGATTTGAAACAATATTGCTCCAATCATCGAGATACGTTGGCTAAGAAGCGTGACGTTTTTTTAAACATTTTGTTACCCAAACACCCACCCTTACTAGCAGAGTGGTTTAGAAAAACTTTTCCTGATGCACAGGTAATCAAATATTTATTACATTTAATTGCAATATAAATATCTTTGTAGAGTTGGCTAATTGCTCGCGAATCATACGTACACACAACTGCTGTTATGTCAATGGTGGGTTACATTTTGGGATTGGGTGATCGACATGGTGAAAATATTTTATTTGATTCTACAACTGGTGATACAGTTCATGTTGATTTTAACTGCCTCTTTAATAAAGGTAAATATTACATTTAGTCAAACAGTATTTTTTTACCTCTGATGGAACGGAGCAGGTATATTGTGAATTTAGGTGTGAATTTAGTTTGTATTTTTGTTTGTTTTCTCATAACTTAAGAACAAATTCCGAAGCGGTTTTTACTAAATAATTAAGGTTATGCCATAGATGGTTTTACTGGTTTTAGCATTAAAAACCAGCAGTATGGTGTAAAGCCTACACCGGCTGACTGGGAAGCGGGCAACCGTGGTTTAAATCCTGGTCGCTTTGAATACACTGCTATGATCTAAAACCTAAAATATATCTGTGGGCTATGGGGAAGGCAACGGGAAACCACCCCATTACCACGGCTTCAGCCAAGTGATCGCCTTCGCACTGCATAGTGTACGGCACTTGAAAGAAGAAGTACTAAAAAGTTGCAAGAAAGAGCGTCATCTTACATCGGCCATATTGACTTCCTCAAATTTTGTTAGATGTGAATCAAATTTAAAATTTATATTAATTTTTTATAGTAAAATTTTTTCGCTATTTTAAATCCGCTATATTGAACTTTTGTACACAAGAAATGATCCAATTTTTAATGTATTTTTTAGGTGAAACATTTGAATGGCCCGAAAGAGTACCATTCCGACTCACTCACAACATGGTTTCTGCTTTGGGACCCTTAGGAGTGGAAGGAACATTCAGAAAGTCGTGTGCCTTAACCTTAAAAGTTTTAAGGACCAATTCTGCTACTCTTATGTCAGTTATTACACCGTTTGTGTATGATCCTTTGGTCTCATGGCCTCGGAATGCTACATCAGCACAACAAGCACAAATGTCTGAACGAACCAACGAACAGGTAAGTTAAAATTTGGTTATTAAGTTTTAGTAATTTGGTATTTCAGGCTGTAGAACATGTGAGAGATATAGAAGAACGCTTACGGGGTATTGTGCAAAACAGAGGAAAAACATCCATACCTTTGTCAGTGGAAGGACAAACTAATTATGTCATTCAAGAAGCAACCAGTATTGATAATTTATGTCAAATGTATTTAGGGTGGGGTCCATATTTATAAAATGTTACTGTTTCTTGTTCAAATTTAGTATTTATATTTTTCTATTAGTAAATTATTGTTATATTTTTATATTTGATTTTTTTTTGTGGAGGTAGTTTGGTAGAGATTTTGAATCTCCGCTACTACTGAATTATTTTTATCATGGTTTGGATCCTACGTTCAGCTTTAGGTCAAATTATAGAGTAAATTGGGTGAATATGCCTTGCTGGGTAATATGCCTCACTTTGGTATTTCTCGTGTAGTTCTACCAAATAGCACAGGAGTAAGTGAAACTTGGACACGAACACTTGTCGTAGTGTTTAAACTTGTTCGTAATCAAAAATTTTTGCTTTTGTGGTTGAAATCAACATTTAATAGTTAATAAAATTTTTTTTAACACTTTATTAATGTCTTTGTAAATATGTATTCATGTAATATTTACATTATTTTTAATGTTCCGGCATCAAATACGATTCATATCCTTACATTTTTTATCAAAATACACAGATGATATGTACGCCAAGATTTCTTAGGGTCAGTTGTACAAAGCTCAGGTAAAAGTTAAACCAGGATCAACTCACTGTTGATCCAATCAGAGTGCTCAAAGTCAAAGTTAACCCTGGTTCAACTTTGATCCGAGGTTGATCCTCTGTTGTACAACTGACCTTTAGAATCCATCATGTGCCGTATAGAGTAATATGCCTCATAATGTAAAATAATGCATACAAACATTCGAGAAATATTAATAAATAAACGTTCATTTAAACTACATGTTACCATATTTCCTCTAGGTTGGGGGAATATGGCAATATGGGTACATCGACTAAAACTGCTATTTCACATTATTTCGATAGGATCGGCAATATGCTGCAATGTCTGAGCTGTAGTATGCCACCAACGTTAAGTCTGTGCAAGGCGTAGAGACAAAGTTAGACGTGTTTTAAAAAACAAGTTGCCATATTACCCCTATTTACTATATACTGATATGTTTTTTAATAATTTCATATAATGAAATTTAAGGACTATGGTACTTCAATTACTAACAAGAGAATGTTTGGATTAAGACTCCATTACAGACGTAAGTCATCATTTGAGGTAGGTAATATTGGTTAATATTGTGTAATATCAGTTTTTATTAAAACTTCATAATTATTCAAAATTATCATCTCATTGGGACAGTCATGCATATACGGCAAGACGACAATTAACCTAAGTACTTTTTAATTTTTATTGTTTTTAATTTTTAAAGTCAAACATTGTCCAGAGGATCAGGATTTTTTGGATTTTTATATTTAAAAAAATTAAATACCATGGTTCATGTATAAGCAAAAAATCAATTGAAAAGCTACAAAATTACCGAATTGGCAAGATTTCTTTTTAGGCTATTAGGCTAGGAACAATATCATTTTAGCTTTTTAGCACTTTTTTGTCGCTTGGATTACCATGATACAAATGGTTGGACACCACTGTTATATATGACAAAACATGTTGAGATTTACTGGTTTACCATATCAAGGTCTTTAATCAAACAAAAAGAGCCTTGACGTTTCGAGATTATACAAATCAAAACATTTGTCGGTGAAACTCGAATGTGTACGATTTATGCATGCGATTGAAAATTTTAAATTCAAATTTAAATTTTACAAGGATCAGAATTTATAATTAGTTTTCTAATGGCTCATTATGAAATTCGTTCTATCGGTAGATCAAAAACTCGGGGTCCACTTATGAAAATGCAAATATTTAAAAGTTTAAATTTTGGTTGATATGGAGTCGACTCGTATATTAATATTCCATCCTATTTTTTCAAGTGGTTTTCTTTGTTTAATGTAATAAAATCGATAAATAAATTGTTGGTAAACTCCGTGACGTATGTGCTATTTATCCATCACTTGCTGTTGCTGTCAAAATGTAGAACAATAAATTTGTTGTTTTTATTAAATAAAAAATGATAAGATATGGCGTTAAAATCGTAATTTTTGGTGGAATATTTTTGGTTAAAATATTATGTATGTATAAAATTAGTATGTTTATGTTTTATTTAAAAATTATTTTTTGGGCAGATGTAAATGGTCATTGTGTAGATATTCACTCTCAAATTGTATCTCAAGGTTTACATTATGTACCAGGGCCAAATAGTTGTACTTTATGTATTTGTGACAAAGGAGGACCTAAGTGGTGCAAATCTGTTTTGTGTTCGCAACCACAGGTAATTTAAATTATTTTTAAACTTATCAACATTAATTTTCTTTCTTTAGAACTGCAAATCTTTTCAACGAGGAAATTCATGTTGCGAATTCAAATGTTTAGATGATATTCTTACAGCTAACGATACTTACAAGGATACCTACGATTTAGCGTTGAGACTTATAGCTAGTGCAGTATTTGTTATTTTGACTTTATTGCTGTTATTCTTCTTTGTCCATCGCTTTCGCAAACACAAACTACGTGTCCGACAAAACCGGCAGCTAAGTGAAGACCAAAGAAGTTTAAATAGTATCGGATATATCACTGGAAGTTTGGGGTATTTACCAGGAAGTATTGGGTGAGTTTAGAATTTATTACCTTAGATTTTTAATCATATATTTATTGACTTTCAAATAGATTACTTACACAAAAATATTAATATATAATACTTTTTAATATTACAAGTCATCGAAACTCTTCTCTTTTTAAAATAATTTTTATTTATATTGCTTCTTTAGTACTCTTTTACGAATACTCGTTCTACCCATCATTGACTTTGCGCATATGTAACTCTATTTGGATTCACGCGATAAACCAACTGTGCTACCAAAGTGATTGGTTTTACCTAACCATATCTGTTATGAAACTATTAACAGTAGCGGAATTGTTAACTGTGACTTCAGTATTCGGAAGAAATTGGCGTGATATTATTTTCTATCGGATAATCACCAATAATATGTCGGCTAAACCAACTTCGGTACCATCGCGTTTGGTTTTATATTGCGTAGAACTTTAATATTTCTTACTAATTTTAGGATCGGCACAGTATAGATCGGCCGGATTGTTAACGTCGGGAGTTCATGGAGCTATCGTCGGGAGTCCTGGAAAAATATATTTTAAATTTTGTTTAATAAATTTTTACCAATACGTGTTTCATAAATGTGTTTTCGTTTTTGTATAAATTACAGGAAAAATTTTTAATAAATATTCTACTAAATATTTTTTAACCGGGTGTAAATCGGGTCAAAAATAATTATTTATATTAATTGAAAATTTGATTTAGAAAAAAATTAAAAACCGTTTTTATTGAAAACGAAAGTGTACTAAACAATAAAAAAAAGTTTTGAGGAGCCTTTATTAACCGGATGTAAGGGGTAAATATTGCGAAAATTTTATGTATACACTTGTTTGGAATTTATTTGATAATCATTGGAATTCCATGTCCTGTGTACAACATTTCTTTGAGATATTTACCCCTTGCTCAAAGTGTGGTAAAATCAAAGCATTAGGCTTTGTTAGAAACTGGACCGATAACTTTTGATTGGCATCGGGAAGTACTTACTGCAAATGGGCGATGTAATATAATTTGTGATCGGATCGTGATGATCTCATGTTTTTGCATTTTAGACCTTAATTTAGAGGAAATATATTGCATTAAACACAATCAATATTTTAATTAACATCATTTTTATTAAATAAAAAATAACTATTCAAATTTTTGTATACATCGCTGTTTTATCACAGTTCGTTTTCATTAGTCTGTTTCTATCACATTCTATGTTTTAATAGAACCTATCGGAACATTTAAAAAATTCTATTATAATCAAATGATCAATTAACCACAAAACAAACTAAATATTAAATACATCACAGTTCGTGTTTTATCACATTCTAAATTTTAATGGAACGTGTAATATTTTTTAAAAAGTTACTTTTTCATAAAATATTATTAACAGTGCCAAATACATCATTGCTTGAGTTGTTAGGGTGTATTGGAGTTTTTGAAAATTTTGAATATTTGTTTAAAATAATTTTTGGAATGCAATCGAAAAGTTTGCGACTTCAGATAGCTACCTAGCAACACCTACCCATTTTTTATCCCAAAGCGCGAGAGCTAGTTATATATAGCATATAACAGTTTTTCACAATATTTGCAACTTACATAATTAGTTCTTTCGAGCTAATTAATACCACTCAACAACTGATCATACAAAAAAGCTTAACTTAACTTAAATTTAAAAACTAAACTATTACAAGAATAAAAAATTTAATCGAAGGTCGATTCAGGGAAGACTTCCTTCAATACATCGTTCAATACTATATTAAACATTGACAAATTTATCTGATATCCAATGTCATCCTAAAAACAATTTTATGAGATAAAAAATGTAAAAAATTTTTTTACTTACTGCAAAAAACTTAGAGCTGCAAAGAAGTATAAGACGAATATCTTTTACAAATTCAACTGCTGTATTGTAAGCCAAATTCAATATTCGATTACCTACTGCCAATAGATTTACCGGTTTATTTAATTCGGCGCAATATAACTGAAAACAAATCGATTACTTTTTATTATAAATTTAATTATAAGTTTTTACTTACAGTAAATAAAAAATGAGTTTTTTGTATATTTTCAAGCATAAAATGAGTTTCTTCAAGTCTTATCCAGATTTTCTTAAGTTTTATTGATAGTATTTTCGTATCAGTATGTTTAGTTTTTAACTTTGTGTCTAAATTAGTATCGTCATCTTGGTCATTCAAGACTGCTGCAGCGGTGTTTTTGGCTAATAATTCAGCATCTTTTAATAATTGCTCTTCGTATTTGTCAACATTCATGGCTTTGTAGGAAAACTGAACGAGGTAATTGTAGCCCTTGGGGATTAGAGAAATTCCACGATCGTATGCAAAATGATCATGGTAACGGCCACGTCTAGATGGCTCATGTGCATGACCTCTGGAGGGCTCATACGAACCACGTCTGGAAGGCTCATACGAACCACGTCTGGAGGGCTCATACGAACCACGGCTGGAGGGCTCATATGAACCACGGCTGGAGGGCTCATACGAACCACGTCTGGAGAGCTCATATGAACCACGTCTGGATGGCTCATACGAACCACGGCTGGAGGGTTCATACGAACCACGGCTGGAGGGATCATACGAACCACGGCTGGAGGGATCATACGAACCACGTCTGGAGGGCTCATATGAACCACGGCTGGAAGGCTCATATAAACCACGTTGGTATAGCTCATGTGAACCACGGCTGGATGCCTCATGTGAACCACCTTCGTAACTATAATTAGCAGTTGTTTGATCTAAATTATGCTGGTTTCCGTAACTTTCGGAAGACTGCAAGTAAGCATTTGGTGTAGGCTGTTGTTCATAGTAATTAGTCATTTCAGTAAAATTACTTCTTAAGTCTGTACTTAAGGTTGAAGGTTGCATCTGGGGTGTCAAACATTGATAATCTTCTTGATGATAAACTACTGAAATATGTTCATCAGTCATCCAAACAAAGTGATTAGCTAAGCCTGGGTTTGCTGTTGGATATTGCATTTGACTTGTTAAAAAGTCTTGATTGACTGTCGAGGTTTGTATTGTTTCAAAACTATGATTACCGGTCAGGTCCATAAAATCACTATTGGAACCTGTATTTTGTATCGAAGGTTGCATGAAATGTGTTTGAAATTGTTCATCGTGTGATAGAATTGGTTCCTGTTTGAGACCAACACTTTTAGTCTTTTTGATAGCTCTAGAATTTGCACATACCCGATGCATTTGATTTTCTTCCGGTTTGTTTAAAAATATTTTTTTTTTAATTGCTCCAGTGCTGGGGCCCACATATTCCATGGTTTTGATATCGTTAGAATCTGTAACTACAGATCCTGTGAGTGATTGCTTTTGACTTGTTGCAACTTGTTTCTGAGCCGCTGGATGTTTTTCAGTCTTGACATTTGAATTTATTTTCTTTCTAATAGCTCCAGTGCTAGAGCTGGGACCTCCAATAGCTCCAGTGTTAGAGCTGGGACCTCCAATAGCTTCAGTGCTAGAGCTGGGACCTCTAATAGCTGTAGTGCTAGAGCTGAGACCTCCAATAGCTTCAGTGCTAGAGCTAGAACCTTCAATAGCTGCAGTGCTCGAGCTGGGACTTGCATTTTCCATAGAAGATTGTCGATTATATTTTCGAACACGTTCCCCAAGTGGTGGAAATTGTTCAGGTTTAAAAATAAAATCTGTGTTTGGACTTTTATTTTTTTCTGGTAAGTGTGCCCAAGATTGATATTGATGCACTGGAGGTTGTTTTTTATTCTCTCCACTACTAGAACTTTCATATTCTGGCGAACGTGTTATTCCACATGCTTCCGATTGATTCCATTCTTTAGCAATATTTTTGGTATTTTGGCTTTTTTTGGATTGTTTTTCTCGATATATTCTAGGTGGGTCCCGAGTTGGAAGAAATTGCTGTTGATTGGTTTCTTCATAAGGTTGATATGTATATCTGGGTCGTGTTGCTTCGTTTTGCGATTGATAATTTTCTTCGTCGGTATATAAGAAATCTAAATTTGAAAACGTCTTAAATAAGTTATGCGTTAACCTTTTATTATTTTTCTCCCATTCTTCGAAACACCTTAGGAAGTCTTCACTAATTTCTGTATTTACTTGATTTTTTAACAAGTTACTTTTTATGGCGTTATAATATCCACTTAAAATTCTCCAACAGTTTGTTGTGCGTGCAAGTGCAAAAATTAGGTCCTTAATGGCAAATGCATACCCTTGATTATATAGATTCCGGGCTGTGAAATTTTCCTTTTCAACTTCTAGACGAGTGCGCCTGCAGATGCCTTCTATATTTCGGAAGCAATATTTCTGTTCATTTCGATTGGCTATGTTTTCTGCGCAGAGTAAGGCGTGTCTTATATATTCTGTGTAGATTCTCATTGGCATATTTTCTACATCTAATATGCTTAATTTATTTAAAGCCGCAAAACTTGCTTCTACATCAAATTCTTGCAGTTCAGGTAATTGGGATTCATCTGAAGACACATTGGAGTAAGGATAATGTGCTTGATCTCTTTCTTCTGAAGGTAATGCAGAGTTGCTAGTTGATGGTATATTGTGCTGTGAAGATTGCTCCACATTTATTGGTAGTTGTGCATTTGGTAAAGATGTATAAAAATTATGAAACGCTTGAGTTCGATATGATAGTGGTTCATTTGATGTTGTCCTCAAAACTGGATTATTTTGATTATAATAATTGCCTTGTTGTGGTATTTGCATGGTTGGGTTTTGTAAAAATACCTGTGCATCCGCTCGTAGTGGTAAGCTTTGATAATTTTCCCTCATTTCTTGAGGTATCGAAGGATTTTCATTCAACATGTTGGCTGTACTTCTAGGTGGACCATCGTTTTCATTAGAACTTTGTTCAGAATTCATATTTATGTAAATTTAATTATACTATAAATAAAAGACGAAAATAATTTCTGGTAGAAACCAGAACAATTTTTTTTTCTAGTACTTTACTTATCCATTGGCAATTCCTGCAAAAAATATTTTAAAATGTATTTTTTGTTAAATTATTTTATATACTTTTGTTTAGCAAATTTGGGTTTCGATATACTACTAGTTTGGCAGTAATCGGTAAAGGTATAAAAATAAAAATAATTTCTTTTCTGAAAGCACAGGATCGCAAAAAATTGGCTATACATATAAAATTTATTAAAATCATACCGATTTAATTTGGCCAACAATTAAATGTATATGAAACATTGAGAATTTTTTAAAAAAGTACAATAATTGTTTTAGGAAAAAACTTGAAACATTTTTTTTGATATCACTACCACCAAATATCATTGGTTGTCTTACATCATACAAAATTTGGATATTAGTAAAATTTTAATTTCATAAGGGATCTTTAATTATTGTTAAAAAAAATAACTTAAGAACAAAATCAAGGGATATCTTTTTTAT
This sequence comes from Cantharis flavilabris, assembly GCA_949152465.1. Classification (NCBI taxonomy): domain Eukaryota; kingdom Metazoa; phylum Arthropoda; class Insecta; order Coleoptera; family Cantharidae; genus Cantharis; species Cantharis flavilabris. Next base: position 17,877,785 of record OX424441.1, read on the forward strand.
TCATATCGGTTATAATGGTAAGCAAGAATTTAAAGAAAATCAATTTTTCATGTTACGATCGTGAGTAAGATCTGTCACCCTGTGTATGTGTAGGTGGTCCTCAGAATTTTTCCTAAAAAAACTTCATAAAAATGTTTTTTGATCTGATTGGCAGCTAAATTATTGACCAAATAAAGTCTCGGTATGATTTTCATGAACCCTCGAGGCCATTTTATAAATTAAATTTTTATAAAATTTTACTTTTTGTACATTTACCGATAACTATTAGGGCAAATATTACATTTTGGGTATTTTGGGTGAATTCAAATATGGAAGAAAAATGTCTTCTGATTTTTTCGATAATTTCATAAGGAAAAGTTCAAGTTGAGACAGGTTAGGCAACCTCAGCTTTTACCTGGTCGAATTGTTCGGTTTTAGCTTTCATAGTGTGAGGATCTTAACTATACGTGAAAACCATAGTTGTTCGGATTTGAGCCTGGCATAAATATGTAAGCTGTTCTTGAGCAAAACGAGGGTTAGATGATTTTGTGGGCCATTAGTATGACGTCATAATATATTTAAGCAAACTAAACTAACAAAAGCAAACACCGAAAAAATAAAATAAAGATAATCTCGTTTACCCATTCATGCGCGTCAACAGTAAGATTTGGAATTTAAATCGGTTATTTCAACTTGGTACCTCATCTGAAAGTTAGTTTGCCTAAATGGTATAGTTTATAGTTATCGGTTGTTCAAGTTTTAATATTTCAAAACATGAACTTCTATCTTTGCAAATACAACTCGGGGCCCCAACTTCAATTGCTACGGCCTTCTCTACGGTCTTTCATAAAGCCGTTGTAGTATGTTACTGATGACGGGCTATTACAGCAACCCAGTTATTTTCATCCCAAGAAAATGTGACCGAGAAATTAAACCTTTCGGCAACAAATTTTTATTACATAACCTAGATTTTATTATTTGGTCCCAACAGTTATTCCTACTTGAACTGACTCAAAAAATGGGATTGACTTGGGGATGTCGGAAAAAATAGTATTCATTGATATTTCTTAAATGTGTTCTCATAAAATCGTTGAAAATAGTGAAATCTAAAAATGGCGGTTTTCGGGCAATTAAATTTGGCCCACCATGCTATATTATGTTGGCCGTGGCTTTAAATTCTGTTAAATTGAAAACATTAAATTTATGATTGAAAAAAAACTTACTGATGAATGTTTTTCTCGTTTTGAATTATTCACTTTATATTAATCTTAGAGCTGATTTTTTACCACAACACTACTCGCAAAACAGGACCGCTGCTGACGCGGTTTTAGTTCTCTTTTTACTCACCACAACCGTTGTTGCTATGCTAACCATGATTTTAAAATGGGACGCCGTTTTTATAATTTGCAATGATATTTTCCAATATTACACTTTTACTAAAAAATCTCATTTATCCATTAGCGACGACCTGGCACAGATAATGTACCTCCTCCCTAAGTGATAATTAAAAATCTGGAATATCCAGGTCAGATGCATGCAAAGACCATGGTTTTTTTCCCGCGCACCCACAAAATGCAGAGTTTATAATGTAGATTGATGGCGTTTTTAACGTAATCAAATTTAACTCGTGAAACCCAACCAAGGAAATTATGTCAAAAGTTTGTTGAAATGATACCCAAAATATAAATATGTTTGTTAAATAGCAAACGTAAAATTTAAAAAAAATTAAACTTACGCGAATGCTTTTTCTTTATTAAATTTAGCCACCCTCACTTGGTCTTGGCTTGGTAAGTTTCTATCACAAGAATATTAATATGTCTTCTATTTTTATAACACACAAAACTGAAAATTTAGAACACTTGTTTTCACGACTTTGTTTGCTGTTAGTTGTAATTTTGACCACTGCAACGCAACGGATTTGCTTAGTAACCGTTTATAATTGTTTGCAACCCATATAGCATGTAAGCTCACGACAAGCATGTCGTTTATTTGTTGGCTTCACAAAGTCCTTGCCACGAGGTTTAAATAATGGTTTTCTTATTATTTTTATGCTTATTTCAATTGTTGACATTCCCATTGCTTCATCCCATCATCTGACTTTCGGCCTTCGCCTATCTGTACCTCCAAATGGTCTTCATTCGGTTACTATTATTATTGTAATATTCTTTCTTATTATGTGGTCCCATCAATCTAATTCTTTTTCCTAATTTCTTCGAATTAATTCGTGGTTTGTTCTTATTTGATGTCTATTGCAATGGGTAGACTGCAATCCCATTTCGGAAAGGGGGGCATTATTCTGGGGAATAACACGATTTCCGTATATGCTATCCTAGAATATAACATCAATTTACTCTTTCATGAGGATGGTTATGAACTTTTTTTTTATGGAGGATAGCATGCTACTTTGTTCGGCAATTTTAACGGAGCATCTGATAGTGTTGATCACTTTTACTGAAGGGTTGAGAAATGATGATCATGGAAAGAAAAAGAAACGTGGAACAAGAGAAGGAAATTGGAATATTTGGAACATTTTATGGGTAGGGATTAATTAATGGGGTACGTTTCTTGTTCTTGAGACTTCTTTTGATAGCTATGATGATAGCCAAAATCCAAATCAGGAAAAAAACGAAGAAGAAAACCTTCGTTGTTTTTTAAGCACCATAGGGGTATCGTGGTCTGTTTTGGTCCCGAACTCTTTTTTTATTTTTTGAAATAATCTCCTTTTTTATGAAAAAATTTATATATAAGTATGGTCTATCTAAAACCAAAACCAATACACGTCATGAACATTGACGACGTCACATTAGGCCAGCGTCGTCAAATATGCGATTATAAAGTGAGACATATACCGAACTATGCAACACTGTATGTACAGTGTTGTGTATTGCGATTTTTATAGCATTTTATAATCGCATGGCGATTAAAATTTTGACAACGCTGGTCTAATGTGACGTCATCAATGCTCATGACTTGTATTGGTTTTGGTTTTAGATACACCGTAGCTTCTTTTTACAGTATCTGTCTTTACCTTGTTGAAAATATGTGTAAATAACCAGTGTTTTATTATGTAAATTTATATGGTAAAACTATGTACGTACATACATATATCAACTAAATTAATAATTCTACAGATTTTATATGTAATTTACATTATAAAACATAGGTTATTTACTATTAGTTATTTACGTTGATTTTTAACAGTGTACTTAATTTTAATCAATAGCTAGATTTGTTAAAACTTAAAAACGATAAACTTCAACATTTTTATTAGTTAATTATTATTACAAATTTTATTAGTTAAAAAAGCTTAATTAGATATCTTATTTATTAAATGAAATAAAATTCAGAATATTGGTTTAAAATTCGAATTAAAAAGGATAAAATAGTTGACCGAATATTGATTAGAATAATTATTAATAATAATAATAATAATAACATAAAAATAATAATTATTCCGAAATATTAGTACAACATATACGTAGAATAAAAGAAACATACTACTTTAAAATATATGTATAGTACTAAAAATATAGAAAGAAATGTATACTATCCAATATATATCTATAATACATTGAAATGTATCACAGTATCTACTGTGTAATCTACTGTGTATCTACTGTATAATTTACATAATAGATATAATATGTAGATCTATATGGTGATATGATATCATAGTATCATATGTACTATCATAGTACATACTATGTATAGTATATATGTATAATGTATAATATTTACATATGCAGGTATAAGTATAGGATACTATGTATACTATACATAGTATACAATTTTCAAATAGTATTAAATTTCCATATAGAATCAATATTTTTTATTATATTATAAAATATTTAAATTATATATAATTTATATATCTATATATTACTATTAATAAGTAATATTTATTCTAGAAAATCCTGTATTAAGCAACTGGAAAGAGGAGAAATTATATATAGTACTTAATAAGTTTGACATTTGCATATTTATTTTTTTAAAGCCACTACTAGTTATATAGTATAGTGATAGCTTGTAAGATATAACATATACAATTACATAATATAAAAAATACAATAACAAATATAATGAAACAATAATTTGATCTATAACCAAGTTTTAACATTGCTAATTTTTGATATTCATAATTAGAGTACGGATTTTTAAGCATAAAAATCGTGAAAATAGCACTTAAAGTAGCACAAAAAATTGCTATTATATGCATACAAATATTTTTTCATCTTAAATATAAGCAATAAAAATATTTTTATTTCTAAATTTTTTTTTTTAAATAAATTGTCAATTGAGGCATTAATTTCATTAAGACGCTACCTACTTGCTCTAATCTATAATTAAATCCAATATTTTATGCCAGTACTTTTTTTTGCCAATAAACTGGAACTTTTGTAATGGTATTTTGAAAGATATTTACCACATCTATAGCTTCTGTTAAAGGAAGAACTATTGTTTTCAGCTACTTAATAGATGAGCTAATTTAGCTATAATTAGATTTTATCTAAAAGTAAGTTTTTTAGTTATAGCTCATTTTATTTAATAATTTAGTTTATTCGACGAATGCCTACTGTGATTTAAATTTGAAATATATTTATTGCTCTTATCCTTAGAAGTAAACGCAGTGCCGGATTACCCATAAGGCGGAAAAGGCGGCTGCCTAGGGACCCCGTGAAAACAAAAAATTTTTTTTTTTAATTTTTAATAATTTTTTATGTAAATGAACAAGTTTTAGTGAATTAATATAATAAACATTGTTTTATTTTTTAAAATTAATTGAATATTATTGAGACTTTATTTTAATTATTGAGTATTAAAATTAAAGACATACCGGGTGTTCATTTTAAAACTTCCAGCAATTAATATCTCAAAAACCAAAAGTCAGATGAAAAAATATTTCGGACAAAAGTTGTATGATAGCGAGGGGGAAAGAATATGGCATAATTGGTTTTTTACTTTATTGACCTTTTCAAGGTCATTTGAAGGTCAACTTTGTTTTTTTAAATGGCATCTTATATTTTTTTAGCAGATTCATATTTTGTATAAGAAAATAAACAACTTTTGTTTGAAAATTTCTTTTATCTGACATTAGGCTTTTCGAGTAAGATGCGTTGAAACAAAATAAAAATACAATTAACATTGTTAACCAAAATTTAATATTTACAAGTTTTAGAGGCCTCTTTATTAGTATAAACAATGGAAAAAATGTTTCTAAAGAGTGTTACCATAACAAGTTTTGAAAATGTGCCTAATCTTTCATATACAAGTTTATAATCTATGTATTATACAAAAAATATAAATTACTTTTTGAAAAAATTTGGCTAGTCGGTTTGGTGAGGCACTGCCTCCCCTGCCTACCCTGACAAGCCGCCACTGAAGCATAAAAGTATCAAAATTCATATCATATCAATTTATCAAATTCATAGATATTTATAACAATTACACTTCTGCTATCAATATTTATGTATAGCAAATTCGCTAAAAATCCGTACTCTATTCAAATTTTAATATATCAAAAATATGATAGAAAATAATCTTGCATCACTTGCATAGCGTAGTTTAAAAACTAAAAATTAAACACAATTAAGGGAAAGAGCGATAGACACATGTACTGCTTCTTCGACTTCCTAGCCATCACACTATTACATGTGTTTCTGACTCATTAGTCGTCATCAGTATCGCATACTTGTTGTTATCACTTAATTGTGTGCACATCGAGGGCTACTGGTCGCGATTCATGCGGACGGTTAAATACACATCACTTAAAACATAAAATAACCACCGTGCCAACGTGCGTTCTTGAGCTCAGCGCTACAATCAAAATTTGATAGAAAATAATCTAATAAATAATCTAATAATCAAAAATATATTTTTGATAAATCAAAAAAATGAGAAAAAGTGGCTTCGGTCGAATGATCCATCTGTTTAAGATGGATACTTTCTTTTTCATATACCCAGCCAAAGTTTTTTGGCTACCAAACTGTAGCAATTGCTGTAGAGATGAAAAATGCAGATGATTTGACAAAATGAGTTTTGACATAAACCCAGTCGTGGGGTTTGTTACTAAGGGGAGTTCAAAAATTCGTAGATGAAAATTGTTTTTTTCCATTAAAAGTATTATCTTTTGTAATTTTTTTATTGATTTTGGTGTGGAATATGAATTACTTCATGTATTTTCTAACTTAACATTTTTTTATTTGTTTTGTTAAAAAGTTAAAATATAGTTTCTTGTTTCAGATATTTAGGTTCGGGGACTAGCGAATTGGAATTTCATTATGAAGAATCAAATGCTCATTTTTCACTTTGGAAGCCCCCCGGTAATTATTTTCCACGAGGTGAAGCACCACCTCCGTACGAAGAAGCTATTCGAAATAGTCAGATAGATTCAAACGTTATTAATAATCAAAATGCTGCTAATAACGTCCAACCTGAAAGTGATTTGCAAATTAATCAGATTCAAACCAATCAAGCTCAGCAAAATGTAGTTCAGTGCAGACACCAACATTTAACAAGTAGATCAAATAACCAAGAGTATGCAAACGTTACAATGGAAACTGTTACTATACAACCAAACGTAGAATTATTAGGAAGATCAGAAAAAAATGTAACACAATTATCTCACGATAAAAATATGAAAAATTGTGCTTCCGAATTGAAATCAAAATCTTATGAAAATATAATTATTAATAGAAAACACGATAGACAAGCTACAAGTTCAAATTCTGAGAGGAGGAGCTCAAAGCACAAGACGCAAGTAGATAAATTTCATAAATATGAAAATACACTCTTAAGAAATTCGAAAGATAGTAATAGAAAAACAACAAACTCGCAAATGGAACAAAACATCGAAGAAGCACTTTATGAAAACATAAATCCATTGTTAGAATCAATTAGACATAGGAGTACGCCACATTCATTAGATTTTCAAAATAAATCCGTCTCACATTTAAGAGAATTAAAAAATAAAGATAATATTTACATTTTAACACAAAGTGGTACAAAAAGAGATTTAGACAAAACAAAATTTGGAGAAAGATCTGAAAATAATATTAAGAAATTAAGTACTACTTTAAAAGAAAATAAAGATATTCCCTTACATCGTACCTTACCAAAGAGCTTAAAAGAACTGACCGTTTCTGTTAGTTCCAATAGTGAATGTATTGCTGCCGATATATTTAAAAAATTCGAAAATGATAATTTTATTCATAGAACGTTACCAAAACAATTAAATGCTCATGACACTATTTTATCTGTTAATTTTGTAAAATCTCAGATTAGTTTAGCTGAAAGTTTATCTCCTTTAAAATTGAGTGATGTAAAACCTTCTTCTTCTTCACGTGAATCAAAAATTGAAGATCAACCAAAAGTAAAAGAAGATCAACGTAGTTTCATTTCATATCAATGTTTATCATCATCTCAAGATGAAGACGATTACAGGTAATTATATTTTTTCTTTTTAATTTATCATAATTTTTTATTCTTCTTTCTCAAAAACTACAGTAAGTTTATAATACTTTCTGCTAGAAGTAAATAAAAATATGTAACCTGAAGAAACGAGAAGGGGGATTATTATAATCAGTGTCATAACTAGGCAATGTTACGCCGGGTGCAAATGAAACAATTGACGCCCCTCATTTTTTATAATTTTTAAAACAGCATCAGCACATTGACACACACGAATTTCAATTAAACCCCATTTCCCCTCAAGACGGTCATTTGTCTAGTAGTTAGCGCGATCAACTACTAAACCTAAAGTTAGTATTCTGTTCAAATCTGGACAGAGACTAACTTTCTTATGGGTACGTATAGCCGTTGGTTTCCCTGGGTTGATCAAATATAAACAGGATTACAGACAAATTCTCCAATCCGGTTTAATCGGCCATGTGATTTAAATGCTATAACATTTTTCTCAGAAAAAGAGACTGAATCTTCTGCAGTGAACAGAAAGGGGTTGAAGAAGACTCCACTACTTACCTTTAATTGACCATCTCACAGACCAAGTAAACAAAAATTTATGGTTTATATTCTAGTTACCATTTACACTAACTAAATGGGATACCACGGTCAAAGCTGTATACTCCCTGTCTTGTCAGATTTCTTAGAGGGCGTTTTTTGTACTGGGTCGTACCCTATCGCCCTATATAAAGCGGCGATGTTTGAAAGATGTCTTAAACAGTCCTTTCTTGACATAACACCGCTGGTGAGCCACCCAGCTGCTAAGGACAAGGACCTACAGCTTTACGTGGACTGTGGCGGAGTGCGAGTCGAACTTTCCGCATGAAACAAGATTTGATCCTGGGATCCCCAGTCGCCAGCAGAGTCGAGCATACTAACCGTGCTATAACTATTTACATAGGTTACACGCACCGTTAGTGGAATAGAGCTAAGCCCTGCCCACTTCAAAAGAAGTAAGTTTTTCTCACATAAAACATTGAAACTTTAATATCGATTATTTCTCAAATTAATCGATATTTGAAGTTCATCCATAATTAATCGCTGCATTTTAGTATTATCTACCATATTCTGTTGCATTTTGTAAATATTGACAATATTTATCAATGATGACAGTTCGGGCATTAACGTCATTATCCGGCTACAGGGCCGTAGCTAGGGGGGGGGGAATTGTGGGGCAATGCCCTACCTTAAAATCCCAATGTCCTGCCTTAAAATTCCAATGCCGTAGCACCCCACGTGTCTGAACTTGCAAGTCATTGCATTTTCCCTTGAAAAAAGCTAAAAGTTGTCAAACATTCATGCGCTCCTTCAGGAGTACATTATTTTAATTGCCGTACTTGTGACCACCGCCTCTCTATCTTAAATTCAACTTTAGCTACGGCCCTGTCCGGCTATTGACCTCAAAGCCCTACTATATTGGCCATTAACTTTAACGCCTGGCCAATAAACTCACGATACATTTTGGGCGAATGGGCAAATGCGTGGGAAAATCTCACCTCAAATAATATTGTGGCGAGAAAACAAAAATGGACTGTATTTAGGGTTTTTCGATTGTGTTAAAAATGTTATGAGATTTTCCTCTCTTCAGATAGGAATCAATATAAGGGAAAGGATAAACAATAGGACAGTCACTATAACGGTAGCGAAATGTTCCAATAATTATTCAGCTGGTCTGGGTAGGTTGGCTGGTCACAAAACACTTAACCTTCATCCGCTCGCGCCGGCGGCAGGATGCCGCCTTTTATGAAATGTGGCCCACATCCCTTACCTAAGGCTCACTTCGGGATGCAGATGCTGGACGTGTGGCTAGTTGCCGCCACGCGAGCGCCGACCGGTGAAGGTTAAAGAACTGGGAAGAAAATACTCAAATTTGGTCGGTAACTCAATGTCGGGCGGATGGTTATTAACTCTCTTGCGTATCGGAAAACCGATTTGAAAAAATAGCCCAAACAATAATAAGTTTTGATTTTTTGAATTTTGATTTATTAAAATGTTTTTCATTGCAGAAGTGAATGTGAGAATTGTAAATCATCGGAAATAATTAACTTAGATGATGAAGAAACGGACGTTTTTAATGAAACTATGACTCTGCAAAGAAGACCAGAAACAAGTGAAGAAGTACCATATTATCGTACATCACTCACACTGCCTACTCAAATTAGAAAACCAAGGTAAAAACCAAAATTAATTTATCTTTCTGTTTAATATATTTTTCATACGGTGCACTTATGACAATTTTGAAGGATAAAAGATTTTAAATGTCCGTGGATTATATCAGTTACTTAGCAATTCAAGATAATAATTTTCATAAAAAATGCATAATAAAAGATAACCGTAGGCGATTTTTTGAAAGAGATTTTAGGACAAAATTTTATGGACTTGGAACATATTAATGCCAAGTAGCTATGGTTTATGAGTTTACCCCGGTCCTAAAAGACCTCTTCTTTTCGAAAAACAAATAAAACTTTTCAACTCAAAATGCATATTTTTTTTGTTTGTTTTAAAAATTTTGGAAAAAAATTAAGAAATTATTTTATAAAAAAAATTAAATTATAAATCAGAATATAATATGCTATAAAATTATGCTTTTTGGTTTGTAAACTTTTCCCTGTTTTTATTTTGTTAGTTTGACTTCGGATAGTTAATCTAAAGGATCAAAATTCTGTAATTTTATTATTAATTAAAATTTTATATAATACAGGGCTGTGACACCCAATTCAAATCGTAATGGATGGTTTATGACCATGCAAGAACATTCAAGTAGTGAAGAATCGGAATAATTTTGTTGTTACTTTACATTAAATTGTTACTTATAGTTATATACCTGATATTTTATATTATAAAAATTATTAAATTTATATATATTTTTTATATCTGTTTTCTAAAATACTTGATTTGCTATATTATTTGTTACTTAACAATGCATTTAATGCAAGGCATTCCTATTTACGTATAAGGCATCTAATTTTACAATTATTTAAAAATTAAGGGTATAAATACGAGTAAGTGGTTTTCAAACAATTAATCAGTGTTTTTAAGTTTTTTAAAAAACTGTTTTTAAATTGTTGTATTACTATAGAAAAAACATCACTTTGTCATTGTCGCAAGATATAAAATTTTAATAAGAATGTTAATACCAAAGAAATATTTGTACATATACGAAGTGATCCCAGCATGATAAATTGTATACCTACATTTTTGTTACTACTACTACTAATTTACTGTATATTCTACAATTAGCCCAGTTACAGGCAGTTACACTTCTTTCAAAAATTAGTTTCCATCTAAATTTACTATCTACTAGAGAAAAACAATTGATTCCAGGATTCTCCTCTCGGACTGAAATTATTATACATGAGACAAATATTGGTATCGAAATTAAGTCTGAAATAATTTTTTGATAGTATGTTAGGAAAAATTTGGTCTATATTTTATTTTAGTCTTCAGATTTGTTTTTATTTTTATGAAGAATACTGTATACCTATTCTTCAACTTGACTCTCTTGGGTAGGTTGTCTGGTGGCAGCCAGACTTTGCTTGTACATTGTGAATCTGTAACAGAATAGTTTTTATTAAAAAAGAGTATTACTAATTTAAGAATAATTGAAGATTAAATATTGTTACCTTGCTCTAAGCGAGCAGGTGTATTTTGCGAAATAACATTATTTCGAGCATCGAAAACCTTACGTGACTTGTATAATTATAGAAATAATATAATATATTGAAATATTATATCATATATGGTATACTGTGTATACAATTTAATATACCTATAGCAGGGGTGGCCAACAGGTCGATCGCAAAGCAATTTTTAGTCGATCATAGCTGCCAACACTAAGTCGTGATTTAAAATAAACTGACTAGGAAACCGCTGGGGAGATTTGTTGTACAAGTAAAGGGAAATCTGAGAAAATTTACTGAAATTTAAGGAAATCTTAGAAATTACAGATAATCTTGCTTTTTAATTTTTTTGAAAGGAAATCATGAAACAATGCAAAAGAAATTTTATCCAAACAAATTTTAGGAAGTCAGGAGAAATTTTAGAAAATCCGGGTAAATCTACAGAAATCCAAGAATATGTTTAAAAAAAGAAATCTGGTGTATTATTGGTCTGTGTGCTTTTTATTTTTCTCAAAAATTAGCAATAACTCGAGAACGGCGCTAGATATCAAAAAACTGAGCAAAAAATTCTCCCCCCTTGCTTGGTACACACCCTCGTAAATTATTATCGGTAGGAAGGAATATGCAAAAATTCAGATAGCCACTATGAAATTTTTTGAATTAGCTATAACTCAAGAACGGCTTTAGATATCAAAAAGCTGAGCAAAAAATTCTCTCCCCTCGCTTAGTGCATACTCCTTTGTGAATTATCGGTAGGAATGCATATGCAAAAATTCAGATCGATCGCGCGCAAGTAATTCGAAAGGTAGATAATTTTAATCGGTCAACCAGTTTTAATTTAATCAAATTGAAATAAAAATAAACAAAAGTAAGGTGACATTTTGATTTAATCTGTCAACTATTTTCAATTTATGTTGGTAATTTTTAAATTGAATTCGCTACTGTCAACTTCAATTGTGACATTTATTAAAATTTTTAGGTTAAAAGATCAAAATTTTTAATTATTTGGTTAAAAATAAAATTTTAAGTTGGTATATTTAAGGATTTAAATGTCAAAGTCAAAGTTTACATCTACTTATTTTTAAATTACGCTTTAAAATTTTATATTTTAAATGGTAAATAAACTTAAAATAATTTTTGGAAAAGGTAGATACCAAAATTACTCAATTTTATTAAAATAATGTCGCATTTCTAGTTATGTTTTTATCTGCCTAGGCAGTTTTACTTTCGAAAAAACTCTACGCCACGTGGTTTTATATATTTCGCTAAGGCAAAGTTTGACTTTCGTGTTTAAAATGGATAACGAAACAATTGACTTTCGTGTCGTTTGGAGAAAAAAATAATTTCAATTTTAAAATTGAATTTTTTTATTCAAAAATTAAAAATTAAATTTTTTTAATGTTGAAATTGAAAAAAATATTAATTTCAATTTAATTTTATTAAAATTAAGATTTTTAAAAAAAATTTATCTTCCGATTTATCGAAATGTCAGGGAAATGTTTTATTCTTTGTTAGGGAAAATCTGGAAAAGTCGGAATTTGATTTATATTTTTATTGCTTTATATTTATATTGCTTCGATTGTGATGCACAGCAACGAACATATTATATTCATTTGTGAGGTATAATTTGACTAATTATATATAGACAATTTAGGTAAAACCTAATTTTTGAGAAGTGTAATCCTAAATTATTGGGGTAAATATTTGTCAGTGTTGGATCTGTCGAGTTTCCGTATTCAAAAGTAAACTTAATTTACAATAGTACAGTGTATTCATAAAACAAAATATTATAACACAAAGTTTTAGTTATTAACTTGTATATTATTGAATTGAGTAACTAGTAGACACTGCCATTAAATTTTGAATTTTCGGGATTCTTAAATGTGTAGATCTATAATTTAAAAATCGGTCTAATATTAAGTGAAAACTTCTGTTTTAACTTTTTGAAAATTTCTATGTTGGTTATAAAAATATATTTTTTAAAAACATTTTATTGCAAGTTTAAAGTAAATCTATGTGCTAGTAAGTGGTATGTTTATTGTAAAATAAGTCTCGCTGTTACCGTAATAGTGATTCTTTTTCACATAACAGTCGTAAATCAGCAACTTCCACATTTCTATTAGGTGTAACTGTTGCTCCAAGTGAGAAAGCACACGAAATTTAATTGTGAAATGTGTAAATGTGAAACGAAAAATTTTACTTCACTTGGAGCACTGGATGTAACTGTTCTCAATAACAAATAATTGTTTCTTTGGCTGTATTTTAGTTTTAACCCTTTGCATTCACATTAAATTTTACTTTTCTCAGCTACTCAGCGACATTTTTTTGTTTTTGAAATATCACAATTTACAAACGAAAACAAAAAATGTTAAGTACCAGGTACTTCTGAAGACACGCGTGGAATTTGAGTGGAAAGGGTTAATGAGTGATACTTAAAATGTTTTTACAATTTAAAATAATACAGTGTTTTCTAATGATAAAAAACAAACATTTTCTCAGGTTTTCTGTAAATTGTGATTTAATAAGTAAAGTCTACTTTATCTAATTTTAATGATAACTTGAAGCAAAATTCGTATAAAACTAAGTGTTTTGTATATAAATTCTGTGTTTTAATTATTGAATATTAAATAATCATTAAAACATCTCATTCTTTTTTGTTTTTATTCCTTTGTTCCTCTCTATTTTAGTATTTACAAAACAGGAAAGGTTCCCGCCCATTCCTTTTGGAAATGCGGCCTTGGTCAAATTGGCTAAAAATTGAGTACGATGCCAAAAATCTGATACTCGAAAAAATCAAGTTCTGAGAAAAAGACTCTTTAACTCTTTAATATTATTTAATTGTGCTCAAATTTCAGAATAATTCTAGTATCCTATAAAGGAACATTTTTAAAGGATGGGAGCAAATGTTGTACAACTTTTGAAAATAAGGACCACCCTACTGTCTCTGGTGGGGTCTTTTCAATGTGAGAGAAGTAATTTCCATTAGGTATCTAAACTAGATAAACTAATCTGGATTCATATCATATCAGTTCACTTATACCCAAAAAAAAACTTAAATTGGCAACAATAAGTAGTTCTTTGTCTATTCTGTTTATTATAAAGATAATATATTGAAATGCTTTTATTTTGCTTCAAGGCATCTTATTTAGAAAGTCTAGGTGAAATAAAAGAAAATTTAATTTATGCAGATTAGACAATCAAGTGCAGATTAGTTTATCTACTTACAAGAAGACATCATAATCGGCAATCGAGATTCCAATTTTTTTGGTGATTTTAGTAACCAATAGAAGTAATATCATGTCTAGTCGAATGCTCCTTAGTTTTTGAGTTATGAATTTCTGAAAATTTCTGAAAAAAGATTTATTAGAAGCGATCCTTTTCGACGCAAAACGATAAGTTAGAAGAAGATAAGATAAGAACAATTATCAAAGTAAATACAGTAGAATCTGCTTAATGTGATCACTTCGGGCCAAGGATATTTTAATAATATTAACTGATAACTGATAATTGATACCAATTAGCGAAATTTAAAAAAAGGTAAATTTTAGATAACATGGATTAGAACAAAATAGAAGAAAAAAAAAGAAAGAAAAAGTGTCCGGTTTCCAAAAAAAATGATCACAATAACCGACTGATAACATTATCCGAGATCACATTAAGTGAATTCTACCGTATTAATAAAAAGCGCGGAAATTTAAAAAAAATCATAAAAATTTTTATGGAAATAGAAAATGGAAAATTTCTATCTATAGAATAATTCTAAAATACATCTACAGCGCCGTCGTAAGGGGGAACAAATGTAATTTATTTGTGTTTTATTTTATTTGCGGGCGAACTGGCCTATTCTCATCCGGGGACACCCTGTATAGTGCTACAGTTTACAAAGAAACTACTCGTTTCTTTGTAGTTTGGACTCTTGGCCTTACAAAAAGTGTAAAATTCAAATTTCTTTTCTTCAAAGCAGTGGCGTAGCTATCATAGGACAAACCGGGGCAGTGCCCCCGGAGCTCAGGGACCCCCCGGGATTCACGGTCAATTCTAACTATTTTCTTGAGAAAATTGAATAATGTTGATTTAATTTTTTTTAAATTATCTATATCTAGTATCGGACAAGTTCGACTCAAACATTTAGCATTTATTGCAATCGAAAACACAGCTGCTTCGAAATTGGATTTAAGTGAAGTAATAGATAAATATACTAATATTAAAGCACGTAAAAGACTGTGAGTTTGAACATATGTTCAACAAAATATACTGTATAACTTTTATGTAAAGCGTAATTAATTCCTTTTTTTTAAATATGTATTTGAAAAATAATTAAAATATTTTTTATAAGGTTGTATTTTTTTGTACAATGGTTAGGGGTGCTAGTGTATTCTCTGCCCCGGGGCCCTCTTCCATCTAGCTACGCCACTGCTTCAACGTCTACATTCTACATCTACTTGTAGTAGTCCTTGTCCAGAAGTTGCTTTTATCAAGTTCATAATGATAATAAATTGCTCAATAAAAACTTCTCCACCGAAGGTTCTTGTCTTGGGAAAGCTTAATTTGCTAATATTTAAAATGATTCTACTCACAGATAGTGCTGTGGTTATTGTTTTTTTCCTTAACTTTTTATACATAATTCCATCTTACAAAATAATGCTTAAAATTTATTTTTAAATTAATTTAACCACTTCATAGGCTGCTTGAAGTGGATGTTGAAAAATAACTGTACTGATTAGAATTATGTTTAGTGCGAAGAAAATAACAAAGCACTTATTATTAAATTTAATCTAAGATTATTAAATAAAACTTAGTTATAATATATAAATAGTACGACTTCGCAAATATTTTGTATTTTTAATTCTTTAAAAATAATCACAACATGTTTCATATGAATAATCATACATCATCAGGTGTCTACAGAAGAAATTAATTAGAGTAAAAATACAATCCTTTAAAATAATAAAAAATAACATACCTAATTAAATTTAAAAATGAAATTATGAAAAAATCTTTTGTTTTTAAAGTTGAAGTATTTAAAATATGAGTCAAAGTATAGGTGTAGTGATTTTTTGAAAAAAAAGGCCGGATCGAGGGGTAAATCTCCCGGGAAGTCTGGTGTACAGCTAGGAAGTCCCGGGAAGTTTGAGGTAGTCCGAGAAAGTCTTAGGAAGTCCGGGGAAGTCCGGGGGAGTCCGGGGAAGTCCGAGGAAATCTGGGGAAGTCTAAGGAAATATGAGAAAGTAAAACCAGTGCACGGGAAAACGAGGGACCTTTTTTTTTAGGTTTTCAACTGTCTTTACAGCAGTAATATTAGAAATCCGGGAAGTCTCAGGAACTAAAACCAGCACAAGGAAAAAGACGCGGGACCTTTTTTTTAGGTTTTCACGTGTTTCCAGATAGATCACTAGAACAATAGTCGCATCAGTAAATTCAGAAGTCTGAGGACGTCCGGGGAAATCTGTGGAAGTCCGGGGAAGTCTGAGGAAGTCTGGGAAGTCCGAAGTAGCAGGAGGTCTGGTGTACACGATTTTTGACCGTGATTTACCCCTCGGGCCGGATACATGGGAAAAGGAGCAACTACCCTCTTGTGATTCTAAGTCCTAAGGCTCAATAGTGGCATTTTAGGATTTTGATATAAAAATAGTCTATGTAAACATTGTATAACTTTTCCCATTAAATTTGGGTATAAAAATTATCGTTCAACTTTCCGGGTACCATTTGAGGAGAAACACTGCGAGGAAGCTACAGTTCGTATCAAAAAGTCAAAAAGTTGAAAAATTTGAAAACCAGTTAAATTAAAGGTGCAGATTTACTTCTTTGCACACATAATTGGAGAGTAAATTTTCGTTCGCCATCTTTTTTTTCAAAAGAATGCCATGTTAGTTTTGCCAACTTTTAATGAAAATTACCAACTTTGCCTTAGAAACCACAAATTCAGGGAAGCAAGACCTTTCAAATGAGGTGTCACTTGCCATATTATCCCTATTAACATTTCAGGGGTTGTCTTCACAGCGCTATGAGATGAAACAATACGAATGTGACATTAGTCGCAAAAGTTGTCTCCCTTGATAATAAAATTGACGTGTTTTTGCATTTTTTGAGAAAAAAAATTCTGCTGGCCACAATCCCGTCTGTTTCGTTTTCAAACGGTCACCCTGTATATTTGACATTGTTTATTTTAATTATTGACTTATTGTAAGAGTTTTATAGTTTTATAATTGTTAGTTAATGGGCATAGTATTGTCGACGCTTTCTTGGATGCCCTCTCTCATAGGTGCTAATATAAAATGACCGTATTGGTATTGTATATACAGTAGAATCCGCTTAATGTGATCACGGATAATGTTATCAGTCGGTTATTGTGATCATTTTGACTGGAAACCGGCCGCTTTAATTAGTTTACATACAAAAACCACCGGATAATGTGATCAAAAAGCCGCTTATTATTATCACTTTCAAGGAATTTCCTACACGTTCATCTCTTTTTCTAAGTATCTTTCTCTGATTTGTCAGTGAAATTTTATATATCTTTACAAAACAGGTCACTCGAATTAATTTCTATACAAAAACTAATGAAGTTTCCCGTTTCATGGCGTATTTCTATTTTTATTTTGCTAAATATGCACTTTGCTTTATGCATTTTAATTTAAGTTAGTTTATTCTTGCTAAATTTACCTAATTCTTCTGAAATTCGTTTTCTTCTAAAATTTGCTTATTGTTATCAGTCGGTTAATGTTATCAAAATGTTGTTGGCCCAAAGTGATCACATTAAGCGGATTCTACTGTATCTTGCTACTTGTCAGATTGTAAGTGATTGTATTTTCAGATCCCGAAGAATAAAAAATAAATCTTTGAAACGTTGATCGCTACAAATTTGTTTTATTGACACCGTAGTCTAAAATTTCCC
Source organism: Cantharis flavilabris (assembly GCA_949152465.1). Taxonomy (NCBI): domain Eukaryota; kingdom Metazoa; phylum Arthropoda; class Insecta; order Coleoptera; family Cantharidae; genus Cantharis; species Cantharis flavilabris. Next base: position 17,895,737 of record OX424441.1, read on the forward strand.
ACTAATTATCGTAATATCGTAATGAATTATCTTCGAACAGAATAATTAATCAATATTGAAATTGAGAAAACATGGAAAAATAAACATGGAAATAAATAAAAAGTATAAAATTTTTAAAATGGGTGGCAGAAATTGGGCCCAATTGTGTGAACTTAGCCCCGCACTTTCAATAAAAATAATTTTTGAAAGTTGTTCTAGGTTTTTCCAGGTTTGTTCTATATTGTTCCAAAATATTTTTTCGCAAATTGAAATTAATTTTCAATTTTTTATAAAAACTTTAATTGGTCTTTTATTACCTAAACCGACGAATTTCGATGCCTAATGCTCGAAACATCCGCCCTAGAATTGAGAAATAAGATGAGGGCAAATTCACCCCGAATTTGTTACATTTAAAGCAACATAAAATAAAAAATATCATACTTACGAGAAATCTGCTTAATACGACATTCGAATTTTCTGCTAGAACTACGTAAGAAACAGTGAAAATAGCTTCCGATTTCTAATTTTAATTTTTTGGGGTAAAAAAATTAAAAAAAAAAGACTGGCAGCCGCTCGCCTAGTCAGCCCCTAGCTACGACGCTGCATGAGACTCCCTCAGCCAACATGATTTGAAATGGATTCGGTTTATAACAATCTAGTTAAAGTAGTTATGTTTATAAGTTTATATAATGTTACGGTCAATGATGACAATTCGGTCATTAACGTCAATGGCCGGACAATAACGTCAATACCCAGCTTACTTGGGCATTAATGTCATTGACCGGTTATTGACGTCAATGACCAGGCATTTTAGGCAATGTTGGCATTTTAAATTTCATATGTGGTTTTTACATTATTGTCCGGGCAATGACGTTAATGCCCAATACAGGGTCGGTGATAAAACTTCTATTCTGTAGATTCCATATTCTATCACTCTTGCAGATAGCCGTCACACACGTTTTGCATTTCGTATATCGGGCTTTCCTAGAGAGGTCGGGTCGGGAGAGTCGAGGTGGATTACTTTCGGGGATGTTTTTAGCGAGTAAGAGAGCTTTTTATTTAGAGATTTTTAGAGAGCTGCGAGCGCTCCGGGCCGTCTTGGCTGATGCAACCACGGCAAATCACGGATCCATAGTAAAATAAATTAATTAAATTAGATAAATTAATTTTTGTTCCGGGCCGTTTTGGCTGATGCAACCACGACGAATCATGGATCCATCCTAAAATGGGTTTGCATTTGTTTAAATTAAATAGAAATCCCTGTACACTTATGCGTAGAGCCCGGAATCTAGGCAATAGGGAACCCGATATCTGGTATGCGGCATACAATTTACACATAAACACAAGATATTATACATATTATAAATTATATGCCACATACTAAATATCGGGTTCCTTTTTGCCTAGAATCTGGGCTTTACTTATTTACTTATGCCTTGAAAAGGGCTGAGTTGCTGTCATTTATTAAATAATTAACAAATAATTGTCCCGGGTTAAAGTGCCGCCATTTTGCTGTTCCTTATGTTGTTTATTTTATAATATCATCTTTGTCCAATCCATTTTGGCCATTAATGGTCAATGGACCGGCCAAAGATGTAAATATTACAATTATATGAAAATATTTACATCATTGCCCACCGTTAACGAGCGTTGACGTCAATGGCCGGTTAACGACGTTAATGGCCAGCGTAAATGACGTCATTGTCCGGCCATTGACCTCAATGCCCAATTTACGTTATTGACTGTAACATATATAACAATAGTAAAATCAGAACTGCACCGATTATTCGATTTAATAACTTTGAAAAGTTTTAGATCATCGGCAAATAATAAATATGATTAGCTACTTTTATAGTTACCGATGCAATTATTAGATAAGAAGCTAATATAGTTTGAGTCCATAATGAGATCCTTACGGAACACTTAATACCCTGATCTTTAAAAAAAAATTGTAATTCTCACATTTGACAAAATTGTCAAACAAAACAACAAAAACTTAAAAACAACACGAGTCTTGAACTCGGAATGAATAATGGAATGAAAAATTTTGACTGACAGTATAACGAAACGCACTGGAATTTTTCAATTAATCAGTTTATTCTGATAAAAATGTAAAAATATGCGTATCTAGATCAGATTGCAGTTACTACATAATACAAATACATGACGTTAATTCAGTACTTTAAGTTTTATCTAAACGGATATTTAAAAATTTTTTTTGCATAATTATTTGCGGTTTTTTGCGGATTGCGACCATTGACGGGGCACCAATAATAGCTCTTACCTCAGTTAGGCTTATTCATTAGAATATGAATTTTATACACTTCCGAAATGCGGAAGTACTTCCGGGTAGTATTTTACAAAAGTAAATTACCAGATACAAATTAACGTAAAATCTAAACCACGGCACAATTAGTTTAGTAGTAACTGGGAATTAAACTCATATGCACTGTACTGAATACCGTCAGTACTTCGAAAGATTATATAACATTTTGGGCAACGCTGATTTAAGTCTTTTATAGGTATGTATAGAGATTACTATCGGTCGGATATTAGTTATGTAAATGGCATACTTTTTCGTCATTTTTCGATAATAATAAGATAATGTCCTTTATTATATAGATATTATCTATATTTATATTCTTTCAATAAGTGGCCAAGATTACTGGTATATAAGCATAGATTATGAGAAAACAGTAGCAGCTTATAATTAAAAATGAAGAGCCAAATAATTTCAATTTGTGTTGTAATCGCCATCTCTTTTGCATCTCCTGGTAAGCAAACATAACATTTTAAATAATCACTTTAAGAATTACAGTTTGATTTTGGTTGGACAAAATAAACTGTAATTTTTCTGAGTGCAACAACATCCAGTGTAAAAATTAGGAATTCCAATTATTTTTATTTCAGTAAGAGAAAACAAAAAATATGAAAGGCAGTACTACCCAGAAGAAAATGATCCATTACACACCAAGTATTTGATTTTTAAGGACGAAAATGGAACAACGTATTACGAAGATTTGACATTGGTAGTTCCTGAAACCAGAGCTAAAGCTAAAGACGTTACTTTCCATTTATATACTAGGAAGAATATGCAAAATGGAGTTCGTTACAAAATGGGAGAAGCTAGCCAATTAATAATTTCTGAATTTTACGATCCCAAGAAACCCAATTTTTTTATAATTCACGGTTGGAATGGCAATTATAAAAGTGATTTTTCCAAATCAATCAAACCAGCAATTTTGGCCAAAAACGATATGAATGTTTTCGTAGTCGATTGGAGCGGTCCGGCTACAGGCTTTTACACACTTGCTAAGAGCGCTGTTCCTAAAATTGGAAAATTTATAGGAGAATTTATTCTGAGCATGATGGAAATTTTTGAAATTCCACCTTCGCATATTAAGATAGTTGGACATAGTCTTGGAGCCCATGTAGCTGGATGTGCAGGAGCAGAAATTGGTGGTAACATTGATTACATTGTTGGCTTAGATCCCGCTTCTCCTTTATTTACGCTAGAAGATAAAGCTACACGATTGGACGAATCTGATGCTGAATTTGTACAAATTATTCACACTAGTACTACTTTTGTGGGATTCAAAAGCTCGATAGGACATGTAGATGTTTTTCCAAATAATGGATACAGGCAACCAGGTTGTGGATTAGACCTTTTCTTCGGTTGTTCTCACAATCGAGCGTATGAATTTTATGAAGAATCGATACTTAGTGGTGGATTTGCTTCTATAAGGTGTGACAGTTATGAAAGTTTTAAATCTGGTCTTTGTGATAATAATCATCAGACTTACATGGGAGGATTAGAACTAGATAAGAGGTAAGGAAAAATCATTGTAAAAACATGATAAAAATAATATTTTGCTATTTTTAGTGCCGAAGGTGATTACTATTTGCATACCAATCCGAAAAGACCATTTTCCTTGTGAGAAAATTAACGAAATCTAAATAGAGCATCTGCGCTATTATATAGTGTTAATCCCATTGTACAAATTTTGTAAAATAATTTTTAAATTGTTTATTATAAAAATTTTATTAAAAAATAAAAAAATTATTATTAGTTACTACCAGATCAAGCGGCCTCTCGGCCGCTTTAAGCTAGTACGTAAATGATTTGCAAACTATTTTTCTAGGGTCAGGAGAGAGTGAAAATAGATCAGCTTACTACACTCAAAAAAAGAAAATCTCAAATACCTAATAAAATGTTATTAAATTCAACAAATAAATTACTTGCTGTAAAGAAACACTTTGTTGAAGCAACAAAAAAACCTTTCCTGAAGCTCAAGAAACAATTAACTTTGTTGCTACAACAAAGTTTTTTTTACAACAACTAATTTATGTGTTAGATTTAATAACATAACTGGCAAAGTTTGTAGAAAATCTTTAGATAAATTCGCTGGTTCAACAGGACTTTCTTCTATCAGTTTGCATATTTTTCATACATCCCGAAATGTCCTATCCACATCACTAACCCAAACACAATTGTGCAGAAAATTACACAATTGCATACTTTTTGTGCACAATTGGGTGGATTAGTAACACATATTTGTGTTCAAGAATAAAAATGTTTTTTTTGAATCAAAAAAATCATTTTGTTCGAATAATTTTGTTCTAAAATGAACAAATTTCGTTTAATTTAAATAAAATATTTTTGATCAAACAAGAATTTGTTTAAATGAAAAAAAATTAACTGAAGGAACTAAAATTTTTGGTTAACCGAAATAAACTAAATTACCTATTTTGGTTTTGATTTAATCAAATTGTTTACAGAAAAATTATTCAAATACATTGGTTTTTTTATTCAAAGAAAACATTTTTATTGTATGGCCACCTTAATAAGATATACAGTTTTACTCTCATAAGGGGGGGGGGGTCACTCCTAAATTGACAATGTAGTAAAAATCGATTTTACAGTAAAACTCTTCAGACATTTTTTGTTTAAAGTTTTATTACCTTCAATTTTGTTTTTATATATTTTCTATTTTGTCGCACCGTTTCTGACTGATAATGATTTAAAAAATACTCTGAACAATACAGAACCTATTATCATCTGTACCTTAGGAACGGCGCCACAAAATAGAAAAATGTAGAGAATTTTTACAAGAAACAATGCCTATTCATGTTTTTATTTCGTATCACCGTTTCCGAGATACAGATGAAAGGATGACAATATGTTTTGTATTTTACAAAGTCTTTTTTAAGTCACTATCAGTCACAACAGTGCAACAAAATAGAAAAGTTTGTATAAACAAAATTAAAGGCAATAAAATTTGCAACAAAAAATGTAGATGTACAGAATGTACAATTGACATTGTTAACATAAGAGTGCTTCACCTCTTTTGAGAGTAACTGTTGCTAAAAAAATCCTTCTGGAAAGAGATTCCGACCCAACTGCATCAGTAGACAAAAGATGACTAGATAATGATGCCAGTCGACACCAAAGCTTGTCCAATAAGAAATTCAATAATCTTTTGAAATTTGCAGTCTTTTTCTGTATTTAAATTGTTGAAATATGTTTCATTTTATCTTATCATTTTGTTTATGTTAGATTTGCACCTTGGAATGTAAAAGATGAACTTACTTGTTTGGGTATATTGAGTTAGATTTTGTTGCCATTGTTTCAAAGTACAAATAGAGAGAATTCCGAAGTTCACATTCGACCTTGCTAAAAGGTCAATATTTCCAATTTTGTTTTGAATCCGATGTTTTAATCCGGTCAGGCTCAAGGTGGTAGGTGGGGTAGGTTGGTCATAGTTATGGTGACCATAATATTTAAAAAAAAAAGGTCAACGGCACCTACAACTATGATCCTTACCAGGAATATCCTCCTAACCTCTGACCTTTTGTTGCCGTTGACCTTTTTTTTTAAAGGTATTCACCTTTTCTTTTCATGAAAATAATATAGTCACCCGAAGTAAAGAAGCCTTTTTCAGTGTTTTCGAATCAATCGACAAAATAAGTACATTTGTCTGTACTTCGAGAAGTTTTAAAGTACATAGGACATCGTTCCAAAAAAGAGTACTGTCCTACTAAAATAGGTACATATGGTCACCATAGTCATAGTATTTTTTTCAGAGGACACCAAGCAGTACTGATACTTTGCAATCTTTATACCATGGATACTTTGTAACATTTTAAGGACCGGGAATTTAGTTGAAATTGAAATAAAATATTTTATTTAGAGAAGAAGATATATTTTTCAAATTTTTAGCAATTTAATGCAGTTAACAGTATTTTAAGAAGTTCTTATCGGTTGAATTTTTGTATGGAAAAAGCTTTACCTTGTTTCTTTATGATTGTGGAGTTTGATTACGATCATACATATAACACACGCATGTAACATGGAGCTAAGTGTTGATCACGATCGTTTCCGTAAATGGTGAACTTTACTTTTTACGAGTAGTGTTTCATAGGTTAATATTTTATTTACAATTGAAATTTTATGATCTTAAGTGAATTTCACAACTTGTTTCATTTTGAAGTCCACCGTAAATATCTCAAATAAGTAGGTGCCAATTTTTCAAACATAAAAATCATTAATGTTTGAGATAATTAAGATAAACCCGCTTTTAATGTATTTGTTACTTTCAATGATGACAATTCGGCCATTAACGTCAATGGCCGGACAATAACATCAATGCTCAGCTCAGTTGGGCATTAACGTCAATGACCATGCATTTTGGGCAATGTTAACATTTAAAATTTCATATGTGATTTTTACATCATTGTCCTGGCAATGACGTTAATGGCCAATACAGGGTGGGCAATGATGAAATTACTATTGTATAGATTCCATATTCTATCACTCTTAGTTCTCTTAGTGATAGCCGTCACACGCGTTTCGTATTTCGGCGAGTTCGGGCTTCCCTGGAGAGGTCGGGCCTCCCAGTCGAGGTGGATTGATTTCGGTGATGTTTTCAGCGAGTAAGAAACCTTTTTTTAGAGAGCTTTTTATAGCTTTTTAGAGAACTCCGGACGCTCCGGGCTGTTTTGGCTGGCGCAACCACGACAATCGGATCCACCATAAAATAAATTAATTAAATTAAATTAATTTTTATCTCCGGGCCGATTTGACTGGATCCAACCTAAAATGAGTTTGCGTTTATCTAAATTAAATAAAACACTTATGTAGCCGTGAAAAGGGCAGATTTAATGTCATTTATACGGAAAAACGCGTGCACGACAAATAATTTTCCATATCATCATTGTCCAATCCATTTTGGCCATTAACGTCATTGACCGGCCAAAGACATAAATATTACAATCATATGATTTTTACATCATATATTTATTTAGATATTTACATCATTGCCTACCGTTAACGTTAAAAGCTAACGGGCGTTAATGGCCAGCGTAAATGGCGTCAATGGCCGGACAATGACATCGATGCCCAATTTATGTCATTGACCGTAACATATTCATATTTTAACTTATCAAAATTTTCCAATTTCCAATTATTATTATTTTTATCAAAAATCAAAATTTTATATTAATTTTATCCAAAATCCATCCAAATTTTATCAAAAATAATTTCAATAATGTCCAAACTTCGAACAACTTCCAAATATCAATAAAATTACTCATGCAATTCAAACTTTATTTCACTTTAACAAAACCAATAATCTCACATCTGATAAGTAAAATTAACACTTTTTAAGGGAACTCCCTTAAAAGGGTCCGCCTACTTCGACGGATCTGGCTATAAAGCTCTAATTATCGTTGTATTTCGTGCCAGCCCAAGAATTGTCGGCGCGAAAAGAAGCACAAATTCAAAATTTTACAATATTTACACTAAAATTATTTACAAAATTGAAAAAATTCAGATTTACACAACAAATTCAAAATCACAAAAAAAACAGTGCTTTTTCACAAATAATCAATATTTTTTAAAAGCCTCAAACCCATTGATTTCACACTCAAGCCTCGCCGCTTTAATTTCTTTACAAGCCGTCACTGTATTTTATACTTTTCCAGAAAATCGATCAAGAAATCGTTCAACGAATTTGATAAAAAGTAAAATAAAAGATGAAAATTAAAATATAGGTTAAATTATAAGGTAATTCCGTTGTTGTTTGTTAAAATAGATATCAACGTAATATTTATTTATTTATTTATTTATTTTATTTATTTATTAGGCTTAGACACACTACAAACAGCCGAAACTAATTACATGAAATGTGTATAACAAAAGAAAAAAAAAAAAATTATACTATATACATATGTATATAAAACAAAAAAGCAAAAGAGCAAATTGCTATATATAGAAATACATATTATGCAGGGACGAGATATCGCCTGTAACAGATCTCCGCAATATCTTTGAGGCTCGCATGGTTGATGTCGGTATCATCGGCGATGCTGTTGTAGTTGCGGCAACAGATGGAGATTGGAGATGAGGCTCGGTAGTTAGTACGACAGATCTTACAGTAAAAGAGGCTGCACTGTCTAGAGCAACCCCTGGGTATGAGGAAGTCGATCTCAGCCATTAGAGAGGGACAATCGATTAAGTTTCTCAGAAGTTTACATAGAAACAAAACGGATGAAACAAAACGCCTGCTTTCCAGAGACATCAGATTGAACCGTTCAAGAAGAGCACGATGATCGAATCCCTGTGCAGGGTACACACCGTCCTGAAGAAATGCCAGGAATTTTAGGAATCGGCGCTGGACCGCCTCAAGCCGCTTGACATGGTATGCATGTATTGGGTACCAGATAAGTGCAGCATATTCTAGCCTTGATCTTACAAAGCTAAAAAATAGAAGTTTTAAGCACTGGAGGTTGCAAAGGTCATGTGCATTACGATAGATGAAGCCGTGCATGCGGGAGGCTGAGCCTAAGGCATCACTGATGTGTTCGGCGAATGTTAGACGTGAATCGAAGGTGACGCCGAGGTCGCAGAAAGAGTCACATCTCTTCAGAGAGGTGCCCTCACAAGAGTAAGGAAAATCAATTGTAGTCCTGCGGTTGGTAAAAGAGACTACCTTACACTTCGGGATTTGAAGATACAGACGATTACGTCTGCACCAAGAACCTATGGCATCCAGATCAGCTTGCAGTCGATAGCAGTCTTCCAGTGAGGAAATACGTAGGTAAATTTTAAAGTCGTCAGCATATAGCAATTTGCGAGATGTTACGTACCTAGGTAGATCGTTAATGAATAATATAAAAAGTAGAGTACCAAGATTTGACCCCTGGGGAACACCGGAACTAATAGTGGAGAGTGAGGACTTGTGACCACGATATTCAACAAATTGCATGCGGTCGAATAAATAGGAGCGGAAGAAATTGATTAGCTGATTAGAGAAACCGAACGATGAGAGCTTGCTAACCAATATATGTAAGTCAAGTTGGTCGAATGCCTTCTGGAAGTCTGTGTAGATTGTATCAACCTGCCCCTGGCAGTCTAGGGTTTCAGTAACGAACTGTTTGAAAGTCGCTAGGTTGGTGACGGTTGATCGACCTCTCATAAAACCATGTTGGAAAGGAGACAAGGAACTCCTGACGTGAGCATAAATGTGGTCATACAAGATCCGTTCGAATGCCTTGGACAGGTTAGACAAAATCGAGATAGGACGGTAATTGCTGATTTCCGAGGGACTACCCTTCTTCAGTACTGGACAAAGACGTGCGACCTTCCAGGATTGTGGAAAAGTGGTAGAGGTTAAAATCAGGTTAAAAATGTGCAGTAAGGGATCTGCAAATGTCGATGCACAGTCCTTTAGTATGAAGGCAGGAATCCCGTCTATACCGCTGGTAAGTTTATTACTTGAACGTTTCAGAGCAGCAACAACATCCTCAATCGTGATAGTCGGGATGTGTATTAATAGGGATGGATTGATTTCGTCGCAAAATGAAGAAAAGGTAGCATCTGAATCAATATAAACTGATCGGAAGTAGTTTGCAAATGCGTTGACTATTGAGTCAGGATCAGAGTACTCGATACCATTTAACTGAAGTGAACCCGGTATTCTAGAGCCGCCTCTTCTATCTTTTATAAATGTCCAGAAATGAGAGGGATCAGAAGAGATTGCATTCGCAGAACGAGAGAGGTAATCCCGATAACACTCGGCAGTCTGCAACTTCACTTCAGCTCTGAGTCGCCTAAAAGATTCGTATTTTACAATCGAACCGGTCTTTAAGTAAAGTCTGTGATACTTCGACTTCAACCGGATATTTGCAATCAGTTCCTTGGTGAACCATGGAGGGTATCGTCTGTGTGACCCGTGGGTGCTCAGAGGGACACTCGCCCGAAAAACCCTGTTCATGATTAAGTAAAAAGCTTCGCAGGCCAGATCAACATCGGCGCAGGCAGAGATAGAGGACCAGTCTGCTTCATTAAATAAACGGTACATAAGAACAAAGTCAGCTTTCTTGAAGTCAAAGCATCCTGCCATATTTGGAACAAAACAGGGAGTGCAGGGATTCGACATTTGAACGGACACATCAAGCGATGGATGATACCCATCTTCCAGGAGCAATGCATCAAGACTGTGCGACACGAAGATGTTCATGTTGGATATGACTAAATCCAGGGTGCGGCCGATGGAATTACAGATGCCACTATGTTGAGACACGTCTAGGAACTGCATAAAGTTATGGATAGTAATACTTCTAAAATCGTCGATATCGGTGTTGAAAAGTGGTGCATTAAAATCACCTACAATAAGCAATTCGTCCACGGGAGAGAAGGAGGCCGTGGCAAAAAGTTCAAAAAACATGTCGTACTCTTCTGATGAAAGGCTTGGCGGCAAGTAAACTACAAAAATACGAACTTTATGCTGTTTATCCAAGTTCACCGTTACACCCACAACATCTACGGTCGGTATGCTCTGGCGTACGGCAGCAAGGTCGATTGGAATGGGATTAAGGGAAGAACGTATCGCAATCAGTACGCCACCCCCTTTTCCAACGCCGGTGGTCTCAAAATCTCGGTCGCAGCGGTAAACGGCATACTTCCAAGTAGGAAATATTTCAGCGTCGGTGATGTCCGAAGAGAGCCAAGTCTCACTAAGACATATTATGTTTAGGTCCTGTGAGCTCACGCTGTTCAAGAGCCGAAGAGTTTTCGTGCGTAGTCCCCGCACATTTTGATAATATATGCCGCTAAATATAGGAAGCACCCGTTGAGTGGGGGGAATACGGCCAGGGCTAATCGGACGACAAGAAGGAGAATTGTGTGTGACAGAACAGCCAACGTAAGGACTCCCACTCAGAGAAGCGAAGGAAGAGAGGCATGCAGGTGACATTAGGCAGCAGTCAGGCTGTCTCCCACTTTGGAAAAATTTCCGTTCTCGGTAAGATTGGAATTACGCGTGGATCTGAATCGCTTAACTGCTACGCGAGAAGGCCAGAATTCGGGTTTAAGTAATACATCGACAACCGAGGAGGGAACAGTGACAGCGTATCCCTTGTAGCTACCAGACCTAACCTTAAGCTTGGTACATTCAAGTTTGAGGTCTGGGGGTAATTTGGAGGACAAATTTGAAGATATGAACCCTGTGACCTGTTCGGGGGTGGTACTGAGGTTCAGCTTCGAGACATGGATCTTAATAAGAGGGTCATAAGAAGTAAGCGAGTTGTCAGCAGGTCTTGATCCGAAGATCGCACCTCGCGACCTACGGGAGTTACGATTATTAGAAGTCCGCTCTTTTGCATGGAAAGGAAGATTTGGAGGAACAGCGCCCAGGGCAGGTCCCGTCTTAAAAGGAGACTCGGCCTGTGAAGATTGTGAGACAGGCATAACTGGTGGCGTACGCTGTGATAAATTGTCCTTGATCTTGACAGATTCATTAAGCTGGACCAACTGAGTGGAGACATGAGAGGGGCCGCTATGGGACTGTTGGATAGTGGGCGTTCGTACATCAAAATGATCAGAAGGACCAGACGGGAGGTGATCAACGGTATGAGGTGTCAAAGCGCGGATAGACTCAAGTTCGATCTCCTTCGCCTTCAAGCACATCTCAAGAAGTACGACCTTATCATTCAGTAGCGAATTGGATGCACGTAGCTCACCGATGAGCTCCCTGTATAAGTCGAGTTGGTCAGTGTATATCTTCGGAAGGTCGAACTCGACATGACCGCCGAGGGGCAAATCGCAACACTTTCTATATTTTGCTGCGCAACTAGGATGGTACGGCACACCACATTTACTACAGGAAACACCCGAATTCGCGGCCACAGCAGACCTACACCTACAAACTCTGCCAGTCGGCATGGCAAATGTAAATCAATTACGTGAGAACGAACGAGAGGTGAGGACAAACACAATGGACACACGCTTCACACTCCAGAGCCCTTTAGAGTGACTAACAAAATACAGGTACAGGTGTGGGCTACGGGAAGGTAAAACAGTAGAGAAACAGTAGGATATAGGGTGTCAAACTACTATGAACAATGCAGTAAACAAAACTCACCCCAAGTTGTGGGTAATTTGCAGGTTAGGAAATTTTAGCGCACAAAAGCAACGATTCCCGGCCACAAAAAAACCAGGAGTGAAGATATCGGGAAGTCGAGCACACACCCAATCGATTCCAGCACACCGCCGAGCCGAGAAACCAGAGAAAATCACGATTAAAAACCAGAAAATCGGAAGCTATACTACATAGGAAGTGGCTCACGTCACGCCTCATAATATAATATAAACGAGGCGTATGTAGATGTCTAAGTGTTGACGTCAAAAATAAACTGTATTATTATTATTATCTTTATTATGAAAATTTATATTAATAAAATGGAATAAAAATATTTTCTTTGGATTTATTTGTATCGTGGTTTCAATTCCACGTTTAAGTATAACTTTTTTCTTACTTTATTTTCTTTTAATTGTGTTGTATATTAATTAGAATTTTCTCGTAAAAATGCAATATGGCAACATGCACTAATTAAATAATAAATAGTTCTTTGTATTCTAAAAGTAACAAATTTTTATTAAATCAAGTATAATTAATTTATTACAAACAATATACATATATGTACATATTTTTTACACTTTTGTATGACACTAGATATCTAATCACACAGTACTTTCACTATATAATAGTGCAGGAATAATAGAAATCAAGGTCTCTTATTTAATCAGCCTTTTTTATCTGTTATAAAGAAAATGGACTTTTAGGATTGGTATGTAAGTAGTAATCACCATCAGCACTAAAAATTAAAAACAAAATTTTAGAGATACACATAATGGAAACTAAATATAAGTAAGAATCAAAAGTATAACAAATCTAGAAAACTGATTTTGACTTACCTTTTATCTATATCCAATCCTCCCATGAAACTCATATCATTATTTTCACAATGGCCAGCATTAAAAGTTTTATAATTGTCGCACTTTCTGGAAGCAAATCCACCACTGAGTATTGATTCTGCGTAAAACTCATAGGATCGACTGTGAGAACAAATGAAAAGCATATTCAAACCACAACCTGGTTGAGCGTAACCTTTATTGGGAAAAAAGTCAACATGTCCTATCGAACTTTTAAATCCCAAAAAATTGGTGCTAGTGTGAATAATTTGAACAAACTTGGCATCAGATTTGTCCAATCTCACAGCTTTATTTTTTACAGTAAACAAAGGAGAAGCGGGATCTAAGCCAATAATGTAATCAATTTTCTGACCAATTTCTGCCCCTGCACATCCAGCTATATGAGCTCCAAGGCTATGTCCAGCCATTTTAATATTCGAAGACGGAATTTCAAAAATATTCATCATTTTCTTAACGAATTGGCCTATAAATTTTCCCACATCAGGAACAGCACCTTTGGCAATCGAGTATAAGCCTTTAGCTGGGCCGCTCCAGTCGACCACAAAAACATTCATATCACTTTTGGCCAAAATTGCGTCTTTAATTAATTTGTTTACCTCGCTTCTGTAGTCGTTGGTCCAACCGTGAATTACGAAGAAATTTGGTTTTTTGGGATCGTAAAATGTAGACAATATTAATTTATCGACTTCATCCATTGTGTAACGAACACCATTTTCCATATTTTTCCGGGTGTATAAATAGATAGTTACATGTTTAGGTTTAGCTCTGTTTTCAGGAACTACCAAAGTCAAATCTTCGTAATAAGTTGTTCCATTTTCGTCCTTAAAAATCAAATATTTGGTATGTAATGGGTCATCTTCTTCTGGATAGTATTGTCTTTCAGGTTTCTCATACTCTTTCACTAAAATTGAAATAACAATAAAGCACAATTAAATGAAGATAAATTATGGTATTGAGAAAAAATTCAAAAACTACTTACGCGGAGAAGCATGGGAAATTGCTATTAAAGCACAAATAACTATTGTTATAATCTTCATATTGATCTATGTTACATTTTGTAAAATATTCTACTTTATATACTAATACCTATGCCACTTACTGAGATAATATCAAATTCTTATCGAAGGATTTCGAAATAGTAGGTAACTTAACATCCTACCTGATATTTATACCTTCGAGTGTCACATACGTCAGGAATATATCTATATATTGCGTATAATTTAGAAAGATTGCTTAAAGTGCATTAAAATTAATTTCCCTCTTAAGCTGCCAACAGTCTATCTCAAACTTTTATTTACAGTGAAGACGAATCAGTCATTGCTGTATACATGAACGAAAGATATACGACGTTATTTCGAAGAATATCATAATTTTTTAAAGATTCCATATTAGAAAAAATTTAAGGAACTTATTTTATTTACAAGAAATTTATCTGAAATTGCCTCAAGTTGCACATTAGTCGAGTTCTATATCAATCGAGTTCCCCAACCAATCGAGTTCCACTGTATTTACTTATTACGGTTATTACAGTGAAACCTCCCTAACTCGAACTGCTCTAACTCAAATTATTCTATAAATCAATTTTTTTTTTAAAGAAATAGGTTTGTGAGATATTTACCTGTAATTTTATCTCCATAACTCGAAGTTTCTCTAATTCGAACTTTTTTGGTGGTCCCTTGAGATTCGAGTTAGGGAAGTTTGACTGCATATAAATAACGATATTTTTTGTTAGCTAGGAGGTCAATTAAAACCTTAAAATATTGGGTCTGCCCTATAAACGCGCGGAAAATTAGAAGACCTGAAAAAAGTTTAATGATTTAAGCAAGATAAGTTAAGTCTTCGATTGACGAGGGCTATGTATATAGAGCAACTTCTGATCCAGGCCAGTCTTAATTTATCACAGAATTAACTAACAAAAACATGCCTATAGGCACTATTGTTCATCTAACACTTACTCTGGTCTTTACATAATTATGACAAACTTTATGCAAATATACGACAAATATGAATTTTATTGAAAAAAAGAATTATGTATTCTGACAATTTTATGAAATTCGCCAATTGGGTATTTTCACATTTTTTAAAAAGTATGCAAGGAGACACTTTATCAAGCATATAAATAAGCTGATTAAAAAAAAAAATTTTGAGACCCTATAGCCGAGTAATTTTAAAAATAAATTTAAATAAGAATATTTGCCGCGAAAACACAAAACTCGGATTACGTCACAAGTTGTTTACGGCTATGTTTACGACGGTAACAACAAACGAATGGAGCAGTTCCATTATTCCCCACTCCAAAATGGCCTGCACAGCTGGTTTTAAAATTTAAATATACATATCGACTGACTGTAAATTATTTACAGTGTTTTTGATGGAAATTTGCGTTGTTTGTAATTCGCTTACGATTTGTTATAATTAACATCTGACAATAAGCACTAAACTATATTATAATACACAGTTACACCTATAAACCATTACCAATTTAATAAAATAAAGTACGTCACACCTATGCGTTTGCGCAAAAATTCGTTTTGATTGTCGTTTAAAATTGAGCGTTTTAATAAAATTTCAAAATGATTTTGCATAATCAATTGCAAAATATATCATTTTTTATTTATTATATGCTTTTTCTGGTACCTTTATTTATACAATAACGCACATATTATTCAAATAAAAATTTTGTGAAAATACCCAATTATGTATTTCGTTTTTGATTCATTGACCATATGAGAAACGATAAAAAGGTAACTTATAAAATTTATATTATGAAAAATAACCAAAATTGACTACAAAGTCGAAACAGACAAATCCTAATCCATAAAATCCCAGCACGCTGCTGCTCCTGCTGCCCCAGCGTGTCATTTTTTGGTGAAAAAAGAAACACTCTGATTGGTCGATTTTTTTTACCAGCCGAAAAATAAATTAAACTAAACAAAAATAAATAAAACGCTTTTCTCAAGTTAACTATATATTGTGTACTAGTTTCGGCTCAAGCCTTCTTCAGCACATTCGTCAAATCTACAGTTGACAACAAACCATTTAAAAAAAATCGTCTAAAACCAATTTGTCAGGAATGTAATTAAAAATTAAATTTAAGAACGAAAAGTACATAAGTACATAAAATTAAATTTAATAAAATTTAATAAGAAAGTAAAATTTTAATAAAATAATCTACAATCTAAAAAAAATTATTTCATTATTGTCTTTTAAAATATTTATAAAATATTCTTCTTTTTTCTTCTTCTTTAAGTGCCTTCTTCTTTTAGGAGGCTGCCGATCAACGTGATCAACAAAATATTATAACTTTTCTTCTCCTCCAAGTCAGATTCTTCTATTTTCTTCGTTCAAATCCCAAAATTTTTCTTATATTTTTGGGGGTGATAATACTTCTAATATTTATTTTAAAGAGCATTTCAGTATTATTCCATATCACTTGTAATCAAAACCGAACCCTGTACCCCTATAACTGATTTCTTTTCCTGTAGCTTTACTGTAGAAAACTGCTCCATTTTCTATTGCCTCATATTAGACCTGATCAGGAGGCGAGGGGATTTCTTATGGATGAATATTTTTTAAGGAAAGAACTGTAATGTTAATTCGTAAAATCAAATTTCGCACTAATGTCCCTATTTCCTAAACTTAAGTTAAGCCCAAATATGGTGGCTATCAAACCCGAAATACCTTATCGTCTAATACCAGGAGCCCTACCTTATGCACAGAATAACCCACCCTCGACATTACTAACCCAGTCGTAATACTTCCCTCCTATCGCAAAATGAACCTGAGAGCAACTGACGAGTCAAAAGAAATGCAAGAGCGAACACATAATTAAACACAAGTGTGGCTTTGAAGTATTATAATTAGTCAATTATGTTATTACTAGCTGGAAAGCCCGTCCACGGACGGGCAGCTAGACGATCGATCTCTTTTTTAGCGGTATTAATTAAAAACTTTCTTCGTGTCCACTACTTGAATCAATTTCTATTGTTATTTTCCATTAACTATTTTTATCTACAGATCTCTGTATACTTGACATTGCTACATAGAGATGACCGGGATGACCGTGACTGAAAACCGGTTCAGGCAGATATATTCCTGCTTTTTCTAACGTCTGTCCTTAAGCCTTGTTGATCGTCATGAAAACGGCAAGTTTAATTGGAAACTGCCGCTGTCTTAAAACAAACAGCAAGTGTGTTATTAGGGCCAAATCTATGCAAATCTATTATGATTTAGCATAAAATATCCGATTATCCACTTATACACTTATCCGGTTATGCATTCAGTCGTTGATACATCTTTAATTCAGCTTCCCGGCTTTTTATTTTTAATATATAGCTTGACCGGTAGATCTCTCTTTTAACGGTCTAAATTAAAAAATTAATACTGCGGAACTCCATTGATATGTAACTCGATTAGTTGGGATCTCGATTGACGTGTGGTATTGGTAATTATAAAATTTATATAGTTAATGGATTTATTTATGTACAAAACTGTAGTTCGTTGAAGAAGTTCTCCCTATTTCTATTATCTTATTTAATTTCTTTGTTTTGTTCTCTTTTCTTTTTGCTATCTTCTTACATCTTTGACTCTTCACTAATTTCTGTTACTTCTTCTTACTGCTTCTTTTTTCAATTGTTCGTTTCGTTTTTCTTCTCATTAATCATGTCTTCATCTTATATATGCGACTGGCGGTGCCTTTTCACTAATTGCCGTTAGTTCCTCTTTCTCTTTTTATATTTCTTTTCGTCGTTTCTCTTTCTCATCATTGTCTTCATCTTCATCTTATATCTTGACTTGCGATGTAATTATCTTCACTAATTGCTGTTACTTTCTCTTTCTCTTTGTTTTTCCATTTTTCTTCTTTGCTTTTTTTCTCACTAATCATGTTTGCGTTTCCGGGTTTTTCCAACCAAAAATATGACATGCTTAGCAGCAGCGTTCTGGTTTTTTACCCGATGGAGTGAAAATACATAAGTACATAAGTAAAAGCGTGAAAAGTGAAAAGCTTTTTATATAAAATTAATAAAAATAAAAAAATTTTCAAAAAAGTAGTGGATATGCTTTCAGATCGTATAAATGATAAACAATAATTTCCTGTTTTTGTAGGTACTTACTTAAATTTACAGAACTTCAAAATTTAAAAAGATTTGAATTAAAAATAGGTAATAATTATAAATATCTTATCAATTGTCAATACAGTAAACAACATTAATAAGCACTTATCTTAAATCCAAGGTGATTAATTAAGCATTGATTGTGTAAAATATTGCAAATAAACTACAAAAAATTAATTAATAGATATTGGATTCAGTCAGATTAAATTTCAATTTTATTGTCATGGTAATTAGAGCTTAACTATATAGTACTTAGATTAGATTTTTGCATCTTAAACTCTTTGGACAGGTTTTGATAAACATTATTTGTATTAATGAAATTTTTTTAAATACGTAAGTAACTTATCGGTCTTGAAATTAAGAATTACATTGTATTGAATTCAAAAGTATACATATACAGCCTTGGCCAAAATAGTGGGGCACCTTTCAAAACGTCGTTATTTTAGAAACAGTTAAATATTTTCTGAAAACAACTACGGCACTGTCTTCCTTGTAGAAAACTGTCTTGTTTTAATGTTTTAGTAAATCAAAAATACGAAATGTAAAGGCGTTACGGCCTTGATTACATCATCAAAATTTTCGGCCGCTCGTATGAACTAAAATAGAGAGTAAATTTTACCTAGATTATGTAGTTTGTAGTACTATTCAATACAAACAAAGGAGCAGGAAACAAAATTTTTCATAAACTTTTTTTTTTCATTTATTTTATTACCATGTTAAATGTTATTTGATGATCAGCGTTCATCAAAATGATGAACTGCAATCTTCAGATATCCAAGTTATTCGACATTTTTATACATCACATTGATGATTTCTTCATTTATTTTATTACCATGAAACCATGATAAATGTTATTTTATGATCAGTGTTCATCAAAATGATGATGCAGAATTCATTAGATATTCACTTATTTAATGATTTTGTACATCATTTCGATGAAACTTGCATCAATTGTACAGGCAAAAATGTATGAATACGAATTCATTACATTGATGTACAGTTCTTAAAACATCAAATTTTTTTTTTACATCATATTGATGATTTTTTTATAACCATGATGAATTTTATTTCATGATCGACGTTCATCAATATGATGTACTAAATTTTTTTTTTCAGTGTAGCAAAACCATGACAGTACACATTGAACCTCCACTACCACGACAAATATCATCCGTAACCTTTATTAAAGCAGTAGTAACGATTTTGCTCTTTATGCTCTCAAAATTGATAAAATAGAACCTTTTCTAAACCATTTGACAAGAACGAAAAAACACTAATTGGCCGATGATCAGATAACTTTGATGGATTTGTAACTTTAAGAAATGGAACAACTATAGCTTGCTTCCAAAGATGAGGATATGAGGAATTTAAAATTGCAAAATTTATAAAAATCATAATATACATTAATATAATATACAAACAAATATAATATACATACAAAAACCATCCCATCCGGTTGAATTTGATTTAATTGAATATAGTACATTTAAAATTTTTTTCTCAGTGACGCATTCAATTTTAAAAGTTTCGTAATGAGTAGATGTTATAAAAATTTTATCATTTGCATTTGTTAGTGAGTTGGAATCCGTAAAATATTCATTCAAATCATCTAAATTGACGTTCATTTCAGGATTTAACTCATCGCCATACACTCCTTCCCTCCGTAGATTTTGATGTAAAATTTTAGGGGAACAGTCAGGGAATTGACTCCACGAATTTCACTTTTTCCTATACACCATTGGAAAGAAGACAAATTTTTAAGCATATTAAAAAATTTTTTTCTTGGATTATGTATTAGTTTTCGAAAAAAAACGGCATTTAAAGATCGAAAATTTTACATATGAAATCCCATATAAAAATTAGTGGGAGGAGCCAAATTAATTTAATTTAATTCAGTCATTTTACGGTAGATCCGTGATTTGCCGTGGTTGCGCCAACCAAAGCAAACCCTACGCTACCCGTCGCTCAGGTCCCCTCCGCTCCGGGCGCTCCGGGCCGTTTTGGCAGGCGCTGACTCATTCCTGAACCCAATCCATCTTGACTGGGTAGCCCGCACTCATCGAGGTACAACACGCGCGTAGCGTAGCGTAGCATGATGGCTTGCGAAGCATGGAGTGCCGGAGGCACTTTAATCTTCTTCATCTGACGATTGAAGTTTTGGCATTGAGAATAAGTTATTACGCTTGATGTGGACGAACCACAACGATCTGGGTGGGACAACACGCGTGTGACCGCTATCACTAAGACTAGTTCAGAGTACACGTACCGTCAACAGAAAACCCGTTACTTGCTACTTCTATGTTCTCCCATGTTAAACATATGGAAAAATTTGATTTTTAAATGCCGTTTTCTCGAAAACTAATGGATAATCTAAGAAATTTTTTTTTCAATATACCTAAAAAATTGTCCTCTTTTCAATGGTATATAGGAAAAAGTGAAATTCGTGGAGTCAATTCCCTGACAGTAACCAATTTTAGATGGAAGATTTAAGTCAAATTTTCGAGCATAAAACTTCTTTTGGGCTAAATACTTTAATCCGTTCATTCTATTTCTAAGTTTAAGATAAGCTTCCCATAATTCATCTTTTTTACTTCAGAATTTTCTTCTGCGCCAAACACCATATGCTACATCGTGTTTGTTCATTTCATTTTTAATGTTCCTGGTTAACTAAGACGTAGAGTGATCAGGTTTAGAAACTGTTTTAACTGGAACCGTGGGCGCCCGAAGGGGGCCAGTGGGGACCTTTGACCCCCTGGGCAGTATCGTAGCTGGGGGGCAGGGGGGACATGTGTCCCCAGGCGCCACGCTAGGGGGCGCCAAAATGAGTAATTTAATGAGTATATTTTATTACAACACTATTATATTTACAAATCGCATTAATTACAGAATCTATCGGTCCGAGAGTTTGTGTCATGTCCCCGGGCGCAAATGACCCTAGCTACGCCACTGCCCCTGGGAAATTGAATGGAAGAATAAAAAACAATTTTTACAGACAAAGAAACAACATAATGAAATTTGGAAACTGTAAATATATGTAGTTGCCCCAACTGAGATGTATTCCTTCGGGTGCCCATGACTGGAACATGTCTATCTCGAAGCTCAATCATGTTATTTGTAAAAATGTCAACTTTTTCATCTAAATCTGCTGACATCAAAACAGGATACCAGTTTACAGCAGCTGTAGCTCTGAAAAGATGTTCTTGCTCAATGGCAATGGCAATCGAAGAACGTGTAGAATCTTGGAATAATCGTAGGTTTGCAAATCTTCAAAGCTACAAAAAGAAAATCGTGATCAGAAACTTCCTGGATCACGCCTGTTTTTGAAGCAGCCACTTCACAATCTTTAGAAATAAAAATATGATCAATAGCAGATTCAGAATTATGATGTAAATCGATTCGAGTTGGACCAAATTGCAAATGTGATAGAGATAATAAATCAGTATATTACGTAGTATAATATTATAGAAGTAGGTAATTTAAACAATATAAAAGAGAAAAATAATATACACAAAAGATGGAAAAAATGAACCCACGAAAACCAGTTCTTCACTATAATTCCTTTATATATGGTAATAGATTTTATAAGGAATCATTGAAACACACACAAATTTTTGTTTTTATACAACTCTCGATAAAACCTTCCCGTAAGACTGGAATGTCAATCGGCTAAATATGTTAAAAAAAGAAAAAAATTTTTTGTAATTATTCAATATATGTATAAACTATACTCCAAGTTTCAAAAACATCAAATTATTTAATCAAAAATTAATCAAAATTAATCAAAATCGACTTATAAATTTACGAGTTTATATGTATTTCCCCCCTTAAGGGAGAAACTAAAATAAAAGACTTAAAAAGAGATTATTTACATCTTTTACCCCTGAAAGTTTTAAGTATCAGGAGTAAATAAATTAAAAGAGATTATTTACATTTTTTACTCCTGGAAGTTTCAAGTATTAGGAGTAAATAATTTAAAGGAGATTATTAACTTCTTTTACTCTTGGAAGTTGCAAGTACCAGGAGTAAATAAACTGCAAGGATTATTTACATCTTTTACTCCTGGAAGTTTCAAGTATCAGGAGTAAATATATTAAAAGAGATTATTTACATCATTTACTCCTGGAAGTTTCAAGTATTAGGAGTAAATAATTTAAAGGAGATTATTAACTTTTTTTACTCTTGGAAGTTGCAAGTACCAGGAGTAAATAAACTGCAAGGATTATTTACATCTTTTACTCCTGGAAGTTTCAAGTATTAGGAGTAAATAATTTAAAGGAGATTATTAACTTCTTTTACTCTTGGAAGTTGCAAGTACCAGGAGTAAATAAACTGCAAGGATTATTTACATCTTTTACTCCTGGAAGTTTCAAGTATCAGGAGTAAATAAATTAAAAGAGAGTATTTACATCTTTTACTCCTGGAAGTTTCAAGTATTAGAAGTAAATAATTTAAAGGAGATTATTAACTTCTTTTACTCTTGGAAGTTGCAAGTACCAGGAGTAAATAAACTGCAAGGATTATTTACATCTTTTACTCCTGGAAGTTTCAAGTATTAGGAGTAAATAATTTAAAGGAGATTATTAACTTCTTTTACTCTTGGAAGTTGCAAGTACCAGGAGTAAATAAACTGCAAGGATTATTTACATCTTTTACTCCTGGAAGTTTCAAGTATCAGGAGTAAATAAATTAAAAGAGAGTATTTACATCTTTTACTCCTGGAAGTTTCAAGTATTAGGAGTAAATAATTTAAAGGAGATTATTAACTTCTTTTACTCTTGGAAGTTGCAAGTACCAGGAGTAAATAAACTGCAAGGATTATTTACATCTTTTACTCCTGGAAGTTTCAAGTATTAGGAGTAAATAATTTAAAGGAGATTATTAACTTCTTTTACTCTTGGAAGTTGCAAGTACCAGGAGTAAATAAACTGCAAGGATTATTTACATCTTTTACTCCTGGAAGTTTCAAGTATTAGGAGTAAATAATTTAAAGGAGATTATTAACTTCTTTTACTCTTGGAAGTTGCAAGTACCAGGAGTAAATAAACTGCAAGGATTATTTACATCTTTTACTCCTGGAAGTTTCAAGTATCAGGAGTAAATAAATTAAAAGAGAGTATTTACATCTTTTACTCCTGGAAGTTTCAAGTATTAGGAGTAAATAATTTAAAGGAGATTATTAACTTCTTTTACTCTTGGAAGTTGCAAGTACCAGGAGTAAATAAACTGCAAGGATTATTTACATCTTTTACTCCTGGAAGTTTCAAGTATCAGGAGTAAATAAATTAAAAGAGAGTATTTACATCTTTTACTCCTGGAAGTTTCAAGTATTAGGAGTAAATAATTTAAAGGAGATTATTAACTTCTTTTACTCTTGGAAGTTGCAAGTACCAGGAGTAAATAAACTGCAAGGATTATTTACATCTTTTACTCCTGGAAGTTTCAAGTATCAGGAGTAAATAAATTAAAAGAGATTATTTACATCTTTTACTCCTGGAAGTTTCAAGTATTAGGAGTAAATAATTTAAAGGAGATTATTAACTTCTTTTACTCTTGAAAGTTGCTAGTACCAGGAGTAAATAAACTGCAAGGATTATTTACATCTTTTACTCCTGGAAGTTTCAAGTATCAGGAGTAAATAAATTAAAAGAGATTATTTACATCTTTTACTCCTGGAAGTTTCAAGTATTAGGAGTAAATAATTTAAAGGAGATTATTAACTTCTTTTACTCTTGGAAGTTGCAAGTACCAGGAGTAAATAAACTGCAAGGATTATTTACATCTTTTACTCCTGGAAGTTTCAAGTATCTGGAGTAAATAAATTAAAAGAGATTATTTACATCTTTTACTCCTGGAAGTTTCAAGTATTAGGAGTAAATAATTTAAAGGAGATTATTAACTTCTTTTACTCTTGGAAGTTGCAAGTACCAGGAGTAAATAAACTGCAAGGATTATTTACATCTTTTACTCCTGGAAGTTTCAAGTATCAGGAGTAAATAAATTAAAAGAGATTATTTACATCTTTTACTCCTGGAAGTTTCAAGTATTAGGAGTAAATAATTTAAAGGAGATTATTAACTTCTTTTACTCTTGGAAGTTGCAAGTACCAGGAGTAAATAAACTGCAAGGATTATTTACATCTTTTACTCCTGGAAGTTTCAAGTATTAGGAGTAAATAATTTAAAGGAGATTATTAACTTCTTTTACTCTTGGAAGTTGCAAGTACCAGGAGTAAATAAACTGCAAGGATTATTTACATCTTTTACTCCTGGAAGTTTCAAGTATTAGGAGTAAATAATTTAAAGGAGATTATTAACTTCTTTTACTCTTGGAAGTTGCAAGTACCAGGAGTAAATAAACTGCAAGGATTATTTACATCTTTTACTCCTGGAAGATTCAAGTATCAGGAGTAAATAAATTAAAAGAGATTATTTACATCTTTTACTCCTGGAAGTTTCAAGTATTAGGAGTAAATAATTTAAAGGAGATTATTAACTTCTTTTACTCTTGGAAGTTGCAAGTACCAGGAGTAAATAAACTGCAAGGATTATTTACATCTTTTACTCCTGGAAGTTTCAAGTATTAGGAGTAAATAATTTAAAGGAGATTATTAACTTCTTTTACTCTTGGAAGTTGCAAGTACCAGGAGTAAATAAACTGCAAGGATTATTTACATCTTTTACTCCTGGAAGTTTCAAGTATCAGGAGTAAATATATTAAAAGAGATTATTTACATCTTTTACTCCTGGAAGTTTCAAGTATTAGGAGTAAATAATTTAAAGGAGATTATTAACTTCTTTTACTCTTGGAAGTTGCAAGTACCAGGAGTAAATAAACTGCAAGGATTATTTACATCTTTTACTCCTGGAAGTTTCAAGTATTAGGAGTAAATAATTTAAAGGAGATTATTAACTTCTTTTACTCTTGGAAGTTGCAAGTACCAGGAGTAAATAAACTGCAAGGATTATTTACATCTTTTACTCCTGGAAGTTTCAAGTATCAGGAGTAAATATATTAAAAGAGATTATTTACATCATTTACTCCTGGAAGTTTCAAGTATTAGGAGTAAATAATTTAAAGGAGATTATTAACTTTTTTTACTCTTGGAAGTTGCAAGTACCAGGAGTAAATAAACTGCAAGGATTATTTACATCTTTTACTCCTGGAAGTTTCAAGTACCAGGAGTAAATAAACTGCAAGGATTATTTACATCTTTTACTCCTGGAAGTTTCAAGTATTAGGAGTAAATAATTTAAAGGAGATTATTAACTTCTTTTACTCTTGGAAGTTGCAAGTACCAGGAGTAAATAAACTGCAAGGATTATTTACATCTTTTACTCCTGGAAGTTTCAAGTATCAGGAGTAAATAAATTAAAAGAGATTATTTACATCTTTTACTCCTGGAAGTTTCAAGTATTAGGAGTAAATAATTTAAAGGAGATTATTAACTTCTTTTACTCTTGGAAGTTGCAAGTACCAGGAGTAAATAAACTGCAAGGATTATTTACATCTTTTACTCCTGGAAGTTTCAAGCATCAGGAGTAAATAAATTAAAAGAGATTATTTACATCTTTTACTCCTGGAAGTTTCAAGTATTAGGAGTAAATAATTTAAAGGAGATTATTAACTTCTTTTACTCTTGGAAGTTGCAAGTACCAGGAGTAAATAAACTGCAAGGATTATTTACATCTTTTACTCCTGGAAGTTTCAAGTATTAGGAGTAAATAATTTAAAGGAGATTATTAACTTCTTTTACTCTTGGAAGTTGCAAGTACCAGGAGTAAATAAACTGCAAGGATTATTTACATCTTTTACTCCTGGAAGTTTCAAGTATCAGGAGTAAATAAATTAAAAGAGATTATTTACATCTTTTACTCCTGGAAGTTTCAAGTATTAGGAGTAAATAATTTAAAGGAGATTATTAACTTCTTTTACTCTTGGAAGTTGCAAGTACCAGGAGTAAATAAACTGCAAGGATTATTTACATCTTTTACTCCTGGAAGTTTCAAGTATCAGGAGTAAATAAATTAAAAGAGATTATTTACATCTTTTACTCCTGGAAGTTTCAAGTATTAGGAGTAAATAATTTAAAGGAGATTATTAACTTCTTTTACTCTTGGAAGTTGCAAGTACCAGG
Source organism: Cantharis flavilabris (assembly GCA_949152465.1). NCBI lineage: Eukaryota > Metazoa > Arthropoda > Insecta > Coleoptera > Cantharidae > Cantharis > Cantharis flavilabris. Next base: position 17,922,237 of record OX424441.1, read on the forward strand.
AGTAAATAAACTGCAAGGATTATTTACATCTTTTACTCCTGGAAGTTTCAAGTATCAGGAGTAAATAAATTAAAAGAGATTATTTACATCTTTTACTCCTGGAAGTTTCAAGTATTAGGAGTAAATAATTTAAAGGAGATTATTAACTTCTTTTACTCTTGGAAGTTGCAAGTACCAGGAGTAAATAAACTGCAAGGATTATTTACATCTTTTACTCCTGGAAGTTTCAAGCATCAGGAGTAAATAAATTAAAAGAGATTATTTACATCTTTTACTCCTGGAAGTTTTAATTTTAATTAATTACATGAAGCGATTTTAGAGATTTTTCGACCCTCCTACCCCACCTGGTGAGATGTCGTGAGATTTGATTCGAACCCCTCTCTTCTATTCTTACATGAGATTGTTTGATTTATCTTCTTAATTTAACCCATTTCTCCAGCAATTTCACAGTTTCTTGCGGAAAAAATATTACGTGATATTTGCTGACGCCCCCCCCCCTCTTTTCCACGTGAGATTAGGTGAGAAAGGCCAAACTTAATTAATGGACGTCCCCCAACTAGGGATGCATCGCATTTATTTTAAATTTGTGTAAATTTTATACATACGATGCAACCTTGCAACTTCTGGCTGGCGTTAGGTCGCCTACAAGTGGTTCACACTATGCGAGGCAGCTTGCCTCGCGCGGCTGCCTGCTTTTAATCTTCCTCCATATAGAGTAAAGAAAATCTCGCCCAAAGCTATTGGTAATGGAAAAAGTTATAATAATAAAACTCTCGTCCAAACTTTGATAATATAAAATTAATTATTGAGCTTAGTGGACTAAAATCAAACTCAGTTTTTATGAAGTCGACGTTTCGAAGACTTTATGTCTTCATCTTCAAGACTAGAAGAGAAGCAACGTTACAATAAATAAAAACATTAAAACGCAAAAATTATACCTAGTAAAAAATGGATGTCGAGCTGTTTAACTGTATAAAATTAGATGTTAAAAAAAGGAGTCACAATTGGTCACAGATAAATTGTTATAATATGAAAATATGAACTGAATTAAAATTTGTAAATAAATCTATATAATTAAAATAGTGTCTGTCATTAAAATGACATTAAAATTGTGAATAATCGGACAGTAAACAAATTAAAAAACAAGTAGCAAATAGAAGAAAGTAATCAACAGCTCGAACATCAATACAATAAATCGTAGAAACTAATGTAAAAAATAAAGGCGTAGACAGAAAAATGCAAAAGTGTTGTCGTGAAGGTGTTAGCTTGGTTTTGAAATTTTTTCTTTGAAACAATTTAAAATATTTTTGTAGCCAGCGTTTATATAACCAAAATCGGTTTGCTTGTTAAGGTTTTCTTCTGAGGTTGAAATGTAGGCCGCCTCCAGAAAAGTTCTCTTATGGTAATTCATTTCTGTTGCAAGAATTTCTACATCTTCATTTTTGAAACTGTGCGAGTTTACTACAGTATGCTCAGAGATACCTGTTTTTGTAGATTTGTATCGTATGTCATATAGATGTTGTTTAATTATGTTTGATAGATTTTGCTTAGTTTGACCAATGTAGTGTTGACCACATTCACATACAATTTTATATATAACATTAGCTCTATCTAGAGTAGGTACTTTATCTTTAGTTCTTGAGTAAAGAAGTTTTCCTAATTTGAATGGATTATGAAAAGCTAATTTTATTGAACCGTCGTTTATAAAATTTTTAAATGTATGTTTTATTTTATGGTTCAACCATGGATGGTAGGTAATTTTGCTAAATTTGGTTTTTTCTAAGTTTTTTAGGTCGGAAGGTTTGTTTGACGAAAATGTGGTTTTATTTCGAAAAAGGACATTATCTACAAGGCGAGTTGGGTAATCGTTTTGGAGTAGTTGAAGTTTTAAAGTGTTAAGTCTTTCATGAATGAGATTTTCCGGTACGCAGTTATAAATTCTGTGTTTTAACGTGTTAATGACACTCAATTTTTGGTTCAACGGATGTGATGAATTGTAATTTAAAAGTCTACTTGTAGATGATGGTTTTCTGTAGATGTCGGTGGTTAATGTACCATCATTTTTTCTTTCAATTTTGAGGTCTAAGAACGGAATGGAGTTATTAGATTCTAGTTCATAAGTGAAAGTAAGTAGGTTGTCGTATCCATTGAGTATATCAATACATTCATCCACTTTTGTTTTTGGAACTGCAGATAAGATGTCATCTACGTATAATAATAAAAATGGTAGATCAAAGTTAATGGATCCAAAGAAGTTGTACAGAAGATCGTTCATGGCAAAACTTGAGAACACAGGTGAACAAGGATCTCCCATCGCGGAGCCAACTAGTTGGGAATAGAAATTATTTTCAAAACTAAAGTAACTGTTTTCAAATATTGTAGATATTAACTTGGTAAACTCGTTCAATGGGATTGATGTGAATGGAGAGATAATGTCCCAGTTATTGATGATTGAAGATACTACTGCTTCTTTCGAAATGTTAGTAAATAGGGAATTGACATCAAAGGATATCGAAACATAATTATCTGGGAATACGCTCTGTATAATCTTTTCTTTGGCTTCTTTAGTATTTTTAACATTAAACGGTAAAGATGGAAAAAGTTATAATGGGTCGATTGGGCAGCAATCAAACAACTACAATTCTTGTGTCGACGTAAATGTTATTCATTAGAGAGATTTATTTACAAGTTATTTATTCATAGAAATTTATTTACACATGTAATTGTTTTACATTGTACATTTTTATTTATTGACTTTATTGAAAGTTTGTACTGCGTCAAAAACCGATGCTAACTCTCAGCTAATATCAAAAAGTTTAACATCGAATTCGGTTTCGGTGAGTTGTTTTGTAAGATTTTGTTGTTCAGATCGATGTATATATAACAGGTTTCTCTATAATAGACATGAAGATGGAAGCATAGTAGCATCCGAAACATCGACACAAGAATTGTAGTTTGTAATTGTTTGATTGCTGACCAATCCACCCGTTATACCTTTTTCCACTTCCTCCATATTTTATAAGCTTGTTGGAAATTCCATCTAATTCGGAACTCCCGAAATCGGGAGCCTTTCTATTTTTATGTCTAGTCATCATTCCATTTTATACCTCTTGTTCTTCCACTGTCCAACTTTCTTCGTCCGATAATGTTATCCCCCTCGCTTTGACCTGCTGACACTGTTTCTATACTCTATTCATTTAGCACATGCAGCTGATGTAAACAATGATCACTGCGTGATATCCACATGCTTGCTTTATATTCAATTGCGATTGGATGCTCATAATGTCAAGACAACCCTATTAACTGTCCGTACTTACAGTTTATCATTGTAAGTAGATGTGTTAGGTGTCTTGGTTCCTCGAGGTTCCCTTGATTATATGTTTGGGAAAGAACCAAAACTTTAACTTTATATTTGTTTCATTTTAATAAAACAATGTTCAATAATAACAATATAATTGTGACATAATACATAAACTTTGATATTTAATTATTTATGAGACGGTAGTACGTGTGGTTCTTATGGATGGTTAGTTCATACTGATCTGTTCCAGTTAACAACAAAAACCTTAACAACGCCCAGCATTTGCTTTTTGTCGTTAACAGGAAACATTATCCTTATGTTCCTGGATTTAATAAATAATAAATAATTAAAATCGTTCGAAACTTTAGATTTTTGACAACTAAGGCAACATTTAGCCCAAATCTTTATTCGTTGCTGGCCAGATGTAGCGTTTGTTTACTAACTTAACTGAATTTTTTATACCGGGGTGTGACAAATTATGTAAATTGTCAAAGACTTTTTTACGCCAAGATAGTGGCAAGAAGGGTCTAGCTACGTTTGTAGAAGTATCACAGTATATTAATTTAGTTGAACCTTCAATTGGCAATAATTTTAAATTAATACTTGGAAGTGATTGTAGAATTTTTAAGTCTGGATCGGATAATTGGTCAGTTGCTAATGTTTCAAAATCGAAAGAGGCGAGAAAAGATATCGTGCTGATGCGTGAAAGTGTATCTGCAACGGCGTTTTCGTTACCGGGTACGAATTTAAAATCAGTAGTAAATTGGTTAATAAAATCTAGATATCTTATCTGTCTTGGCGACATATTGTTTGACTGCTTGTCAAATGCATAAATAAGTGGTTTATGGTCTGTCAGTACTGTAAATGGTTTACCTTCTAAGAGATGTCTTAAGTGACGTATAGCTAGGTACACAGCTAATAGTTCACGGTCGTAAGTGCTATATTTCGTTTGAGCTGGAGATAATTTTTTTGAAAAAAAATATAATGGTTCCCAATTTGGATCGTTGAATTGTTGCACAACTGCGCCAACACCGTAATTGGATGCGTCTACCATTAAAAAAAGCGGTAGGTTCTTAGATGGGTGAGAAAGCGTCATTGCTGTTGCCAAACATTGCTTGCAGGCTTCGAAAGCAGTAATCAAAGATGCATTCCAATTGATAGCAGTTCTGTCGTTTTTTTACTACCGTGGTGCACTGTATGTAGGGGTGCTTGGATGGAAGCTAAATTAGGCATAAACCTATGGTAAAAGTTTAACATGCCCAAGAAACGTCGAAGTTCTACAACAGTTGTAGGTTGTGGGAAATCTAAGATCTCTTTAGTTTTAGATGGTAATGGTTGGATACCGTGCTCTGAAATAAGGTGGCCTAAAAACTCTACGGAAGGTTGAGCAAAAACGGATTTATCTATGTTTAAAATTAAACAGAATTCCTGTAATGCTTTAAAAATTTGGTTTAAATGAAATAGATGTTCTTTTAAATTTTTGGAAAAAATTAACAGGTCATCAATGTATGGGAAGCAGAAATCAAATTTGCTTACAATTAAATGGATGAAGCGTTGAAATGTTTGTGCAGCGTTCTTCAAACCGAACGTCATGCAGGGAAATTCAAACAGACCGAAAGGAGCAGTAATTGCTGTCTTTTCGATATCTTCTTTGTTCATGGGTATTTGATGATATGCTCTTACCAGATCTAAAGTATTAAAAACAGTTTTGTCACGTAGGTTATGCGTCATGTTATAGGATATCTATCCAGGATTGTAATGGCATTAAGACGTCTGTAATCACCACAAGGACGCCAATCCCCATTCTGCTTTCTAACCATGTGAAGAGGCGAAGCCCAAGAAGATGAAGATGGTCTGCAACATAAATTCAAAAGCCTTTTTGGCACTCTCAAGTTTTGCTGCGTCTAAACGCCGGGGTTTAGAAAATACTGGTGGACCGATTATTTTCAAATAATGTCGAACACTGTGCTTTGGTACCGGTTTGCAAAGTGTAGCTTGTGTGATATCTGGATAATTTATTTGTAAAATTTTGAAAACACAATCTGGTACGTGGCAAGGAGAAATAGATTTTAAAGTTAAAATTGGATTTTTGATTATGTTAATTTGGCCAGGAATAGATAGATTTGTCACGCTGTCTACTAAACGTTTATTTTGTAAACTAAATTTAGCTAAAAAGTTTGCACCAATGATTGGTTTGCCGACATCGGCGATTACAAAAATCCAGGGAAAAGATCGTCTGAGACCCAATGATAAATGCACTAATTGCGTACCAAAAGTCGAAATTTAGTTCCATTAGCTGCAAATAATTTGTAGGAAGTAGAAACAGGTTTAGGTGAGCTGAATTCTTTTGGTAAAACAGAAATTTGCGCTCCTGTATCTATTAAATACGTGTGTTTTGATATCGGATCAAAAACGTGCTAACGACTATTTGTAGAATCCACAGTACTGGTCGTTTCAGTATTGTGTTCATTTAGTTTTCCGATTCTACAAATTTACAAGGTTTTATGCATCGTCTCGAGTCACCCTTAAAACGGTTGTGATACCAGCAGAGGCCGTCTTTTGACATTGGTCTGCTGTTTGACCTTTTTCTTGGTTTGTATGAACGTGAGGATGATCGTGAATGAGATCTTCCGCGGTTAAAATTTTGCTTACCCAAGGTAACTTTTAACTCGGCCACTTCTGATTTTAGAGTTTCTATAAGAGAGATAATTGAATCATTACTATTTATCGAGTTACATTGCAGGGCAGCTATGTCACACGAAGTAACTTCTAAAAATCTGTCTGCAAGGATTGCAATTTGATCTAGCGGTTGGTCACTAATAGAGAACATAGCCTGAGCTTGTTGAGGTAATCGTTGAAGAAAAAGCAATTTTAAAGGTGTATCGGTTATAGTTCCTCCTGCCAACTCACGCATTTGTCTTAACAAGTGTGTGGGTTTCTTATCGCCTAATGTCAATGAATTTAAAAGAGTGTTCAATCGAGATTGCTCCGATTCCTCAAAACGTTCGAGCAGTTTTGACTTTAGTGTGTCATATAAATTGACGTTGGGATGATTTAAAATTACATCTGAAATTTGTGACAGGATAGGACCTGCTAATGAAGTTACCACTGTATTATATTTTGTATGATCATTAGTTATTCGTGAATTGGCAAATTGAGCTTCAATTGACAAAACAAAATGCGTGGGTTGGCTTTCCAGAATATTGGAACTCTGACACTGACTGGAGCTAAAATTTGATTTTGTTGTGCGTTAAAATTAGGATTAGGTAAAGGGATAGGAAAAAGATTATCAGGTGGGACATTTGGATTAGCCATCGGAAAGTAATTTAAAATTGCAGGAACAAAAAGATACTCACGTTTGATAAAGCTGGCAACACAATTTTAAAACTTTGTAGCACAATTGGTAGAACCTTTCGTAGCACTTTATAGTACTTGGTAAGAGAATCAATTCTGCGTAGGTAATGCAGCGCCAAATGCAGGATGTCTTCCAGTTCGGAACTTTTTCTTGAAAAAATTGAATTAAGTTCTTCTTATACACCTCTTTTGTAAAGCATGATTTGTTGCTTCCTAAATGGTTTATGTTTACTTTCTTAATTCCCAGTGTTTCTTCTGCCGCGCTGTGAACATTATTCGGCAGTTTGTTTCCACTTGATGGGAGTGGAAAATTGGACAAACGTCTTATGGGATAGAACGAAATGAAGAAAAATAATTTAAAAAATAGTAAAATAGGTAAAACACAAAATAAAAAATCAATAGTTTTGCTGCTATGACAGTTTGTAGGGTTTCGATTTAAATCAAAATTGCATTTAAAAGCTTCTCTTCGAAAAGTGTTCTCTATTATCTCAGAAATTCTCCAGTTAATTTTTGAGTTGTATTCCTATAGAAGTTAAAGTTTAGCAGAAAAATAAACAGATAAAATAAGTTAGCAGAAGGGGCTGGACATCTGAGAGCCCAATGGAAAAAATGTTTAGTCCGTCTCTGGAATGGAACCAATTGGTTACCAATCGCAATTTATCGAAAATATAAACTAATCAAAGCCATATAAATTGGTGGGGCGGGATTTAATTATAAACTTACAACGGTAATCTCCAATCAATTCCAAAATTGTAGCAATCTATTTTTTTATCTAAATACTATAAAAGATAATGATATATTTTTTCCAAAAATTTCCTAAAATATAACAATATCTGAAAAGAAATCGAACCTGGGAGCTTTCAATCCCTTTTTTACCAAAACTTGTTCTGATCCTAGAGTTCTAAGAGTTCTTAGGATTCTCCTCTCATTGATGATATGAAGCATCTCTCAAATTCTCCAAATTTTTATTTGATCAAAAACTTTTTATTTTAATTAAACAAAATTTGTTTGCATAAAAAAATTATTCAAAGTAAATGTTTTTTTTTATTTAAAGAAATTTTTTTTACTGTGTACAATAGCGATATTCCCTAGAACCAAATGCCCAAATCCGTATTAAGGAGCGGGCTAAAGGGGATGCAGCCCCGGGCCTTCAAATTTCAAGGGGCCTCAAAACAATTAAAGCAACAAAAATAAATCACCAAAGTTGTAGCTCAGATTAAAATAAATTAAGAAGTAGTGTTATAGTTCGCTAACAATGAACATCGAAAGGGATCTACTTCAACAAACAAATTTTGATGATTTGTGATGATGAAACTAATATGGGGCCCCCAAAAACTGTTAGCCCCAGGCGTCACATATCTTTAATCCGACTCTGCAAATGCCCAATGGAGCTATGGACAACATCCTAGATTACGCACTGATTAAAATAGTAATTTTTAGTTTCTAGTTACTATTAAATTATTAACATTTCCTGTTGCTGTTATTTTAATCGAATTAATTAAAAAATTATGTGTAGGTAGTTTCGGTTATCTTTAATTACGCTTATCAGCAACAATGTGTTAATTGTTGAAAACTATTCGTTACATAGCAACCATGGTTGCTTATACTAGTGTTTTATTTCTTTATAATTTAAAAAAAGTTTTTAAGCCCATCCCTTAATAATAGGGGTGAATATTTAGTGATTTACGTTTTTAGCGGTTGGTTGCTTGGTGACAACTCATTTGACAATCGAATGACCAATTGCAAACAATTAATAATATGAAAATAAAAAATTTACTTCGTTTGTGATATTTTAAAGATGATTAAATTAATAAAACCATTCGTTTAGATATTTAAAATTGAATCTAATAAATGTGTGGATGTAACTTTATTATGTTAATTATTGCCGTGTGTAAACAATAAGTTTCATTCAATTTTAATCTTGAGTGGAGCAGGTGTGTTAATTCGTTGCTTAAAATTGATTATTTATTGAGCTTGGTTTGTAGAAAATGGCTCAATTAAAAACTTCTAACTCAGAACGTGCTAGTATTCACGATATGTTAAAAGAAACGCCAGTAAATAACGAGTATCGAGGAAATGTAGTAGCTGCTGTCGAAATGAAACCGGCTTGTCCATACTCTCGTTCTGTTCCCACGGGACTTTCGTCTTGTACCAGCTCACCGGCTATTTTAACACCTACAGCTCCTATTCAAAACGATGATGCCACCGTTATGAAAACTTCCTCAAGAATTGAAAATTTAAAAAGTTGGTCTATATCAACGTACAAATGCACCAAACAGTTGATGTTTGAAAAATTAGGAAAATCGTCAAGAACTGTAGATACTGGTGAGTAAATTCAGGCTTGAAATTGCAATAGTGAAGATTGTCTGTTTTAGAATTGGAAGCACAAATTGAACAACTTCGGGAAACCCAAAGGAAATATTCAAATATTTTGCGTTTATCGAGAACACTTACGAGTCATTTTTATCATGTTGTACAAACGCAGGTTTGTTACTTTCTTACTTGTAATGTAATCATATTTTATTAGATATACTTTTAGCATGCATTAGGGGAAGACTTTTCTGAACTAGCCCAGAAATCTCCAGAGCTACAAGAGGAATTTTTATACAACTCAGAAACACAACGAAACTTAACAAAAAACGGAGAAACGCTTTTAGGAGCTCTTAACTTTTTTACTTCATCTGTAAACACGTTATGCAATAAAACTATAGAAGATACCTTACAGAGTGTGAGACAATATGAAGCTGCACGAATCGAATACGATGCATATCGTACAGATTTGGAATCTTTAATGCCAAAAAATGATGGTACCGTAGATATAGAAGAGGCACAAAAAAGTTTCGAAGTGCATCGTCAGAATTTTATGAAACTTCGTACTGAAGTCACTATTAAAATGAAATTTCTGGACGAAAATAGGGTAAGATTTTTTATTCATTCTTAATTATTTATTCTATTTTTCCAAATTTCTAATGTAGTATTTGTATTAGGGGACGTGGAATTTGAGAAAGAATGTGTAATTTCCACACTATTTAAATTCTTAATTTACAGGGTGGAATTACTCATTTTGCAGTTGAAATATAATCGGTCTGTGGTATTAACTTGGTTTCGAGTCTTATATTAGAAAACGTAGTTTAAATTTATATACATGTATGGATCTTCTACTACGGTCGGGGCCGCCTCTCCGTTCTTAGTTTCCATCTCTTTCTATCTTGGCATTACTCTTTTTCTATATTTCTAGAAGTCATCATCTCTCCAGCTTTTAGGCTTTCCTCCGTTCCGACGGGATCCATTGTAACACTTTTCGTGGCCATCTATTTTCTCCCATTCTTTTTGTGTGTCCGAACCAGTTGTCGTTTTTGAACTTCTTCTGCTATGTCGATCTCCATATTTCATGTTTCTTCTTATAATTTCATTTCAGATCCTTTACAGTCTAGATCTTCTAGAACTTCTTCTCAGGCAATACATTTTCGTTAATTGATTGCACTTAAATCCCACACTTCCGTGACGTAAATCATCACACTTCGAACTATAGATTTGTAGATTCTTTTTTTTGTCTCTTTTGTTATATTCTTCTCCCAGAGAACTGAATTCAGTGCTCCTATAGCTTTTCTGCCCTTGTTTATGCGTTCTTTTATTTCGTCACTACTGTTTCCTACTTTATTCAGAATGACTCCTAGATATCTACATTTAGTTACACCTCTTATTACATTTGTTTCCAGTGGAAGGTCATTACGATCTTTATTTCCAACAACGAGGTATTTGCATTTTCTTAATTTCATGGTGAGTCCTGCTTTCGTGTATTCCTCATGTAGTTTTCTAATCATATAACTAAGATTTTTTTCATCTTCTGCTTTCACAACCTGATCGTCTGCAAAATAAAGAGTATAAAGTATGTCGTCTCCCACTCTCAGTCCCATATTTCTACACTTCTTCATCCATCCTTGTAGGATTTCGTTTAGATAAATTTTGAATAGAGTGGGTGATAACGGACATCCTTGTTTTAGACCTTTGGTTGTTTGGAACATTTCTGTAATACTGTTTCCGACCTTTACTGCGGCATAGTTTTCTCTATAATATTCACGAATAGCTCTAACTAAAGTTGGTCTTATTTTAAGCTTTTGTATTTATCTCCATAGCTGTGATATTGATATTTAATTAAGTTTAAATTAAATAATTATTGATACCTGATAAATAAACTCACTCTTGTCGAATCGCAGTCAATCAAGATTGCTTGCACTTGAATGGGTGACCCATTTATAAATAACTACTTGTTGTTTTTTTTACTAATCTGCTACCAGTATGGTAGGGTATGGCTAAGAGGTCATGTCGTAGCTTACATTGTTGGATGCATTTCGTAGGAATCCATATCAATTAATAAAATTGTAAACAGATACACAAGATCGGTGTAACTTCAAGATATTATCTTAGTTTTTAATAAATAAAATTAACCAAATTGGCAGTCTTCTTGCATTTTTTACCTTACCACTTACCAATAAATTACAGTTAACTTTATAATAACTATGATTTCTGTGTTCTACTTAAAAACCATTCTTTATCTTTCGTAAATAAATTTTAAAAATTAATTATTTTTTTAGATAAAAGTGATGCATAAGCAACTATTACTGTTCCACAATGCTATTTCTGCATATTTTTCTGGAAATCAAGTAGCACTGGAGGCAACTTTAAAGCAGTTTAATATTAAAGTGAAAACACCAAATTCTACATTTCCATCGTGGTTGGAACAGTAATTATGAATTAATAGTATAAACACCAATTTAGTCATTTTTAATTATGAAATTTTTTGTAAAATAACAATGCAATATTATTTATTGAGTGCTACCATTTCTAAATACAAATTTAAGGTTCTTATAAGACTTAAAATATACTTGTAAGTGTAAATGACTCACAAAACTACTAACAAAGATTTATTTGCTTGTTTAAATCACCAAATTTTAATTGTTTTCTGTTATTAAATTTGAGTAGCTTTAAACGCACACCGATAAAAAACGTTGAAGTTCAAAATGAATTACTTTCATTCAAAAGGTTTCAGTTTTGTTTCTAAATGAATTCTTTTTATTCAAAATGATTCATTTTGATTCTAAACCTTTTGTTATCAGTGCAATATAATAGACGTCCAAATTTCTTCTTATATTATTAATGCATCAATTCATTCATTACTTAATATTAAGAATGTAGTATCCAAAATTTGTAATGGAGAATGTGAGTCGCAATTTTACACTTTCTTAAAATGATTACTTTTTTATCATAAGATAAAATTTATGTTTTAGATATAAAAGTAGAAAATAAGTAAATTTGTTTTGCTTAAATTTGTGTTTTTGTGCAATAAATTAATGCACTGGAATTAATTGCTTTTCACTATACAGTGATCTCGTAAATGTTTAAAAGAAATTTGACGAAACTTTTTAAAGGAATTTTTTCAGAAAATCCTCAGACACGTCAACATTAGTTTTTTAAATTAAAATAAATCAAAATTTGTAAAGAAAAATAAGAATTGCCATTTAAAAATATTTACGATGACGTCATAGCTCAAAAACAAAACTGAATTAAAATATGTCAACGGCAGAAAAAAGTGATATTTAAAAAACAAGATTGACATGTCCCAGGAGTTTTTGAAAATATTCCTTAAAAGTATTTTATTGAATTTCTTCCAAACCTTACCAGCTCTCTGTACAGTTCAGTCAAAAAAAAATCGTATTTTAGGAATCACTACCAAAGTTTTGAAAATCTTGACTTTTTCTCGACTAAATTTTTCAAATCAGAATAGGGCAACATGCATCAAAACTTTTTTTTTTTTCAAATAGCTGAGCGGTTTTGAAGGAACCTACATGTTTTAATGGGCAAGGATACACAAACATAAAAGAACGTTGCGTTTCCGACACGGCACATTGTGTGCTGAAACGTAACGCACTTATTTAAATGAGCACAAATAGATTCACGTTAAAAGCGTCACGTATTCTAGCGATAAAATTGAAAATGCAAAAATACTAATCCAAAAATTTGCAAAAAATAGAAGATGACATGGAAATAACTCGGTAATTCGTTCGTTTGCTTGCACTAACCTCTACTATTATGTTGCTGTTTTTTTTTGATTTCTGGAAATCAGGAGAAGAAATTCTTTAGAGCATTGGAAACAAGTAAACATGTGTTTTTGACATGTGTTTTAACGTCTGTCTATTCGTGCTCATTTAAACCAGTGCGTTACGTTTCAGTGCACAATACGCCACGTTGAATACGTTTGTCTATTTAAGCCCTAACTTGCAAACGACAAGAGATAAACTGATGCAAGTTATAAAAAAATAGTACAGATTTAGTTGCTGCTGATACTGTTTATTGACAATTCTTATAAACATCAACCAGGGAACATGTGATGGTTACCCTAGCGATAAAGTAACCTCGGTAATGGAGATTATTTACGATTTTATCGAAATCGGTAATAAAGCTCTCATTTGTTACTTATACAGACTTGTTCAGTCTGCTGAAAGATAATTATATGTTAACTCATAAAATCATTAAAAAAAGATTAGAAGGAAAATACGTTGTGCTATCTTATAGCTAATATAATCGGAGGAGACATTTGTAAAATTATATTTCTGCAACAAAGACGATTTCCAAAACTTTCCTAGTGATTTTTGCTATTTTATCCTATTTGACTGGACTAATATTAATTGTCTTAATAATAGTCAGTATTAGTCATAATTTGATGAAGTTACTTCTTATGTGTGATTACGGTTTTATACTTGTATTATTTAATAGTACTTGTAGTCAATAATAGCTTTGCTAATATTTTTTTATAAATTTATTTATAGAGATTGTATTATTTTTCACTATTATATTTAATATATGTTACTTAGGTTATAAAGTTAAACTGACAAATTTTTTACACGTGTGCATGGTTTCCGTGTGATATTACTTTCAATTAAAATTGTTAGACTTTCTTTACCTAATAATTGGTACCCTGATTATTAGTAAGGTACTATTATCCCAAGGACTTTCACCCACTATGAACATTACCCAAACTTATTTAAAAAAACTTGAAAAGCAAATATCCCAGTGGAGAAAAGTGTTGTACAGTGGTACAGTGGAGTAGAAAACCAGAATAATAATGAAAAAGTTGTGGCCACTAAGGGGTAGATTTTTTAGGTGCGGTAAAAATTTTGGAACTTTGTAAATACACTACTGTTAAACCTATAAATACATAAAAAATAGTGAAAAACTTATAAGCGCTAAGGGGATGGTTTTTTAAGGGAGTAAATTATATTTTTTTAAATTCTGAAACTTGGTAAATATACTAACATTACATTTACTCAGGTTTGTAGTTGACAATTAATAATTATTATCGAGTAAACTACATAAACTTTTAATGATTTAACAATGAAAACTAATAAATAAAAGATGTTTGAGAGTATTTATATTGTATATTATGTTAAACATGTCAATAATAAATACGTATAGCAACACATTAGTTGTTAAATAATGCTGATAATTCCTATTAGTTATTTCACATCTATATGGTTGAAAGATATGTGAGGGGCTTTCAGTAGACTAAGAAATTCTTTGTACAACGAATATTTTCGCACCGAAGTGGAGTAAATTCAATAAAACCAGGCAAAAATAGTATCAAAACAGGATTGGTAGCTACACTTGTTTTCACTTCAATGTTTAATGAAAAACAAAACTAAAAAGTTGTTACTATAAATAATTACTGATGCACTTAATCAATAATAAAAAAAACATCTGAGCATCCCTTTTCACATAAAATTGCTTCTTTTCGCGCTTTTCTGAATCGCTTAACCAAAATACCCCTCAGTAAAGAAAATTTTAAAAAAGAATTAGATAGGATTAAATATATCGCGATTTCTAATGGTTACCACGTCAAATTAATTGATAATTTACTTAGTCAAATCAAACATAAACAACTAGTCAATTCAATATACCCCAACACTTTTAATAAATCTAACGCAAAATTTAACGTTGTTACCTTTCTCGGAAAAGTCAGAAAAAAATTGTAAAATATTTGAACCATCATAATTTTAATATCGCTTTGAGAACAGATAATAAACTTAAAAAATTTATTAATAACGCCAAATCAAAGTAAGATATTTTAACCAAATCAGGGGTTTATGAGCTCACTTGTGAATGCTCTCAAAAATATATCGGTCGTACAGGTAGATCTTTCCGAACAAGATTTAACGAACACTCGCGATCTCACAGACTTAAAGATGGAAACATTTATTAGATACTAACCATAAACAAAGGGGATATGAAATTTTACATGTAGAACCCAAAAGTAAAAAATTTGAATTTTTAGAAGTTTTAGAGATCAATAAATTAAAATTTTTACCTTTGTTATTAAATAGTCAATCAGATTTAAACAATTCATCATTATTAAACATTTTTAATAAATAATCACCCCCCCCCTTATTTAAACCTATTCGAGCGCTTATTTTCCCCCCGTTTTTGTTATCACTTCAAATATCACCTTCTTTTTTCAAAGTACTTGCCACCACCATCCCGAACAATATTTAAAGGATTCTCTCTTAATTTTCTTTGTAATTAAATTTTTTTTCTAATTAAAAAAAGTATAAATTCGCACACGTTTCACCATACTATGGCATCATCAGGCGATGAATTATACTTACAGTGTATTTTAGATGTGTTAACTTAAAAACATTTTAGGTCTGAAAAGTGTTTAGTGCATTTTTGGGTTTTCTAAAATATTGATATGATTAATATCGAGTTACACTACTTGAACCACGTATCAATCGATTACTTCCAATATTAGTTCTTTTTTCAAAATTTAAAAAATGTAATGTTAACCTGACAAAATAAGCTACAAATTTTCCAGACAGCAAAAGCTATCAATAAAATCATTTATTTACATAAATTAATATATTACAATTACATTAATTAATAAAATTCATACTAGTGATACCGAAAGCTGTTTCTGCAGCAGTTTAAACCGTTTTGAAACTATCAGATGCATTTGCAAAGATCATTTTTACCTGCGAGTGCGTCTGACAGTTTGTATACTGCTACAGAAATACAGTTAAAATGAAAAATATACATATTTTAAGATTTGTAAAATTGTGCTAGAATAATTAACTACTTATATCTTTAACTGTCAAACAGCCCATAGCTCTTAAATTTTGTAAAACAGGTTTATTGTACAATTCATTTTGACACCATAGTTCTAATCTTTCACCCAAATCATAAACTCCTGGTGATGTTACCGCCACATATAATACTAAAATCTCGGAACCTAATGAAGAAACAGTCATGTTGGTACTACTGCAACCAACCCATCTATATTCCTTTGAAGGATAAGGGTAATATAAATTAGGCCGAGCAGGAGCCACGATAGAACTAAAACTTAAAATGTTAGCACAAAATTTAAAATATTTGTTAAAAGTTACCCATTGGATGCTGTTGAATTAATAGAAATTAAAGACGTAACATTTGCATCATTGTGTATCGAAATTTTAACAGGAATTATACACATCTTGTTGGAGTCAAAATCATGTGTAGCGTTTGAACTGTGAATAATGCACATGGACACCTGATTTTTAAGTTTGTTGACAAAATCGTCCTGAAAAACATTTTCAGTCTGTAAATCTAATGACGGATTTACATTTACTTCCAAGTTCTCAGTTTTTTTTGTATGAAATTTTTCTATGACAAAATGACTTTGTCCACTCAATTCCCTGATTTCCCCAAAACTATCGATTAAACGTGCTGTCCAATTTAAAAATAAGATTCCTTCCTTATCGACTATTTTCTTAACTCCGTCCTGTTCTTCAAACACATTAATCCTGTTTTGATTCAGGCGTTCGGCAAAATCCAAGTAGGCTTTATTGATTTTTCCAGCTGTCCCAACATTAAAAGCTACTTCGCTAAAAGAACTCTTAGTGTTGGATACATGTTTTTTTGCTTTCAAGAGCAAACAAGCGGATTGTTGTGCTTGAAGAGTTACACCTTGTTTAATTTTTATATTTTCTAGATGTTTCAACTGCCAAAACGAACTTAATAAACTGGCACTAGAGAGAGTTATATCCGTTTGAACTGTATTTTCAATTTTATTTAAGTTAACTACTTTAAGAGAAAGTAACAATTCCTTCACTTTCTCTGATTTGTAACTCTCAGTTGCAGAACAGTTCAAAGTTAAAGAATCATTAACTACCAATTTCCACATGTGTCGAATAACACGATACCTGTAATTTAAAAAGAAATTAACCCAACTCATCTCTAACTTTGGAAACAATTTTTCTTTAAAAACCAACTAATTAGATATTTTCTATTAAATCGCCCAGTTTTACTTACCTTGACACATGAGTATCACGATTTTCATAATAAATTAACAAATCCACACATACAGGACCTGTACTTTTCGGTGCTTTTAACCAAATATTAACTGAATGTGACTGTCCGGGTTGCAAAACCCCATTCGGTAAAGGTACGTGGGTTACATGATTTTGTCGTGGTTGCTTGTTATCTTCAAAACTTTTTTTTTGAAATTCGCAACTAGTCAGTAACTCTGGAACGGAAGTTGTCAAATAAACTTTATGTAAAGGTCCACTTCCTACGTTACGAATTTCCATAGTTATAACTTGTATTTCATTGCATAGCATTTCACAATTAATTTCAGTAAAATGAACCTAAAACACTGCAATGTTATCAAAATCTACTTTAACCTTTAATGGACCGACTGAAGTCCATGTGAACCCCAAGCAATGATTTATTGAAAAATAAATTGAATTTATTGAAAAGTAAGGACCACTTGGACTCCAACTGGTTCGTTAAAAGTTAAATCTATTTCCTTTTCTAGTGATTATTTTGTGGTTGAGTTTTGCTCTTTACTATGTTGAATTAACTTTCACTATTTAACATATTTGGTAGTTGAAAAAGTAGGTTTTGATAGCAAAACTGCTTAAGCTCCCAACTTAAATGCAGTCCTTACAAGTGATATATCATAAATTGATGCTTATGCCACTTTTACTTATTAATTATAAAGAAATTATTACTCAATACCAAAACCTTCTTTTTTTAATGAAATTTTTATCAATTTGTACAAACCTGTAAGCAAGGTGCTGGTGGCACAATTGAAATTGGTACTCCCTCACCGACTTCTTCCTTCTTTGTGTAACGAATTTTATTTAAATCGAGTAACTGTTTTCCAGATATCAAATCCTCGACGTTATCTAAATTTGCTATGCTATAATATAAACCATTTAATTCCACTTCGCCAACAACTAAGGGGGTGAGAGATAAAATAATTTCTTGCGTGGTAGTTGCAGGTAACATAAACGACTTAATAATGTGAGTTTTTAAATATTCTCCATGGTTACTTGAAAATTTTTCATTTGTTACCACAGTCCCATTTTTGTCTTTAAACGTCCACAATAAGTACAAATCCTTCAAGTTTAAATTAATTGCAATTGGATTTTTTAACTGTAAGGAAACTTGAATGGGTTCCATCATGATTGCACTTAAATTAGCATTATTTAAATTATATTTGGTGTAAAGGGTGACAAGTGGTTTAAATATTAATGGTAGTGTTCCTTGTGCTTCTTGTAACGCTATTTCTTCAAGTTTGGTCCATTTTTGTAACGTTACAGCATCTTCGTTACAATTTTCAAATGAAACACCTAAAGCGGAAACTTTTCCAGGTATTGATAAAGGCAGTGGTGGTCCAACTAATATTTTTGTCATTGCAGAATCTACCAACGGTAAAATTAAAACTGGAGTTTCATTTTCTTTCGAACTGCTGCCCAACATCTGCAATAAAAATAAAATGTGGAATATCCTTCAATCTAGTGGTCCAGGTCACAGGACTTTATGTGTCGTTCCATAATAAATCGGACATCATAAGTTAAAATTTACCTGTTGAATTAGTAAATAATCTTTTAAAAACTGCGTTTGTTGTTCTAGAGACTGTTTGCTCTGAGTTGTCAACAACATGGAGAAAGAAGTAGCAGCTTCATTGAGAAAATTCAATCCACTTGATAATTTTCCAATAGTATAATTGATATGATCTTCAGCAAAAGTCCACCCGTTGTGTTGATACACTTGGAGTGCTTGTTTGTAACATCGGAGTGCATGTTTTTTCTGCACGGCTTTTGAAAACCTATGGCCTGCTAAAACCATATGGAAAGCGTACTTGTGTACCATTTGCGGACGCACGCAATTTAAAAATGAGTAAGCAGCTTGTTCTAGTAGCAAAGCGGAAAGTAAATCAGATTCTTCACTTGTCATTCTAATCAACTGATGAGCTGCTTCTCCATAGCAACTATGACTTTTTAAGCATTCTAGACTGAGAAGAGTGGCTCTCGTTGCAAACTGCGGCATTCTAAAACAAACAAACAAATTTAGATTTAATTACTCTGACTCATTCCCTTACTTGCAAATATTTAAATAAGTTGTAATACTCTGTTCCAGGTAGTCGAAAGTTTTTCTAGAAGTTTCATTTGCCATAAATGCTGCCAAGCTAGCCATTTCCAATGCACCAGCAAAATAAAACAAAGCTTGGTCAGAGTTAAAGTCTCTTTTAGCCGCATGATAAAATTGAAATGCCATATTGTAGTTCGTAAACATAAAATATAAATCTCCTAATTTTCTCATTTGCAACTCTGGTGCATCAAATGCATACCTAGGATAAAAGCAAACAAAATAAAAAATCAACCTTTTATTTAATCATCTTACACTGGCATATTAGCTGCACCATTGGTAGCACCGGTTTTATTAGGAGCAAACCAGCGCTTGGTTGCACTGAATAGTGATTTACTGACTCCTTTTCTGTTTGAAAGAATTTCTGTCAAGCTTTGGATTTGTCTCTCCACGTATGGAATTAGGGCACGAGTACAAAATTCGCCAATAAATAATTTGATTTGCTCTATATCTTCATGAGTCAAGTACATTCCGTACGACGTGCAACTTTGTTGAGTATCCACTTTCATTTCCTTTTCAAACATCGAATCAGTCTAAAAAATTGGTTAGAAAAAGTGTTGTATTTTATCTTTTCAAGTGCTTTGTCAAGTGTCCCTAACATTGAAAATCAACTTGGACGAAGCCAGGAAGCCAAAATGACTTTCTGCGAAAATTTATTAAGGAGTGGCTTTCTGTTGCCTTTCCCCACCGCTCGATTTTGAACCTTAAGATAATTATTTATACTTTAATTATACAGCAAAAATTTCGGACTACATGGAATTTTTCAGCTCAGTGTGGGCAAAAGCAACTTAGACAAGGCAGGAAAGTGTGGTTTTCCTCTTTTTTTTAAATGAACATCATCAACTGTCTTGGTAATATCTATTGTTTATTTTCATTTTTCTGACTTACCAGTTTGGATGTCTCACTTTCTGGACTCAAAGGATGATAAGTTAATGTATCCGATCCTTCTTGTTCACCAACAGTTTGTTCAAAAAGGGTTGACGCAACTGGAGACATATCCACCGTACCCTGACTCTGACTATCTGTTTCAAGGTAACTTGAAACGTATTTACTCCAAACATCGGGTAACTGTTCGTTCGTTTGACTAGAAGGTCTTGAATTTAAATTAAGCAAGAAACAATTGTTAATTCCAAAAGAAACTTTCAAAGTTTCTAATGACTGTATTGCCCTGAAAACAATTGTTTAATACAAATAATATAAAATTCAAAACTAAATACTTCTCGTTTCCGCCAGTCGTGTAGTCATGAACAATAACATAATAACGTAAAATAGGGAAACAAAACCATTTGGGTAATTTATTAGAGTGACCTTGTTGATTTAAAAAATGGTTAAGATTGTTCATACTATCGACAGGATTGGGTTCTTGCGATGACACCACCAAAATACAAGCTAAAAAGTGTCTCGTAAATTCATGATCAGAAGGATACTGCATTTGTAAAAAGGTTTCTCTCCAGGATTCAAACCACGGTGTCGAACTAGGAACCAACAAAGTTTTCTCGCCAACATGGACAGTGTGGTTTCTTGCTTCACTTGCATTCTTCACGGAAGCATTTAAATATTTTCTTGCGAGTGTAGTTTGAGGTGGTCTCGAATTAATATCCATAAACTTTACTTTCAAATTTCGAATAACTGTCGATCCTCCATTGGGTTCTTGAATTTGTACTAAAAACCGATAATTAAACCAAGCCCGAAAAGCTTAACTTTTAAGAAAAGCTTACCATCATCTTGAAGAGTGCAGAATGGTTGTATCAAGTCGACGAACGATAAGTTATTTTTACGACAAACTTCCTCCACCGATGGACTGCTCAGGATTGAAATTTGAGGCGTAAATGCATTTTTGATAAATTCTTGTGGTGATGCCTTGCACTGTGCCATTTTTAACTAATTGTTACACTATCATTCCAAAAAATCAAATCCTGGCACTAAAGAGAAACTTTTTTATAATTATTTATTGTAAATTAATCTAACCTAAAAACTTGATAACAGATTAATAAAGAGCCCTCTGTTGGAAACGAATACTTATCCAGGGGCATCACACTCAGCAAGAGCTGAAGGATACATCATCATATAATTTTGATCAAAATTTTAACATGATTATCTAAACTGCTCACAAAAAAAATTTTGAAAAAAAATGTTGTATGATGTAAAGTGTTCTTTTGGTATTTCTGTTTTTTGGCTCGCACAACATTTGATCCTCCTTGTCAAAAACGACCATTTTACGCTCCTGATAGATAAATACAGTAGAATCCGCTTAATGTGATCACTTTGGGACCAGAACATTTCGATAACATTAACCGACTGATAACAATAAGAAAAATTTAGAAAAAAACAAATTTTAGAAACGAAAAATTAGAGAATCTTAATTTACAGTGATTTTATTACATAGTTAATTATTATACATTATGTACATAATTATTACACATTAGTTGTACATTACATTACTTTACATTCATAAAAGAAAATAGTCCAACGTTGATTGCTTGTTACAAGTGAGAAATTTGTTAATAAAATTTTCATAATTAGCAAATTGAGAGATTGAAAATCTTTAATTTCTACCTTCTGTTTCACCAA
Source organism: Cantharis flavilabris (assembly GCA_949152465.1). NCBI lineage: Eukaryota > Metazoa > Arthropoda > Insecta > Coleoptera > Cantharidae > Cantharis > Cantharis flavilabris. The sequence continues at coordinate 17,943,925 of OX424441.1, forward strand.
GAGATCGTTTCGTTTTTTCGTCGGCATCGTAAGAAAAGCAAGAATAAACAAAACTTAAATTAAAATGCAAAAGTAAAGTGCACATTAGCAAAATGAAAATAGATACGCGGCATGAAACGGGAAACCTCATTTTGTATAGTATAGAAATTTAAACGAGTGACGTGTTTTGTCTAGATATAAAATTTCAATGACAAATCAGAAAAAGATACTTAGAAAAAGAGATTATTGTGTTGGAAATTCCTTGAAAATTCCTTGAAAGTGATAATAGTAAGCGGCTTTTTGATCAGATTATCCGGTGGTTTTTGTATGTAAACTGATTAGAGCGGCCGGTTCCCAGTCAAAATGATCACAATTACCGACTGATAACATTAGCCGAGATCACATTAAGCGGATTCTACTGTATCTATTTTTATTGTCATATCAATTGCTATTCAGAAAACGTCAATTGTAATTTAGATATGTCACACCAGTTGAAATTCAGTTATCATCAAATGAAATTCAGATGTCGTAAAACCAAATTTAGAAAGCGTCAAATGTAATTCAGAAAATGTCAAATGAAATTTTGACACTCATTAAAAACCAAATTAAAAATATTTTTTTAAATGTACCTTAATTCTCATCAGAATATATTTATTTACCCCCCTCCCAGTTCCACGAGAAATGACCCCCTTCCAAAATTTGGAAATTATTTCTAAAATTCAAAAAGCATTTAATGATCCCGGTGTCAAATGATCCCCATCACCAAAGAGTATACATACTTTTTGTCATCATAAATGATTCTCAACAGGTTCAATTTCTACAAATAAAACATTCTCCAACTTCCAGAACAGACACTTTCTGGATAACTCTCTCATTAATTTAACAAGAAAGAATCTACAGCAGCAGTCTTCCTGGATGTTTCCAAAGCCTTCGACAAGGTTTGGCACAATGGACTCATCTTCAAGTTAATCCAATCTGGCGCTCCACTTGCACTGATAAATGGGTCTCTCCGAGGTCTCTCTCTACAAGAAGACCAATCACAGCAGAAGTACGAGTACCCCAATGCTCCCTCTCGCGCCGACCCTCTTTAACATCTACGTCTATACTAAGAACTCTTACCATGACATTAGGATTATATGGGGATGAAACCAGCGCTTCAGCCAGCTCGTTAAACCTAAAAATGGCCGCCATGAACCCAAGCCTCAAATTGACCATCTACAAAGCAACCATCAAACCCCTTCTCAATTACGCAGCTCAAGCGTGGGACATCGCATCTAACTATCAGATGAAACGACTTTAAACGATACAAAATGTTTCACTCCGTAAAGCTAGAAACGCTTAGGGCGCGTTCTCACAATTCAAGTTTAACTGACCGATTATAGTTGATCCACAAAAGTTGAATAAAATCTGAAGTGGGAATTCATCCACAAAGAATTCAAGATCGAAACCGTCAGGGAATTCATCCAAAACCTGACGGAAAAATTTTATGACCGATGACCACCCTCATCTATTCTCATCTCGGAACTTGGCCAATACAATATAGAAGATTTCATCGTCCACACTCGACCACTGAGCATCCTGGCTCCAATATCTACAAATTAGAAAATCCGCTAGTTCCTTCATCTTTAACCGCCAGTCAAGGTTAGCTTTCAAACTCCTTAACAATTCCCACCCATCCAAATCCCCTATACCTCCCCTCCTCATCAAATATCAAGATTAGCTCAAAGCTCCACGGGTTAGTAATCCCTCAAAATTACCCAACGTCAAATTTATAGTGGTTGGGTTCAGTATACCACTCTTAGGTACAGGTATTTTTGCCTGGTTTCTTTCGACCCTTATTCCTGGGCTAAAAATCGGTTTGGCTTTAGGATAATGGTATATATTTCCAAATAGTGTTATCATTGTTTTCAAAATTTTCTACTTGTTTTTTTGGCTTCATTGAGCAGAAAGGTCATCATTATGATCAGATTGGTGTTTTGCTTGAAGAGTTTTAAGTTATCCAATGCTGTGTACCTATTTTTAAGGGATCCTTGCAGCTTAGCAAGTATTTCCGGATTTTATAGGCGTTCTCTATATTCTCGTTCATAACTGGTTTTTGTTCATATCCTGGGTTTAGGATGCCATTGGTTGGACAGTTTCTGTTTTTAGCGAAGCTGCTACTGTTGGTGTAATTTCCATGTTATCCTCTTTTCAGGGAGGAATCGCTGGTGTTTCAGTTTCTTGTGGCGGTATGGTTTTATGGGTTTCTAAGTGGCTATCGATCGCTATTGATTTCTTAATTCTGTCTTTTTCTCTTCTACTTTTGTTCTTTCTAGGTTTTCTTTTCACAGTATGTGTAATGTGTGTAATGGTTTTCACTTTTCTATTTCCTCTTCTATATTGGGCTTCTTGGGAGGCGTTGGGAATTGGCCTTTTAAGGGCCAGTTTATTGAACAGCGCCTTTGTCATTTGGTCATCTACACCTTTTCCACCAGCAATTCAGAAATAATACAGAAACTGTAATTTTGATTTGCCAGTTGATATTCAGAAATCGTCAATTACAATTCAGATTTGTCAACTGATATTCAGAAATCGTGACTTGTAATTCAGATTTGCCAAATGAGATTCAGCTATTTTGTTTTTTAGCTTTTCATTTTTTTTTAGCAAATGTCCGGGTCAGCACTCACACAATTATAGCAACCCTATTTTATTAGGGATTAATAAAATTTCAATCATTAAGAGATATATAACATAAACCACAGATTTGATGCTTTATGAATTACATTTGACGTATCTGATTTTCATTTGACGGTTTCTGATTATCATTTGACAAATCTGAATTACAGTTAACGATTTCTGAATATCAGTTGATAAATCTGAATTATAATTGACGTTTTTTGAATAGCAGTTGATCTTTTCTGAATTATAGCTGCCAAAGGTGTAGTATGACTACTTTGGGTTTTATTGATCAAACTTTCTCTGGTTTGGGCTTATTGGCCCACTTAGTATTTTGTCAAAGTGATTTCTAGCAATCTGTTTTTGAATTGTTTCTTCAATTTTTTCAGTTCTAATTCTATTTTGTTGAAGTTATACCTCTTTTATTTCGGGTCCAGGCGGTTTGCCTTGAACACTCGTCAAGGTTAAGATCTTGTGAACGACGCAAAATTGAGACGTTTTGGTTCGCGGTACCAATATGTTTGGTCGATTGCACGTTTCGTGGACGTACTGGGACTGCTCAATCAGCTACTGAACTACTTCAAGATAACCTTGGAAGAACGTTCATTACGATCGTAAATTGTACGTAACCCGCGAAACATTCCGTGAATAGAACTCGAATTTTGACAATAAATTTTTACAATTTCGCTGCGTTGTTGATTAGTGCAATGCTTCATGGTATCATGGTAAAATTGGTGACTATGACAAAACACACCAACAGTTGAATAAAAATAAAATATTTTCAAAAATGACCGCAGTCGGCTGCATAGATAAGAGAGATAGTAAAGATAGCCGACCTAGAGATAGGTCTAAAATGTTTGCACCTGGGCCAGCTGCTGCAAATAATCAATCGCACTGTGTATAATACCCTTTTTTAAACATCCATGTGGCGACACTGTAATTGACACAATACCCCCACCAGTTTTGTTCTTAAGTGTCATTTTCGTCCAATGTTTTGTGAAATTTCCCTACGGTTTCTTTGGCCAAGAATTTGAGTACAGGAGTAAAATTTTGTAAAATTTTTTTGTAAAATAAAAGGTGCAAACTCGGTGTGCAAAAAAAACGTGATAAGAGGTGCGTTTGTTTTTGAGGTTAAATTTATTTGAAATCGGCGCGCGCTCCCTGTAGCGTGTAGTGGCAACCACGGCGGGGCACGCCGTTCATTTGTTTATAAAAAATTTTTACATCACCCTAAATTTTAATCTGAACGTTAATAAATTAATTTAAGTTTAAAAAATTGAAATTGTTAAGTTTTAGTGACGGAGTGATATAGTTTCGGTGTTTTTTTATCGAAGCTATAGGTGAGACATCTTCAGCTACCGAAAGTAAACCGACGGTTGAGGAAAAGTATAAACACAGTGCACTGTTTATTTTGATAACCTACAGCAGCCCGGTTCTACAGGTTCGTATTTAATGTCGAATTAGAATATTGAAATTTGTTTAATTGTAAGTATTAGGATGTTTTAAAAAGGTTTCCGTTCATTTTTGTACTTTAAATATTGCAAATTATGTATTTGTGAAATAATTTAATCAAACGTGGTGGTTGAAAAAGTGATGTTTGCTTGGCAAGTACGTCTCTGGATTCGTGCAATGTACTTTTAGAGGGGTATGCGGTATACTAGAGCGTGGACTTTAATAGATAGTTTTGTGCATAGAAGGTGTAGCGTGGCGGGATATAACTCCATCTTGGATTGAACTTTTCATAGGAAGCCGGCTCGTTACGTACTAAGGTCCGTTTCAAAATTTAACTTGTTATTTTTATCAAATTAAAGGCACAAATGTTCCTTCTGAGCGTTGGTTTTGTGATAAAAATTTCTCCGTCATAAAACTAGGTATGATGTTTTTCAACTTGCAAGTGTAGGCTTATCCAATCTTACTATACTAAAGACTAGTAAGGAGGAATGGCGTGTGCTTGTCTTTTACAAGACTCTTAAAAAATATGTGGATTGCAATATTTGAAGATGCTGATAAATTGTAATGCTGATTATATGTTCTAGATTAGCAAAACTGTGCATAAAACAAGGTAACTTTAGGACGGTGTTTGCCTTAAAACTCTCACTGGCCTTGTTATTATTTTCTATACATGTTTAAACTTTTAGTAATTTGGTTATGGTTGCAGTGGTCGCTGGTGGAGTTGCCGGAACATATGCCAGGAGATTAACACACAGCGCAGGAGAGAGCGCCAGTATTAATAGTTGTAAAAATATGGCCGTAGCAAGCCGTGCTAGAATTTATACTGATGTTAATTCACACAAACCTCGAGAATATTGGGATTATGAAAGCTACGTTGTTGATTGGGGACAACAAGACGATTACCAATTGGTTCGCAAGTTAGGACGTGGAAAATACAGTGAAGTCTTTGAAGCTATCAATGTTACGAATAACGAAAAGTGTGTAGTTAAAATATTAAAGGTAAGATTTTATATTTATCCATTCATTTTTGCATCTCCACCTGCCATTTTGAAATCTAAAATGACTCACAAACACTTATTTCTTCAATTTTCAACAAAAATTTCATTTAAATTACTCATATTTAGCTTTATCATTCCCATGCTTCTCAACAGATGTATTTGTTTCGCGATTTACTTCTACACTTTTGTTACAAGTCTTAAAACCGTTCTGCTATCCGTTACCTGCGTACACTAAAAACTCAGAAATACACATCTGAACTCTTCTAAGTGGCTTATGTTTGTTATATTTTGTGACGGTAACCTTCTCATGTCAAAAGCACCTAACCGATTTGTATAATTTTGCCACACCTTGGCCTTGAAACCCATGTTAAGATGAGATGTTACTTCCTCTTTGGTTGAAACTATTCTTTTTTTTGTAGCCTGTGAAGAAGAAAAAAATTAAACGTGAAATAAAAATATTAGAGAATTTACGTGGAGGTACAAATATAATAACCTTGCAAGCTGTGGTTAAAGATCCTGTATCACGTACACCTGCACTTATATTTGAACATGTAAATAACAAGGATTTCAAACAGCTCTACCAAACATTAACGGACTTTGATATTCGTTATTATTTGTATGAATTGCTCAAAGCTTTGGATTATTGTCATAGTATGGGTATAATGCATCGAGACGTTAAGCCACATAATGTAATGATAGATCATGAAAACAGAAAATTACGTTTAATAGATTGGGGATTAGCAGAATTTTATCATCCAGGTCAGGAGTATAACGTTCGTGTAGCTTCGAGATATTTTAAAGGACCTGAATTATTAGTCGATTATCAAATGTATGATTATTCGCTGGACATGTGGTCTCTGGGATGTATGTTGGCCTCGATGATATTTAAAAAGGAACCATTTTTCCACGGTCATGATAATTATGACCAATTAGTACGCATTGCCAAAGTTCTTGGTACCGAAGAACTTTTGGAATATCTTGATAAATACCATATAGAATTAGATCCTAGGTTTAACGATATACTTGGCAGGTTGGTATGTCTCACCTTATCTCTGGCACTTCTTAACCTTTATTTTTTCAGACATTCTCGTAAACGATGGGAGCGTTTTGTCCACAGCGATAACCAGCATTTAGTTTCACCAGAAGCTTTAGATTTCTTGGATAAATTATTACGTTACGATCATTTGGAACGACTGACTGCACGTGATGCAATGGATCATGCCTATTTTTGTAAGTTACGATCCCATATTTAAATTTTTACCACATGGAGTCAACAGTACATTCTAATTAAAATGAACCGTACAAGTGTTACACCTGTGGAAGATTATGATGCAAGAGATTTATTAATGTTGACTGTTTTAGTCAACATTTTTAATATTTCTTATAACTAAGTCTCCGAGAGTTGATTTGAATGATTTATTTCAAATCTTAGAAGTGAGATGTACATTTCCGCTTCCTGCTTTTATAGAAATATTAAAAAATTTAAATTGCTATAGTGCATTATTGGTTTATACAGGGTGGGAATGTTTCGTTGTTTTTACTGGTTAGTTAGTGTAATTATTTTAGTAACTACAGTAAAACCTAATTACCTGAACTAAGCTAACTCGTATTGAACGCAATATGGAAGACAATCTACAAATGTCTATATTACGATTAGTTTCAGAATCAAAGTACTTTCACATTTTAATACATAGTTTGTGTAAATTTTAATCCATATGCAGTATTGCATGTTCAGTATACTGATCTGTTGTAATTGCATAGTCAATTTTGATAATGCTAGTGCCTCTATTGCAATAAAAGTGACAATTTTGATTGGCTGTCACTTTTTAAAATGATTTCTCACCTCTACATCTGTGAAACAATTCAAAATAAGAAAGTGACTAGCTGACTAATGACATCATCTCATTTGACAGATCAATACCTGCAGACAAGGTGTACTGCATACTATATATGGAAATTCGTAAGAAAACATGAAACCAGACGTTTTTATATTGGCACTTGGAATGGTACAAAGGAGATTCATTGTGGTTAACATGAAAGATGAAAACCTAGATATGGATAATTTTGGTCTTATTTCTAAAAGTGCGATCTGTCACTCTGTTCTAGTGTTATATTATGATAATGGTAGGTTACAATGGTAACTTCCAAAGCATATGACTCGAGTGCAAATGTTCACAATCATAATGATTGTCCAGGCTGTTGGCACAAAAATTTATTCATGTTGCCAGCATTACCGTAATGAGAGAACGCCTGAAACCATCTGTGCAGCCAAATGTGTCACACACAGAACATTTTTATGCTGTGAACATCGCCACTAACAAAAAAATCAACTTGAAATTTTTAACTTAACCTTAAAATTTCCATTCGATGATTTCATTATTTCTTTTGATTCAAGTGATGATAAATGCAAACTTATTTTAACAGCTAATATGTACTTTTTACATGTGTAAAAGATATTGGCTACATTTAATATTAAAATATCGATACATTTTACTTTTGAAGGGGGCTTCAAAGTGTCAGAAGATTTAACTGAATAAGAAATGAACAGAATAGTAGCAAATCGTACAAAATGGGGAGAACACCACAGAATACCCATAGAAAAGTACAAATACTAACCTCCAAGATGGAGAGAATTACGACGACAGAAAGAGATGGACCAGAACATGTCAATGACCATCACCATGAATCATCATGGTGATGCCGAAGGAGGGCAATGATAAGTGATCTTATATTTTTTGGTATCAAATAAGCCAGCTTCATGGTTTTTTTTGGGCTCTTGTGAAAACCATATTGGCTTTGCACCAATATGCAAATGCAATATACAATATTTAGATTAATTATCACTTCAAATATTTGGAAAAGATCATTGAGTGTATAATGAAATGCAAAAAATTTTCAAAAACTTTTCTGGAGATCAATAGTACAGTCGAGTCTCGCTTCGTACTCATGAGTTATGTAGATATTTCGGTAGCTCTACTAATAACCGAAGGAAACGGAACAAAATTAACATAATAACATACAGGAAACCAATTACCATTGATTTGATTCATAGTTTTTTGAAAGTTTTGTACACAAAATGTCAGCCTCACATGCTTTGATTTTCTCAAACTCATGGGACTTAATTTGCATGTTAATCATGTTTTGAGAAATCTAAATGCAATTTCATTTATATGTAAAAGTAACATATTTGCGTATGCTAATTAAATCGTGTAAGCTTAAGAATAAGGCCCCAGAACAATTGCAATTTCAATATATTGGACGAATGGATCAATTGTGCAATTATTGAATAACAAAATAGATATTCTGCTTTACTAAGAACAAACACTGGATGTCAATTTATACAATACAGCCGTAACTTGAAAAATTTATTTTAAAAATAAGTGGGAACTGATCGTTCAATTGTTAGTTTGCATGTCGTTATTTCAAATTCAAAATGATGATTTTGATTATTGATTTTTGTATTATTACTCGTGATACATTTTCAGCAATGTAAATGTATGATATATGCATAATTTATTTTCTATTTATTTCTTTATGTATTGATAGTTGTTTTTTTGTGAGTAGATGTCACGCGTCAACCTAAGAAGCTACAAGTAAATAACACAGAAAACAGAGTGCCGGTTAGAAAAGTGAAATAATCGGATCGCGACTGTACGTATACTTTTATAAGCAACCTAACTTGGAGGGGTCAGTAAGGGTGTCACTTTATCTTCGCCGTGCGATAAGAATCGGGACGATAATTTGAACTAAGAGCAGGGTTGCCACACATTCATCTTTTAAAATAAATTTAGTATATTCGTGATTAAATTACCATAAATTTGCGATTTGGTCTCAATTAAGAACTTCATTTTTTTTTTGAATGATTCACATATTATCAGGGATATGTATTGCCATGACAACACATCAAAGATTAGTTCTTGATGTTGTGATGGCATTATATACGAATATATATTTACAGTGTATTTTAAATGCTCTCACTTACAGTCAAACAACTGTTAATGGAACAAATTCTTAGAATCCTCTTCAATATCTTGTCTATTAAAGTTAATCTGTGGCAACCCTGGTAAAAACTAGAGGATGTAAAATGATGAAAAGTTTAGTACCGGAAATTTAGTTCAAAAGAAATTAGATATATTTCGTTTTAATCTAAAAATTTCTTCTGAATTCCGCTCTAACTTATTTTTTGTTTGAATTTTTTATTATCAGGAAGATGAATTAGTTTTCTATTTTTGAATAGATTTTTTTTAACAAAAATGGTTAAACTTGATAACAAAAAATGATGATGATGATGATAATAGAACTAGCCAACAAAGTGAACAAAATTTGCCTACCTGTTGATTAAATTTACTGTTCTGAAGAATCAGAATTTATAATAAATGTGTAGTAGTAGGAATTCTTGAGAAATGTTCTAATGCTGTAGAATAATATAATTTTCTTTTGTAGATCCTGTAATAAAAGAACAGTGCCGTATGATGACCGTTGGATCTTCATCCCCTACTCCGCTTTCAGGCAATCTGTCTGTTGGAGGAGTAGGTGAGTAGTCGGAGGTAAATTAACTTATCACTCAGCCAACCGTTTGCCTGCGAACAGGCAGTGTTGCTACACGTAACTTAGAATTTTATTATTATTAGAGTGTCTTTGTAAATAAATACAGAATAACATGATTTTTTTTTGAAAATTTTGAATTCGAATGATATTTATAATTCTTTTGTAGCAGCACTGCTATTATTTTTGATAAATGTACTAAATAGGTATTATTTATTATAAATTTTGTAAATTCTGTCACTTAGTTAACAATTACAATTTTTTAAAATAAATCAATTATAAATATTACTTAGCTGTAACAAATTATTAACAAAGATATGTAAATATCTAAACAAATTTATTACATTTTTTCCAATTACTTTTATGTTGTATTTTTATTTTTTTTCGAGTTGTAAATAAATTCTTCAATTTAAGTTTATATTTTGAGATTTATTTTGTAAATTAAGTTGTTTTTTTTTGTTAAGAATATTAAGGTTAGTGTTCTTAATTTATTTTCGAGCGTTGAAGTAGTCTGTCACTCGGTATACCCATGTGTTCAGATACCTTGGCTGTTTCGCAAGTGCATTGGTTGCAGATGTGCCTGCTTCATTGTTGGGGTCTCTACAATTATCTGATTGTACCAAGCTGATTTCTTAACAAATTTTGATTCTTCTACAACTCCTACTACCTACTTGAACTTGATAATGGAGTCAACTTTTGGAAGAATTATTGTTTTGTTGGACAATGTTCTATGTGTTAGGCTTTTTTTGATAAATTCTGTATGTACATGTAAGAACATTGTCTCACATTGTGTTATATATTAATTTAATGAAACAAATATTACTATAATGTTGAACGGATATATGTACAGTGTAAAGTTTTGTAAACTGTTAGGTTGAGATTAAAGAATGACCAATGGAATGTTAGGTAATTAATTTAATTTTTTTTGTCATTATTTAAACATTGGTCATTAAAAAGCTGCTATTAGACTTGCCACTATTTTATACCTAAATAAGTTCAAATTTATGTTGCTAAAACATCTCTGTACATGAAAAGTGAGTTATAGAATTACGTAAACAGTAAAAACGATGTTATACTTGTGTTTTTCATTTAATTTGTATCGAACGGCTGTGCTTACATTAATTTCATTTTTGTAAACATTTCTTTATCGATATTACTTTAAATACTTGTCAAGCACACTGTAGGTGAGGTAATTTTTATTATCACATTTAATGGCATACTAGATATACAGTCCTGTTCATATGTATTGAGCACTCTACTTCATCCCAAATTAAAACTGCAAAAACCTGGTAAGGATTATAAAAGCTACTACCAACCATTGTTATTCATAGATTATATTGCATATTTTTTGTATAGTTAATTTATATAGAAGTGAAATTTCAATTATACCAAAATTTGAAAAATCAACTGAAGCTCAACGAGGCAATAGAATATTCCGAAAAGTATACAAAAATGTATAACTTTTCCTAGATAGGATTGCAAAATAGATTCAAAAAATATTTTCGACCTACAAAATGAAATAGAAATTTCTTCACGAATGGTAAAAATACGCTTGCAAGAATTAAATTTGCATGGACGCAAAGCACATTGTAAATCATTACTTGCCAGCTTTTTTCGTCAATCTGAAAACCATTACGTACATAGGATTTAGTCTCGTATGCATTATCTAAACTGTAAATCATGGGGATGGTAGCATAATGGTTTGGGACTGCAATTGGGTTAAGAGAAATTAAAAGGTTAGCCGGTCACCATACACTGTTAGAAACAGCATTAAAACAAAAAAATTAAAATTGTTTCTCGTTAATTACTTTACATTGATAGATACGCAAAAATTTATAGAATGCTCAATACATATGGTCACGACTATATATACAATATAACACTTTCCATGTCTAGTGGATAATTTTATTATTTATGTACAAAAATTCTCTTGAGAAGATTGTTAAATGATTGTTGGCAGGTTACAAGGGAAAACCAAAATCTATTTGATGAAGTCAAGTGGTATACGAGTTGGACATTGTTCAACTGCATTTGGGTGTTTTAAATGTTCTTGTCCTCTGATTCAGTCATAGCTAGCAGATTATTATATGAACATTGTTTCGAATCTGATCGGTACTTTACAAACGAAATAATATATTTTCATTGGATTATCACTGACCCAATCTGAAATGGCGACCATATTTATTCAACATCGGCATTTTTTATATTTAATAGGTGATGGGTACTCTGCTTTGTACACTACTGGGGAATTCTAATGGTGTTTCTGTATCGTACTCGGTCAATCAGAATTGAAAAATCAAATCCAACTTGCTTCCAGATCTTTCTGCTGAAAATATGTAATAGATTTTGGGAACCTACAAATTGACACGCTTACACTATTCTCAATTAGTAGTGTTTTGGGTTGCTTGGGGCCAGTAGATAAATAATTGGTAAGTGAGAAATGTAAGAAAAACGTTGATGTGATTACTAATTGAGTAAAAACCTAAAGTGAATTTCATTGGTCATAAATTTTACTTTTTGAAATCTACCCAAGTTGTGGAATTTATGATTTTGTAAAGGTTCTAGCTGGATGAGATTGGTCCCGGTGAATTACAATGATTCAACTTTTGAAGTAATATTATAAATTTTCAATCGTTTTAAATAATTATTAAATTACTGATAATTGACATAGACTTGATCCCTTTTATACGTAAATAATACAAATAAATTAAAAAAAATAATGGCGAAAAAAAAACAGCCTAAGACATAATAGCCCATGCCAAAATAGCTCTGCGACATAGTAGCCCTGACATAATAGCCCCGATATAAGAGCCTGAGGCAGCCCGGGCTAAAATAGCTTCTCAAAATATACTAATATAACCCTGTGTGATAAATATTAATAAAAAAGACATTTACAGCAAAATCATTTATTTACAAAGTTAAATTATGCGAGATTCCTCGTAAAAAAACTAAAATATCGTTGCCATCATATTCATTAACTAAAGTTTGTAATCTTCTACTTACTTGTATATATTTCTGTTTCGAAGCTTCGGGGTTCCTAAAACCTGCACGATATCGTTCCAGTTCAATTTCCACCCGATCTTGCTCTTTCCGGAAGTGTTCGATTAGTTTAAAAATAGATGGATGTTGACAGTTGACATTTTGCTGGAACGCACGATGCCATCCTTCTACAGAGTTGTTGCTTCTTGGTAAACCTTCAACCACTCTGTTATGTACATTCCACACAGTTATAGGGAACCTTGGTTCGGCCGTCCTATGTAGTAATCTTCCCAGTAATCAGCTAGTGGGTTCAACATCGGCGGCAAATTCTTGCTTTCTTAATGGACGTCCCCTTAGGTAATTCATTAACAGCCTCTTTTCTCATCTTTCTTGCAGAAAAAAAATTACGTGATATTTTCCGAGACCCCCCTCCCCCCGCGTGAGATTGGCTGAGATTCTGATAATAATTAATAATTAATTATTGGGCTATTTTGTCGGAGCTGTTTTATCACTGGGCTATTTTGTCGGAGCTATTTTGTCATCGGGCTATTTGGTCGGAGCTGTTTTATCACTGACAAGGAGATGACCACTTAGGGGCATTTTTGTAAATTTTGCCACTTATGGTGCTGGAAGGTCAGCATTCCAATAACAATTTCCCAAAGTTGTAGAGAGAGATGGCCAGAAGTTTTCGAGAAAATCGAGTTTTAAAATATTCACACCGAGGTATAAGCACTAGAAATATAGGAGTTGGCAATAAGGAGCGTGGTGTAGGTCGCTAGTTCGATTCCCGCCGGTTGTAACTTTTTTTTTTTTTTAATTTTAATTTACTCCAATACGTAAAAATTGATCGAATTTATGCTTCTTGACTAACAATATTAAGAAAAATTAAAAACAAAAAAATAATTTTTAATTTTAAAATTATTATTAAAATTATGGTTTGCTTCTAAACTGTGCAATGACAGGGACATTTTTGAAAATTTTAACGAAGTTTGTTTTCCGATAGACATGAAAATAAAATGCTCCTGCAATAATTCGTCATTTGTGCAGTGTGCAAGGTGCCGTGTAATATTTTGTTTCCCTTGCTTTTATGACGGATACCATCCGGGCACCTGCGAAACCCCGACTGTGGAGTGAAAAGTTGCGACACCTTGTATAAATTATTATTTAACTATAAATTACTGTATTGTTTATAAATAAAAAACACATTAATACCTTATACCCGACGTTCTTTATTTTGTACCATAATTTAATTTATCTTAATATTGTTAGTCAAGAAGCATAAATTCGATCAATTTTTACGTATTGGAGTAAATTAAAATTAAAAAAAAAAAAAAATTACAACCGTCGGGAATCGACCTACAGTTTACTAGTCCTCACTCTCTTGCATCTACACCCCGCTCCTTATTGCCAACTCCTATATTTCTATAGTCCATTTCATTTAAGAAAATAGTAAGAATTTGTACTAAAACGATGACCTCGAAATGTTAACCAATGAAATTAGTTAGGAATTAGGCGGCTTCACACTAGCGAAATTTACGTGTTGGTGACAGATAACATTTAATTTTTTGTATTACATTAAATAGTTCCTATGCAGTATTTCCTTATTTATTTCATCAAAATCGTATTAAAATTGAAGTAAATTTGTGAAAATAAGTTTCGTAAAATTATGCCGTAACTTTTAAACATTCTTAGTTAGGCAACACATATAACGCATTTAATTTGAATTTTTAAAATGAAGTTTCCCTGTGTGCATGTGGTTTTGCATTTGACCTGCCACCTACATTTTTAGTATCTGGGATGGACTATAGACTATTATAGTGCTTATACCTCGGTGTGAATATTTTAAAACTCGATTTTCTCGAAAACTTCTGGCCATCTCTCTCTACAACTTTAGGAAATTGTTATTGGAATGCTGACCTTCCAGCACCATAAGTGGCAAAATTTACAAAAATGCCCCTAAGTGGTCATCTCCTTGTGAGCTATTTTGCCGGAGCTGTTTTGACGAGGCTGTTGTGTCGGGGCTGTTTTGGCTGGGGCTATTTTGATGGGGTAATATATACTACGAATTAATAAAAAAAAAATTTTGTTTTGTTCGGGATTCGAACCTATATTGTATGATTGATTTGCTCGTAAGCCAATTTCCTTCGCTAGGAACCTTTTCTTGATAGTGCTGTTTCACACGGTAAGTTAAAGCAACAGCCAAAATTTTCAAATTCGATTTTTTTAAAATTAACTGAATATGGCGCGCTACTATTTCATTCACGTAATGTCTTCATGTAGGTAGTATAAGTATGAAGCAAAACTATGTCACATGTTAATATTTCACCAGTAAACTATAGAAATTTCTCCTTTTAAAGGCATTTATTAGACCACAGTGGTGGCATGATGTGATTGCTAGTTGACGTTATGAGCGGAAATTCTTTGTTCAAATCCCGAACTCGGCAAAATTTCTTAACTCAGCCCTCTGGTGAACATCAAACTGTATCGAAATAGACACAATTCTTAATTTGAATCTTCTCCAGAACATCGAACAAATGATTTTTTTGCAAAATGCTGTTTAGACACCAACCTGTAACTAGCAAAGGTTTTTTTCTCATATAAATTAATATAATGCATTCATTTTTGATAGTTCACACTGTTTTCACATTTTGTACCGGAAGGTAAAAATTCATTAAAACTTTCCGCCTACATATCTTCTAATCTGTGGGGTTTACCAAAAACATGTCGAAGACTATTTTTGTAGAAAATTTAACGGTCTTTAATTTTGTACAGAATGATATTTGCTATATCTCACATCATTTTCGAGATATTTGACAAAAACTGGAAATGCATGATTTTGACTCCTACCCTCACACAAACCCGACGCTCTTGAGTGGAAGACTTTTTAGTCCTTTACTTATAGAACAACAGATAATAAACATTTTGTGACAACCAAACCATTTGTTTTTTTGGATTTCGGAGTTCACATCTAATAGCACTGTACTATTAGTAAAAACATCCCTAAAGCGCCACCGAACTCAAAAACCACGGATCTAGACAGGGAATCTCTGAATGCTGCAGATAACACACAATTCCTCAAGCCGGTGTTGGCAATCATAGGTACTAAATGTCTAAATACTTCTCTAACAACTGTAGGTCCTCCATACGTAACAGCATGTGACAGAGGATCCTGATATTTAACAAAGAGTAAGTAATTAACTGCTATATCTAACCATGTGATAAGGAAAATACTGATTACTCTCAGCAACACGTTACGAGAGGCCTTTAGGGGGGGGGGGAAGAGGTCGAGCAAAATCTCACCCAATTTCACGTGGGGGAGAGGGGGGTCTTGGCAAATATCACGTAATTTTTTTTATCCGCAAAAAACTGGGTTAAATTAAGTAAAACAAATAATCTCATGTGAGATTAGAGGAGGGGGGATCGAGCCAAATCTCACCAAGGGGGGAGTCCAAAAATCGCCTTACCAAAAATGGACGTCCCCTGATACCAAATAAATCACTGAGTGAAGATATTAAAAAACATGATTTTTTCAAAAAAAAAATGTATTACTGAAGTGGAATACACTGACCGTGTTGATAAAAAGTAAGTAGTGTAGGTCAATTATAGACTTCGTTCACTAAAAATTGTAAAAATATGAGTGACCCAAAGACACCAATCTGAATAACATTCTGTTTTCTTCTGCAATCATCCTGTAACAATGATTAGTATATTTATCATTACAATTGCAGATCTAAACAAAAATTAAGGAAAATTACTTAATATTTTTGCTATTCTCTAGATTAGATTATTTGGAGAAAAATTTCAAAAACTTGCAATTTTGTTTTTTAATTTATAAAATGACACTTTGGAAATAACTGGACTTTTAAAAATTATATTAATATTACAATATAAATTTTTCAATGTTTTTTTTATTTATATAATAATTAAACGCAATAATTTTTTTAATCTTTTTGTACCAAGTTATGACTATTGAATGAGACTGAGATAAGTGATAACAAATAGGAGTCAAGTTAATGATAAGATAAAAACACAGAAATTATAATTAACCCATTTACTAAGAAAATATATTTGACTATTATAAGGCACAACATCTACAGAACTAGTAATTATCAATCATGTGTATCACTTTGTTAGTATTAAACAGCAACTCATCATAACTTTAATAAGAAATATAAATCTACAGCTACATAAAGTTTACAACAAACTTAATAATAAATGATATGATTAATTCTTGTTGACCGTCCAGGACAGTGTTAATAACTAAAACTAAAAAAAAAGAAACAAAAACGAACATAAGTCACTATGGGGTCACATATTGAAACTAACAAATTTTATTAAAAGCTCACAACCCTTTTTTTTTGTTTTTCAACAAATTATGTAACTAAATTTAGGAAAAGGTAATTTATTTTTTCCAAATTTGACCTTTCAATAATTTTTTTTCCAACAATTCATATTTACAAATAATTGATTTTCGAAACAATTGTCTGATAAATCATTTTAGGTTTCTATTTACAATTTTTAAAATCTATCAGTTGAAAGGCTTTTTTTGAGTTTCCTAATATTAAAGCGTAAATAACCGTTAAGCTTATAAAGTTTTCTCAATTTCTTATTTTAATAAGCGCAGTTATTATGTGATAAGACAGAAGGCCATTACATATTCCTTCTGTCAACTCGATATCAAACAGAGGTCATAACCTGACGAACGCACTCTGTAACAAATTTATCTCTATCATCCACTAAGCCATATTCGCTTCCACTTAATGACGATTCTAATAAATTGATTGCATCTTCTGTGAACTTGTGACCTTTGAGACTGGTAATTACTTTAGCTTCTCCACTAAAACCAATACTAGACATGCCGGGAGGCACATACAGTGTAACATCACTAATTCTGCCTTGTTCTACCAACATGGTTACTTCCAGATTGTTGTTATTGCCGTTGAAGTCGTTCAGAAGCTGTGAGGGTATAGTAAACGATTTGGATACACTAAAATTAGGTGTTTTTCCATAACACCACTCCCAATTGCTCAAGGTGTCATGAATTTCATTTAGACCTGCAATTAAAACACAATATGATGTTAGGTCAAACAGGACAAAAAATTTGTTAATCCTCGCATTTTTTCCATATTCAGTTTGAAATTCATATGCGCTATTGTTAATAAGTAACAATGTACAATTTACAAAATTCTTGAATATAAAGTGACAATTTAAAATTCAATATTTACTGTGCAATGTGGTACCTTATCTTTACGATGTCAAATTGAACGAAATTACTGCAAGTTTTTTGATTGCAACATGTCACAGTATTAATTTCATGTGTGCTTCTTACTCAAAGTCATTAAAATAAATTTTTAGACAACATAATTGAAACCACTTTTAATGAACGCAAGTGACTTTTACGATTGGAATGTAATTCATTATCAAAATTTATGTCAAAATTTGCATATAATGTAAAATGCAACATTTTTTAATAATGAAACTTACCAGGAAACCATTGCTCTGTAGGGTTAATCATTTGAAAACCGTTTTGTCGACTAGCCAATTCTTTCCCTCCATCGATTAACGAATTTGGAGTTGTACGCAAAAATTCCCATCCTATAGCTGTCAGTAAGCCATCCACGGTAATTTTGGGACATTCTTCAGACAAATTCA
Source organism: Cantharis flavilabris (assembly GCA_949152465.1). Classification (NCBI taxonomy): domain Eukaryota; kingdom Metazoa; phylum Arthropoda; class Insecta; order Coleoptera; family Cantharidae; genus Cantharis; species Cantharis flavilabris. The sequence goes on from OX424441.1 coordinate 17,962,185, forward strand.
TAATTTTAGACTTGACCGATTGAGTCGCATTTGTCTTAATTCCAGTCTGAAATATAATTTTACTTTTAATTTACTGATATATTTAAATTTCATTTTCACTATAAAATTAGAGTATGATCTTTAATAGTTGCACTCCAGATCAACATAACCTTTGACCAAAAGGTGGTTTGAAGTAAGAGCACTCTTGAAATTTAATCAAAATAATTACAAATTAAAATAAAATTTGATAAATCAAGATAAAAAAATAAAAATTTAATTATTTGCAAACAACAAATACCGAAAGTTATCTGACAATTGCAAAATTTGTGGTCAATAAATAAAATTTGTTATCAAAAAACTGTAGTTACCACGTAAACTTATTAGGTACACAGTTTAAGTACATAACAAGTAGTTGCTAGGTGCATCTTAAGATTAATTTAATAATATTTTCAGCTGCTGAATAGCTTCGAGTTTTGCAGATTTAAGAATATAAAAATTCCCTAAAAAGTAAATTAATTTTAAAATTAAATTGAGCTGTTTTTGATGTTTTGAAAAATTATTTTTTTCCTGTTTAGTGCATTTGTTGTTTTTTTTACTTTATAGTTTTATCAAAATTATTAGATCATTATTAAAACATATTATGCAAAATATTTATTATAAAATTTCTTAATCAATGTCACTTTTAAAAATTTCATTTGAAAGTGATTGCAACCTTCGGTGAATTACAGCAGAAAAATATATAGACAATTATTACCTATTTTCACCTATTTCAACTTATGAAGATAAATGTAAACCGTTATGAACATTTTTATCCTCGGTTATGACTTTTGAAAAATTATCAAAAAGTAGTACTTCAATCCTTATTCAATGAAACAAACAAAACATAGCCGATTCCAGTGACGGAAAAGCCAGGTTGAGCCTATGTGCAATTTCTATAAGTACAATTACGTAGTTTATTTTTTCTTTCATGATCTGTAAGAAATTTGAATTTTCTCACAAATTAAAAAAAATCAAAAAAACATACGATCAGGATAAACTGACTAGTATTTTCTATTTTTTGTAGAATTTCAGAGATTAGAGATTAAAGTTATTAAAATTAATTTAAAAAAAAACGACTCGAAAAGGATCAGTTTAAAATTTATAAGTAACATTTTTGAAGTTATTAGAACGTGCAAGATATACTTTTAAATAAAAAAAATACGATTGCTTTGCAAAGGCAAATAATATCAATTTTATAACAGAGTTGAACAGGTCCATTGTGGTACAAAAATATCAGTTGAGGCAATTAAAACAAAAAACCTCGAGAATCTAATTTGTGAAAATTTAAATTTTATGTTAAAGATATTGAACTTTAGTTATGTAAATTAGGGTACAAATATGACAAAAATAAACCCGTTGTTGATTTGAACTTTGATTACCTTAATCTAAAGTGAATTTGCTAAAACAAAGGTGATAAGTTGGTACAAATTCGATTATTATAATTGTTTAACAATACGATTGATTTTCAAGCAAGCTCTTATTAATTTTAAAAATATTTGTTTTAATGGGTTTTCTTACCAGCGTTAAAACAGTGTAAACTTTGAGAATAAATTTTGGAAAATCTATATACAGTACAGTCTCGGTAATCCGAACACACGCGCTAATCCTATCTCCAGTAATCCAAACAAAAGAAGAAGAACTCGGTACTCAGCACAAATAGTTATAATCCGAACTCAAAAAAGTCGTGATTATAACAATTTATGCGGACTACTAAGTTGTTTTTCCTTGTGGTCGGATTACTGGATAATCGGACTAGCGTTTTGTTCGGATTACCGAGACTGTCCTGTATGAGATTTTATTTAAAAAAAAAAATTATTTTTGTAACAGCTAGTTATAGCTAGTAAATAGTAATTTTCTAGTGATTTTTGATTTTTCTTTCTATCAATGAAAATATTTTAAATTTTTAGTTAGAAAATTTTCATTTATGGTATTTTTAAATAAAAAATTAACAAAATGATATTCTAAATAAATCTTCGGTCACTAGAAAATTGCTAGTTTTTTGCACATGTAGTTCAAATTTCAAGCCTATGAAATTGTGTACACCATATTAAAAATGTACGTTTTAGTTAAATTTTATTAGTTTTTTCTGTCAAATTCTTAGTTCCTAAATCTGAAAGACCAATCAACCGATTTCAAGCTTCAAAAGTACTATTGAAATTTGAATCTTGTACTGATTTTTACAGTTTTTGTAACCTTTTATAGCTAATGATAAAATACAAACCTCTTCTTTGTTGAGTGCCTGGCGGAGATCAACTTTGTTGACGTTTACTAAAAGGGTGCAGTGATGATAGGCAGAGGTTCGTGCCAATTTTGCAGCGGTTCCAGAAATCTTGAAATGAAATAATAAAAATTTAGTAAATCGGTTGATAAAATTTAAGTGTGATAATACCTTAGAATTTCTGATTAGAAGGTCCTCTCTGGGTGAAATGTCGACTTTAACGCCGTATTTTCTGAATATTCCACGAGTAACTAATTCTAAGTTTTGTTTTCTATTATACTGATCTTTGGCAGTGAAAAAAGTTAAGTTGAGATTGCCCTGATCGTGATAAACGGTACCACCGCCACTGTTGCGGCGAGCCAGTTGAACACCTTTTTCGGTAATGGAGCCAAGATTTGCAACATTGGCTTCGACCCATGGATTTTGATGTCTTCCGATTACGATGCAGGGATTGTTACGCCATAACATCAAAAGGTGATGGTTGGAGAAGTCAAAATTTTTATAGAGCCAATCTTCTAAGGCCAAGTTAGTGAAAATGTCATTTGATTGAGAAATAAATACAGATTTTTTAATGTCTTTCGAGGGGGTAGCGGAATAGTAGCGTAAACTCATGCGAGTAACAAGGCCACGAAGTTTGGTGCATTGACTTAAAGCCATTTTGATATACACAACTTTACACGATAAATATAATAACAAAATGTTCGATAATGTCCCGAAGTTGTTGTGCCAAATTTATTATAATTTATTGTTGACCTAGCAAACACATACAGGCGTCTTTATGAGAAGTCGTCAAAGAGATGATGTATTCGTGAAGAGTAATAGTTTGGTGCAGCCACTTCCACGTTTGGTGCAACGAGCTCGTCCTAGAGCGGATGCCTAGACAATCTCCGCATCTACTCAGCATTCCTCCCTTTGCTACCACTATGAAGAGAAAATAAAGTTGCTGTTAAAATTTGAATACACTTGTCCCGTTCAAACTAATTAGAAACAATCAAATATTCACAACGAAAAAAACACTTAATAATCGAACAGCACGACTGTATAAACCAACGATCAAGTAGTGAGCTGATATTATTAGTAAGCAAGTTGTGTAAATGTGAAGCGCAATTAATGACAACTACTGATAAAAACGAACAAATCGTTACCGTTTTATATAAAACACTAGTCCCGTGGGGTCAATTATCTTCTTGGAGGTCATAGTTGATCACTTTATCATCAGACGGAAAGCAAATAAGGACCACATTCACACAACTGTTCTTGTTTATTCTTAATACAAACACCAGATAACGTTTTAAGCTATTTATTAGATTGCGTAATAATACTTTTTTAATAATGTTTACGCAAATTTGCGAGGTTATAGCTCTCACACTTACCAACTTCGTGTCATCTTTCATCTCGTTCGCTCTGCAATCAATCCAAATACAGCTATCTCACTTGACGTTTGACGAGCACATTTGCACGAAACTTTACGTTTATATACACAGTGCTTGACAAATTGCTCCTACTAACACAAGTTGATCTCGTGTTGATAGTGTGATTTAAAAATAATTATTGTCACTCTTTTATCAAAACTTAAAAATTTCCAACACGATAAAAAGTCTAGACAATAGGTGTACGATCACACTTTTTGATATCACACATCAATCAAGCTTATTTGTCCCACTTCAAATCACTTGATCTTTTTTATTTATTTTAATCTTAAAAACAAGTAACCACTGACAAGTGTTGTATCTACCTGAAAAAAATACTAAAAATTTAAAATCAAGATGGTACTAACATTGGCGTTCCCAGGGAGAAACATTAGAGGGGCTACAAGGTTCTGTACGCCAATGAGACCATGAAAACCAAAATTTTATTAATTTCAACAGGCGGAAATAAATATTGAGGATATACACTGTCAAAAATGGACAACCAACTGCAAAATAATTTGCTTCAACTATGATGAAAAATACAATCTGAGTTATCTTCCTGTTATGAACTGTGTAATATTCAGGTCAGTGCAGATAAACCCGCCAAATCTTCAATAAATTGTAGAATCAGCTCAATTTAAATGACATTGAAAATTTTAAAATTAATTAAGAACTCGGAGCAGATCTGATGCAGAAAGTAATTTTTTTGGGCTGTCTAGGATTTAAAAAATTTTTTTACAGTAAATTATGTAAATGTAAAAAAACCGTCATTCACTTGTCGAACTTTGGAGAACGGCGCCGATGTACTTTAGTAGCGTCTCCATCTTTTTTTGGCCTATTGGCCTCGTTCTACCTCCTAGCATTGGGTAATCAGATTTGTAAAATTAAAAAACAGGACAAAAGACAATTTCGAAGAGGATTCAACAATTTTTGCTTTTCACTACATACAAAAGAGCTTTTATTTAAGTTTTCCCACTTCTTCTTTCGGGCTTTTAACCAATTTCAGCGTTTTTGTTTTCAATTTCAATTTCACGTCAAAACACTAAAACAAAAACACCAAAAAACACTGACCTAGTGTTTGAGTGATGTGGAATTTCCATTTTGCGTGGGATCATTGATTATTAAACTTAAGTCTTATGTCATGTCTTAAACTTAAGTGGATGATTTTGTTTTCTGTATTTCGTCTTCGGTGTTTTGACGTGGGATCTTCACACTTATGTCCAAAAAAGGGACCAAAAAGAGACAATTTGCGTCCCCGGGACAATGGGACACGATGAAAAACGGGATGAAAAATAGTCATGTTATCTTAATACTCTGTAAACTTGCTGGAAAAGTCATCACTGAGCTGGGCTTGGAAGAAAACCAAACTATTCCCAACGAACAGTTTAAGCTATTGGAGCACATCCTATTGCACTGGAACAAAAAGCAGGCAACGGGAGCGTTGTTCTTCGATATCTCCAAGGCATTTAAGAAAGTATAGCCCAAGAACCTGCTTTATAAGATGTTGGCATTTGTTAGGCTGATAGTGTCGTTTTTGTCGGGCCGAAAATTCATGGTGAAGATGGAATGCAGAGGGAGGTCCCGGGAGGCTCAGTAACTACTCCCACCACAAGATCACGCTAAAGCTGGAACAGTTTGTCCAAGTACCCTGAGGTGATCTTGGACAGCGGACTTTGGTAAGGCCTCCACATCAAAGATCTCTTGCTTGATAGACAAAATGAATGGATTAATGAGATTCCAGCTACGATAATTCATGATTTTCAATAACAATTTTTTAAAAAGCGCAAACAGTGGCGAATATAACAAAAAATAAAGTTTAAACATTTTTTAAATTAAAAATGTCATATTTTCTGATATAAAAAACATCAAAGATTTTTAATTAAATTTATTTATTTATTTATTCAATTAAATTTGTTTGTATTTATATTTATTTATAAATATATATTTATAAAGTTATATTTCATATAAAGTTTATTTGGTTTAAGCAATCTAAGGTAATTTTATTTACTGAAAAAAAGTTAAATAGAGAATTCAAATATGCACAGTATTCTCCTTAAGATTACAAAATTGCATGCTGTTATTCTTGAACAAATACATTTTTTCTATTTTATCCTACATTGTATATTATATAATATCTGTATCTGCCGTAAGTGGGCAACTTTGTATAGAAGTTCTTCTTCTTCTTCGGTTTCTTCTTGACAGAGGAGTCGTGATCTCAATGGCTTAAGCCAAGATGACGTACTTGGGAATTTAATTAATGGGGTGGTTTCCCGTTGCCTTCCCCATAGCTCACAGATATATCTCGGGCTTTAGATCACAGCAGTTTATTCGACGCGACCAGGATTTGAACAGCGGTTGCCCTCTTCCCAGTCGGCCGGTGTAGGTTTTACGCCACACTGCTGGTAATTTTATAGATTTCCAAAACTTTCTACGAAATGCCAGGAATTTTCAATGAGTTCCAATAGAATTCTAAACAAGTATATATACAAAATTTAAAGAAAAAGTGAGCGGCAATCAACTCTAATCAAAAACATATTATGTAATTTTCAGATTTGTGTAGGTTACTACTATTCAAAATCATCAAAGCATTTAACAAACAATCATTTAATATTATATGTGACCAACTTTAAAAACAGTAGTTTCCAAAAATATTTCAAGTGTTAATTACCCTTATTGCAAAATATTTTCAACTACGCCCATGATTAATATGGTTGACCGATCCTTCTGTCAAATCTGATGACTAAAATCAAAAAAATTAAGTTGTGATGAGTTTGAAATTGTAATTCTGTGTTTTTAAAGTATTTTTGAAAATAATAAACTTGGACGTGAAGGTAACAAGTATTAATAATAATTTATTATAAGTGTAATTTATTAAACATAGTAATTAATCAAAGATGTCGACGTTATGATGACATTTTTACAAGTTAAATTTTTATCACCTGAATAGGTAAGAATTATGTAAATACACCAATATTTGTTTATAAATAAAAAATAATTTTAGTATTAATGTATTACGAACGTTTTATCTCTCTCGTTGGGAAAATTTTTTATTGAAATGACAAATAAGGAGGATGAAATTTGTTGGTATCACGGAAAAATCAGTCGAGATAATGCTGAAACATTGTTGGAAAGTAAATATTTATAAAGTTAATATTTTAATGTGGTAACTTGGGCTTTATCTAGGGTTAGGAGTTGATGGTGCGTTTTTAGTACGAGAAAGCAACTCTTCTTCCGGTGATTTTGTCTTGTCTGTTTTGTATAATAAAATTGCGCACCACTACCAAATTAGGAGACACACCGAAGATGCATTTTTTTCAATTGGTAAGCTTAAGTCGAGTTTTTTATACCCAAAACTTACATGATTGTTTCATTAACAGATGAGAAAACCAAAATTCATGGACTCGATAGCTTAATCGAATATTACCAAGAATTTCCCGAAGGTCTTAAAGTAGAAGGACTTACTTTAACTGAACCTTGTAAAGGGGAAGAGCCTCCCCACGATGCCAGAAGGCATGGACGTTCTAATTTATTGCATCGAGCAACAAGTCAAGGAAATTACAAAGTTGTGTCGGAAATTCTTAAAAGTTCGTATAAACATGACGCAAAAAATCAGGACGGTCAAACTGCCGTACACATAGCTAGCATGAAAGGCAAGGACGACATTTTACTTAAATTGATTAACAAAGGTGTCAGTGTTAATTCACGGGATACGGCTGGTTACACACCTTTACATGTAAGTCCTCACTATTTTTGTTATTTATTTGTTTTGCCTAATAGCTTATTTTAGTATGCTTGTCAAAACAATCATCCTAGTACTGTAAGATTGCTGATTCAAATTGGAAAAGCTAACATTCAAGCTCGGAGTACTGAAAATGAGCATGTTCCACTTCATGAAGCTGCAATTAACGGACATCATGACGTGGTCAAAGAACTATTAAGTCTCAACGCACCAGTTAATCCTAGAACTAAACTGAAGTTGTTACCATCGGAACTTGCTCGACGTAATCGACATTTTGAGTGTGCGGAAATGCTAGGTATGTAAATTTTTTGTATATCCAAAATTGCCACTTAAAATTAAATTCTAGAAAATTACAAGACACCTGCTCCAAAAACAAATTCGTTGATGTGGTATCACGGAACATTAGATCGACAAGAAGCAGAAATCCTCATCAGAAATTTTAGCAACGAAAATGGAACGTTTTTAGTTCGTTTCAGTGATAGAAACACTGGTGCCACCGTATTAACATTATTAAACGAAGATTTGTTTTTTAATTATATAATACGTAAACAAGTAGGTGGAAAAGTGAAATTGAAGGTACAAAATATTATGTCGAAAATTTTGTAGGGCGATTTCTTATTTATCGACGATGGTCCACTTTTGGATTCTTTAGAACACATTGTGGACTATTATAGTTTCATTCCAGATGGTTTACCTACTGTGTTAAAAACTCCCGTTCCTCCTAAACCTAAACCTCCAGTACCAGAGGTGTGTTGAACTAGAAAACTGTAGTTTTGTTTTGTAAATAATTTCTTTTTAGTTTTCTACTATGCCTAGACCTAAGCGTAAAATTTTAAGCACTTCACGATCAATACCGGAACTTCCAAAATCAATTGCACCTTCTTTCTCTTCAGATTTAAATCACCTACCTAGTCAATTAAGCAATATAACATTTTCCACTAATATTACGTCTATGTGTGTTTCTAACAATAATTATGTGACTGAGTCCAATGGCAAGAGCGAAGAATATATTTCAACAGAAAAACTAAAATTAGGAAAAGTAATTGGAGAAGGAGAATTTGGTTCCGTACTAAAAGGTATGTCATTTATTTTAACAAAATTTTAACAAAATGTTCTGGATTTTGTTGATTTATCCTCTTTGGCACTTATGCCGTTAAATCGGGCTCAATGTACCCTCCGATGCAAAGGCTCCACGTCCTGTCACTCTTCAAGCCATCCCATTCGAGTATTTTGGAAGGCCGAGTGTCACTGATTCTGGCTACAGTGACAAAGCACATAGTGTTCTGTTCTGTCTGGAGTGTTGATAGGTTCACAAGGAAGACTGCTGAAACTTTGCTGTTGTTTGATGGCAAAATGCTATAGAACCATATCGGTGGAAGGAGCTGGTGTAATAGTGGCCATCCATTCTTTTGATTTCGAAGTACAAAGGCGTGCAGCATGCAGGAAATTAAAGAAAGAGCATAAGGAACACTTCTTAGATCTACATATAGACCCAACTCGGTACCGGTATCATACCCAAATCAGAAATCCTGGGCGACATTATCAGGGACGGACCCAAGTGAAACTATTCGGAAGAGGAGCGGTCCTTCATTTTCCAACTGTCGCTATACAAATCAGATTGCTTTTGGCTTTTCCACTTCTTTTTTAAAGGAATGGTATTGATTTCTAACAATATAAGATTTGTGGAAACTGACAGTTTTGTCAACTTTTTGGTGGATATACTAACTGCTTCTTCTTCTTCTCTTCATGGGATAGGCAATTATGCCTGTTCCGGCACCCATCTTTTTCTCGATCGTCCTATGCTTCTTTTCCCCGAGGATTTATATCTTCGTGCCGCTAGTGGTAATCTCTTGGTGCTCATTTGTTTTAGGTGTTCATTCCATCTTTTGTTGTATTCGACGATTTGATCTTGAAGGTTGGAGCTTTAATTCTTCTCTAATGGGCTTGTTTCTTATTTTGTCCTCGCTTGTGCATCTCTTTGTTGTTCTTAGAAATCTCATCTCGTTGGCCTGTATTCTACTTTTGTCTTTTGATGTTGGGACCCATGTCTCGCTTCGATATGTTAGTGTTGGGACAGCTATTATTACTATTAGCTCTTACCTACCTGCTGTAGGTATATATTGAGGGGGGCAGAATTAGGGAAAGATAGTAATAGAAGTGATCAGCAGGAACGTATGGAGGGATCACTGATTCTTTCATGCAAACGGTCGACCATGATCTAGTTGATTTGGAACCTTTGAAATGACATAACATAAATTACCGACTATGTCCTGAGTACGAACTACTAGACAAGCCGGTGCATAAGATCCTGGAGTGAGTCCTGTATACGGATGAGCGAACAGAAGTCAAAGCTTTTCACAGCCTAGACTCCCTTCCAAGCTTGGATGAACTATACAGGAAAACATCCCCAGAGCTCCAGTACTCCTTTCTAGTAGTCAAAGCGTAATTTTGAGCCATAAACGACCCTGATTTTCCTCCAGAAATCGAGCAGAGCTTCCACTTTGATTCGGACTACAGTGAATTTTTAGGGACAGTGGCGATAATACATTACAGTTAAGCTGTTGAGCAATTATTATATTAGCGGAGTTTTTTTTTATCAAATTTTACTATTTTCTGCTTTTCCTGTAACAATAGGGTTTTTGTAATTTTAGGTACATACTTGAAGAGCGATACTGAAAGAATTGATGTGGCTATCAAAACATTGCGTAACGAACACATAGACACTAACAGAGATGCATTTTTAAGTGAAGCTCAAGTTATGATGAAGCTTGATCATCATTGCATTGTAAAACTGATAGGATTATCGCTTGGACCTCCATTACTGATGGTTCAAGAGTTGGTCAAATTGGGATCTTTGTTGTCCTACTTGGTACAAAATAAAGATTGTATTAAATCAAACTACGAATTTAAAATATGGGCAGCACAAATTGCTTGTGGTAAGTACCACACTACTCACTTTGCGTACTAGAATTCAAAATTTAATGCTGTTACTTTGGAAATATTATTCAATTTGAGCTTGTGAATTTTTTTTTCTATATTTATGCATCTAAAGGATTTTAATGGTAATTGTGAGTATAAATATTTAAATTTGGATGTTCCATTAACACATTACCATCTGGAAGCCTAAAAATAGGCTTTTCACAAATCACAGTTAGCACAAGTAATTAAATTAATTTTTGTCACCTATACAGGTAAAATTTTATAATTCTTTGTCGGACGGTAATGTGTTAATATGAAATTCTTTCAAGGGAGTGAAAAAATGTAACTGAACTCCCTAGTTAAATATTAGGCTGCAGTCTCACTACGGCTAACCGTCGACCAGAAACCAAAAATTCAACAAATTAAAGTGATTATGTTTTACACCAATTGAATTAGTTGAATTTTAGATGATGGTAGTAGGTAGCTGTAGTAGGACTCTGGATTTATGCTATCAATCAATTTTGATGTAGTATATTTTGTATACAGGAATGACTTATTTAGAAGAGCAAAGGTTTGTTCATAGAGACTTAGCGGCGCGTAATATTTTATTAGCCTCACAGCATCAAGCTAAAATTAGTGATTTTGGTTTATCGAGAGCTCTTGGAACAGATCATGAATATTATAGGTAAGTTACGTTAATATTTTGGAGGTTTCCACTGATGACAGTTTTTAAAGAGCAATGCAAGGTGGTAAATGGCCGCTCAAGTGGTATGCTCCTGAATCATATAATTACGGAACATTTTCTCATGCAAGCGATGTGTGGAGTTTCGGAGTAACCTTATGGGAAATGTATACATATGGTGAACAACCTTACGGTGATAGAAAAGGTTCCGAGGTTTGTAAAAATGTACAAAACATGTTAGTATAACGTTATTTGTTCAAATTATTTAGGTTATAACTGCAGTTGAAAATGGTGAGCGCTTACTACAACCAACTGATTGTCCTAGTCACATATATGATACAATGTTGCTATGTTGGGCGTACGAGTCAGAAAAAAGGCCAACCTTTAGTGAATTATTAGAAACCTTTTCATCTGATAACGAATATATCAATATTAGAGAATTAATACCTGAAGTTAATCTTAGTTAAAATTTTCATTGAATGCAGCAACTTTTTGACAATCATTCGAAATTACCCCCTCTTTATTCCAGGCCTTGAAACAAAATTTTTCTATTTTTAACATGGTCAAGTTTAATGCACGTGCTTTATAGATTGAACGTACGAGGTTCGAATCAAAGTATAATTTTTTTTATTTCACTTACTATTTATAAAAATTTGTAACTGTTTTTAGTAGTTTATTTAACAAACGGTCAAAAAAATACGATACAGTTGTCTGATAATATGTTGTATTTATTATGAAATGATGCCAAGTTCAAAGTCTCTGAGTGTACCTAGGTATATTTTTTGTACAAATAAAATTGTCACATTTATAATAAGTGCCAAATGTTTGTTTATATTTTTTTATTGATTATAAATATTTTGATGTTTGATATGACATTTGAACTTTCGGTTTCAAAGTTTATGTTTGTAATATTCTATGAATTAAATGTTTAAAAGTCATTATATTTTAAAGTATTGTTGTGGTCTAAGCATTCATTTTTTGTTCATCATGCCATTATGATAACAGAAAATTTTATTCATTCCATTTTTTACATTTTATGTTATTTAACACAATAAATATATTTAAAAGAGTCTTTTTTTTATTTAAATTATCACAGCACTAAAATTATAATTCAATCCAGATTCCAGATCTGAGTTGTAGCCAGTGGCGTAACTAGACGACTTAACGCCAATGTGCGAGACACATTTTGGCGCTCTTCAATATACCTTGAATTTTTAAACCACAAGAAAAACTGTAATAATAGAAAAATGATACATAAAATATACAAATGGAAATTTAAAAAGATTAATATTTATAATTATTAGCAGAAACCGGATTTTGATGTAAATATATATTTATGTAATATTTTGAATATTCAATATACGAATATTGACGTAAAAATCTAAATTATATGGGCAATAAAATTTTGTTTTTTGGTTTCTTTTAATGAGAAACGCGTATATACCAAAAACCAGCTTTTAATGCTTTATCAAACAAAACATGTAATCGCATGCAAATCCGGTCTCTAAATATTAGACAATTTTTGCGCCCGTGTGCACTGATTGGTACGCCACTGGTTGTAGCTTGAAACTTCACAAAAATTATGTTTGGTGAAAAATAATTTTCCTCAAAGGAATAGGAGTAGAATCTGCATTTACATAAACATCAGATTGTAGCAGAGGATCGTCGTACAGGTCTGCAAATTTTCTATTCTTTCTTTTTGGCTTCTTCAAAATTATTCTTTTTTTGCATGTCGTTTTAATGCATTGAATGATCCACGCCATAACTAATACGGAAATCACTCCAGAAATGTAGGATATCAACAACGTTAAAATAGGAGCAAATTTTATCATTTCTTCCAAGAAACTTTGAGGTATCGCAGTTTCATTTGTTTTAGCACAAATTTCATTTTTATTTTCTTCAACATTTTTAGTTTCAATTATCCAAGAATTTTGTTGTTCTGTACTATCGGAAGTAGTCTCTACAATCATTCTTTGAAACTTTTCCTCATTTGGAGGAACAGTTTTGACACAAGGATCTTTGAATTTTATACCACTTTGTTTGCAGTACGTTATGAGGTCATTGATTACATTGTTGCAGTGCCATGGATTATCATCAAGAGCTAATATTTTTAATTTTGATAAAGATTTAATAGTTTCAACTTTCAGTTGGATTAAGGCGTTGTTAGACAAGTTCAGTACTTCCAAATTGGGCAACATTTTGAAAGCATCTTCGTGAACGTCAAGTATACTGCAGCCTTTGAAGTTTAATATCTAGAAAATCGCAGAGTTAATTTTAGAGCCGTAATTAATAATAAATCATACATACTCGAATGGATGGAGAATCCAAAATAGGAACAGGATAAAGCATTCTCAAGTTATTACCTTGCAAGTATAATTCTTCCAATTCGGGAAGATTCCAAAACCAATTTTGCAGCAAGTACTCAATGGTATTATACGATAAATCGATAGTTTTTATTTTACTTATTCCATAAAATGCATTCATATGAATGTTGTCAATTTTATTATGCGATAAGTTTAACAGTCTCAATGACATCAAATTTAACTCCTAGAATTCTTAGCTAATAAGTTTATACAACAGGAGTGTTATTACACGCAACTTACATGGAAAATGTGATCTGGCAATACATTAATTAAATTATATGACAAATCCAACATTTCAACCTGCGTTGGAATGTCGACATCCACAACTATTAAACTACGGTTTATACAGGTGGCCCGACGAAAACTTTTGTACATATCACATTTACACTCTAATGGACACTTAATTTCCATTGGCATAATTTTATTACAAATTAGAAGAACTACAAAAAAATGTAATATAAACATTATAGTTTTTTTCGTCAACTTGATGATAAACACTGCATGATAGCTTACTTGCTTTCATTCTCCTTAGTGTTTTTATCAGTACCTACGTAGATTATTTTTGATAGCAAACAAAATTTACCTATGAGTAATTTAAAATCAGTTAGAATTATCAATTTCCAGTGGCGGATCTACATGGAAACATGGATTAAGTTTCTTCCAGCAGGGGACCCTTACAGATTAACGGCAACATACTTATATGTACCTTATGTTTATTTTGGGGGCCCCATAATATATTTAGCCTCGGGTCTAAAAAAAGGTAAATTCACCACTGTAAATTCAATAAACTGCAAAATTAGAAATTTTCAAAGAATTTATTTTCCGTAATTATTACAAAATTGAAATCGATATCGAATTTTTAAAATGTTATCAGAAGTTTTTTTTTTTAATTACGAGATTCGTACTCTAGACCATAGTGTGACATTTCCATGCACCGAATTTTATATCCGCATTATGGTTATGTGTTATTTTAAAATATCTATTATTAACAGTAAAAATGTTTAACTTGTATGTGTGGTTATCATTCCAACTGATAAATTATCTCCTGGCAACAAAAACACGTCGTGTTTTAATCTAAATTACTTAATTTATTTTTGTCATTTTTTTAACCGACAAGTTTGAATGTTTTTGCATAAATAATAGCCATTGATAAGGTTACAAGATATCGGAAATCCTAGTAGATACAGCGAGACACGACAGTTGTTTTGCTACCAGTGACGTAGCGCAATAGAAATAAATTTTTTTCCAGCTTTTTATTGTCGACTTCTGAACTGTCGGTCTCTTTCTCTTTGGAAAAGTTTACAGCATTACTAGTGTGTTCCCGAATCCAGGGATTTTAGAAGTAGAAAAGAGGAAAAAGAATGTTTGAAATTTTCTTGTAAATCAAGAGAAATTAACCCGTAAAAAAACGCTAATTAGCACAGATTAGAAGTATCACTTCAAAAATGATTTAGTTTGGAGCGCTATTATTTTGCAAATATGTAGATAACTTGTTAAAAAAATACATTATTGAAATAAGCACTTAAGAAATTTCGGTGGGCACTCCAATCAACAGGGTAGGCACGTACCCACCCTGGCCCTCACTGGCGCCGTCACTGTGTGAGGTACTAACTATGAGTCAGAGCTATCTAATAGTAATTAGCGTAACTTTAAAAATGCATGAGAATTTCAAAATTACGTGAAACTTGGCTACTGCTACACTTACTTTTGCAAAGCGAATAAAGAATAAGAATGCTTAAACACAATTTTATTGAAAAAAAATGACTCTTTCGTGTCGTCGTTTTGCCTCACTGAAAAAAACCCACTATGAAAATTTTGTACAAAATTGTAGTATATGTTTTGTAAAACTTATTTAGACAATTTGTGGAAAGTTTTAGAAAACCTTGTAGTTATATTCTATTAAAATTTGTAGGAATTAAATGTAGCATTTATTACTATAATATTTAATATTTGTACTACAATGATATAGTAAATACACTGAAAAAAAATTAAAAAAAAAAGTAGGTACAACAAAATTTTATAGAATATTACAACAATTTGTATATGTCACTATCTATTTACAAATTTTAGTAATTTGTACTACA
Source organism: Cantharis flavilabris (assembly GCA_949152465.1). Classification (NCBI taxonomy): domain Eukaryota; kingdom Metazoa; phylum Arthropoda; class Insecta; order Coleoptera; family Cantharidae; genus Cantharis; species Cantharis flavilabris. The sequence goes on from OX424441.1 coordinate 17,977,617, forward strand.
ATTGTAGTAAAAATTGAAGTAATTTGTACTACAATTGTAGTAAAAATTGCTACAAATTTTTTTCAGTGTGCGAATTCTATTATTATGTTAAGAGTTTTGATTGGATTTCTGAAATGGTTCATAAACAATTCGAGTGTTTGGAATTACTGGCGTGCGTGGCACCCCAGAATTTTTGAATTTTTCTTAAAATTAAAATTCTTAAAAAGCGTACGTTTTGAAGACGTGTTTTGGCATGCAAAAATTATTTTCACAGCAATACTTATTAGAAATTTTTTGTTGTATTCATTCCCTTCATTTTTGTTTGTATACGTTTTCTATTTTGTCGTTCTATTTCAGAGTTATAGTGACTTAAAAAATACAAAATAAAATACAAAAAATATTGTCATTTGTATCTCAAAAACGGTGCAACAAAATTGAAAATTGTAGAAGTAGTTTCTCTTGTCAATTTTATTCGATACAGTTTTGTTACTATAACTTTTTCTATATTTTCACACCGTTACTGAAGAAAATATGTTTTTGTAATTTTCAGAGTTCTTTAAATCACTGCAATTTTGAAATTGTACAACAAAATAAAACATTTTATGTATTAAAAAGCCAGTGTTTTTCGTTTTTTCTAGAGTCGTCTGCGTGGCAAGTAATTGTTCATTACACATTTCCTTTTTTACAATTAACATTACAATTTCTTTCAAAAATCAAAAATTTTAATTAGTTTTATTATCTATTTCAAAAAACGGAAGTTTTGAAAATAATTTTAATGTGCAAGTGACATTAACAATATTCTTATATTTTAAATAATTTTCATTAAGTAAAGAAGCTACGGAAGAAGGATACGTTGACGAGCCATCCTGTATATTCGACTATAAATATTACCCAACCATATGCAGTTTAGCGCATGTTGTGCTGCAATAATCCATGCTATACATACTATGGATATGTGCTATAACCAATAACGATAACGTAATATAAATCACAAGATTTGACGTTCCTATAATATTAGTACTTTGTAAGTTGTAACAAGCGCTAATCTATAGAATGATATTTTGTTTATTTATTGATAAGCTTGATTTATTCCTTTAATTTTAATAACGCGTATTAGAATGAATGTAAATTGAAGGGATAAACAGTTAATATGTACCTACTTATAATTGCTTTACTATAATAAATTATAAAAATTTAAAACGATAACTATAATATAAATTTCCGATAACCGAAAAAGAAATTAAAAACAAACTCAACAGCTATTTGTTTATAGTATAGTATATAGAATAAAATATTATTTAGTATTGGATATGAAGATACCATCAATGTGGTATTGCGGGTATTGTATTATGAAGTATACCATATTTATTACCTAATATGTAATTGTATTGTAAAATACAATCACAATTCGTCATTATAAAATCGACAATTTTTGTTCACAATTTTGTCAACAACATAATTATGATGCTTAATCTAAATATATCTTGGTGTGGTACTATATTTACCTATATGATATAGTATTATGGTATTATGTATTGGGTACATACATATATTTATTATAAACATACAATTTTTATAAAACCTTTACTGTCTCTAACTTATTTATTTTTGAATTTAGACTCAATAAATTATATATTTTTGTAAATAATCGGATATTTTTTATAAGTTCAGCTAAATAACTTTTTATATTAAGCGTTTTCACCTGTATAATAATATATAATTTATTATTCTTTTGAATGCTATGCTATAATTAGATGTGCTAAGTTTATATAGACTTCAATTGTTTTTCTATTTATCTAAATATTTGTATTTTTAGTTCGAAATCTTTGAGAAAAAAAAACGTATAGCACATGATAGTATAGGATGATATACTACATATTATGATATAATAATGTATATACTACATAGTATGTATATGCTATATGGTAGAGCGACTTAGTACTTGCATATAGTATTGTGTTGTAGACCAACCTATTAAAAGTAAATAAAAAACGTTAAACATTAAAATAATTTATTGATAAGACATTATATTATAAGAAAAAAGAAATATATATTTTATATGTATTAGAATAAATGGTACTTATTAAAATACACTTTAATTGTGCTTATCATTATTCGTAAAGCAATAAGTACACATTTAACTCTTACAATGTTTACATTAAATGTTAAATAGGTCACAATTTAAGATAAAATAGTAAATTTTCAAGACAATTGAAAATTGCTAACATTCAAATTTGCGGTTTGGGGAGAAATTAAATATTGAGCAAACATTATTCTGTCATATTATTAATTTTTTTCCACGTTAGTTTAAATAATATATGCTGCCATGTCTTGATCAAGTATTTACTTGAAAAAATCGGAATTAAAACATGAAAGTAGTGAAAACGAGAACTGGATTGTAAACCATCATCAGGTTATCGGATATAGTTACGGAAGAAATAACACAACATACAATATAAACAGTGAAACAAACGTGGTGCCCTCAGTTTCGTAGAAACTTAACAATCTATAACTTGCTTACACACTTATATGTTAAGTAGATTAAACAATTAAATGTAATACATACTATACGTAATACGTAACACGTAATACATGTAATACATAACATTTAATGTTGTAATTTCAAGCAATATTTAAAATTTATTTATACAAAAAAGCCAACAATTAAACTTTGCATATTAAACATATAGAGTAGGTATCTTACAAATATTAATTATGTCATGGAATGTAATTATAAGATAATTTGTAGGTACTAGAGAAGAATTTTAAATGCAATATTTGCACTTACACTACTAGGTATCTTAATCTTACGAGGAATTCGTTCATAATCGTGCGTTCAAAATCATGTTGTTTGAAATCGTACGATTTTGAACATATAACCTATATTTTGTAATCACAACTGTTACGAAATTATTGCATAGTATCTACTTATGCAGTCGTTACATTAAATTATTGAACAAGATAAGCCATATTCTTGTAACAAAATTTACATTTAATAACTTGGAAATATTTTTTTATATTAATAAGTTTCAATTCTATACTAAAAATTATAGGTAACTTTTTAAAGGTACATTATACATTTTTAATACAATAGAGAATACAATATTGTCTAAAGAGAATTATGTTTAATTTGAGCATATAAAAACATTTAAATTTGAAATTATAACGAATAGGGGAATACCCACTTGACATTATGTTAAGGTAATTTAGAACAAATTTATTATAGCTTGACAGTTTTTAATATAACAGTTCATTTAAAAAAGAAGACATTGTTCATAATATTAAGTTACAAAATTTATCGAAATTATGCAGTTAGGCGACTCGCACACTACAAAGTATGTCTACGTGTTTAGATTTCAAACCATGTAGGTATAAACTTGACGTAACTAAATAGTTAACAGATATGTGGTACATTTTATACAAAACACTTACTGCAAGTTTTGCTTTAATATACGAACCGCCTTAATATTAGTTAAGTTAGTACTTGTAGAGAAGGTTATTTTTAAATGCTAATAAATTTATAAAATTTAATTCAATAAAATATTATAATTATTAAGTGCGTTCTTTGAGCTTTTTCGAAAATATTGAAATAACAAAAGCGGTACAAGGCGGACAATAAATTAATATGTAATTTATTGAGGTTTTTAGGTTGCGTTAATTTTTTAATACTTTATATACATTAGCTTATAATGTAAGAATTTATAAAATCGTTTGACTTCAAAATTTCGAGCACATATATCATAAGTTATCAGCACCTTACTTTTACTTACAGGGCGTCCGTAAAATACATCAATCAACTTTGACAGCGAATTGTTCGAGCATTGCACAGAGCTACATTTTATTAGTTTACTTTAGACTTCTTTAAAAAATTCTATATCAAAGTTTTTCGGCGTTTTTCCCCTGCACACAGGGTGACTCGTCCTAAACTTGAACATAGAGAAATAACAACTCGAGTTGAGAACTTCCTACTTGCACATTCCAAGTACAAAAAATTTTGAGACAAAACGCAAAAACGTTGAGAGTGCAAGTATCTATATTATTCTTTAAAATACGTAATTTAATAATATAGATATGATTTCTCTATTATCCGAGAAGGAATCACCCCGCAAAGAAAAAATTTAAACAGTTACATAAATAAAACTACTACGCAAGTAAAACTGGCCCCAAAGTTAGCCATTTTCCTCTCCAGGAATATCTATTTACAAATTTTAAATATATCAGTACATAAACCATTAAATAGCTAATTGTTCCCAAAATAAGACGCTAAAACAGCTACAGCATAAATAAAATATAATATTTCTTCAAAAATTTAGTATTTAAATATTTTTCTAGTTTCAAATATGCACCATAACTTTTTAGATAGTGTAACCTTGAATAGGTCATCAAGTTTAAATCTAACTTTTAGTTTGAATAATTATTTATGTTGAAATTAACTTTAGTGTAACGACACGTCACTGTTTTTACGTTGACGCAATCAATATAAATTAATAACATATTTTTATGATACAGTGGTCAAAGTTAGTAACATTTCTTAGTAATAGAAATTCCGTTTAGTTTACCTTTGCTCTTACCAAACTAATAAATATTTTTAAATCATTGCACTTTGATACAATAACAATAATTCATATCATGTTTTGATAATTTTTTATAAAATTCAAAAATAATAGTTGTTTTTAATTAATTCAAAAAAATATTTTATTTTTAATTTTTAAAATATCAAATTTATTGAGCTTCACTTTTATTTTTCTGAAATATATTGTAGTTAATCAATTTTATATTGATAACTACTTAGTATTTACAGGGTAATTGATGAAGTCGGTTAAAGCAGTGCTTCTCAAATTAGGGACCATAAAAAATAGCCGTAAAATATTTAACCAATTGAAAAACATTAACAGTAATAATAAATTATACACGTAATATTTAACAGAACTAAACATAACGTTAAAATAATAGAATTTTAACAGCAAAGTGAAGAAATACAATACGTAGAAAATTATTATTTAAAACCCAAAAAAAACATTAATTACCACTTAACAGGTTAATATTAAAAATGTTTAAAAAAATTTGAATGAATATTATGTTATTAAAAAGTATATTTATGAAATTTAAAAGTTAAAAAATTTCTGATCTTTCATGAATTTTGAAAGTGTTTGGAATAACAAATTTTCCAAAATTGCACTGTCAAGTTGAAATCAGAAGGCACTGCCCCCTATGTTGATTTCTAAATATTTTTTTATATATATAAAATTACGTATTATATTTAAATATTATTTCTATAATAACCGTTAAATAGGGCCTTATATCATATAATAGGGCATTATGAATTTTTAACTTTCAATTTTTCTCATAAATATATTTTTTTATAATATAATATTCTTTCACATTTTTTGAAATATTTTTAATCTTTTTTGGCTTTTAAATAATAATTTTCCATAGAAAATTATTGAAGTGATTATTGAATTAGTTACTTTTTATTAATTACTGTTAAATTTCTATTATTTTAACGTTTTGTTTAGTTCTGTTAAATATTACATTTTACCACATATCTACTTGAAATGTTATATTTTGGGTTTATTTTCTAATATACTTGTAGTGTTGAACACTAAAAACTAACATTTTTCAAATCTGTTTGAGGAATTTGGAAAATTATTTGCAATATAACCAAATTTGAGAAGCATAGAACATAGCCAAAAGGTATAAAAAAATTTAGTACCTACTCAAAATAAATTTTGTTTTATTAGCAAAAATTAGAGAAATGCTGTCCTTTATAAACTGAATTTGTCAAGATAGTTGAGTATACCATTTTAGAGTAACAACGTAGATTCAATTAAAAAATTTGAAACCCTAGCAGTGAATTGGTGTGACAGCTGATTGAGCTAAACGGAAATTTTGGATTCGAATCGCAGACTTCGAAAAATTTCTTAGTTCGGTCCTTCGGTGGATACGCTTTAGATTGAACTGGTTTTGTTATTATACAAGTTTGGCTAATTGAGAAAATATGAATGTTTGACGATAAAAACAAAATAAGAAAATACTAGAAACTTAATAATTTTTTAATACTTGGTAATTTATATTGACGCCAATTAGGGATAGACCATATAATTAACAAGTTACATCGTTAAAATAACTAATGATAAAAAGTTTTCTAAAATGTAAACTTGAAAAAGATATTGTTACTCGAAGCCAGTTGTATACAGCTCGAGTCGAAGTTAACCTAGAGTTAACTAACCGATTATCCAATAATTAAGGCGGCTAAAAACTAAATTAACCTGTGGTTAACAGTGATTTGAGCTTTATATGATTGGACCTTACTTGTATTAACGTAATTTCTGAAAAATATAGATACAGAAAATGACGAAACGTCATATATTCAAAAACTGAGTTTTCATATAATTAGTCGTGTGTTGCCCGGAGCGAGCAAGTTGAGATTAAATATTATAATTAATTTAAAAAATTTAAAAAAATTAACTTATATTTTAATTAAATTAAATTGTATTGCAAAACAAAATAAAACAAAATTAAGTTTTACTTTTTTATAATAAATTAATAAATTAAAAAATTGGTTGACCTTCGTCAATTACACTGTAATTTTGACACACGACTCTATTATTGTCAAATGTTTCCATTGTGGGTAGTTATCAAAATTAAGTATTAAGTAAGTAAATTAAGTATTCAAACTTTTAAGCTTTCGTGTTAAGTAATCCCCGTTGAGTGCCTTTAATAATAATTATTCAAATTAGTAAATACAACTAAATGGAGGATTTGCTAATTGATAATATTAATTATTGGCGGTTAACGAATCCAATCTGGATTAATAAATTAGAAGTAGTAAACTAGCAAAACAATGTACTTCTAACCTAAACCACCGACAATATTAAATTAATTGTAGATATATTATATAAAAATTAGTATACTTTAATAATAATTAGAAATGAGCATAAAAAATTAGACTTAGTCGTAATTATTGTATGAGCAGAAGATCACAATATCGTATCCAAAGTGTCTAAAGATCTCAAAAAATTTTCATCTCGAGAACACCATTGCATTAACTCTTCTATAGTAACAACTCCATCTTTATTTGTATCTATTAACTGTAATTAAAAAATATACTTGAAGTGGTAAAACGTAAAATGAAAATAAAACTTACGTGGAAAATTTTTTCTACGTGGTCCTTAGCCGAACTGTCTTCAACCATTGGCAAAGTGGAACGACCAACCATTTCATAAATACTTGATACAACGTCTAACATTTCAGTTTTTGATATCAGTCCATCTCCATTAAGATCGTATAATCCAAATATCCACTGCATTTTTTCTTGAACACTACCTCTCGAAACTTTTGAGAGGATATTCAAAAAATCCTAAAATAACATAAATAATTAATTAAATTAGACTGGATAAAGTACGAATACATCAAGAAAATGTTATCAAATTTCAAATTTTTCCCACAGATGCTAACCTTCTCGAGTATGAAAAATAATGCAATAGTGTGAAAATAAAATCACTTTCAGTATAACTAAATCAGAGTGTGATGTATTTATTAGGACTTGAATAATGGATTAAAGTATCTAGAAAATTTAAAAAGGTCTTTACTATTATGCCACAACGTAAAATATAAAATTTTTCTAAAAAAGGAAATACCTAGCTGTGTGCTGTATTATTGAAAAGAATGATTACAAATTATAGTAGTCGTAATTTTTGCATCTTACTATTTTCACCCTATGGATTACATTATTCATTTACCCCTATTTTATATAATTTGCTATAGAGAACACCTAGCAGCGCGGAGAAGTAAAGAACCAATCAAAAGGAGACAACACTGCATCTATTTGGCGCTCAACGTGGGGATTTAACAGGCAGGGATTTATGATTTCAAAGAAATGCACTATCAAGATTGTCTTGGTAAATTTCAAGAGATAAATAATTAAATAATAATGAGTTAAATATTTTACAATAAATAAAAAATTAAATTACATTGCAACGTCAAGCTGAAGACAAATTAGAATAATATATTGGATAGCTATATTAATTTTTGGCAACAAAAGTAAAATTTAAAAGTATGCAGTTTTCAAGAGAAATTCATATTTTTATAAATTTTAATTTTACATTTTTAGTTCTTAATTTATATGGTAAAACATTGTATCTATTGGTGCCCAACTTGGGGCAAAGTATCAAAATAGATGCGAGGTTCCCTTTTCTTGATTTTAGTCAATACAAGGGTGCTTTCCACTGTTGTAAAAAAATTATTTATGCCGTGTTTCAGATTATGGTACAATTAAACTGTAGGTCCCCGTTTACGTTTAATCAGGAATAACCATAACTGACTCGTAATTCGGTCTGGAGGGTAATATCGTAATTTATCCATGACATTATATCTGTATTAATTGCAAATACAGCCTTCTATTCATCATTAATTATACACGACTGTGACTACAAACACTACAATTTCAAATAATTTGCTTATCAATATTTTAAATGGTCATTAATTTATAAATAATAGGTTTTCTTCATTGCAATTCAGATTTAATTTGCTTCTTCAACTTCTCTTATTTAAATGGTTAACTAATGAGAGGTTGCTATAAAAGCGTTGATAAGAGTTCGTTCCGGAAATTAACCGGAATCGAATTGACTTATAAACTCATTATAATATAAGAAAAACTTAAAATCATATTTTCATCTAACTAAGAAAATTTAGCAATGTAATGCTATAAATACTTGAGATTGTTTTAAAAAATCTCATGCGACACTTTTCATTTAAATTTATTATGCCTGCGGATTATGTTTCGGTTTATTTAATACTTTTTATTGTTTTCTTTTTACATTAAATTCTGTCAGAGCATCATTATCATAAATTATATAATCTTCTTCGACTAAAAGTTTTGAGCCAGTATACCTCTGTCTATTTTATTCTGATGGATGTACTTGCTTTGATACTACGAAGAACGAAAGTTTGTAATACCAATTCCTCTTTTTTTCAAATTCCTGGAATTCCTAGATCTTATACATCAAAATTCTTCTGCGATTTACCTCTCGAGTAATCCTTAAAATTACTTTAAATTAATTACAATTACAAAATCAGAATTTTCTTTTACAAATGAAAATATAATATTTAAGTTTGAAAATTAAAACTTGAACATACCAATACGGCCGTGTTTGATAATCAAAAACTAAGTTAATAAAATTAATTTTATATAGATACTCCTACCACAATACGCATCCCGCAGAAGCAGTTCCTTCAGCTAGGAAACTAAAAAAAACAGATGGCACTGTACTACCGGTTTCGAAATAACTTAGAGAGATTATTCGAGATACGCATGTATGTTTCCAAGCTGAAAGAACTGCTTCTGCAGTAGCTTCACCTTAAGTATCTATCTTCAATAATAGATCACACCACTGAAAATTCACTTTTTAATTTTTTTTTTTTTGATTTCCTGTTTTGATACACTGAAAACCTGATATTTTTTTATTTTTATAATTTTTCTAATGAAGAGATTTAAAGTAGTGATAAATGAAAATAACTCAGATGGTCTCTCGCACAGCAATACAGGGTTTATGCTTGAACATGTTTATCATCATACCATCTAAAAATAAGAGGGTTGCCTTTTAAGTTTTGGGAATGGAGTACAAGAACAAATATTTTTCTATCTAAATTGGTTTTATAATTTAAAAAAATCTTTTTCATGAAGATCAATACACTTTTGGATTTTTTTAAAACAATTTTTGAAGCTCCTTTTCCACTCCAATTAAAGTACCTCCAAAACATGCATTTGGCTGGTGTTTAGTTTTGGGCTCATACGCGTAAGTCTACGATTCCTCACTTGTCAATGTCATCCATCCCGATTTGAAGCACCGCGATCGTATTTGTGAACCATTTCTTTTGACCAATTGAAAAACAAGCCTTGTTTTCAGCGATTGTCAAATTATGTGGGTTCAAACGCAAACAATTTTTTTTGACAACCAAATATTCAAGCAATATTAAATATCTTTTGGTCCCTGAAATGCCCAAGGATGCCTCAATCTCACGATAAGTCACATGACGATTTTCAAGTTTCAGTTCATGTACAGCATCAATGTCTTACAGAGCAACTACTAACTTTGGACGACCTCCACGAAAGTCGTCGTTGAGCAAACTATGGTCAGAATTTAATTTAATTGTATAGTATATGATAAATACTGATCATTGATGGTGCTTCATCACCAAAAGTCAAATTAAGATTATCGATGCCTTGCTATTGAGATAATCCATCTCTAAAGTTGTAAAAAATAATCGGAAGAAAATTTTTAGGAATAAATTCCATGTTTTGGTCGAGATGATATCTTCAAGTTACTATAAACAGCACAAACAGCGCTCGTACGTCAAAAAGTTCTGAATAAGAATACCGTTAAAAATGTCAAACTTTACGATAAAGACGTCAGTTGCCAAATGGCAGCACTAGTATTGCTCATTCCCAACACTTAAAAGGCAACCCTCGTATCTTGTAAACCACAAGCCTAAACGGCTCGGGTGACAAACTTTCCCCTCGTGCAGAATATGCCAATTCCTAACTCGTTACAGAATATACTATTCTAGCAGTACCATTTGTCTCGAAATGTAAAACTTAAATAGAAGTAGAATACACGTAGACAAATCATGGATTGATAAACTCCTCAAGAATGCGGAATAATTATTGTGCCAATGTTTTTAACAAATAGTTAGTGGGTGGTTTTGAATCAACGTGAATTTCGTCGTAGATTCCCTGGTAATGTGGCAGCAACTGAGGAAACACTGCAGTGTTTAACCGCTCTCTTCGAGGAGATTAACACGGAACAATAGCAGATGTGGCCGGTTTCGGTGCAGTCGTTTGGTTGAGATGTCGTTGCTGTGGTTGCAGATGTTCAAGAGAATCTTCAAACATCAAATACACCTTTTCCACCAGTAATTCAGAAATCGTCAATTGTAATTCAGATTTGTCAACTGATATTCAGAAATCGTTAATTGAAATTCAGATTTGTCAAATGATATTCAGAAACTGTCAACTGTAGTTCAGATTTGTCAACTGATATTCAGAAATCGTCAATTATAATTCAGAAATCGTCAGTTGATATTCAGAAACAATTAAATAATGTTAAATAACAGCAATATTTTAATTTAAAAAATTTTTTTTATTCATGTTATAGAAAAAATAAGAAATATAGCATAAATTATGTCACAACAATATGTTAATTCAAATTTCAGCAAATAACTTAGCGGCCGACTGGCATATTGTCCATTGCTAGGCTGTCGTTTGATGTATTGTGCAGTGTTGCGCAGCACGAGCACAATCGTCTTTAGTTACGGTGTCCCTAGCTTGATCTATTATTTCTTTTAAGTAGACCAATCTTTGTTCCACATTAGATTAGGCCCTGCGGCAGAAGCTACAAAATTGATGCTTTATGAATTACATTTGATGTTTTCTGATTTTCATTTGACATTCTCTGAATATCATTTGACGGTTTCTGAATATCAGTTGACAAATCTGAATTACAATTGACTATTTCTGAATATTAACTGGCAAATCTGAATTGCAGTTGATGATTTCTGAATATCAGTTGACAAATCTGAATTACAATTGATGTTTTCTGAATTACAGCTGCGAAAGGTGTAGACGATGGACCACGCAATTGGATATCAGTAGAAGGCTTTGACAGCAAATATTGGTGAAATACTTAAATATGGTTCTGTACAAAGTGGAAACCGGAGCCGAATTAGGTCTTACTTGGGCCTTAAGCTATGACATTTTAAGACCCCACCTTTTGTAAGGTGGTCTAAATTTTGCTAAAAAAAAGGCGGCGGGCGTGTGCTGGTCTGCTGATACCGTTTCCAATTCTAACTATCTAGTTTCTGAGAAATGAGAATTGCAATCGAGGGCAGGTACGTGATGCGGCTTCGTATTCTGTAAATTACTAAAAAAAATATTTATTTTAATACATTTTTTGTTTTAAAAACTCTTTTTTTATTCATTTGATAATTTGTTTCTGATACTGAAAACAAAGCGGGGACCATATTCAAGGGTCCCCAATGAGCTCGGGTCCTAGGCTATAGCCTAACCAGTCTTACGGGTAATCCGACCCTGGTGGAAACAGTGCATCAGCTATTGCCTACAGACAGCCAATCGTGCATAAATTACAGTCAAGCCCTCTTAAACGTTGATCGAGATACGGATTTTTCATTGAAAAATCAATAAGGATAACGATAATAAGGATAAGCAATAAGGCACACTGAAAATGTGCTTGTAATATGCGAAGGGCCATTACATCCTCTCACAGTTACTATTTGTTGCAAAGTTTACAGAGGTAAGGTGATTGACCCATATTTTTTTCAGAAAGGCATCGGCAACAGCGTTATTATGATGGGTAAGCGCTACGGAATTATGGCCAAACGACTTCTTGTTGGCGCAAATTGACAATTTGGGTTTGGAAAATATGTGGTTCTAAGGACGGTGCAACCGCGCATACAAGCAATCGTTTCCCAGCCGCGTCATCTTTCATTTTGACGATTTGCATTGGTCCGCCAGATCACCCGATTTGACCATTTCAGTCTACTTTCTTTGGGATCTTTTGAAGTCATAGGTATATACGAACAGATAAAATACTTTTTTATAATAAAATTACATAAAAATTTATACCAACCGAAAAATTGGTCGGCTTTTAAAATACAATAAAATAAAATGAAAAATTGGCTAGGCCCTTTTTCTTCTTCATTTCCAAATGTATTTTTCCAATTAATTTCCTTCTTGTTCTTTCGGGCCTTGCACCCTTTGGTCGCTACGGGATCTATGTTTCCGTCTTGTTTTGGGTCAATCGATGGCGTCCCTAATCAGTTCCTTTTCGCCTTTTCTTAATTCAAATGATTTTTGTCTAATTGGAGCTTGTATGTTTTTCCAATTCTTCCCCTTTTGTTTTTTGACAAGTTTCGCGCCTTAGCTACTTTGGTTAGGCGATATTCTTGCTTTATTTGTTTTGCCTGGGTGTAAAGGCTCCATGTGAAGATTGCTCTCCCTTTTTTTGGAGGCTCCTATATTGCAGGGTGTCCGAAAACAGATTTGAATCGTACTAAAAGACTCAGAAGCTTAAGGTCCTTTGTTGTTTCTCTTTATAGCTATTCTATCCCCTTTTGGATATAAGTCTCAGTTCCTTAACTTGAAGGTTAGGCCGTATTTTTCCACGCTGGCCAAGTGCTGGTTGGGAAGAGTGTTTTTAGCTCCTAGGCGAAACTTAGGCTTTAGATCACAATAGTGTAGTCGGCGTGACCAAGCATCGAACCGCGGTCTCCCGTCTCGTAGCATGTCGATTTAAGCCTTATACTATACTGCCGGTTGCTTAGGGTACTTGTAATTGTTTGGAGTTTTGACTGCTTTTACGGGAGAAGTTGATTTGATGTGCGAATTCTGCTTTTAGGGTCAGAAAGGAGTAGATTAGGTCTGGGGGTGTTTTCCTATACAGTTCACTCAAGGTTGCAGGGGGGTCTATACTGCGAAAGGCATTAACTTCCGCCCGCTTATTTCTGCATAGGTCGCACTCCATGATCCTATGCACCGGTTCATCCAAGAGCCTGCATGCAGGGCATAGTCCGTCCGCGATCTTTCCAAGACGTTTGAGATGTCTGTCAAATTCGCCCGTTAGTAGGGGGCGGATGATCTAACTTCGGTATGACGGAATAAGTTATTCTTCCGTACTTTCCGTTGTCCCATCTTTGGATGAAAAATCTTTGGAAATAGTGCAGATTGCCCTGGTCTATACAAACATGCTACATGCCTTAGCGGCCTTAAAAGAGAAGATTCAACAAGAAATGAAAAATTTATCATTAGAAGTTTTGTGAAAAGTCACGGTAAATTTGGTGTACTTGAATATTGATTAATTTTGGAAGCACTATCATATATTATTATGATAAATGATTTTTGGTAGCACCTTGGATGATGAATGTTGCAACGCTTGGAGCACTTGATGAAGATTTTAGCTATGGAGTCAATATTATTGTCACTGTGCTGGTTTGGTCTGGATTGTTTTATTTACTTACATGAAAATTTTGTTCTTTGCTATTTTTCTATTTGTATATGACACAAAATAACGCAGATACTCAAAGCTTTTACGCCAGGGTTCCAATCTAAGAAGAACTTATTATCCTAACAGTCTAATTGGATGCATATAGTACTTGACATTAAGAAAAGTAAAATCGTTTTAAAATTTTGTTTGCACTAGAATTTATTGCTTTAGTAAATTACGTGGGCATTACACATTTAACGCAATAGTAAAGAATATCTTGTAATATTCTAGTGTTTTGTTACACGTCTCGAAGGATTCAAACAATGTAGTAATCAGACACCGCCTTCTTAGTGTATAACCCTTCATTTACCATTTTGAAATAACCAAGTTTTCTAAGTACTAAGAAATCGTAATGTAAGGAAATAAACAGACAATGCTCTTTGGGTGTTTCACAAGAATACATTGTTTAGAATGCGAACCTTTTGTTTATATGTACAATTTAACAATTAACAATTAAACATTAGTTAACAAACTAGAAAGTGCTTCTGGTAGAAACCAAAGTTTCATTGAAACTTTTATTTTAATACTGAAGCTTAAAATATTGGTGACCCCGTGGAGAATCGCTGCGTTGTCCTTTATTTATTTTTGTTTTACAACTGACAGAACCTCATTACTTGGTCTACTTTTATCTTTCCAATTTGAATTCAACATCTATGGCGTAATATGATAGCAGCAAGCGGAGTTAATTACCATACGTGGATACATTTACTACAGTGGCCACGTTCATCTTGTTTAATTATCATTCTATGCATCACAAAATTGATAATATAGTAATTAAATTTGAGATCCGTGCCTGAAATCCTGAAGCATTGGCATTGAAATCGTTTAATTGGAAAACCAGGGTTCGAATCTCTTAGCTACTAAATTTTTATTTAATAAATTAACAATGGGGCTGATTTCGTATGCCATTGTTAAGTTAAGGGTACAATTTAATGTGGTCCAATAAGAAGGATGAAATTGTAATACCACTAAATATTTAAAATTTGTTGTTTTTGATTTTATTTTTGAGTTGCAAGTATCGTGTTTTGATTACATAATTGAATGAATTTCACCGTAAGCGTTGATAACGACCGCTTCGTGTGCAGTAAATATTCAACGATATTCAAGGGGTAAGCAATAAGCACGTCTGCAACAGGTCCTGCAAGCGAAGGCAAAAATAGAGAGACACGTTTGTATTTGATTTAGTGAACCAGATTCAACAAATTTTACAGACACGTCGTTTCTCAACCCCTATTTAATAAAATTCAATATTTAATGGAGTTTCTACAAATAAATCTAAAAATTTTCGCATAAACGTTTAATTTGTTTAATAATATTATACCTAATAACAAAAGAGACATTAAAATTTGATTAGAAATTTAATAACTTAACAGCTGCGTTTTATGATTTATATCAGGAACTTTCAAATGGATTTTATTTTACGATTTAGGGCAGATCAATAGGTTTTCTAAAAAGTGCTTTTTCCCCAACGAGCTTGCAGTGACTTATCTCCTTTTACTAGTGCGTGGGCAAGTTTCCAATAATGGAGTTGCCCTTTCTGCGTTTTATCAAATTTGTATATTGGTAAGGATTAGAAAATCTGATTAAACTGCCAAAATTAGTTTTCCTATTCTAAGAGAGACTTTTTAATGTTGGTCTAGGAATAAACTCATTAAGCTTGCTCGCTGTGCTCAGACTCTTAAAACCTTAATCAGAGTTAGTCCTAGGCGAAAAGCCGAGATGCATCGCACCGGGGAGTCTGTTCTGATAAGCATTGTTAGTGGAAGCCGAGCATTGGCACTATCATAACCAGTGGGCTGTGTGGTGCATAAGGAAGGTGTTAGGGGGTTTGAACCAGTAAAAAATTAAAGCAAGTTTCCCACAGTACAATTCTTATTTTTTCCTTAATTGCTTAGCAGTGCGGCAGTAAAGGAAAATTTGCTATCCATTACGAAAAGTATGAATTTATATATGAAAGCAGCAATACGCTTGCACTGTAACTAACACATTAGATAAAGGGTGAATAGATACGCCTTCCGTATCTCTTTACGCTGTGTTTTATCGTACTCGCGTGATTAGGGATCATCATCCCTTTTCAGCGCTCCCGATGTAACCTTTTAGCTTTATGTGTGTGTGGGTTTATGATGTATTCAGTCTTACATAAATAAATATCTGAAAATACCACAATGTTTCGGAAAAGTT
Organism: Cantharis flavilabris; assembly: GCA_949152465.1. Taxonomy (NCBI): domain Eukaryota; kingdom Metazoa; phylum Arthropoda; class Insecta; order Coleoptera; family Cantharidae; genus Cantharis; species Cantharis flavilabris. The sequence continues at coordinate 17,993,837 of OX424441.1, forward strand.
TATCAAATTTCCTAATTTTTTTTATTTATGTTTTTCGGCAACTCTTGTTTCAATCACAATTTTATTATACTATTTTCAGGAAGCGGTTTTAATTTTGATGTTAAAATCAAATTTAATTCAAATGAAAATTGTCAATACAAAGATGAAGAGTGAAATATACTGCTTCCTCTCTTTTAAGTGGCACTTTCAATAGAGAGGCGGGAATAGTCATAACTGTTTACTTTGAGTAGAGCTTTGATCATAATTCTCTTACGTTATTTTAGGGGTACAAAGTTTTACTGTTACAGACGTGTTTGCAATATTGTTTTTAGTTTGATCAATAGACATTTATTCAAAAAAACAGGTAATATAATAGAATTTGATGTTGACTTATTCGGCCCCTTTTATGTTTCGGCGAAGTGGAGTTTACACTTACCTAACTGTATATTGATAACGGTAGACGGGTAATTCAATTATGCTAACACACTGTGTAATAGCATTTAGCATAATTTGATGGCGGATTTTCGATTACAGAGAGTTCTAACTTTATATTTATAGACAAAATGTATTTTTTTCGATACGTGCTACTGTGATACAATTATCACATTATAACATCATGACAAAAACACCTAATGATTACAATATAAATTATGTGCTATATAAGTAAACAGTAAGCTGGGACTAGCACGTTATCTTGGCCTGGATTCATTGGCGTAACTAGGTATAATATTGGGGGGGGGGGGGGGGTTAAACGAGGACTTACGTCGATTACGCTTTCTATATCAATAGAAATATCCATTTTTTACAGTAGTCAATTTATTTTGGGGGGCTAAGCCCCCCCTAGCTCTCCCTAGTTGTGCCTATGCCTGGATTTCTATAGATGTAACCAAACATAGCAGAAGTTCAAAATTTGAAGATGAACTTCAAATATATCTTATCGCCGCCCCCATGCCAAAACAACGAATGTGAAATAACGCCGGCCGGCTCTTCATTCAAATTATATATTTTATCAAGGGGTAAATATCTCAAAAATTTTGTGTACACTTGTTTGGAATTCCCTTGGAAATCATTGGGATTCTGTAGAATTCCTTAGACTGAAACTTGTTTGGAAAGCACTGGAATTCTTTGGAAATCTTGGAAATGATTGGAATTCTGTGGAAATAACTGGAATTCTTTGGAGTTCTTGGAATTCTTGGAAATCTCTTGAATTCCGGGAACAAAAATTTTACTAGATATTTACCCATTGTATTTCATTATTAAATATGAATGGAAACTACAGAAATCAAAATTACCCTAAAAAATGCTGCATAATGAGTTTCCTAATCAGAAAAGTAAAAAAAATATTTTAGGTGGATAATTGACAAGGTATTTGACAAGGGGGGGAGGGGGGAATTGCACATTCGTCGTTCTTGCACGTTATAAACTGCTCTATTATGTAAAGAAACCTCATCAAGATTCGATCTTTCACTGAAGAGTAACTACGAAGTCATATAACAAACAGACAAATAGACAAACAAATAGGCAGCAAAAAGAGGTTTTATCAAATGGAATAGTTTCCGAGTTTTACTTAAAAACAGAGATTCCTGCCCTTATAGATCCGTGCCTTTGGAGAAATGAGATATCTAGATATTCAGATCTTTTTAAAATATTTTTGTTGTATTTTTATAAAAGATATTTCTTTATCTATTTACCTCAACTTTGGTTATTAGTAATGTAATAGTTTAAACTTAATTAATAAAATAATTAATAAAAATTTAAATTTTGTGAATTTAATTTTTTGTTTTGTAGCTGCTTATTTTATTATTTTCTGATTTTCTGCAAAATAGATTAGTTTTTCAAAAAAATTTACTAGACAAAAGTTATAATCCGTTAAATTTCCTATTCGAAATGGGACTCAGATTTTACGTAAAATGTTTCGTTGAATATATAAAATACACCCTGAATATATAAAATAGCACTACGGGCCTAGTAGTCCCATGGCTTGATTTATAACTTTATTCCAAAGACTTCCATCTATTGCACTCTGTTCGAAGTTTCTCACACCAATTTCAGCCAAATATTTTTGCATCTCGTTACTCCATCTACTCATTGACCTTCTTCTTCTCCTAGTACCCCCTAGTTCCGATTTCCATACCATCTTCGGGGTTCTTGTTTCGCTCATTTTTACCAAATGACCTATCCATTTTACTCTCTGGATTTTTTTATGCTTACAATGTTTGGTTCCCAAAACAATTCTTGAAGCTCTCTATTTGTTCTTCTAATCCACCTCCCTTCAACCGTATGTTTTTCTCAATATTTTTCTCTCCCATATTTCCAAACTTAACTGCTTTCGCTTTTTTATTATCCAGCTCTCACAATCAAAAGTTGCTGTTAGCCTTAATTATAGTTTTATACAGTCTCACCTTTAAGGTTCGAGAGAAGACTTTGCTGCACAGCATCGCTTTGATCGCGAAAGCACTTCTTGTTCCCGCCGTTATTCTTGCTTTTACTTCCACTTCATTCCCAGGTTTTTTTTTTTGAAATAACTGTTCCCAGATATATAAACGTTTCTACTTCCTCAAATTTCATTATCTTATTCCCATTTATCTTAATATCTATTGTTTTACCCGGTAGAAATACTTCGCTTTCCCATATCATGTACTTAGTCTTCTGTTCATTAACCTCCAGACCCATTTTACTTGCTGCTATTATTAATCTCTTTGTAGTGTCATGCAATTCTTCCTGTCAAAAATATCCTAGTCAAAAATATTTTGCAGTAAATATTCTTATTCGTAAATATTCAATAAATAATTGGAATTTACGAATTGTTTTACAGATATAATATAATTAAAATCAATAAAAAAATCAGTAATTATTTATTTTTTTTTGTTCACTTCTGTTATAAGGAAATTTGTGTTACATTTGAGAAAGCAATTCAATTTTCAAAATAAAAGTTTAGTAGTTAGTAACCAGTTACTAGTAAGCTAGTAACTTTTAAAGTTTAAATAAAAATAAAAATTAAAAAAAAACATTTTTATTGAAAATAAAAAAATGTGCACTAAAAAGTAAAATATACAATAATTTTTTAAATAAAAACAAACAAAGCTTCTTTGTATAGATAAACATCTATATAAAAGCGTGGGGCTATGAATTTCATACACAAACTGTATCTTAAACAGTATCAGAAAAGCCCAAATGCAACTACGAGTAGATACATACAGAAATCAATACAACATTTTTAATGACATCTTTGTTATGTAAGTGTATTACAATGTATACAATTTAATATCAGTAATTCGGTAGTTGTATGAAATTGTTGTTGTTTAATAGCCCCACGCTTTTATATAGAACTTTTCAAGGAGCTTTGTTAGTTTTTATTTAAAAAATTATTTTATTTCTTATTTTTTAGTGCACATTTTTTTATTTTAAATAAAAGGCTTTTTTTTTAAATTTTTAATTTTTAACAATTTTTTATTTTTGAATTTTTTAGTCTTATTCTAAATTTATTTTAGGTTGTAATGTAAATTGTTGGATTTCAGTTAAGCAGTTAATCTGTTGAAACAAATCCCGCGAAAAAGGTCACATTTGGGATTGGAAGCACGCTGCAATTTATTTTCTGTTTTAGCCGTTCTAAATTCAATAAATTCTCTTGGAAAGCTTGATGTTTTACTTAAATGTTAATTGATAGTGCAGAACTAGCCTAACTGACATTTACAAAATTTTACAGGAGAGCGTTTAATTTTTTTTTTTTTAGATTTAACTTTCTCATAATGTTCAATGGGAATAGACGCATGCGCATTATAATTTTCAGTTTTTTTTCCTATTTTTCGGAATTTTTAAAAAACGAAATTAAAATATAAAAATTCGCTGTAAGTGAAAGCTGTGTACCAAATTTCAATTCTCTAGGACGTAGAGAAGTTGGTTAAAAATAACTTGGAAAAAGTCTTATGTTACCTCCGAAAATTTTGTCGAACTCTCAAAAACCTGATGTATTTAGATGAAAGTAATGGTTAAAGATAAGAAAAATAATAAAGGTTTAACTTTTTAATCTCAAAATCTATCTTGCCTATTCCACAAGCTAATCAATCCCAGAATAAGGAATAAGGTAGGTTGCGCTACCTAATCGGACATGGAACAAGACGGAACCTACAGTTTAACAAGAAATCCGAACCACGGAGGACCAACTTAGCGTTGGCAGAGAGGGGCGATAGTTAGACTACTCCTTTGCACTGCCTCCTCAAGAGTCTCTCTCTCAGATTCCTTCGCTCCACGTATGAGCATAGTGACCACTTCTTTTTCTTTAGAAAGGTTCTCTAGGCAGATACCTCGGTGGGTTGCCATTGCCTGCCGAGGGAAGACAGTCAGAATAAAGTTTTTATTCCGCCCGGGATCGAACCCAAGCGCCAGGCCGTGACCGTCTTCTCTCATGAGTCTATTGAATATCAACTAGGTCAACTAATGTTGAACAATGATGGTCGGGTGAGGTGGAAACCCTTATGTTTGGATTTTGCTAATCTGGTTATTTCTTTATTTCGTTTTTCTATTTTGTTATTTGATTCTACATTTACATAATACAAAATAGTTACATAAAATAAAAATAAGAAACAATACAAAAAATTCAAATAATATTGTTTCTTGGCCATATGGTTTTGATTGACATTTTCTTCGGTCTTCCAGACTACTAGAGAGTTTACACTAGCAATTTACAATAAGTTCATAAAATTTTATATTTATATTTGTAATCACCATAATTTCAATAGAAAATTTTTTAATTTGTGGGCTGGGTTATCGTGTTATTCCCCAATAAGTTAATAGAAAACGACGTTAATACATCAATTTAAATATAATTCGGTACGAGTAAAACTTTCGCTAAAATATCAAGAGATCGATTTTATCGGAAATGAAATTTCCGACAAAGTGATGTGTAGTTTTATATTGTACCATAAATAGTTCACGAGATATTCAAAATTTAACAAGTAATGTTGCGAATTTTTTTCATTTTTTGTAGTATATTAAGCATAAATTCTGCGAAAAAGATTTTTTAATTTCGAGTTTTAAATATTTTTATGCTTTTAACACCAAAATTATCAAAGAATAATAATGTAATGTTTCAAATTATATATAGAAAGGATATATGGAAAGTTTGCAAATTTTATAAATATTATCTTTGTAATATTTTCGTTGATGAATTAATGTATTGCTGCTGATTTACAAAAAATAAGTGAATAAAATTTTAAGTGGTTGCAAAGCAGTGTTAATTATTTAATTAAAAGTAATAAATAAGAAAATTCAAGATAAAATAAATATTTTGAGAAATATGTTTAAAAAAAGAAAATAAAGAATTCAAAAATTTAATTAGAAATAGAAAAAATAAAAAGACTGAACAAATGAAAACAAATTTTAAGAAGGAAAATAAAGCACAGAAATATTAATTAAAAATTAAATTGTTTTATATTTATTTATATAAGATGTAGCTAAAAATACCGAAAAAGGAAAGTTTCTAAAAAGTAGTCAATAAAGTGAGTTTCTAGAGTGTTTGATTTTTGCATTTTGGTGTTTCCTTGAGTTTGAGAGGCGGTGGAAGAAATTCTTGGACCACTTCCAAAATTCATCAACCACTTCATTGGGTATGTATACTTTGATGAAGTTCTTCAAAAAAAAAAAAAGTTGAATTTAAGCAGAAAGATATGTTCGATATTGCAATGTATGTCATCAACACCAGAAACAGATTATCAAATTGTTTCTTCTGCTATATATTGTCTATGTGAACTAGCCTTTATTTTTTTATGTTAAATATTTGTAAATTTTAGAATGTGCGGGATATTTTTTAATTTTGGCAGAGTCATTAAAATGTTTTAATTTTTAGGTTGGTGAACTAAATTATTAAGAAGATATCACAACAATACATAGGTTTACAGGTTTACGGATATCTGTATATATTGCGATGGATATCTTCAATACAACACATACGTGCGCAACTTTTCTTCTCATACAGGTACTTTGCGCACTGTTTTCGCATCGCATAACCAGCCGAAATTCTAATGTCAATTGGCCGTCTGGCAGCTGCGAATTGACTCTGTTGGACTATTTTCTGTGGGAAGCCGTTAAGGATAAATGTTACGCTTACCATCCAGAGACTATTGAAGCCTTCAATCATGAAATCGAAGCTGCCATTCACGAGATAAAAGCCCAAATAATCGAAAATGTGTTGAAAAATTAGGTTGATTGAATGGGGTGCTGTAAATTGGCTGCGGAAGTCATTTGAATGACTTCCATGCTTAATGGCAATGTTTACTCTTTCTAATAAAGCCATACTTTTGAAAAACTATCCATGAGTTTCCTTTTTACAGTTCAGCATTCATTCCCAGAATTGATTTAACTTTCAGTGATCCAAACATTTTTTGGAATCCCAAACTTGGAAATCAAAACAGAGTTGCCAAAACTAGCCACTTTCTCAAGAATTCTCTGTTCCAACGTATTTAAAGGAAACGCTGGATGAGTAGTTGTTTAATAAAATGGAACCGGTAGGCAGGAAGATGAAGATACCTGTCCCAAAATAATTATAATAAGCTGATATCCGTCAAAATAAATTGTTCAGAAAAACTTGTAAAATAAATACCTAGTAAAGATATAAGTTCTGTTACCATTAAAGTACCGCTTGGTTTTAAATCCCACTTTTAGAATTGATGAGTTGTTTATGGGTGGTTTTAAAAAGTACACTGTCCACACACGTCAGCTACACCTCACAAAGGGGTAGCACAGTTACATTTTTGTGAAAAAGGTATTAAAAGATCTCTCCGGTCTACCAACTAATGCTGGGTGAGGTAGTAAAACCTTTTAATAACAACACATTCAGAAAAACTTTTGGATTTTTCAACAAAATTTGGCACAAAGCGAAACCGACACACAAGTAGATCGAAGAAAATTTACCAACAAATAATCACGCAGTACTATTACAAATTTTGGACTGTACTCGAAGATATGGTCTGAAGTAAGCACCATAAAATATCGAGCTGCTAAAACGCGGTTTAATGAAGATAGCAGCATCGATGCCGATGAAAGTGATGCCTGCCGTAATGTATGACTCACCGAGACATTCAAAGAAGATCATTTTGAACAAACTTTAGAATCTTAGGAATAAATGGTTTTAATAAATGTTTTTTTTTATATTTTAGTAATTTAAACAATTCATTAATCTTGTAATAGAACTTATGTCCCGACTTGGTATACTATGCTGAGTTTAATATTAAACATAATAGTAAAATTTAATTTACAATTTTCCTTGTTTGCAAATAAATAATAACAAATATTAATTGTTTTCTACAGTATAATTATAATATTCAAAACTTGTCAAAAGAAAACTTTCGTACGTTGGAAACTTTGTCTCCAGTTGAAATTCTAATACCATTCTGTTCAATCAATGCAAGAATGTATAAGTTGAGAGTAAAAACAATTAAAGAGGCACCTATGTGCTTCACAAAACATCATTTAAGCAGTTAATATTGGAATGATGATTCTGCCAAGTGCATTCCCTTGCTATTAATAGAAAGAATCGATACCACCTTTTTACCAGCCATGCCAAACCTATCTACTTTAAAAACTATGGCCCAAGGAAGTTTTCACGAAGGAAAGGTGACCCTGTTTATTATCAACAACATAAAATAAAATTGCTTTTTTGAAAAATCGACAGACATTTTATAAAAATCTCAAAAAATTTAATATATTTTAACGCTCGTTATTTAAAAAAACCGGAAATACGAAAAATTTTCTTCCTCGTAATTGAATGAACTTGAAAAAATCGTATTTTTGCATTGTTAACAAGTCGAGCATTTCGTGTCGAGCACACTAAAGTGTGCCTAATCTGATTTAGATGAAATCTATAAAACTTGTTGCTACTAAACAGTAATGGAAATGTGAAAAATTTAGGAAATACATTATAATTTTTATATTATATTTATAAAATGATCACATTTATCGCTCATCAATTCGAATATTGCTCGGAGCACGCATGAATGCTATTTGGGTCGTGGTTAGAATTTCGCAGAAATTATTAGCCTGTGTGTAACTGTACCAGTAATTGCATATTACGGATTTATGCCGACTGGTAGGTTTGGAAACAGTTTCATATTGAATCACGATCAACAAGTTGGCTAGCATAGATGTTTCGGGATATGGTGCGACAGTAGTAGCGCAATATTTATGGTAAGCAACAGTTAGTACAATAGGTATTTCGGTATTTGAAGACTTCATCGGTGAAATAAATTCAATTTTTAAAAGGAATATAAACTTAAACTGAATTTATACTTTATGTTGGCTGACGGTGACGCTTAAGTTAAGTTGCATTCACAACCTTAAAATTACAGACTAAAATTAAAAATAAAATACAATTTGTTCAAATGCATTTCCGGGTCTAGCATGCAAAGTGCACCCCTAGGTTGCGATATAGTTACGATAAAAATTCTTGTAGAATTTGAAAGGCAACTTTAAAATGAAGCGATTGAACTGTGGAAAATCTAAATTTTTCCTTTGATTTCCAAAATAATTGATTTTAAAGTTTCGATTTTTCCCATAAAAGTTGGTGAATAGTTCATCCTGTTGACAGTACGTGTAGAAATAGATCAAATGGTTAGTTTTAGTGATAAATAGAAATAGCGGGAAGTCGGGGGTTTGTCTAATACCACAAAAGGAGAATCGACGACATCAGCTTACACGATGTGATTTTCAAAAATCACAATAAGTAAAATGTCAGGTAGAGATCTTCCAAATTGGGTTCTTGTAGAAACACCAAAATTGTGGTTTTAACTATTTACAAACAATTTACAACTTGTTTACAAACGAATTACTGTACCTCTATTCATTGAATCTCCTAAGTCACGCGCTTTAGTACAACTGATGTTTAGTCAACGCTTAGAGTAAATCGACATCAATACAAGTAAAACAGCAATCAAAAAAGTGTAAGCAGCATCAGCCGAGTGATCTATCATTTTAGATAGATACTACTTCCATTAACTCATCTAAATCTTTTACCAATCAAATAGCATCAGTCTTCTGTTTAAGCCAAGGCCAAGACTCGAGTTTCTATTTAATCTAATGAAGCGAACACATTTTTTTAAGTGCTATGAAGCAACCGTTTACTATACTACTATATTCTGCTACCCTCCTGACATGGAATACTGAACGCACAAATTATTACTATTTGGAAACAATTCTGGATTTTTCAATCCATTTGTGGACGCGTTATCATCTCAGTTAGTAGACCCTCAGATTATGAAAGCATTATGGAGAGAGTTTCATCCTTGGGGGCAGTTCAAAGAAGTTCTACAAATACGTCAGATTTTTACTGTCATCTGAAGTAACTATAGCAATATCAGTAGCATCAGCGATCTTGAAACAGCTAATCTTCTGCGTACAAGATTCCTACAAGTCCCTGTGAAAATTAATTGTCCCTGTCTACTCAGAAGTTTTTCAATGATTAATTTTGCACCTTGCTTTTGTTTCTCTACAAATTAACCTTTTGAAGATCTTACGTGCAGGCTAAGGTTAAGACGGTTCTTTTCTCTTTTTTTTGCATCACCATCTCTGATGAATATAATAACGGACAAACACAAAAATTAAAGCTGGTATTTTAACTAGTTTACGATTTTATTTATTTGATCATATTTACAAGACAAAATAAAATAGCAGATTTCAAATAACAGAAAAGATGAAATAATTTGCATCAATACACAGAAATACATAAAAACGGTTAATTACAAAAAATAATAAAAATATTTGAAGTCATTTCATTTTCGGGTTACCGGTAAACTCCCTTAACTTCGACACTTATGTGCTCTTTGCCGTAGAGTTTTAGATTATATCAATTAATTAATTTACAATAAAACAAATAAAAAAGCAATATTTTATAAACCACGTATACATCGAGTACTTTGGAGATGGTTTTGAAAATGCTTCTTGTTCATCACAGAAAATGTAAGACTGGGCTAGCAGAAACCGCGTCTTATTAAAATCTCTTTTAACAATTGACGAAATAGTTGGCAAACTACTTTCAAATGCCTCCAAGTATAAAGCCGACGTAAGTATAAAGTAGAACTTATTAATTAAGTTCGCGACACGAGTACACCTTACAAGTTCGCGTTAACAATATTGTATAATATATTTTATAACAGAACTACCATCAATATTTAATTAAGTATGTATAAGTTTATTGAGTTACAATTAACTAGATTACAGGTACAATGGAGTGTTTTTCTATTTATAATGAAATATTTAAATCGCCAACGTAAAATTAATAAAGCAACTTCCATAAACACATGTTAATGAGGTTGCCTAACCTGATCTTTAAATTTCAATCATTTAAATTAATAAAACTTTTGAATAAACCCGAAATAGTGCTGCAATTATTAACAAAATGTTCATGCTAATTTGTGAGGGTAGGTATTGTGAGAATAGCAAATGGAAAATGTAAAATTTAGGCCGGAAGTTTGTGGTAAAGGTTGACTACGGTTTGAATAGTCGTGAGTTCGATCGATCCTTACCTTCTCCAAAAACTTGGATTCCGATAGTAAAAATTGGTTTATCCGTAAATAAATTAAAAAATTTTAGTTTAAAAAAAATCTATTAATTGTCTAAAAGTCTTAAGGAATAACGCACTAACAAACGTCCTTAGTTTCTTATAAGCTGTTCAGTGACGATTATAAATTGGGAATATTTTTCAAGTTAGGCGCTACGTCATCGTCAGTTGCAAGGACTATGTTTATAAGTATATGGTGAACTGTTGGAAAAAGAGTTGGAGAAAGGTTACAATAAAAAAGCTAAGTAGAGAGAGATTGGAATGTTTGATATAAGACGTTCGAAAGAAAGACGTATGTGTATTTTTGTTTTTCTTAATTTTAAATTTTAGGTTGAATATTATTCTTCGAAAGGACCAACACATTATTGATCATACCAGTTTCTCTGTCTTGTTTGAAAAACTATAGATGTAATTTTTGAAACCCTCACTCAATTAATATGCATGCTAGTTTCGTCATGACTGCGTAAAAATTATTATAATAATTTTATGAAGATTTATGTGAATAAGATAAATTAATACAGACATTTAATTACTTACTATTCAATAACATAAAACTATCGGCATTCTACAGTTCCTAATATAAATTTTTTTTCACTCTTCATCAGAAATTCTGCATCAAAATTCAAATAAAATTTGAAGCAAAAAAAGTTATTGGAGAAGAAATGATCTGTAGTGATAATAATTGATAGCTTTTGCTGCCTTGATCTGTTATTTTGATCAAAATTGGTCAAGAGAAAATAATTTGAGGAACTTAATCGCCATAAGTAGGGGATAGAAATTTTAGCAGCACTTCGTATATGTAGAGGATTCTAAAATTACATAAAAAACCAAAATAACGCTGTATAGTTACAATAAGAAACACTTCTCTGAGTGGTTCAGATAGCTAGAAATAGCAAATTCAAAACATGCTCCACTAAGTTATTCACCGCTAAGAGTGCATGTTGCAACCACATCTAAATTAATTTGTAAGGGTTAGCACTCCTTAATAAGATTATTATTATGTAGAAAAGTTTGAATAACAGTACAATGTATTCGAATTAATTTTAATTAAGCATTGCGATGGCAAAATTTGTTAAATATAATTATACCTGAATATTTACCTCAAAACTAATTTTTCCAGTCTGCTTCTGTTTAATTGTGTTGAATACGTAGTGCGCATAGTTTGTGGCATCTGCAATAAAAATTACATATTATTTCTAATTTAAACGACAAATAAATGCTTAAATGTTAAAATAATAGAATTTCAAAAAATAATTTTGTAATTAAGTAAGTATTTAGAAGCTCCAACATATGCCATGCAGCGGTGCGTAAAAGGGTTCTATGCCAGAAGGACCTGTAACTTACTAAGTTGTCTAGCATTTCAGGATCTGGGTAATCTCATTTTTATCATTCTGACAATTTTCGGACAATCAGAGATTTACTTCATCAATCTGTACAGAAATGTGGCAGACAAAACGTCCCGCTGGCACTTAACTCTATTATTCTCAAAGCATTTCTTAGATCTCTATTACTGGTCTACATTGTACGGATGTACTATCCAACCTTCGCATTTTGTTAATTAATTCATATGTTTAAATTAAGGTAAACCGAAAGAAATAGAATACGTAGATATTTTTTCATTTAAAAGCATTAAACGTCATTTTGTCATGGCCTGGTTGAAATTCTTTTTTTAAATTGATACCTTATCTTAATTTGTTTTATTAAATTATATTTTGAAAAAGTCGAAAATGACTAATAATATCAAATAGCTGACCGCTGTGGAATTTTAATTTGCCGTTTTGAAACGCTACGACTTAATTCTTACGGCTATCTTTGATATATTATTTTAATGTTTAAAGTTACGCAAAAGAAAATTGTGCTCAATATACTAACTTATAAAGTATTACCAGTGTCGGCTCGTCGGATTTGAGAGTTGTAACGCTAAGTTCAAGATTCAAAGTGGATTCAAGGACCAAATATGATTTTGTGAAAATTTTACGGAACCGATCGTATCCAAGCATTTTCATTGATTTCAAACGACACGATTTATTTTAACGCAGGAAAGTTTTGTTATTAGAAGGATTGGACGCGGGCACATTTTAATGCAGGAAATGTTTAGGTTAGGTTACGGTAGGTTCGGTTTCCATTTATCTTATAAAATCGGTAAATGGTTCATTCTATTAGCAGTACGTGTGCTCAACGTAAATAATGCAGTAGTGTGTTTTAGTGGGCCCAAGCTACTCGCAGTCCACTTCTAGTCGTGCTGCTGTTAACAACATATTACAAATTTATTTAATAGTTAATTAAAGCCGAATTTAACTTAAAAACAATGATCCCATTCTTCCAGATACGTAATTGACGTATGTTTTTAATTTTTTTTTGAGCTACTCTGAGATCACAGTTTTCCAGATCAGTAATTTTCGAGTTTGGTCGCACCCCGGGGATGTTTTAATTTTTTTTAGCTACTCAGATTTCCAATTAAAAATAAAACTAAAATTGTTACTCACGCTAATTATAACTTTTATTTACTAATTAAACTCAATTAAATCTCAAACTAGAGACGCCAAGTCAAAATCTCTAGACCTTCACAAAACTACGTCCGCTCGCCCCGGTGAACTCATTGGAAGGAGAGAATCGTTCTTCTTGTAGTACCAACATTAAAAATTATTCGTACCTCAAAGGCGCACAAATTCAAATTTTACATAATTTGCAAAAGTTACAAAAAATATTTACCAATCAGATCCAAATACAAAAATAAACACAATGTTGCATTCAAAACTTCAAATTATCAAAAATTAAATTCAAACTAAAAAAATCATTATACAAAAATCAAAAATTATTCAACCATCAAATATTTTTCAGAAAAAAAAATGAATTTAAAGAATTTAAAGAAAGGGAATTTCATTATGTGCTCAACCAAAAATTAATAAAAACGGCTAATCTACTTTTCCACTAATGGGTCATTCTGCGGTAATCGATATATTAAAAAAAAAATATATTGCAAATATATACACTAAAATAGAAAAATAACCAGCTTTGTTTTCAATGTTCATAATTCAAATGAAATTTGAATTACAGAGAATTATATATTACAGAGGTAATTTGCCTTGAAAACCCTTCATAAAATGAAGTGGTTAGCCACAACCTACTGTGGGTTGTAGTGCTATTATTGTATGTAAGGAATAATATTTGTATTGAACAGAATTTATTTGCACTCGGTTTCATTTGCACTCGTAACACCCGTCACAAATTTTTCTTGTACAAAAATAAGATAAAAAATAATATATCCACGAAATACCGAGGTATCAGGTAGGAAGATTCTTTTAACTGTCCACTTAGCAATTCATTTTGTGACAAAAAATTGTAATTTAGCTAAACTTTGATGATTAGTTAACAAGGTAGCATATTCTGCAAAAGTACCCGTAACACCCATCACAGAGCTTAAATCCATTATCGCATCAGGTACATGTCGCTGGCCCCCCCCAAATCGAATTTTTTATTAAAATTGGTGTCAAACGTTTGAGCTTCGTTTGAGCCTCAATGAGCTTCCATTCCCGTCGTTTGAGCTTCAACGGTCGCTTTACAAAGTCGAATTGTTAGCTGAAATTGATAAATTTATGTTTAAGCATGAATTATGTTTGATTACCGTCGTGAAATCTACATTCCATTTCATATTCCCCCTCCCCCCCCCCTTCGACAATTTTTGGACATTTCTTCGGGCAGCTGAAGCTCGCACGACGGTAATCAAACATAATTCATGCTTAAACATAAATTTATCAATTTCAGCTAACAATTCGACTTTGTAAAGCAAATTGTGTGTAAAACCAATTTTATTACAGAACCGTCTACTACTAACTCTATATAAATCTACTGTAGAGCGATAATAAAATAATAAAACTAGCTCTCAACCCAATCCATTCGCAATAATCAGGTAAAATGAAAATAATGAAGCAAACGGCTATTGCGCACTACTATAATTAATAGTGGTAGTAAATTTAAAATCGCAATGGAAAATTTAATAATCTAATTGTATAATCATTTAGGTTAATAATAATAATAAGATCACACTAATAAGCACTGTAAGTTCTAAATTTTTTTAACTAATTAAACATATTTTTGTAAAAATTCACTTTTGGAGTTTAATTCATTAGTTTACAAATTCAATAAAAAGTTGTTTACGAAATTAACATTAAGGGTTTTCCAGCGCAACTTGCTCGGAGGTGGGCAAAATTTAAAACACCTATAGTTTTGAAAAAAATTAAATTACAATGATGAATATGGAAGCTCATTGAAGCTCAAACGAAGCTCTATCGATTGACACCAAAATTACGCAAAAATTTTGAAAAACACAAAAAATTGAAAAACATGTCCACAGCCCCCCCCAAATATTTCGCGAATAACTCCGCGACGGTTGAGGCTCAAACGACGGGAATAGAAGCTCATTAAAGCTCAAACGAAGCTCTAACGTTTGACACCAATTTTACTCCAAAATTCGACTTGGGGGGGGCCAACGTGTCTACAGCCCCCCCCCAAAGATTTCGCGAATAGCTCCTCGACGGTTGAGGCTCAAACGACGAAAATGGAAGCTCATTGAGGCTCAAACGAAGCTCAAACGTTTGACACCAATATGAATAAAAAATTCGACTTGGGGGGGGCTATCATGTCCACAGCCCCCCCCAAAAGTTTTCGCGAATAGCTCCGCGACCGTTGAAGTTCAAACGACGGGAATGGAAGCTCATTGAGGCTCAAACAAAGCTCAAACGTTTGACACCAATTTTAATAAAAAATTCGATTTGGGGGGGGCCAGCGACATGTACCTTATCGCATCTACATATATGCATTAATAATTTCTAATGTGTTTTTGTTTAAAATTAAATAAAAATTTATAATGATTTTAATAAATTATACAAAATGTAAACATTTTCTTCTAATTTAGTAATTTTAATGGTTTGCATGCGTACAAATGTAACACACGTCACCGCGGAATGGCCCTAATGTTATGTTTAGTATGCCTTTCAATTATACCTTTCAAATTTAATATTCTGTTTTTTGCACTTTCAATCATTATACTCTAAAGGTCTAAAGAAAACTTCATACATTACCGTGGTACCGAGAGGGGAGAGTATAGAATACCTCTAAACTCCCTGTGCGTTCTCCAATGATATATACTGCGATGAAACGCTACTTAAAGCCTTGAGATAACGAAAGAAACTTTTTTATCTGCGTGGACTTCAAATTGTGCATAGGATTCTGGAAGCCGAAGGGCAAGCTTCCCCCAAAATAAATCTCCTAATTTTAATTTTGTAAATAATTTTAAGTTTTACCTATTTTTACTTTAAATTATGAAAGTTTGGGTGTATAAAAATCATTTTTTTTTAACTGCTTAAAATCTTGACCAAAACCAAGCGTCACAACTAAGAGGCACCATTTACCAAAACCAAGGGGATTAGAACGCATTTAGAGGTTGTGGAGGAGCAACAGTTTTGAAGCCGAGGAGGAAATTTTAGACTACAAAATTAAGCCAACGAACAAGGGTGATGTTGAAGAATATTTTGGAAGAATGTAAAGAAGCAAAAAAACTGCATGTGCATTTGTGCAAGCAGACAAGCGGCACAAAATCAGCGATGCTTGGAGTTCGGTAACCAGAGGACCGGGAATAATAATTTAGTACAATCAGTTAATCTTCAAAGATCAAACGGAACGGCCATGTTATTTAAATTCTCTCGAATTACGGTAATTGTTTTTGAATTATTTCCGAACGGAATAAAGCCGTGTGAGCGGCCGATCGAGGATGATTACAAAGGTTATCAACAATTGTTATTTCAATTTAAATTGTTCTCACGTTTTTTCAAATTGTATTATTTTGTTTTACTTTATTTAAATTGTTTTTGTAGCAGTAGCAGTAGAAGTATGAGTAGGAGTAGTGGTAGTTACTACCACTATTACTACTACTGTAGTAGTTGTCGTTACTACGCCGCCACCACAATTTAACTTAGGAAGGAGCTTGTACCTACCCACTTATTTTTGAGAAAGTAAATCAATTTGTTCCAAAACTACAATTTTAATTGCATTTGAAAGGAAGAGTTTAATTTTAATCTAATTCAACATACGGGGTATGTTATAAAATACTTTTGGTTGGAATGAAAGGGCCGATACATTTGGGGTTAGGCAGCTAACGTGTTACATGCTAAATGGTTAGAACAGCTACTGTTTTAGAAAAAAAAAAGTTAGTAAAATATATTTTAATCGAAGTCACTCAGCGCATACAGCTGAAAATCTGTTTTCTTGTATTTTAAAAGCTCAACATAAACGTACGGGTTATGAGTAAGACAAGGGGAAACCACCTCATAAATACCCTTGGGGCTTTCCCGAAAGCATCACTTCTGTGAGAACGGTAAGACAGGAAGAGGAATTTAAAAACAGTAAATTAATTTATGAATAGAGGTTGTATACTGTACCAAAAAAGAGAGAAATAAACACCAATTGCATGATTATTGGAAATATACCAATATACTTATTTATGATTTTAGTATTTTAACTTATATGAAATTTTTGAAAGTAAAAACCTTGGGGACTATAAAATTGGTGATTATTTGATTAAAAAAATTTTGTTGACTGCTTTTCTGTAAGTATTAATTTCAAAAAGTGAACTTTTGCATTTTCCGATCCAATAAATTTTTTTTCTGTTGGAAACTTTTGATTGTATCCAACACTGATTTATATGAAATTTAGGAATAATAACTCTTAATTCCCTATTATTCTTACTCCAATAACAACAAATAAAGTTTTAGTAAAGTTTTATCACTATCACGATAACGTGTTGACATCGTTTTAATTGCTACCAATATTATAAATCTATGTTGGTTTTCTTGAATTAATCTACAAGAAAATTCCGCCGAATCTACATTGATAAAATACCGCGCTTTTGTGATTATTGATTGTTTTGGTTAAAACACACAACATTTGTAAAATAAATTATATGGCTTTTAGTTTCAAAATTAAATTCAAATGTGTTATACTAAATTAATGTTTGGATTAAATTTATTTAAAACTCAATTGCAAATGAGCAATATACAATTAACGTTAATTTGCTTTAATGATTGCGTTATTATAATGTTTGTATATTATAATATCGTTTGATGTGGAATTGATTAATCACCCATTATAATATACCGTACAATGACAAAGAATTTTCCGATGTAAATATTATACAAAAGGTAATAGATACAATCGCAGAGATGTGAAAAAGTGAGGATAGATAAAAGCTTAACTCTTTGCGTCACTTCGACAAAACCAAAATTAGGACGCACGATGCTTTTCTTGAACAATGTTTTTCACAAAATCTTTTCCTATTATGTATTACCTATTATCAACTTAATGTATAGATTTTTTCTTCCACCAACTTAGGAAATTTTTACAAGGAAAAGATCAAAATACTTCTGATAAACAAATTTAAATTGTGAAATTCAAAACACATCAATTTTACTGAATTATATAGATATTGCATTTGTCATAAATCTTGAATGTGACAGAAATATAATTTAACTTTCTTTGAAAAGACTATAAAGTAGTAGATTTTGGGAACTTGTCAAATAAATATAATAATATGAGTTGCTTCTGGTTTTGTCTTAAATATCATTGTAGCGGCAATATTAATTTCCGTATTATATGCAGACTTATTTTACGCTACAACCTCTGATAGCTTATTGGATTTTCCTATTCAAGATATCACATTTTCACCAACAGTCTTATCAAATATCTTTTGGAAAAACCCGTTTGTGTTAATTTGTTTGTTTGTAATCCCGCTATCTGCAAAAAAGTATAAATAATTTACAGCTTGGACATCCTTGAAACCATTAGAAGTCCTTCATCTTACAAAATGAACAAAGACATCAGTTTTTATTATTTTAATCCGTCATGCATTGATAGTATATTGTTTTATTTGGACGACACTTTTAATCCAAATGCAACGATATCTTTTCTAAAACATCCAGAAATCCAAAACAAAAGTATATTTTCCATTTTTCACATAAGAAACACAAACTCGTTAGAAGTGAGCATCAGTATAGCGTATTCTGTTGACGGTGTGTGTACCGGACGTAAATAGTTGCAGTAAGGTGTTTTAATGGGCGGAGCCGATCGCAGTTGCCTTCTAGGAGTACAACAGTTAACATCATTAAACATACTATACACCTATCGGAAAGGAGATAGAAATAAACGGCACGTTGGGATTCATGACCTCGACACTCATCAATCATCACAAATTTAATTTTTGTCCAACTCTAACCTCTCTAGGTACTCCTGAAGCGATTAAGACCAGGTTATTTAATGTACTTCCTGCTGTCCTAAATAATTGCGGGTTGCTTAAATTGTTTAGGTGCACTCTGAAGCGCTTTCTGTTGCAGCGCTGTATTTTGAATTGTTTTTGAAAGACATTAAGGATTATGAAATTGTTTCCATCAAGCAAAGTCATGTGTCTAAGTTTTTGATCAATTTTTTGAAATTAAGTTTAAAATGAAATTTTGAAAAATATTTTTTCAATTGATCATAAATTGATCAGAAACTTAAACACATGAAGATACATGATTTTTCGTGTGAAACATGTCGTGTTAATTAAAAATTAAAAGATATTTTATTTGCGAAGTCTACTACTTAACTACATATTATATTAAATATTAAGGATTATGTCAATTTGGTCTTCTGCTGCTTCTGCTCGTTTTACTTTTTATATTTAATTTTAATATACACATACAGGGTGTCCCGGATAGATTTATATAACTTCAGTAGTGATAGAGGACACTATTCTAAGAAAAATATTTAAGAAAATTTTTTTTTCTAAATTCAAAACTTCGAGAGTTAGGCCTCTTTAAAGCATCTTTTTTAATTCCCACCTTTACATGGCCATAGATTGGAAAATATTGATTTTTCAGTAAAAATGGTTAAGTAAAAGAGCGTGAAATAATGTCCAAACTAGATTTTAACCTTTTATTGTCGAAATTCAAAGGCTTTCGAGTTATGAAAAAAGTACCTAAGTAAAAAAATGTTGAAAATGTTGAACTTTTTTTTTGGGTTTTTTCAAATCGCTGTATCTTCTAAACCAGGGGTCTCCAAACTACGGCCCGCGGGCCAAATCCGGCCCTCCAGCACCATCAATCCGGCCCGCGAGAGCGGGCCTGATGTGGCTGGTATCCGGCCCGCCCTTTAATTTATTTTGATAAATCAAATACAATAAAGTAATCATACAAAATAATAGTCAGATATTTTATTTACCGTTTAAAAATAGTTGTCAAAACACAACAAAAGTTGTCAAAAAGCAATCTTAATCTAAGGAGGTATAGCTGTAGAAACTAACGAAAATATTCGAACGCTCCTATGTTAACAATGTAAATTGTACATTTTGAAACCGTTTTTTGACACATAAAAATCGCATTTACATCAAAACTTTTTAGACATTTTTTGTTAACAATTTCATTGTTTTCAATTTTGTATCTATACATTTTTCAATTTTGCAGCCCCGTTTTTGACTGACAGCAACTTAAACAAAATTCCGAAAAACAAAAAAAATATTGTCATTTATAAATCGGAAACGGTGCGACGAAATGAAAAACTGAATAGGCATTTTTTCTTGAAAACATGATTCTGTACATTATGTTCATAAGCATTTTTATATTTTGTTTCACCGATTCCGAAATATAGATGACGATATTTTTTTTGCAGTCCTGTTTAAGTCGCTGTCAGTCAAAAACGGGGCAACAAAATTGAAAAATGTATACGTACAAATTTGAAGACAATGAAATTTATAACAAAAAAATGTTTAAAAAGAAGCTTTGCTGTTAATGCGATTTTTATATGCCAAAAAAGCGGTTTCAAAATGTGCAATTTACATTGTTAACATAGGGGGGTTCGAATATTTGTGTTGGCAACTGTAGCTAGATATTGGCCGTCGGGACTTTGTGGAGCAATCAGTCTTTTAGCCCTTAGGCTAAAAAGTTTGGAGACCCCTGTTCTAAACGAAACATTTTACAAAAAATCTGACGCCCCATTCCGGATAGGAAATTTAACGGACTACAACTTTTTTATAACATTTCCTCTTTCGTTAAGAGCTACTATAGCATTCGTTACTCTGTCGATCCATTAATTCCTCTCTGGTATCGGGCTTTCATCTGTTGCTGTACACCAACGCTTTAACGGCACACCAAAAAAATAAATCAAGAGTAGTTAAATCTGTAGATCTTGCTGACCAATTAATAGTTCCACTTCTTCCGATCAATATTTCAGGATTACTTCATTTAACAATTTTTTTAATTAAAGGCCAAAATTTGCGAATTAAAAATGAAGGTAGCCGTTTTGAACATTTACTTAAATAATGTAATTATTTTTTACGTTTAAACTTTATTAATAAAATATTTTTCAATATAAATAAAAATTTTGTGAATTTAATTTTTGTTTTGTAGCTGTTTTTTAAATTATTTTTTGATTTTCTGTGAAATGGGTCGGTTTTTCAAAAATTTTTATTAAACAAAAGTTAGAGTTATCGTTAAATTCCTTTTCCGGAATGGGGCGTCTGATTTTTCGTAAAATGTTTGGTTTAAAAGATACAGAGATTTAAAAAAAAAACAAAAAAAAAAGTTTGAAATTTTTAACCTTTTTTTTTTACTTACTGTAATTCATAACTCGAAAGCCGTTGATGTTAGGCAGTAAAAGGTTTTGTATTTTGTATTAGGTTTTGTAATTTGTAGATTATTTCACGCTTTTTAAAAAATCACAAAAATTTTTACTGAAAAATCAATATTTTCCTAGCTATGGCCATGTGAAAATGGAAATTAAAATAAATGCGTTAAGGAGGTCTAACTCTCGAGGGTTTGAATTTAGACAAAAATTTTTGTTAAATATTTTTCTTAGAATAGTATCCTCTCTCACCACTAAAATTATGTAAAGTCTATCCGGAGACACCCTGTATATTATCGTGTTCCAAAATCCTTGTTATTGCGTTAATTTTGATAAATTTTTTGTAAATATTTCAATTTTTTGCTTTGTTGGCATTATGGTGAAAGCAAAGTTTTTTGTCAAAAATGGGCGCCCGAAGCGGTTAGGGAGAAACTCGTCTTCTTTATATTTTGAGTTTTGAATTGAAATTTTTAATTTGAGTTTGTATTTTGGCGAAATTAAGAGTTTGATTTCGTTATTAAAACTTTTAATGTTTTAATTTGGAGTTGTTCCAAAATTGGACAAGTTTGGATATTTGGATCAATTGATTGAATTTGGATGATGGATATGATTTAATTATTAAAGAATATAATAAGCAGTAATTATATTTGGATTTTTGGAAATATTAATTAATTTGGGTGTAAAATTTCGTCAAATTAAAAGGGGAAGGCGACGTGAATAAAATTAGATAGTATTCGCGAATTGTCTGGTTATCTGTTTGATTTGTTTCCATTTCATATTGAAAAGTTTGTTAAATTAAAAACTGATTTGGATTATATGAGGAATTTTGAAAAAGTATTTTCGGCAATGGTTTCCTCATACCAGTTTATTTAGAAGGTTTGATTAGAGTTTCGATTTTTTCAACTGAATCGTTTCGAGGAGATTTTTGGAATAAATTAAATGCGGAAAAATATATTATGCAGTTATCTGTGTTTGTAAGGCAAAAGAGAACACAAAAGGAACGCAAATAACTGAATGCCGCTTACTTTAAGACAAAAAAAAAAAATAAAAGAAAAAAATAGTATCACTGCCATCTTCTTTTAGTTAAAATTGCCGCAACAAAAAATAACGAGGGTACTAATATTGCCCGGTGCGGTACTGTCACTTATAATTGCTCAGATTGTGGCTCTGATTCTTCTTCTTCTTTTTCTTCCACTTTAGGCTAGGACAAATCCTGTTTGTCGTGACGTTGGGCTGTCTTCTATCGGAGACAAAGCCAAAGTCACAAGTCTATGGTACATAGACTTGTGACTTTGTGTAACCCTAGATTTTTGTTGATGAGGGCAAAGCATCCTAAGAAGAAGAAGAAAGATTAAAAGAAAGGGTTATAGAAACATGTAATCATTATAATCTTAAGATATGGAAGGTATTTTTTCAAGAATATCCTTAAATATACCCCAATCTCATCTGCAAGTATATTTAAACACAGAATATCTGAGTGTTTAGAAGAGCCAAATGTGGTTATGACCAATCTCTCTTAAAAGCAAAGATATTCATGCCATATAATAAATCACATGACAGAGACCAACCATTGAAAAAAGAAGGCAACAAAAAACAATTTGAAACTACTTCAGAATGAAGGAAGAATATTTTTAAACTATAGACTCGGCAATATCCCATGAAAATATTGCCAAAGCTTACAATACAGCCAATGCTCGAAGCAGTACTGGAAAATCGACCGTTGGCACACAACGTTGGCGCCAAGCTTGGGCCAATGAAATGGTTTGCCTTATACCTATATATGTATGTAACGCAAACAGATAAACCCAAAACAGAAGTACTATACAGAAAGATAATTAAAGCAGTACATGCAGCTGCGTACAGCCTGAATGTTAAGTAATAAAAGTCAAAAACGCAACTTGAGAAAAAAGATCCAAAGGAATAAGCAGGTGTATTGGTCATACAAAATCAAGAGAAGCTTAGTAGGTAACAAAAATTTTCAAAACGATTGAAAAAGTGAAATGTTTGGTATTTAGTATATAGGTATGTGTTCGTTCAATATCTTTTTATTTTATCATTACTCAATTGCATATTTGGACATGACGTAAACTTTTGATAAGGTGAGGTAATTATGTAAAAATCAAACTAATATAACGAAGAGAATCCCTCAAGTCTAACTCTATTATTGGGATAAGCTGTGGTAGGTTAAAAAGCATCAAATTAAGCACGCTTTTTTAAAGTGATTTGAGTAAATGTTTCTAATAAGACACCGTCTACAAGTTTCAATGTTTTAGCTAGTTTACGCAACAGAAATGTGAAAGTCTTTTAACTGAGTTGGTCAAGCGTCCGAAAGTGGATTTAAAGGTCCAGGTTTGATTCCTCACATAATAGCCTTTACCGGTATTTTTATATTTTTCCGAATATATAAAACAAAAGAAAACTACTTTTATATTTGTAGTAAAAGTCGGTTCGTGCCTTAATTTAATTTCTATAGGTTTTCTGATGAGTGAAATTATTGAATATTAAATTTGGAAAACCATATATATTATTAATATTTTAGAAAACCCAAAAAATGCAAAAAAAATTACGTAAAAACGCGAAAACGTTTGCAATAATTTATTATATTTAGAGTTTATGTTATTTGTGAAAACTTGAAAAATTTTTGTATCCATCGGTTAACTTGGAAAAAATATAAAATCTCAAGGAAAATTTTAAGTCTTAGTTTATTCCGAAATATAAATGAAGCTACTAGGTTCAAGGTTAAAAGGGTTACTATCAGTAAAGCTGTGAAAACCTGTCTAATAAGTATTATGTAAACGTAGCGTTATAATATCAATTTAAAAGTACCAGGACTACTATTTAACTTTATTTTAAATTTATTACAAAGTTAAATATCTTTTCCAAACTTTTCGGAACGCAAAAGCTGCTATCGTAAACCGAAAAATAACACTGGTTTGACACTAACAGGGTAGAAAAATGTAACAAAAAAATGTAATCAACTGCAAGAGTAGCTAAGGATACGTTCGAGCTTATCCACGAGTTGATGTTAGTCCTGTTGCTCGTGAAGTGGGTATTACGTTGGTTCAGTTTACAAAATTTTGATACGCTCTGAAAAATTCCCTACAAATCAAATTAAATTAAAAATTTTCATTGGAAAGGCCATAATCGGATGGCGAAAATATTTTGCATATATTCCCAATTATTACCTACTTAAGATGGGTTGGAACGAATGGAAAAGAAGTTAAAGTACGAGAAAAAGGAAATAAAAATTATTTTTAACATTTTAGATCTCGGAAACTAAAAGAAAAATCAAGGTACAGCTTGGAGAGAGTTTCAGAAAACAGTTGTTTTGTTGTTCAATAAAACTAACCTCAAACTACATTTTCATATTATTTCTAGTTTCCAAGATGGTAAAGAAGAAAATTTTAAAATGAGCACTCTGAATTTAGTCAAACTTCATTTAATTTAAATTTTATTTAGTTCACAAGATATTTCAATACCGACCCCTGGGTAAATCGGTTGACCTTTTTTTTCATATTAATATTATATTTAAAATATAAAAATGAATTATGCTGATTGGCCTTATTTGGGTTAATTGATATTTCTAATGCACAAAGTCCAAGAAGAAGATAACTTTTATGTGTTGCATTTTTGTGACAACGTACAAAATCCAACAACGGAAGGAGTTTAGTCTATAAGGCAAACTTGTAAAATCTCTTGAACGAGTAATTAAATTCAGTGGTAAACGTTCTATTTATTTATACTGCAATTTGACAGTTTGAGTTTAGTCGCATGCTGTTTGTTTTTAGTTATTTAGTAAAAATGGAAGAGTAAAAACCGAGGCATATGTATATCATTTTTAATTTAGGACCGAGTGGAGTAAAAACAGACGATATCTGTTTCTTTTTGGAAATATGAATATTATTTTTTGCGAGTGTAAGTATAATTTCCTACTTCAATTTTGTTTCTTTTACCATTTTAGCTTAAACTAAAAAAGCTTTCAAATTGTTTTCTATTGAAGTCCGCATAAAATAAATATCAAAGTTTAAAACGAAAAAGAACTGCAAGGTCGAAGATGCTAAAGGTTTCTTGATATTAAAGATATCAAATAGTGGAAGTAGCATCACGCTCCGTTACATTTTCCTGCAGGAAATGACCAAACATCACTACCTCACGATGAAATTGATCTGAAAATGTTGCTAAAATAAACTGATATTATTTATACATATTTGTAGCCCTACTTCGAAAAGTTATTTCGCAAAATGTAATAATTATTTTACTGCTACGCAAAAGACGACAACTGAAGAACGGAAGGAAATTTCTTAATCCATCCGTCATTTTATATTAAAATCAACAGCTTACTCGTGAGAAAATTTATTATAATTTCGAGTGGAATTTAATAGTCGATCATATCTGTACAACTAAACCTTTGTTAGAGCAAACTGATATAATTAATTACTGTACACAATCTTAGTTTTTAGTTTTGTTTCGATATGCAATTTACTGATTAATTATTTTTACGTTTGACATAAATCCACAAAATTGGATTACAAATCAGTAGTTGTAATTTACTGAATCAACGTAAACATTAACCTATAATGCAGTTAAACCAAGCTGCTGTACAAATTTTCGAGAACTAAATTTTTTTTGTTTTATGTTGTATTCACATTATATTGGATTGTACCGTAAAATTTTTTTTCAATTCGTGAAAAATTAAATTAAAAATCACAAAAGACCATATTTTGCGCTAGCCCCTTCTTTTTCAAAATTTAAAAATGTTTATGATTGTATTCAATTTGTATTATTTGTGTTGTTAAAAATTAAAGTCCTAAGGTTAATATTAACCTTTAACTGCGTAAATCGCAAAACAAAATTTTGCGCTAGCCCCCCTTTTTCAAAATTTTGCAATTCTTTGTTTTTTATTGTGTTGTATTCACTTTGTATTGTTAAAAATTTACGTCGTAAGTTTAATATTAACTGCTGCATAAATCGCAAAACGAAATTTTGTGCTGGCATTGTCTTGTATGGTTACTAACAGTTATTAAAATTAGAATTAGAACCTTTAAATAACAGACCCTTTTGCTGTTGTGGGTTTGCAAACAATTTGGTAGGTATAATATTATATGTGAGCCAGTAATTCAGAATTTGCTGTCTTAAATCTTTTAATTTAGAATTTAATTCGGAAGATAAAACTATATAAGCGCATCCGTCTCTGCGCATTGAACATTTTCACCATACAGAGGAAAAAGTAACGTAAAAGACGATCTAACAGGTTTGATACGTAATAGTATAAATTTATTGAGATATTTACATTTTCTTATGCCCGTTTACTTATCTCGAGATATCTGTCGGATACGAATCTGTTCGATAAAAATCAAGAAACCAATCAAATTTATGATTAGTTACTTTAAATTTGAATTTCAAATTTTGAATTGCTGTGTTCTGATTGGTTAACTACTTAATTTGGGGTCTTTCATAAATTACGTCACGCAATATTAAACATATTTTACCCCCCCCCATCAGTACACTTTTTGTCACAAAAAAAAAGAAAAATAAATAAGTCATAAAATAAACAATAAAATTTTTGCAGACTGCTCAACGGAATTCTAACAATAGTTAAAACAATAGGAATTCTAACTTAAGCAATCTAGTAATTAATAAATTACAAACTAAAATAAATTTGAAAATTTCAAAAATTAAAAATTAAAATTTTTTAAAAAATCTTTTATTTATAAAATTAAAAAATGTCTACTAAAAAGTAAAAAATAAAATAATTTTTTAAATAAAAACAAACAAAGCTGCTTGAAAACATCTATATAAAAACGTGGAGTTATTAAGGGGCCATACCATATGAAATTTTAAGTAGAGTAGCATCGACAGAAGTGGGCCACACTTTGGTTTTCATGCTATAGGATGTTCAAAATTTGATATGGTATGGCCCCTTATAATAACTCCACGTTTTTATATAGATGTTTTCAAGCAGCTATAAAATATAATTATTTTTACTTTTGGGGGATGTTGTAGACACGACAGGTACCCCAAAGTCGCACTTTGGGTTAAAATTGGTCTCAAAAGTTCGAGCTTCAATGAGTGTCTATTTTGACCCTCTAATACTTTTGAGTTATTCGAGAAATTTTGGGGGGTAGACATGTTTTTCTATTTTTTGTCCTTTTCAAAATTCGTGCATAATTTTGGTGTCAATCTATAGAGCTTCGTTTGAGCTTAGATTAGCTTTTCAAAATTGGGTGTTTTAAATTTTGATCATCTCCGTGCAAGTTGCGCATGAAAACATGAAATAATTTTAATAATTGGGTTTGTTTTATTTTTTATTGGTTTTTAGTTTTATTTTATAGTTTTATTGAGGTTGCAAACAAATGAATTAAATTCCAAAATGTAAGTCTTTAGAAAAATATATTTTATTAGTTAACCCTTTATAGGGTTACTGGTCGATATTTCAACCAGACAGAAAATTTATTTTAAGTAATTTATACCAATTTAACTATCAATCACAAGTTCCTTTAAAAAATACCGTTTTTTATTTTCCGTAATCTGCCCTATCGAGGGTTAATAAATTTTAAAAGTAACTTAACTTATTTAAGGGTAAAAGCTTATTATTAACCAAAATGATTCTGTGGTCATTTTTCTTTTTGGCCATCTTGAGATAAATGAATTTTAAACTTCCACTTTCATATGTTACATGTAGCATATCAACAAAAACCACGTGGAATTACACAAAATCTGGACTACATACATATCAGCTTTTGGCAAATCAAAGTTAAGGCAGCTAAAATAACTGGGACACATTTAACCCATTTTGGCCAAAAACGTCCATATTAGCTTTAGGCAAATAACCACAAGATTATACCATTAGATTATTGAATTATCCATTGCGACTTTAAATTCGCTCCCACTATATCTTTCTGCTCCATTATTTTCATCTGATTGTAGCGAAAGGATTTAGCTGAGGCAGTTTTTTTTATATGACTAACGCTCCACAGTAGATTTATACACAGTTAGTCGTAGATAGTTCTGTCAAAAAATTGATTTTACAATTTTTAGCTGAAATAGTTGATAAATTTATGTTTGAACATGAATTTGATTACCGTCGTGTGAGCCTCAGGTCTCAGGTGCTGGGTATAAATTTCCGAAATTGTTGTTGGAGGGAACATGCTTTTTTGCAGGTTAGCACCCTACTAGAATATATGCAAGTGCTCAAAGAACCACAAATGTCAAGTGTAAATTTGGGACATCACATGGTAATAACAGGACGTAGTCCTAAATTAAATGGTGAAAAAAATATTATATATTTTCTACCTTATAACCTGCCACGTCAAAACAACGGCGTTGAAACGACCGGCTCCAGCCAATGCTTGGTGTCAAAAGCTTTGGATATGCTTTTTGTGAAATAAAGATCTCTTTTTGATAAATCATTCGACCGAAACCATTTACTTTTTTGAATTATTCAACTAGTTTTGACTGAAATCGGATTTTTATTGTAACATATTATTATTGTCGTGTTCCAAAATCCCATTTGATTTTTAAATTTTTTTTGTTTTTGAAAATTTTTGTAATTTTTATTTATTTTGGAATTTTACAATTATTTGATTTTAATTTGCTTCAAATTTGGACAATTTTGAGTTTGATTGGATGCCATTGATTAGTTTAGAGAGTTGATGATCTGATTTGGATTGATTTAGACTAGGAAATTTAATTTGAAAATTGGAAATATTAATTGTGCCGCGGTTATCAGGTAGATTTGTTTTCCCATATTTATATTGAAAAATTGTTTAATATTGAAACTTAATTAGATTTTGGCTTGGAGTAGATAATTTTTTTAATTACCCCCCTTTTCGAAATGCAGATGTGCCGTAGGTTACTCAAAATTTCCTAATTGAAAATTTGGAGACCTTACCACCAACTTACGGTATTCTATGAAAAACTAGGTACTCGGAAACATATTTGAAATCAAATGTTTGGTGTTTAGGACAGTTACTTATTGTTATTTTCAGAATAGAAGCATATAAAAAATGTAATTACAAATAATTTAAATTTTTCTAATATTTTAAAAGAACTTATTAAATATTATTATTCATGATTTCAATTAATTACTTATAATTAGATGTAATTACACACAATTCCAAAATAATTATTTATCCCCATTATTAAACTTAATTGTGGTAATAATTATTATTTCTTATCATAAAATTATAAAAATAATTGATATATAGTATAGTTTGTTATAATCGATTAGGAAAGCTATTATCTGTTTAGTAAAAACATATTACAGCGGTAAGAGTTTTTCTGGGTGGTATATCTTGGGGATAGGGCCGACTAAATACGTGATTGCAATAGCTAATGTAATCAGTGATTAAGCGTTTGGCTAAAAGCCTATAATTTTGCTACAAATTGATTTGATAACTTCTGTGGTAATGTGCAAGTGCACATTTCATAAAATCGATTAATATAATATAAATTTAGCTTAATTAAAGCGATTCGTCCTCAAAAAGTAAAAAGTTTCGTATTGGTTTCATAAAAAATAAACAAATAAATAAACAAACAAAACCATGGAATATCATTTGTTTACATAAAATGCAGATTAAAATAAGTTAAATTGTTATTTAAATTAGTGGTTAAGATGAGCTTTCGAGATTCATTAATAACAGTCGCATTTCTATTTTTTGAATAAGAGTTAAGGCTCAATTAATTTTCCTGTCTTAGCTTTCTTGATGTTTAAGTTACTGAAACCCCAAAAATACACCACAAGTAGATCGAACTAAAAGTTCTTGTAGAAACTACTATAAATATTAAATAAACTACAATTTTATTTTCTAACGATCCTATTCATTATGTTTAGCTGAAGTTGGATCAGGTACAGAATTTCATGATAAAACGCTGACAGCTATTTAAGAGTTAATTTCAAAGGTACTACGTTTTGCTAAGTGAATAGTAATAAGTAATAACAAACTATGAACTAAACTAACATTACCTAAATAATTTTATTAGGTACTAATAATTATAGAGTGTTCCAAATGAACTAGTAATGTTGTTGAACGTAAATTTAAATTTTATATCCCGTGCCAACGGCAAGGAATAAAATCAATCCGGACTAGCATTAGTTTAATATCGAAAGAAGTTTCAGAAACTCGTATTAAGTTTATACATCCCGTTAAAGTTGTAATTTTCACCCTTTTTGCGTGTTTATCGTTTTACTGTTTTAAATAATATAATGTTCTCGTAAATATTTTTTGGATTTGGATTTAATATTCCAGGATTCCCCTCTCACCTTAATAAATTTTTTTTAAATTAAATTTTACAGGTCGCAAAAACAGTAGATATTGACTACAAGTATAATTACCAATTAGAATAAAAAACTCAGAAAACCCGTAATGGCCGAATGCTTTAAACCTGTTAATATTTAAATGTTCAAATGGTTTTCTATTTTGCTTAGGCCTGCGGGCGACTTCCCGGGTTATTAGTTCGATGCCGTACATTATGTTGCTAGAAGATTGTTAATTTTAATTGCTATTTGCAATTACAATTAAATATAATTCCCTATTAAACATTTTATCTGTTTCAAACACGTAATACTATCTATTAAGCCATGTTAATGTCAGGTATAAATTTCCTTTAACTTACCACTTCAATTAACAATTTGTTTCAACTGTTTTGATTTAATATGCCTACGCGAAAACACTTATTTGCATCGCTTGTGTAATAAGTCACTCGACTAATTGTCTCGTGGTATACTATTCACCTCGCCATTAATAAGCCTCATAACACCCTAGTTATACAATCTACTATTTGACATATCACATATCAAGTAATATGACAAATAAAACAACAAAAAAATAAATGAAAATTTTTTGTTGTTAGGGTACGGTTTGTGTGTAGCACATTGCACACAGCAACACTGTACATTTGCAGTTCTAAACAGAACCGACACTGGCAACTAGATCACATTTTTTCTCATTGTTCGTCGGCGAAATGTGGTGCATTTTGTGGTGTTGAAGCGGATATAGATTTCAAGTTTTGTTGATATTGTGTGGTAAAATCCTGCAAAGATTTTTATTTCTTGCTTGCGATTTTACAAAGGACCCCGCACCATTCATGTGGGAAAATGTCAAAATGTCAAAATGTCAAATCAATCTGCAAAGAGTAACTTTCATTTTAATATCATTTTTTCAAGATAATATCAAGACAATTAAATTAAAAAAAATATAAGAATAATACAATACGTAGAAAATCAAAATTCAAAAAATTAAAAAAGAGACAAATATCACATAACAGGTTTGAATTAAGAAAATTTAAAATTATGAAAAATTCGTAATACAATAGTACAATATAACGTTATTTCATGGTTATTTCCAATCTTCAGTTGTACATAATCGATTAAATTGAAAAATAAGAGAAAATTTCAAACTAAACAAAAATATAGATTAACGTGTACAAAATTGACTTACCATAACCTCCAAAAATGATCAAAACTGAGCTTGTCACATGAAGCATGAACAATTTAAAAATAATGTGAACTAAGAAATTCTTTTACCTAGCACTGCTAGGGTGAAATCCGAAGGCACTGCCCTCTTAATTTGATTTCTAAAAACTTTAAAAACTTTTTTGAATTTAACCATAAATACATACTAAAAACCACAAATTTACTTAAAATTTTTTATTTTGAGTTCTTTTTCTTTATCAAGACAATTGTTGTCTTGCTGATGGAGATGGAGTAGCGTTAAAGTGTCCACTACAGCTTCCATTCAGATGCACAGAGCTTTTGAGGTTGGATTCTCCTTCAGAGATTTCTGGCACTGTTTTTGTGCTAACGCCTGGAGATTCGAGTCTTCAACTCGAGATTCCCATCTATTTGCCAACAAAAAAAATTATTTCGAAAACATTAATATTAATTTACAGTTAAAAATTGACAAATTTAGTTCCCATCTGAAACCAAAAGTTTTTCGACTCAAGATAACTTCTAGAATATTCTAAAGACGCATCAAGACTTTCGCGCCGATCAGTGAAAAACTTTCGTGAACGTTGCGGTTTACAAATATTGACAAACGTTTACAAATGTTTTGCGCGGATTGGCACGGCAGTCTGCATGTACATTAAAACACTTGTTCAAGTTTTTGCACAAGAACCGTACCATAAAATTTTTCAGCAACCATCAAACATATTTCTAGGATTAATTGTCGCAGAAGGTCTTCGAAGGTCTTCTAGTTTACGGGTTCACTTACGGCATCCATTCTACGTGAGTCGGCCTTCGGCATATCGAGGTATTTCAAGTATTTGCATTATACTACCTGTTATGTTTAGAACATTTAGAAAAAAACTTCCTTCGACTTCCAAAAGTTGAAGTTTGTTCGGTTGATGCCCTCAACATATTTAAAATTTAACTGTAACTTATAGTTTCTTTAGTAGAACTAAAACATACCTCGAACACAAATTTTGGTTGTAAATAGATTCTTTTAAAATTCTGTTTAGATAATAAAACATAATCAAACTAAATTGTTTAAGTTTCTCGGCCGTCGACTAACTGTTTTGCACAAAATTTATTCAAAAGGTCCCTAGTTATTATGAGAACGAAACAGAAGCTTAATATCACCAATTAGTTCCAAAATTGCAGCCTAATCTTATTTTTTAAATTTTAGAATGTGAAATTTTTAAAAATCTAAATATCTATTGTGTACTGTATAAATCAAATGTGGCACTGTTATTCTTCGTGGGACTACACTGAAGTTCCCTTTCGTGTAGGATTGCATTGGTATCCTGTCCCGCGCGGAACTTAATTAATATCTCTATATATAATAATGTATTGGCAGGGTGCGAACATCAGCGCGACCACATCACCTCACCAGTAGTTGTAAATTTTCCATTGTATTTTTGCAGTAGTTTAAAAATGTAAATAAACAAAATTAAAGACCATGAAATTTGCAATAAAAATTCTCTAAAAAGTTTTGCTGTAAAATCGATTTTTATACGAAAAAAAGCTGTTTTAAAATGTTCAATTTACACTGGTAACATAGGACAACTTAAAAAGTTGTCACTTTTTTGCACAATTTGTCTACCGCGTACGCTGTCGTCGGTTTTAATACCCCCACTAAGCTATCCGACCAGGTGCTCGACGTGCACACAAATTTTACAATGCCTTCCAATTTAACTATTTATAATCAAAACCAATTATATTATTTTTATCATCCAATTATCCAATCTTACTTTTATCATTTATTAACGAATCTAATTTTGTTTTAATTTTTTCCAAATTCATCCAAATCTATTCAAAAATTACTCCAAATATGTCCACAGCTTCGGACAATTTTATTATATTATTATTTTATTATAAATATAGAAGATCCGTCTAAATATCAATCAATAAAAATGGGGGTTAGTAGTTTAAAATTTTGAGAATCCTTAACTTTAAGATAAAATAAAGTTATGCGTCGACGTATGGAGAGCTCTTGTAATATAAACTGAAAATAATAAAATGTTAGTTTGTCAAAGTTGAAACCGTCAACGTCCGTAAAATATATTTGGCTACTTCTAAGCCACTTGGAAAGCTAAAATTTTGTATGACATAGGTCGAGGGTATTTAAACTTGAAAGTCAAAGCAGTCTCTGATTATTGTTTACCTGCATTTCAACGCTTTTAAATGGAAAGATGAACCAACTGGTACATACATGTTAACCCAAAATTATCCTCAGTCAACATATCTGTTAATTTTAACTAGGAAGTATAATTATACAGGATGATGTTCCGGAATTTCCACATTTTTGTGATATATTTAAAAATTGAAAAATAACGCTCATATAAGCCAGTACCAAGAGACTTGGTACCGTGCATCCCATTAATCATGAGAAAACAATTGTTTTGCATTGCAAAATATGACGAAAATAATTTAAAGAGATTAATGAGAATAAGAAAAAATATCTAAAAGAACTAATAATAGCAAGCATATGGTGATTTATATCAATTCCACAAACTGCTCCAATAAAGATAAAATCAGTAAGTACAAAATGTAACAATGATATGAAAATAAAACGCTTGAAAAAGCATTGGATTTAATTCATTGTGAATCCTAATCCTTAATAGTATTATAAGAATAATTGACAGTTAAATCACTATTTGGTTAATCGGATGAATGTCAAAATATTCCGAAAACTGTCGGATGTTAAAAATGGCATATAATTCTTAAACTTTTATTTCCTTTATTTTCTTACAATTTGATAGTTGCTGTAATTATTTTTCAGTCCATAAAAATATTGGATAAGAGCTTTTTAAAATAAGTTCTTGGAATTGGCAACAACTGCAACATATCCACTGAATATAAAATCAATCACTTTATATTGGCTTAGCGTGGGTATAAAGATCAAGCAACACGTTTTTACGTACAGCATCTTACTATATGGGTGACCCCGATAGAAAGCTCTCTCTCCTTATTCCACGTGTCAAATATCACAATAAGTTTAAACAGATCCACTAACCCTACTTCTCATATATTTGTAAACAATATTGTTTCTAAATGAAGAGCGTGTGGAGGTCACGTAATTAACAAAAACTAAAACAGACAAATAGTTTGAATCCAGAAAAAGAAACACATTTTCCGCGCATATTGTAATTTTTTAAGATTAATGTTAGGAGAAACAGCATATTTTTAATGCAGCTGAATAAAGTTGCAAAAATGTAAAATAATATGTTGATGAAGTGTTTTCTGATAATCATCTTTTCCATTTCTTTAATCGCTGTAATTTTGATGTTTTATGTTCATACGATATTTTCTAACATTAAAATAATAAATTGGCTTATAATGGAGATTAAAGATGACAAAAATGAAAAAGCTCAAGAATTAGTGGCAGTAATTATAAGAAAATAAAACTATACAGAAAAACTTGAAATACGACCAAGAATCCATTAAAAAGATATTATTATAAATCAAACCCTATATACTACTTGTTCAAAGGTTACTAAAATGGAAACTTATGTATTGGAAATAAATCAAAAATTGTAACTTTTATTTTGCTTTCCATAGAAAAAATAGCAATAGATACAACTTCTTAGTTATTTTTATATTTTATTTATTTATCAAATTGTTCTTGTAATCTTCTGTATTATTAAAACTAATAAATATTAAAAGTCAAAAAAATTTTAATTCTTGTAAGTGGCCTATTTTTTGACAAACAATTTTTGTTTAATCGATGCAGAAGAAAGGTCGAAAGCTTATCAGTTTAGCATCGTAAAAATCCCTAAAGTTTCAAAGCCGTGGGTTGGCCGTTTTTTATGCATTTTATGCCTAATATAGTAGTTACAATGCCTAACAATATTGTCATACAGTCCCATGTTAGCAATGCAATTTATACATTTTGAAGACGTGTTTTATCATACAAAAATTCTTTTTACAGCAATACTTATTACCAATTTTTTGTTGCAAATTTCATTCCCTTCATTTCTGTTTATACACATTTTTCTATTTCTATACACCGTTTTTGAGATACAGATGACAATTTTTTTTGTATTTTACAGAGTGTTTATTAAGTCACTGTAACTCTGAAATTGTGCGTTAAAATACAAAAAAGTATATAAACAAAAATAAAAGAAAAGAAATTTTCAAGAAAAAATGTCTGGTAAGTTTTTCTATAAAACAATTTTTTCATGACAAAACACGTCTTCAAAACGTACAGTTTACATTGCTAACATAGGATTGCATGAATAATATTGAAAATCACTGTAGAAGTCAAACAAAACTACAACTCAAATACGGTAGTTCGTAGAAAGTTGAAATTTTGGATTTGAGACACTTATAATATCTAGTTGTGCACCTCCTATTTTTGGTTGCGATTGTCCGTGCCAAAAGAGCATTCATTTATGACGCGCAAGAATAGTTTAACGAGATTCTTGTACAATCATTCTAAAAATGACAAGGAAGTCATGTGGTGTACACATCAGATTTTTTATTCATAAAATAAATTTTTTCTCGATGGTTCTTCATCAATTTCTTCTCAATTGATCTGATTTTTTTTGATTTTGCAAAACAATATCGAAAAAATCACAAAAAACTTTTTTTACCAGCTCCCCTTTTTTTAAAAATAAAATTTCTTTTTTGATTGTTCTTGATTGGTTCCCAATTTATTGTTCTGTAAAAATAAATTTTTTGAATCTAATGATAACAACGAAAACCACAAAATAAATTTTTGCGCCAGATCCCCTTTTTCGAAATTAAATTTTTTTTGGTTGTTTTCAATAATTGTTCTTGATTTGTTCCCAATTGTTTAGTAAAAATAATATTTTCAAGGTTAATGTTAACCATGAAATTTCCGACGTTTCGGAAAATTTATTTTTATATTTTCAAGACTAAAAAGAGAATACATTATATAGGCCCTATATGCACTCACCAAATATGTCAGGATGTTAAGTTGCTCGATTTTGCAATAAAATGAATCTGGAGATAGAGATAAGTATATCTCTCTATTTTCAATCTTTATAATATTTTTTATTTCCTCTGTTACCAGGGCCGGCATCTTTTAGATTTGCCGTATGCTGCTAACATAATATTATGTGACTAATCCACAAAATTGTGCAAAAAAGTAAGCAATTAATAAGCAGTAAAGCCTATATTACACTCTTTGGCCAACGGTCAAATATTTGACCTATTTTGCAAATTATTTACACCAAATAGTGTAATGACCAAATAAATTTGGCTAAAACCGCTTGGTAAATATTTGGTTATTGTTTTCCACAACAATTATTTACCTGTTTGCCAAACAGTGTAATGTGCCAAACATGCCAAATAAAATTTAACAGATTTGCCAAATTTTTTGTTTGGCACTACTAGATTTTCTATACAAGCAAATACTGCCAAATAATATCAAATATCAAAATGGCAAATCAAGAAATTTCTGAAACTTTAGAGTTGAGCTCATCTTCGAATACCCTTGTTGAAAGCAAAAAGAAACAGAAATAAAGTGTCGGTGGAATTGAAAGATGAATCCATAGCAAAATTAATTTCTGCTGTTGAAGTGCGGGATTTATTGAGGAATGCTGAACATGAAAACTCAAAAAATCGAAATTTACGAGACGCAGAATGGCAAGAAATGTCAGAAAATAGTTTTAACAATGAATATGAAGCCCCTCAATTGATTGCGAAATGGAGTAACCTTCGTATTCAATTTAAATCTTATTATTCAAAGAGGAAGAAAACGAAATCTGGTCAAGGAAGAGAAACAAAGAAAATCTCGTGGAAATACTACGACCAATTGATTTTCATCGCTGCAGCCGAAGAGCAGCAATCTACACGGTCGGAATCAAACTTGGATTTGGGAGTATTGGAAAGTGACAGCGATGAAGAAAGCACTTCAAAGTCGTGGGAAAAAGGCCATATCAAAAAACGGCGTAAATTTGCAGAAACGCCGATTGACAACTCAAAATCAATAGCTTTGGAGAGTATGCAACTAAAATTTAAAAAAATGAATGAAGTTGACAGTTTTGAAGTGTTTGGCAATTTCGTGGCAGAAGAACTGAGAAAAATTCCAAATCCTAAATTGGCAAACAAAACAAAAAGAAAAATTGCACGCTTCGTATTGGATTGTATGCTGACCTTTGTCTTGTTCTTTGCTGACCAAATAACTTTTTTGTATTGTTTGGGCAAATAATTTTTTGCCAAATATTTGACAAAACACCCATATGTGTAATACCCCTGTCAAACAACTTTGGCAAAATCAAAATTTGACAACATTTCTTAAGACAAATATTTGACCGTTGGTCAAAGAGTGTAATACAGGCTTAAGCAAAAAAGAAGGCGTCTGATGATATTAGATTACAATTTAGATGTCTTAGGACGGCCCTGCATATTGCAAATACCATAAATATTATCTTGCTAATACTTTACTAAATTATAAAATAAAGTACAAGAGCACTAAAGGAAAGGACACTTGAGAACAAATTAAGAACAATCCGGAACAACAAAAATATTTTATAATTTCATAAAATGATTTGCGATTTTCTCCGTTTTTATTAGATTTAGAAATTTTATTTTCACAGAACAATTCTCAAACAATCGAGAACAACATCTAAAATTTTTAATTTCGAAAAAAGGGCTGACAGAAAAAAAAGATTTTTTTTATTTTTGGTGGATGGTTCCTTTCTGCATAACTACGTCCAATTGTAAATGTCGATATAATAATTTATTATAATACGTTTGGAATGCAGGAAAAATTTTTGTTGAAATCGTCAAGATTATATGTCTGCGAAGACCGCATTGTACTGACACAGGTAAAATAGGAATTTAATCAAAATAATGCAAAAAATTGGTTGATACTTTTAATCTCACTTTTAATAAGCTAGTGAGTAAGCTTTTTGAAATTAATCTAAAGTTGCATTCTTTTACAGATAAGTTACATTATTGTAAGCATTTAACTCTTAAAATTCTTTTAGTTTATCAACAAATGCTGGTCTACCCAGCGCCGGATTATTTAATAACAGATAAAGCTGATGACGAAAGCTCTCGATGTCAACTAAATTCCAGAATAAGAGAATTCTGATGACTCAAATATTATTTCTATTTTATAATTTAGTTGGTCTCTCATTTGTACCGTATTTTTACAGAATACACCTATAGAAGGAACCCCAAAACATAATCCCAAAGAAATTACAACTGCATCTGAGTTTGCCAGAATTCAACAGAAAACTAATGAGTTTTCAAAAAAGATAAAAAATACTTACCCCCTTGAGGAAAAAATTGTGCAAATATATGTTTGAAAGCATCTTCGTCCACCATTCCTGTAGGACATTCCTGAAAATAAAAATTTGCATTTATTGTCAAGTTTAAAATCCATGGAATGTTGCTTGTATACCATATTAGATAAAGAAAAATAGTGCCGGAAATCCTCGTGAATGACGTCAAATTGTAATTCTTGTTTTTAGTTTACATTCCTATTACATTAGAAAGGAAAATATTAACAATAAGTTTTGGAATTCATGTGATAGCATCCAAAACATTATGTTAATTGAATACTAAAAGTCACAAAGAGTTGAATATAATTTTATTAGCAGTTTAATATAGTATAATGGATTTACAAATTATTTTCTAAACAAAAAAATACATTTTAAGTTTATGTCGAAAATTTTACTACAAAATAGAAACTTGATTAATTTGATAATATTATTGTTCATAAAAGTCGTATGAACGCCAATCGGAATGATCAACAGTCGAATAATCTTGGTTGGAGAGAGCCAAATCTCGGATATACTGAGCCAAATCCACTAGCACACTATCGTTAGAATGGTTATCCCTTAAATATGGTTCAATTTTTAATTTATTTTTTGGATTAAGGAGAAATGCGGAATCTTCCCAATCAATGAACAAAGTATTCTTACTATTGAATTGAGCAATTCTTTTCCATATGACAGATAGCGGCTTAACCTATAAATTTAACGTAAAACCTAGTAATTTTAATAATAACACCGGATGTAATTACATACCAAAGCTTTTTCTCCGTTGGTCAAGGTCATGGGATGCACAAAACTTTTATCCAAGCAAAATATTGGAGAATGAATGCAACTTCCGCAAAGCCGCAAGTTTTCCATTTTATTCAGCAAAACAATTCTTGGAGTAGCGGACCAAAACACAATTTCGTAATACTGATATGCACACCGCAAAAAATCATGTAAAAATGGCCGTACACGATGTGCACTCCCTTCGGTGAATGTATTGTTTGCATAATCACATATTACGTGATCTACTCCAAGAACCAAAAGATTTTTGGCATATCGAGGCAAATTCCAAGCTTGTATAGTAAGTTTGTCCAAATCTGATAAAACATCGAGCATTCGCTTCGATTTTTTGATTCCTTTCAATTTTTTGTAAATCTTAACATCACCAGTTGAGTATTGGCCCAATAAGTGAGGTTTTGTGTACAACAAAATATGGGGCTTGGATTGGTCTAAAACGTCAAAATTACCCAAAAATTATTTTAAATTAAAGAAAAGCTAGTTTACAAAATATTACCTAGTTGTCGACGAGTATTTTTATGCATTCTACAAGATCTGCTAACGGTATAATTATGTACAATGAAAAATAAACAAAACTGTCAATGTTAAGCTTTAAAATAAACAAAAAGCACTGCTTTGATTTGATGCAACTCTGACTAACGGCAATGTCGATAAGACAGATAACTACAATCAACAAATGAAATACTGCTTTTCAAAACCCGACTGTTACGGTGATGTTTACACTAATTAATAATTCATAAAGAATTGCACACAACAACGCTCTTGCAAAATAACAACATTATAATATTTACTTTAATAAACTAATTAAATTGTGCACATAAACAGCGTCATCTATAACTTGATTTCGAGTAATTTCAAAGCTAATGTTTGTATGTAATATTTATGTACACATAAAGCTAAAAACGTAAAACAGCACCAAATACAGTGCCGGATCTTTATAATTGAAATAAAAAATGTTGAAATAAATATCATTCTAAGATTTTTAATCTGTACGGGGTGGGGTCACTATTAGAAACAAATTTACAAAATTTCTATGTTGATCCGTCGCTGAACAAACCAATGTTTGCAAGTTGAATTTAGCCCAACCCAATTCGAAAACAAGAAATGGTTTATTTTAAAACAAATTTTAAGAATCACCCATTAAATAAATATATAGTAACCAGACTTACCGGGTTCTTCGATTGTTTTTTAGAATTCTAATCTGATTTCAGCCTAAAGGTGGTTTTAGGGTAAATAACCATTTTTAGAATTGGGTTTGCATGTTTGTTTGTTTATATGTTCGCATTTCTAATGTATTGCTCATTTACTCTCAAATGTCATCGGCATCACTTCATCTCGCGCCAACAAACGTTCGCACATTAATCACGCACTAAGAGATCATGCTGGCTGGTAAACCACCTGACCTAAGTAAATTATTTTACATAAACAATTCTAACTAGAAACACAACAAGCTTGGTATGTTAGCCGAATAACTGCTGACACAAAGATGCCCAGTTCGAATCCGGAAGGAGCCTAAAATTTCTTATGGTCTCCGTGCTTCGGAGGGCATGTAAAGCTGATGATTTGCCCTCACAACAAAAAATCCAGGGTTATGGACCCACCTGAATAGAGCTCAGCAAGCTTCCTCAGATGCAAAACAAATAATATGCTATCTGGTTATTTCGGCGCCTGGGAACCACCCTAGTTACGGAACTGGTAAAAGCCAATGGCTTTACTTGTCTCCTGAATTACACAGAAATAAAAATTATTCCGAATCCATTGTGCATCAGTTGTGAATAGTAATATTTATTTCGTTTTCAAGTTATTCTACACGAATACTTCAGAAGAAGAACAATTAAAGATCTTTGAGAGAAACGTAATTAGAGCAACCTACTTTAGATTTATTTCTTCTTCTTCTAGCCTT
This sequence comes from Cantharis flavilabris, assembly GCA_949152465.1. Classification (NCBI taxonomy): domain Eukaryota; kingdom Metazoa; phylum Arthropoda; class Insecta; order Coleoptera; family Cantharidae; genus Cantharis; species Cantharis flavilabris. The sequence goes on from OX424441.1 coordinate 18,035,392, forward strand.
TATTCAATCCATTTTCGGATGTAGGCCTCCTCAAGTTCCTTCCACCCCGTTCTATATTCCGCTCTTCTTCTCCCAAGTAGTCCCGCATGCTTCTTTAGGTCGTCGGTCCACCTCATTTGCGGTCTCCCCCTCGTTCTTCCACCTAGCCATGTTCTCCATTGTTGTACAACAGTATTCCATCTATTATCGGTTTGTCTCGCATTGTGTCCCGCAAATCGCCACTTTAAAGTCGCCACAATCTCTCGTATACGCTTTACTTTGGTCTTTCCTCTGATCCACTCTGTTTTTATCTCTTAGGGAGATCGTGAGCATTTGCCTTTCCATTCCTCTTTGGCATTTTATGAGCTTGTCCATATTCTCTTTTGTAAGTGTCCAGGTTTGAGACTTATATGTAAGTACTGGTGGTATGCATTGGTCGTAAACTTTGGTTTTTAGTTCCTGGGGGATTGTTTTGTTCTTGAGTATGTAGCTCAGTTTTTCGTATCTGCGTATCTGAAGTGGCTGAGCGATCACCGTATAAGTTTATGCCTTTTTTCTCCCAATTTAATTGTTTGAAAACATCTTCTAAGGCAGTAATGAAGAGTTTTGGAGACATAAGTGTCATCTTACCTTACTCCTCATTTTAAGAGTATTGGATTTGTTTCTGCATATACCTTGATTGTCATTTTGGATGCCTGGTATATATTGTGTATTAGCATCATGTATTGATGATCGATTCTGTTATTACAAAGTGACTCTTCTATTGCCCATGTTTCTATTGTATCGAAGGCTTTTTCATAATCTATAAATCCCAAATATAACGGTAGATGGTATTCCGTTGCCTTTTCCAAGAGGGTCTTTTTCCTCTTGGTTTCTTTGATTGAGCTTCTGATTTGTTTGTTTATCTCGCCAAATTCTGGATTGTTGGCGTTGTTCTTGGATTAGTGTTCTACGTTTATACATCATAATCTTGATGGCTGCATTTATAACTTCGTCTTTTTCTCTCCTGCTTTTGTCTATGCTTTTGTCTTGCCATTGGGGTTTCTGGACTCGATTCGACTCGAGTCGGACTCGCCGAGTATTTGGGTAGTTACTCGGATTCGGGACTCGGCTCTAATACTCGACGAGTCCGAGTCTTACAAATTAAACAAATTAATTTGTTTAAATTATTTCAACGTAATCAATTTATTAAATTCAACTTTTATTATTCATGTTAGAATAAATAAAGCACTTAAATCTTAAGTTTTAATGGATTAAAATTTGATTCAAGATCTTCAAGATCCAAAATTATAGACTTAGCCACACAATTATTAAAAAGACTACCAAAATGAATATGATAATGAATCAACGGAAACTTTGCAAGACCAAGAATTAATCATAGTAGAAAATCAAAAAGAATTGGAAATGGAGAATGAATTTGATTTAATTTTGAAAAACGCTGCTGAACCTCTAAAAGAATCCCAGGTTTATAACAAACTTAAACAAGAATTTTTGCTATTCAGAAATACTGGAAAACAAACAAGTAATCTTGATGACATATAGTACAACGCACTTTCCATAAAACCAATTTAACTTCTAATGAACGAAAATTTTGATAAGTGGCGGCTAACAAATCTCTTAATTTGTTAGTGTTTCTCAAATATTTCTACCTGAAGAGCGAAAAAGAAAAAAGGAATAAAATTGAATGAAATAAATGTTCAAATAAGTGTGTTAATGGTTCATTTTTGAAAACAAATAAATTTTACTCTCGGACTCGAACTCGACTCGAACTCGGCGAGTTTTCAAAATTTGGGACTCGGACTCGCCGAGTTCTAAAACCCCGAGTTTTCAGAAACCCTACTCGCCATTCTTTACCCTCTTTCAAATTTACGGATATTGCGCTTTGGTATTCTTCTTTTTTTTCCGTAATTATCTGTGTGTTCAGAGCTACTTTCGTTGACCTGATCCATTTCACTCTTTCGGTTTATTCATCTATTTCCACTTTTACTCGTATGAGTCAGTGGTTGCTTCCTGTTGAGAACATGTTTATTACGTTTACATCTGTGATGATTTCTCTTGTTGGAGTTAATAAGTAGTCTATTTCGTTTCAAATTCCTTCTCGTCATGGTGTTCATGGCGTATCGAGAAATTCGAGAAAGTTATATTGCATATTTCTTCTATCGTTTCTTTTAACGTCGCCAAAATTTCCTATTTGTTTCTCGTCTTGGTCGATTTTATTTCCTAATTTTGCATTGAAATCTCCTATTATTAGTGTATATCGAGGGGTTTTAAGAATAAGAATAAGATTTAAGAATAAGAAAGAACGAAGAAATAGAGAATATTGTTAGAAAATAAAAATATAGTCAGGTTTATCAACACATAGCAAATAAAATGGTTGGGACATACACACAATACATACAAAAAGAAAAAATGAAGCAATAAGATTAGTGGCTGAATGGAAACATAATGAAAAATTTAAATGAGATGGAAGTCAAGAATTGGAGAGCAAAATGCACAAATAAAACCTGGAAACTGATTGCAAACAGAGTAATCCATCTTTTTCACTATCCATTTCATGGATAGTGAAAACTTCTAAGAAGTCATAATATTCCGTCAGAAATGGAAGCCTATGCCTGATTAATTGAATATTTACTTAAAAAGTTAACTTTTTAACAGTAGTTAACTCTCCCCGAACTCGAACCCGGAGATTTAGAATTAGCAGTAGATCGCGATAACTTAGCCGCGGATCTATGATTTTTCAAAACCGTGACAAGAATTTTAAATTGTCCCTTTTTTGCTCCTTTCCTCCAACATTTGAGTTTAAAGACTTCAGAAAACTCACTAAACATACAATTTGGCGCTCCATGGAATTGCCGCCCGGAGCAGGAACCCTGTTTGCCCCCTCTAGATCCGGGACTGTGATAACTACTAGATCATAACGGTCTTTTAAATTGAAAATATGTTTATACATTAGGTACTAGCATCAGTAGATCAAACACAGAGAAAAAGTGGATACCATCACTTAGACGAAGGTGAATTAAACACTGATTTTTGGGCGACGACTTATTAGGCTACCCCAATTAGGCGACCACTCAAAAATAATTAAAAATTTATTAACTTATTAATTATTACAATAATTAATAACAAAATTTATTTTTAAATTCTTTTAATATTTAAATTATAATATAATATTAATAACAAGCATCAGTGTGATGGCGTAAAGCACAAATGACTAGGGAGCGTGAAACCGTGGATCTAGCCCTGGTCACGCCGAATACATTATTGTGATTTAGTTGCAATTTGCTATTTATAGAGTTTATAGGATATAATATCCTCAACTCTTTTAGTATTAAATAATAATAATAAAATAATAATATTATATTCTCTTTATTATTTAATATTTTTTTATGTAATAACTCCCTTCCTAGTAGCACACTTTGCCGAGTAGTACCGGTCTAGTGGGATATTTTTTAGTGAGTATAGCGTTTGTCAAAACGGCCCAGAGCGTCCGGAACAGAAGGGACCAAGCAATTTCAAAGTCAGACTCGTTTTCAGCGCAAAAAAATCTATTAGAATCACCCCCACCCATTCTAGAAGCTGGCAAAAGTTCAATTTTGTAACACTGTGTTATTATTAGGCATATTAAGCATTGTTATTGTAACTTTGAAGATGTTTTTTTAGTTTTTTTGGAATTAGTTTTCTAAAAATTTAGATTATTAAAAATTCACGATTATAGTGATTTACTCCCCCCCCCCCTCCCAATAGTGACTTCCATACGGTAATTTTATACCTTCACAAAATTGCGCCACTGTGGAGATTATATAATAATATTATATTAATAAATACACCACTCTTTGGGTATTATAACTTAAGCTACCCTCACCAACCGCTGGCGCAATTTACTAGTTTTCCTTAAGCTACCAACCAAAAAAATATTGACCGCTGGCGCAATTTACGTATGTCCACTCAAGTACCTCAAAAATTGTGTCAAAAATACTCTTTATACCACTTTATACCATGAACTGCAAGAGTAGGTATGTTTTAATATGAGTAGAACTACAATTTGACCCCAAATTTTTTGCAGCAATCTGCAGGCCGCTCTGAAAATTCTCGACTATTTATGAAAAAACTTATTATAGTTATGAATTTACTTATTGTATTTGTGAAAGTTTCATAAAAGTAAGATTGTTAATTAAAATAAATTTTAGTGTCATATGGGAGACTTGATACGCTTAACAAAACAAATAATTTTATTTCTTTATGTAACTACGTGTGTAAATGTAAATTAATATTTTCAATTATTCCAAAGGACTTTAAACAAATTAATGAAAGATATTTTTGTTACGTGTCCCAGATAACACAAGGCAAACAATGGATATTCATATAAAGTCCAGGAAAGGTACATTCTTCCATGGACCTTATATGGCCATCCGGTGAACGTCAAATTTTTGACATTCTTTGTATGTCCATTCATGAATATCCGCTGGATGTACAATGTTAGTCCAATCAAAATTTCTAGTATTTTAAATTTTGCAAAGTATTCTTGGACTTTGTATGGCCATCTGGTGAATGTCCAATTTTCGACATTCTTTGTATGTCCATCCATGAATATCCGCTGGATGTCCAATTTTAGTCCAATCAAAATTGTAATATTTTAAATTTTGCAAAGTATTCTTGGACTTTGTATGGCCATTTGGTGAATGTCCAATTTTCGACATTCTTTGTATATCCATCCGTGAATATCCGCTGGATGTACAATTTTACAAGATGATTTCTGTATAGATTACGTAGAGTTGTTGGGCATATTTTACCGTCCAATTTTAGTCATTTTTTGTGATCACGTAGAGCTAGAGGGGATATTGTAACAATCACGTGTATTTCTTTGTGCGACCACGTAATATCCCAAATGAGCAAATTTGTGTACAAAAAGCAACTTTTGAAAATATTTCGCTCTCAACTGACTGAGGTAAAGTAGGAACTTCGCGAATGATGAAACTTAAAGCAAAAATTTAACGCATTTTTCAATAATGCACGTGCTCGATTACATTGCTCAATAGTACCAGAAAGTAGCAGTTGGCACTAGTAGGGGAGAGGCTTGCAGGTTGCCACCCCAGCCGGATTTTGACATTCTAACATTGTCATCCCCTAAATTTCGACGGACATCGAATACAAACGAGTAGTTGTCGCTTTTAATGTAATTGTGATGCACTCAAACACAATAACAGGGTGTTTGGTAAACAAAATGTGAAATTTTATTTGTAAAAAAACGAAAAATTAAAATTGTGTTTTTCTTCTGTGCCCATAAATTGAACATTTTCAACGAAAATTTAAGAGAAATATTTTTGCTGTGTTGCTTTTTCATTCAATTTTTATTATTCTTAAATAATTCTTAACATATCATGAGTTGGAAGTTTTTTTTCTTGTATTCTAAAGTGGTGTAAAAATGCAGGTTGCCACTTTTTTTGGCTTGCAGGTTGCCACCCCTTTTATTTTACATTGTGACGTATACTACAGTGACTGTTTAAGGACAGTGGCAACATAAGCCCCTAAATCGTCCCAGGACAGGTTCCCGCGCAAAGGGGGGAAGGTTTAACCCCCCCATTGCATATTTTATATACCTATCGACGTTAACGCTTCTTAAATATTTCAAAAATTAATATAAATAATTATTTACTAATAATTGATGCAATTTTTTAATTATTTTTAGATTTAAATGAAAAAAAAATTAATTTTTTTTTTCTATTTTAACTTTTTTGTTTCTTGTCAATTTACTCTCTTTTTTTTTTGTTCACAGCCGCTAAGTGTAATTAATATAAATCATATGTTTTTACTTGAGTTTTTCTACATTTTCAACAATTTTTCAAGGGGTGGCAACCTGCAAGCCGAAATTTCAAGGTGTCGATTTTAGATACTTTTGAAAATTTGCTGTAAATTTTTAGTTTTTGAGAATTAAAATGATTTTTTGCGCAGGATCGTGGCTTTATACTTCCCCTTTCCTGTATATGTTATTATATCAACAATATGTTGATTGTATGACGAGTTATGACCAAAAAAGCTATGGGGTGGCAACCTGCAAGCCTTTCCCCTAATATTACCAATTACTACTAAAAAGTACTAAAACCGTTCGTTTGTATTTGTGCTTTTGAATTAGCAAAACGTGTCATGAAAGGGAACCTCGAAATTGCCAAATCAGCGAAGATGGCGTTGGCAGAACTTTTGCCGACAAAATTGAGAAAGCTGTATCAAAAACAATACGACAGTTTTGTGCAGTGGTGTAATAAAAATGATTGGATTACCTAACGTCGTAGTGTGGGCGTCCATTGGACTTATCGTTTGTCCAGAAACTGACGATCAATGGACGTTCATTGTATGTATGTGTGTTACCTGGGGTAGTGTTCTTACGTCACCTCATGTGTCATCTCTCCCAAGTCTACCATATATCGTAAATTTATTATAAATAAAACTGTTGTTTAAAAACATAATAAAAGTAGAAATGAAAAAAATTGAAATGCAATAATCCCAGCATTTTTAAAGTACGTTAGTTACTTTTACTTCCATTTAGAATCTTCAATAAATAAATTTTAAAAAAATGTCCTTGTTTGCATAAAAAAATGAAAAATCTTATAAAAACCTAATACGAATACAAGTAAAGAATAAATAAATGAAAGAAAAAGTAAAACAGAGACGTTCAATATAAACACCTTAGCCATCATTTACATGAATTTATATTTTTTAATATTTGTCTGTTGATAGCCTGAAAGGATCACGTATGAGTTCCATTATATCATCTCATGTGGTAGGTTGCCTTCACCACACAATGCTTTTTACATAACCCCACAAGATAAAATCAAATTTTGCTAGATCTGATGAATTGAAAGTCCTTTCCAAATGATAAAACGTTGACAAGCTTTTCAAAATATTTCGCAAAGCAAAATCAGATCCGAACGTGGAAATCTACATTCATACCATATACATTCATTTAACACACCTATTATTAAATGCACATTGAAGCTGCATAACTAACTATAAAATTCTCTTTGAAAATATTGAAATACCTATATTCCTCTTTTTAAAGGTAATTACCACATATATTTCAATTGATTCATTCATAGAACTTGAAATCAAAAGTAGAAAGCAATAAAGAGTACTCTAACCATTCATTCATTCTGCCAAGGATTCAGTCCTATTCACTACATAAAAAATTAATTAATAAAAAATTTAATGTGGATTCAAGTATAAATTGTAAAATATAACGAATTCTTCAAAATCACCTGCTCCTATTCAAGAATATAGCTTTCCCCTAACTCCATTATTGATAAATTGCGTTTCATATTGATGTCCTCGAAGCCTGAAATTGGCATATTGAATAAATAAACAAATATTGTTCGTACATGAAAGTTTCCCTTTTTTTATATTCAAACTACATTTCATAACCTATAAAGTTTTCAAATCTTAAAAATGTGTTTAAGGAAGTTGCGTTGAAAGTTGCAATAATTTTGTCAACATTCTGTTAAAAAATGAAAGTCTTTAGAGTATTTCTAAAACAAAAACGTAGGAATAAATCAAACCGATAAATAACCAATAAGAAGTAAAAGTAGAAACATGCAGTAATAAAAAACTATATAAGAGGATCAAGAATATCGAATGCTTTTTCCATATTTGAAGAATAATACAGGATAAGCCTAAAATTTTAATGTTTTTTATTTATTATATGCAAAACACTTAAAGGCTTTCATAAAACAGCATTTATCAATCTACACGACAGTTTGGTATATAAATATACTCAAAAAATGTAAACTTATTGAAATCTATATAGAATATTAAATGGTTCATTATAAACATTCCAAAAAGAAATCATAAATCAAAATATATTTGAAAACCGAAGATTTTGTAGTTTCAAAAACGACGTGTAATTCAAGTTTATGGCAATATTAATTTCACAAGTTTTGTTAATCAAAAGTTAAGTTAAGTTAAGCTAAGCATTTTGATGTGAATATCCGAGTTCGAATCCTGTCAGTTTAAGCCGTTCATCCACCAACTAATCAGCAAGTCTCTAATAGAAACTCTCTAAACTTTTATAGAATGTTGTTACTAGCTTGGAAAAAATAATAAAATATCTAAAGATATGATTGGCTTTTCTGTCAAACAAGGTCACGTAGAGATGTTAAAATAAATCGAGTTTTCCACGATATTTTTGACCCACAAATGCGGATGAGATTGCCAAATCTTTGGTTTTTATTTTCCGGTGTTTATTGAATTTGTGATTTTAGTTACACGGAATTAAATTTCAAAATGAGATTTGTAAACTTCTTCAGATAAGATTCGAATAAAACTTAGATGTGCCTTTGGCTACCAGATAAGTTTATGTTTTTATGAAGTGTTCCAAGTAATTATATTAGATTCCAACAGAGTTTCTAGAGTGAAGTCGATTATATGTTGGATTTATTACAGTAACGCACAACGAAGTAAGTAGATTTTTACGATAATTGAAAATCATGATTTGGAAATAAAAGTAAAATGTAGAGATTTCAATTTATCAATATAATAAGAAAATGTAATAGTATATTACGTGCCGAGGTGGAAAATGCTTCATTACAGCCGAGCGCTAAGTTAGTTGACTGAGGCGCGAAGCGCCGAAGTCAACTATAAGCGCGACGCTGGAATGAAGCTTAACACCGAGGTATGTATACTATTTTATTCACAATCAGTTTGTAAAAAAGAAATAATTAAAAATTGAATTAAATTATACACTGCTTTTCATTTGATTTCACTTTTGAAAATAAAAATTGTTTATCAAGTTAGTATGAAATATTAAAAACAAATTGCTGTTTATGTCAAACAAAAAATTTGTGTTGACAACTGGCAAATATTATATTAGTAACAAATTTACAGATTTGTTTAGTGTTTTTAATATTACTGCTTAAATAATTTTTAATTATTCTGGCTAAACTTAAAAGTATAAAGTAACTACAATAAAATTAGATTATAATTTAGCTTGTACTAAATTTGTATATAAATTGTACTTGATACTTGACATAACCTTAACTAAATAATTTGACGCATATTTTTTGTTAGTTTCTTTTCTTGCCATCCATGCGACATTGCAGGTCCGGAAGTGGCCACTTCCCAACCTGGGGTAGGTTGGAAAGTAAAACAAAATAGCTTTTTGATTGGTTGGCAGTGAAACTAAATAATAAACTGCTTCCCAACTTATTAAAAGTTAGGAATGTATCGAATACTAACCGATTGTGAATAAAAGTATGTGGGGCATTCCATGTCAAATCGGACACCATTTTCCTTTTGCATCTCGGCTTTTTTTTAAATTTTTTTTTCTCTTAGTACTAGTTGAGACTATCCTCCATGACTATTTTTAATTTTTTTATTAAGCCATTCAAGAGATATCAATTTTTAAAAAATTACGTTACTTTTTTTTTAAATGCTCATAACTCAGCGAATAATTTACCAAATGACACGCTTTTTTTGAAAATGTTTCTTTTAAAATGTACTTTCTAACAAAAATATCGAAAAATATTTTAAAATAATACTACTATTAGATTTTCAAGTTTTAAAAATAAATCGCCATTTTTAACAATGTTTGTACTGATCAAGTTTTTAAAAAATTTTTTGTACAAAACTGTTATTTATTTAACAAATTTTAAGCCTAGTCTCATAATGGGTAAACGATGAGTTTTATTTTTTTTCGAATTTTTAATTGATAGAATTATATAAATTAAAAAAAAATTTCGTTACTTGATTTTGAAAAGCTCATAACTCCGCAAATAATTAACCAAACTGGACGTGATTTTTCTGAAAATGTTTGTTTTAAAACATACTTTCTATAAAAAATATAGAAAAATTTTTGAGAACTATGTTACTATTTTATAAAATTGTTCTATAGATAACAGTTTTTTACAAAAATTTTTTTCAAAAATCGATCAGAACAAACATTGTTAAAAATGGCGATTTAATTTTTAAAACTTGAAAATTTAATAGTAATATTGTTTTAAAATATTTTTCGATATTTTTTTAGAAAGTACGTTTTAAAAGAAACATTTTCAAAAAAAATGTACCATTTGGTAAATTATTCGCGGAGTTATGCGCATTTCAAAAAAAAGTAATGTAATTTTCTAAAAATTGATATCTCTTGAATGGCTTAATAAAAAAAATTGAAAATAGTCATAGAAGCTAGTCTCAACTATAAAAGAAAAAAAATTTTCAAAAAAATCCGAGATGCAAAAGGAAAATGATGTCCGATTTGGCGTGGAATGCCCCATGTACACTATAAAATTATATTTGTGGTGTTGAGCTTCATTTACATTTTATAATTCAAATATAAATTTCAATTCCATTTTATGATTTAACGAGGAAATAAATTTTAGTTAATTAGCAGGTAGCAGAATAATACGAGAGCTACAAATTAACCGACTCCAGCTTCTAATAAATATCGAAATTATGGAATATCTATAACTTCTGCATAATTTTAAATTACATTGCATAATTTATGAAATTAGAAAAACTTTAGTACTAAAATAATGCTAATCCACTCTTTAATTAAAATAAAACCACTCTGTTTTAGGATTTGTTATGCAGATTTTGATTAAGATTATTATGGATATTTAATTTTAACGGTGCGATAACAACCTATTAGGAAAATATACTGTTAAAATTATATTCAAATTTTAATTTTAACCGGAGATGTTGCTCGGAGATAAATTTTTGTTTAGTGATGCAGCCCTTTCAGCATTCGAGAAGAGTTTCGTCAGTAAGACTGCATGACTGCCAACTCTTACTAGTATTCGAAGGTGGTTAACCAGCTAAGTTGACTTAGTTGACTTACTCAAGAACTACTTAGCGCAGCGTAGTCACCTCTTCGTTTCTGTTTTGAAAAATTCGTAAGTTCCATTTTACCAATATTTGAATTTATGCGACAATGGATGATAATAGTTGTCGCATAGGCATGGCAATCTTTTTCCTTTTTCTTTTGTTTCCCAATAATAAGACGTAGTCCTAAATTAAGAAACAGAAGACGACAAGAAATTCCACTTGTTAAAAGTGAGCACCGGTTTTGCCGATTTTGTTGACGGTGCGTGTTCTATATAAATAAATGCAGCAATATGGTTAGAATATGCTACTCGATTCTTCTCGTGACTGGGTATCCCAGGATCAAATCTTTCCAAGTTTCCGAGTCAGTCTCGTACTCAAGTTCGGCACGCATTCCGTCACAGCCCAGTCGTGGTTCGGATTCTGCTTAAAGCAGTAGGTCCCTGTCTTGGAGTCATGACCGGGTGGATGGCTCCCATCAGCGGCGTTACGTAGACAAAAGACTGCCAATCATGATAAATCTTATAAGATATCTTCTTAATAAGATCGCCGATAAGGCACATTAGGGAATTTGTTAAAAAAACCCTTTAGAGAAAACTGAGAAGACTGTGAGTATAAGACCTTGCCGTAGTATCCCATATCTAAGTTCACGATTCGATATAGTGATCAAAGCCAACCGCAGTTGTCTTCTAGCTGTGCAAATGTTAATATCAAATCATAAATTTATTTTTATTTATTTTACAGCATTTTACAAATGTAATGACACTTTATCCTGAGGATGATCAATAAAATGATCGACACTAGTAGATAAAAAGAATTTGTTTTATTGCAAGGATTTTATCTACCAACAAGAAATTCCGCCTTTCTAGATCCTAGATAATTTTTAATTTCGAGAGGCTTGAAGAAAGTGGGCCCATAGACCAATTTGCCTCAACTATTATTATTTTCTTAAATCTGTGGTTTAGAGCAAATATTTTTACTAAAAATAATAAAAAATGTAATTTTAATGTTTTTTCAGTTAAAAATGACAAATTATGCCAAAAAACACCTGTAAAATTTAAAGTAACTCAATGAAACATTATGAAAATTGCCAATACAGTATATGCATTCCAAATTTACGGTATTGGATTTTTTTTTTATAGGTAGATATATCGCAGTGTTTATAATGCAAGCAATCGAGCCTAAGGTAATTGTTAAATTCATCAATCAAAAGAATTATGTTAAAAATCAAAAATACAAATTCAAAGAAACTTAACATTTAAGTTTATCAAAAATTAATCTAGAAAGAAACAATTGGTTAAAAGAAACAATTGAAAGTTAAAGAACTTCAGGTGTTGTAATATAATTGTGAGAAGTGCGTGTACAGGCGAATGAAATAAATATAACGAATCGCATTATCATTAACCAGCATTGATTTGAAAAATTTAATGTAAAAAAATAGAATTGCCTAAAAAACGGGTTGATGAAGAAAGATAATAAAAAATAAAATCAGTGGACGACAGAACCTCAAGGAGGAAGGTCGTTACGTGTGGTCCTCAGAAAAAGTGAGGAAAACCACAAAGTGCAAATAAAAATAAAATATTTAGAAACGAAAATAATAAAGTCAATTTTGAAACAAGAACGAGGTGTGATTTTGGACAAAGCATTTAGAAAAAGTGGAAGGACATTAATCTGGGATTAGCTGGTAGCGGTTCCATTCAACGCGAAGAGGAGAGTAGGAGATTCGCGTCCAATTTAATGTGGATACCCTCTGGGTTGACCAAAGAAGAAGATAAAGACAGGTTTGCATAATCACCATTATAAGTGTTAAACGTGTTTCTTGCGGCGGATAAACCGATGGTTAAATATAAAGCGCAATTGGGGAAATGAAAGATACAAACAATTAAAATTTGTAATTCAATAGTTTATTTGATTTAAAAATAAAACGTAACATTCACAAAAAAATTTCTGTAAGATTCTTTAAAAAATAAAAGATTGAACAATTACCATAATTCGATCTACTAAGATTTGGAAGCTGAGGTTCGACAAGCTGTGCATTCATTGCATAATCAGAGTAAGTATGGGCTTTTAAAAATCATCAGTCTTTAACAGTGCAATATAAACTACCTAAATTCACTAGAAAATTTGTTAATTCCAAATAAAGCATTCCAGCACATAATGCGTACAATTTCAGCACACTGCTGCTCCTACGGCACACAGTGTGGTGAAGGCGGACAAATGGTAATTTTTGAAGTGATTCATTTGGTCTGTTTAACAATAGTTTCTTGGTAGGAACATCCCAAAGATTTAGGAACCAATCGGCATTATACTACTTATTGAATGCAGTCTTTAGTCTGTGAGCTTTTTTCCACATTTTAGAGTACCGAGTTATAAATTTACAACAACATCTACTGAATATCCGAAGAAAAAATTTGTAAATTGTTCAGAGAAGTTTAAAATTAGGAGGATCTTCTAAAAAATTATTTTCTTAAAATTCTTGCTTTATTTTTTAACTATTTGTTTGTTTTATTCTATTGAGGATATAAGTAAGACATCTTTCAGATTTATTTCAGATTTTTTGCCCTAAAATTGAAGTCTGAGTAACTTCTTGTCCACAAAACCCCATTTCAACCACGTGTTATAGTTTGGTAACTTTTTATCAACCAAAAAAAAACATTCTGATTAGCCGACACCGGTAAAAAAACTCTGTCTCCGTATCTCCTTGTAACGAGTTGCATATCAATCATGTTTTCAACCAATCAAGTTGCACATCAATCGGTTTTATATCTATTGAGTTGTAACATCAATTGGGTTCCCAACTAACTCTGTGACTAATACTATATCTCATCTAATTCATTGCATTTTTTCTACACTTGAATAAATCATTTGCTTTAAATCAAAGAAAACTCTCAGAATTCATTTTGTTGTTTCGTTAATGTGGTATCATGCCTTCACCGTAGCTTAAATATTCAAGTAGTTAGACAACCTTGCCTAGATTTGCGATAGTAAAATTTATTAGTTTTTAATTCACCGTCAGGTGGATACACTCACTGATGCAAAAATGCACTAACATAAATATCCAGCGGTTGTCCATCTACTTGAATATTTAAGCTTTGCTTTTACTATCTTAGTTTCTCACTATAAAGCTACAGATATTAAAAGCAGAAAGTCTGCCCGTCTGTCTGTAATGTTCCACAATATAACCTGAACGGTTAATCCAATTGCAAGAAAATTTTGTATGCCTGTATCTTTTATTCATAGCAAGTGACCATTATATTTTGAACAAAATCCTCACTCATGAGAGCGCACTTTTTACGAAGAGCTAATATCACGCATCATTAGCACGTGAAAGTAGCAACTTATGTAGAAATCGTAAAAAGTATTTGCCGATGATTGTAGTAAATGTAAATGACTGTAGATCGAGATATAGATGATGCGACAGACGAGAATCGGATTTTAGATATCGCACATCCTGATTGCATTTTATAACGTGTAGAATAAACCCGTTGGTAAATCCCCCACTAAAGTAGCAATAAAATAATTTTAGTACGAAAAGTTAACAAAAGGCTGGACAAATTATACCATGTTCCAGGTACAATATATTCCGTTCGAAGTCGTTCGTGCGTAAGCCTCACATGAGGAATATTGAAAATAAAATCACTGGAAAAAATAGGGATGTTTTCTTTTGTAATTTAAAAATATCGCTTAGGTATAAGAAGCCATTGTTGATTGGCTCCGCTTTTCTCTAATAGTTAAGCCGAATGCTGCTTGCAAAAAATTTTAATTTAGAAAGAAAATTGCAATATTATCAACATTTATGGTTTCCATTATTTGAACAACTGGAACAATACTTATGAAATTTTCCCAAATATAAACGTACTGTGGAGTGTGACAAGGGTGATAGCAGTCAATGTGTTGAAATTATTCTCCCGGGGCATATAAGTGTCCAAAGAACGTAAATAGAAGTATAAATTACTAAGATTAACGCCGTAAAAATCCAATTATTATTGAATTTAATCGCATCGATAAAAATAAAATTCTAATGTTGAATTTTGATTTAAAATGCAATTAAATTATATTGGAATATAAATCAAAAATCGTTGAATATTAATTAGTTAAAATACAGAATTTGCAATTGCCTCCCTTTGCAGAGCTGAGAGTTATCAAACTGAATAAGAATGAAAAAGATTAACCATATTGACGCCTAAAATTTGATGAGGCTAAATTTAATATTATCGTGGTTTGACTTCATTTTGTCTTTTGCTTCATTGGATGAATAAGACACCCTGTACATGTTCACATTTTTTAAAAACAAATTACAGTAAGTGCCTCTTGTTATGATTGCTTTGGGTTTACGAATTTGATTTTATAAAAAAAAAAGCAATAACAATAAACGTTCGTGGAAAATAAAATGTAAGATTTGATCTTTTTATTATATATGGAAACATCGCGCTTTTCAACTGTTTTATAATTTATGCGTATTTTGTAAAAATTCCAAAAATAAAAAAGTGAAATAATTACCTGTTTAAATCCTCGATACATCAATTGTATTTCTTTTCGGGTGAATTTGGTTTTTGATGCTAATTTTTGGATTTCCTCGGGCCTGTATCTTGCTAGATGAAAACTAAATTCATCGTCATCCTCTAAAAAAAAAATAAATAAATAAATAAGAATAATTTGGAAAGCTTTGGGAATATTAACAAATTATTTATGTACAAAGTCACAAAGCCAAATTCACTTGGCACTCGTTTTTCTTTAGCATTTATGTTGAGATTATAAAATCGTTAATTATTACATGAAATAATCAAATAGGGTACAAAATGTTTACATTTTCAACAGACTTTTCAATTTAAATCGACAAGCATAAACGGAATAAATTTTTTTTATCCTTGATTATTACCGTAATAAGCTTTTTGAAAGCACGTTAAATGAAAGCAAAATAAAAATAAAGTGGTTGTGTCTGAATACGACTAACGATTCATTTTACATACATTTACATAAAGTCGAACTATAAAATTACGTTTACATGAGTATAAAAAGTTACCAAGAAAAAATTTAATGCATATTTCTATTCCAATATAAATGAAAATTAATTCGAGTTTAGAATTTCTGCTGCACATTTTTATACCCCACGAGATATTATTTTATCATCTTTTGTATAATTAAGGAATGTGCGATATACAATAACGAAATATAGAGTAACGAAAATATCCGGACACTCCTATGTTAAAAATGTAAATTACACATTAACCCAACAAGAATCATTAAAATATGTTCATAAACAAAAAATTTATGCGTGAACATACATAAAAAAAAATACATACAGACGAACACAGAACCTCCTCCTTTTTTGAAGTCGGTTAAAAACTTAAAAACATTAATTTAAGATAAACGAAACAGCTATTTTCAATTGGATTTATTCAATTTATTCTAAGCCGGAAACGCAAATTTGCTAAGATCTTTTTAAATCCTTTATATTAGTTTCACCTTTCTGTATGTTAGAATGTTTGAATACGGCAAAACTCAGAAAGTCAAAGTTGACCCAGTTCGCGATATCCAATTGAGCTGAAATTTTGCACATGGATTCGTCCCCGATGACAAGCCACTTTGCCAAAAGAAAATTTTCCGAATTTTTACATTTTCCGAGAAAAACAGTGAAAAAATTAAATTTTTATAGTTCATTGCCAATAATTAAATTTTTAATCTTTTGTAAAATCGAGTATCGTATATAAAAAATTTATAGTGAAAAACTTGTTTTTACGGGTTCATTTTACGGGTTATCTTTGCCGGAAAAGTACCGCTACTTTTATTTGTGCATCCAAGGCATCCTTAGTTAGACTTTTCAGGATTTTCAAAATCCCTTAAAATAAAAATTGGGTTTTGCCCAATAGTTAATAGTTTTAGTTAACTTCGTGATAAAAAAACATTTAAAATTGAAAAAAAACACCACACTAAAAGACAGTTTAGTTCATATTTATTGTTTTTTTTTATTAGTTTTTTATAAACACCCGTTGACGGAATATCCATCTGCGAAAGTACGTTCTTCAACTTGGTCAATGTGCCGAACAAGTCCAAGGAATCATCTTTACTAATGCAGTTAGCGAAACGAGTCATCCGAGCAATCGGAATGAAAACGCCATAATTGGTGGAATGAAGTTTCACTTCAAACAATTTCTTAGATCTAGTAAATAAGTCTTACTGGCTTAATAATTACAAAACACTCAAGGAAAGCTTTACAATCGATTTTGCCACTGAACAGCCCCTGAACAAAACAGAGGTCAGCAACAACCTTTCTATCTTCAAGTAACTTTAATATTTCAATATCTAAGGCAACCTTCGTCTGAGAAGTCATCCACTGGAAGCCTACGTTTGAAATTCTGACGACGAATAAAGCCAAGTTTCTGAAGAGCTTTGTTACATGTATTTAGAATATGTCTTTTGAACGAATGAACAATATCTAAACGAACACCAAGATCATCAATTTCGGTGACGCGCTTTAATAGCTTAACCATTAATATTGTAACCGAATTAAGTGATGTGACCTCTTGTAAATGAGATAACTCAACATTTTTCAAAATTTAGCTTAAGATTATTTAATACACACAATTTCCGTGCTTCGGAGGGCACGTAAAGCCGGCGGTCCCCCTAGGTTCATGATTTGTCTTCATCAACAAAAAATCCAGGGTTACGGGCACATCTGAGACGAACCAGCAAGTTGCCTCAAATGTAAAGCAATTAATATGCTCACAGACTTCGTGACTTCGGCTCTATCTTCGATAGAGGTCAAGGCAAACATGATTCATCCTAGCTTAAAAGTGGAAGAAGACCATTTCATTACATTATTAAGATCCTCTTGCAAAAGTAAACAATCTCTTATAGAACTGATAGCTTTAAAAATTCTCAGGTCATCAGCAAACAATAAGAAATGAGAATTCAACAAAAACTTCCCTATATTATTTATGAATAATAAGAAAAGAATTGGACCACAACGAGAAACTTACTGAACGCCAGATGATACTTGAATAATCGATGATAGAAAGTTATCGATTCGGACCTTTTGTATTCTACCAATCAAGAAGCTACTAAAACCATTTTACCACATGAGAAACACGATCGAAAGTCTTTGCAAAGTCAGTATAATTATGTATACATTGTATTAACCTGGTTAGGCTCTTCAAATGCCTCAAGAGTATACGATACAAATGATAGTAAGTTAATTTTTGTCAGTCGACGTTTCGAAATATATATTTTCCATTCTCAAGACTAGATGGTAAAAGGCAAATTAGTTCCGAAAACAAACTTTCCCTTGTTGAAGCGAAGTCCGAACAACCACCTCAATCACTTATTTTGGGTGACCGTTGATAGACCGACTGACGTGCCAGTTTATTATATTTTTATACTTGAATAAATTAAAACAATAAAGTCAATTGTTGTTTGTTAATTTTGAAGAACAACAGAACAGGAAGATAAATTTTAATAAATACAGTATAGTTAGTATAGTTTGTTAATTTAATTCTGTTTACATCATTTCAATTTGTTACAGATGACCACATGCCCGACTGGTCATTTAAATAATTTTACATGTAATAATTGTAATTAATTTTGTATGAATCAAAACTTGAAATAATTTTGCTGTTCACAATATTGATTGCCTTTATATTCATTCACTCAACATAGGTAATTATGTATACGACAAAGCCATATTTTCACATTAAAATAAATTTAATATTTTGCAAGAATTATTATTTAAATAATCGCATAAATTATATGAATTTGTAACTAATATTGATTGATTAAATGAAGCTAATTATACGTTATGTACATATAACAGAATTGTGAATGCTTGGGAGCTTAGCTTCAGTTGTATAAAGTTCAGGTAAACTCACTGTTGATCCAATCAGAGTGCTCAAAGTCAAAGTTAACCCTGGTTTAACTCTGATCCGAGGTTGATCTTCTGTTATACAACAGGCCCTTATTCAACCTAGGTAAAAAGTTTTGACATCAAAAAAATTTGAATTTTTTGCGTAAAATAATAATTGCCTTTTGTCATCGATTTTTAGTGAAAAATACTAAATTTTAATTTTTTTAATCCATTGATACGTGGTTTAGGTAGTGTAATTCGATATTAAGCATAATATCAATATTAACACTAATTTTACCAGTTTTTGGAGTGAATTTATTATAGAAACAAATAAAAAAGTCTATTTTCGAAAGTCCTTATTTATTTAAGAGAGACGCGTTTCGGGAATTTTTACAATATTCCCATCATCAGTCTCAAGAGGCTACAAAGTAAAAACATATTAAAATGCCACTTACACAACAAAACCCAACTTACACATACGTAAGAGTTGTCAAGATGTTAAAAATACCAATAAAAAGAATACAAAAGAGACCATATTATTACAATTCCACAAGCAGCCATACAAATATTTAATACGAAAATTTTCTATGAAGTGATTAGCGGGCACTATGATAAGCGGTTCGATTTAATCAACACCACTACAACACAATTGGCAAAATAAAACGTTCATTAAAATTTATTTGTATGTTCAAATTATCCGAAGGGTGTAACTTCTGCGCTTTTAAGATTGCTATTTCCTCAAGGTTATTAAGCACTGCGCCTGCCTTTTCTGTCTTTAACACCCTAAAGCCCGTTTCCATCACGTAGTCGTGTCCGGTGTCGAGAAGGTGGTTAGCAAAGATGGAATGCTTCTTGTTTTTCACATCAGCACGTCAAATATGTTGCTTAAGCCTGATCTGGAACGATCTTGTGCTTCTTCCTATATAAAAACAGTTGCATCTACCACACGAGCGTTGGTAAACGCCTGTTCTCGACATTCGGTCCACCTCATCTCCACCGTTAAACAGATTAAAAGTTCTACTGTTGCTGAAGGCAATCCTAAGATTTAATAGCTTAAAAATGTTTATAAGCTTCGTGGACAATTCATCCCCAACATAAGTAATGACACAGAACGGCTCCTTCATCTCACTCTCTCCAACGTCAGGTATAGCAAAGTTGTTTTTTAAAAATCTCGCATACTTTTTCCTCTGGAGGAGCATGTCTACAATTGTATCTGTATAGTGGTTCTGGCTTGCGATACTTTTAATGATCTTAGTTTCCTCTTTAAAATCTGCCTTACTGAGAGGCAAACTCAAGGCTTTATTTATGAAATAATGAAAAGCTGCCAATTTATGTTCAATTGGATGAAACGAGTAGTTGTCAATAATCAGTCCTGTATATGTCTACCCTCAAATATACTGATGTTTACATCCAGAAAGTTAATAGAGCCCCTTCACCAATCTCTAGCGTGAACTCGATGTTGTTGTGAATAGCATTTATGTGTGATACAAAGCTATGAAGCTCGTCCACCGTTCCACCCCACAACCCAATTATGTCATCCACATATCTATAATAATACAACAGATTGCTGCAATATTCGTTATTGTTAACTATGTGGGATTTCTCCAGTTTATCTATAAAAAAGTTGGCTAGAAACGGAGACAAGCAATCGCCCATTGACAGGTCATCCTCCATAGCATACAGATCTCCTCCAAATGAGAAAAAATTCTGCTGCACGCAAATCTTTAGAAGATCGAAATACTGACTGACGTCCTCGTCAGAGAAATTCGACCGAATCAACTCATTTTAGTTTCCTAAGATTTTCTTGAAATTTCTATGGATTTCTTGAGATTTTCTATATTTCTACAAATTTTCTAAGAATCTGTTTCTTGAGATGTTTTGGAATTTTTCAGGATTTCTTCAGATTACTAGTCACTAGTACACACAATTTTTCCGGTGATTTCCCCTTAGTTTTGTACTATCTAGAAACCGAAGGGAAAATCGTGATATACTTACAAAAGTGAAAAGAAATCCAAGCAAATAGGGAAATTCTAAGAAATCTTAGTAAAACTTAGGAAGCAATTGCCACCTCTGTATTTTCAGCATTTTAACGTAAAGATCTGTAAATAATTTGGATATTGGTTACTAGAAGTCAAAAGCTTGGACCTTAGGGACTGTGAAAACATAAATAATATTACCCTTATTCTTAGTTTTGAGTGCCTCAATGATAGTTATTTGCAGTGTTATAAAAATTGAGTCTAAGTTGGAGTATAAAATTAAACAATAAGTTTGGTAAATTAGAAAATTTTAGTGTATCCAATTATTTTGGGACTTTATCGTGAATTATGGGCATACATATATGTCTAATCAGTTACTTTGTTAACGTGGTTCGATATTTTTTATACAAGTACCCTTGCCATAGACGCTTGGAATTTGTGGGCGTATTTTCCTAACTCCTAAACCCAAGGAGCGATTTTGTTGAAATTTGGTGAATACCATATTATATGGGTCCAGATAAAGAATTTATAAAAAAAAATTTTTATTTCATATTTTATAAGGGTTAAAACAAAATATTCTTATTAAAATACACAATACAGGGTGGTCGTCTGAAAACGAAACAGACGAGATTGTGGCCAACAGAATTTTTTTTCAAGAAATGCAAAAACACGTCAATTTTATCATCGAAGGAGATAACTTTTGCGACTAATGTCACTCTGGTATTATTTCATCCCTTCGCGCTGTGATGACAACCCCTGAAATGTTAATAGGGATGATATAGCAAGTGACACCTCATTTGAAAGGTCTTTCCTGAATTCAGTGCAATAATTGTTTTGAAGTTTTATCAATAATTCAAAAAAAAAATTAAAGCTGCAAAAACGCGAAATAAATACGATATTTCAAGACATTTAAAAATACAAAAGTGAAAAACGCTTGGACAAGTTGATTTTAATTTCAAGAGGGCTACATTTACTGCTATTCATAAACATTGACAGTTCAACCCTTTTAAGGTAAAGCGCAAACAACCTTTGGAATTTTGAATGAAAAGATGGGTTTGAAAAGAAGCCACTGAATATTCCCTATACCGGGTGCTGAATGAGTTAGCCGAATATAGGAAATTAACATGTAAAAACTAATTTATGCAAATTCCTGCTTTCCTAATTATTTTAGAGAAACAATGAAAGATACAAAAATAATGCAGAAATATAAACTACAAATGATAAGACCATTAGATTTCATCTAACTTTTACTTAAAAGGTCAAAAAATACTTCCAAAATTGTTAAAATTTTCATTTATCGCACTGGTCATGTAATAAATTCAATTTAATTTATATTTTCCAAAATAATTACCATGGAAACTTTCATGGCCAGTCCGATAAATAAAACTTTTAACAATTGCAAAAGCATTTTTTAGCTTTTTAAGTAAAAGTTAGATGATATCTAATGCTCTTATCATTCGTAGTTTATATTTCTGCATTATTTTTGTGTCTTTCATTTTTTAACTTTAACTTTAATTTGTTTTTTCAACAAATATAATTGTTGGTGCACTGGGTATTCTATACCCACCAGACCCCCCCGGTTTGAAAGCCCAAAAGTGTGTGTATACGATTTGTGATTTATTTTTGTAATAAAAATTTTTCACTCTGTCAGAACAAATACATTTATACGTCATTTTCATTTGTATACAATTCATACCCCCCAGTTTTATAAAAAAAAAGGTCTTAGTGCATATTCGCATATCATGTACCGTAAAACTTCGCACCGGGGGTCTGGGGGTGTGAAACACGCTACAGAATATAGTAAAATTCCTGGTAAGGAAGTCACAAGTTTAATGGCATGGCAATCATTTGAACATAATTGCTGTTGACCTGGGGGTATTCTATACCTCCCCAGACTTCAAATAGCATCTAGTTGTGCACCTCCTATTTTTGAGATTTTTATTAAGATTGAAAAGGTAACAGTACAACTGGGGGCTTTTTTAGCAGGAAGCCTGCGAGCATCACACCCAGCGCACCCCGGTAGTTGCGCATGCAACTAGTCGGATACACGCCAGGTTGAAATAAATATCAAAATATGAAGCTGAAGTCTGCAAGCGTATCATGTTATTGTTGATTTTGATAAGAAAACACTATGTACTTACAGAGTATCACGTCACAAAATCGAAACAAAAACACCGAAAAACACTAACCTATAGTGTTTGAGTGACGTGATCTTCTTTTGCGCGGGATCATTGATTACTTAAGTCTCAATTACACTTGATTGTTTAGTTAAGTTAACTTGATAAACCTACATTACATTCTAACTAGTTCTTCTTTAAAAGCGACAATTATTGCTTGCGATGTAATATAAAAAGTTTTGTTACATTTATGATTTTAAATACAGCAAAAGTCAAACATTATGAATAAATCGTCATCTTTTAGTTTCCTTGAAATTCGAAGTTGTAAGCGATGCCAGTTAGATAATCGTCTGGGTTACGCTCACCATAAGACTGTACTATAGACTTGTTCCTGGTTTGAGTTCATTCATGCCTTGTTCTTTCATCAGAACATCAATAAAAGAGTTTCACGTCATTCAAACACTGGGCCGCTTTTGGTGTTTTTGGTTTCGGTGTTTTTGTCTCTCGGTATTTTTGTGTTTCGATGTTTTGACGTGGAATCACTTACATAGTAAACTTAAGATGATTTAATTTAAATACACAAAATTTTGTAAAAAAGATTATTTTGCAAAAATTTTATTAAATACAATAAATTACATGACAAATTTGTGGCAATAAGCGTCACAAAATAACAAAACTAGACGAGTAGAATGTAAATATTTTATTTTTAAAATTATTTATAATCTTGGAATAATCTCTCTTTCAAATTTAATTTATTTGTTTTAGCATTAAGAATGGGGTTCTTTTTCCATATAATGTAAGCATTATAACGTAGGTAATCAATCTGTCTGCCTGATAAAGGCTTATAACTTATAAACATCGGTTGGTTAACACGATAAATTCTCAGAATGGTCGGATATTTGAGCGTCGGATAATAGGGTATCTATTGTATACTATTAAATTCAGTTTTACACGATGTTACCAAAAATACCCTGGTCGAAATTTCAAAAAATGTTGTGGTCTCGTGACTATCCGTCCGTCCGCATGTTTCATTTAAGAACTATTATTAATATTATTAATATACGGACAATAAAAACAGTTGTATCTTTGTGTTTTGTAAATCACAAATCACAGAACAACTACACAAAAAACAGTGTTTTAATTTTAACCCTGATTTGTTTATTATTGATTTAATGATTAAAAAAGTAAAATATAAAGGCCATTTTTTTATTTCATATATTTGTTATGTGCAAAATTAATATTTTTTATTTTTTTTTAATACTAAGAGAGTTGAGGATATATCCTATAAACTCTACAAATAGCAAATTTCAACTAGATTACAGCAGTGTATTCGGCTGCACCAGAGCTAGAACCATGGTTTCACGCTCCCTAGTCTGCACCTGTGTGCTTTACGCCACACTGCTGTAATGTAAAAATATAAAACCAAAATTTTAATTTATGTATTGAAAAATTTGCGCAATAAAAATTGAAATTGATTTTACTGTTTTTAAGAGTGTATAAGAAAAAGAGTTGTTTACAGCACCACCATTAAGGTGTCATGTTTCATAATTTTATATCCTTTCAAGTCAACTATAGGAAACGTAATAGCTTTTTCACTTTTATCCCAATTGTTTTTCATATTTACCCCACTGGACGCTACTGTATTTAAAAAAATATATATAGTTTGCTTTCCATCTCTTTAATGCTCATTTTGACATTAAAAAATTAAATACTAAATGAGTCGACGGCGAAATGGCGACAACGAAATATCCCATTTTGAAATCGCCATCATGTCCAAAATGAATTTCAAAAAGCGTCAATAAGAATTCTTAAAGAAAAATAAAAGTATTCGTTTTATAAAAATTATTATTATCAAAAACAAACACTTTTACTAAAAAAATAGAATAGGGTATGCATGATTTTTTTAAATTATATTATGGACATCAAAGTACGAATTAAAGTTTAGTAGTTTTTCCAAGTTTTAATGAAAATCCCCCTTTTAACACCAAATATAAATAACTAATAAAATGTCACGGTCGGTCCACGAAACTGAATTCTATTGTATTATTCACCCTAATTTTAGATAATCGGTTTAAAATAAACTTCGCACTAAAAAGTTTCACATTAAATGCTAAAAAAATCTAAAGCTTGTCGTAATTAAATTTAATTCAATAAGTTTCAGGAACAATTATTTTAAAAGTAGACTATAAATTGTAGATGTGAATTTATTCGAGCGTTTGGTATTTCAATTTACCACCAAAAATCAATTTTAATATTTAAATTTATGAGACGGATATGTTGGTTTCTGAACAAAAATCAGACTGCTTTTAAGATCAAATAAATTATTTTGTCATCAAAACCAATTTGAAAATTAATCCATGACAGTTTTGATAACTGCTGCGTCTCTTTTTGTAATTTTTTATCAGAATGAATTTATTAATTAAATAATCTGCGCTAAAAACGAAAATGTAATTTATCAAAAGGTAGAGGCTCTCGTGCAACTGGAGTGTCAAAACTAATTAAGTAGTACTGTAAAAACAAAATACGAGGATTACTCAATAAGTAACATTATATAATAGAATTTGTTAAGTTTCCCGCGCCACCTGGTGGCAATAAAACTAGCAGCTTTGTTAAATCACTAACAGATGGCACTTCTACTAGATATGTTAACGAAAGTTTTATTTATTTGGGATATTAGAAATGATACTTTTTGTAGAATAATATTACCACAGAACATAGAATAATATTACCGAGGTTAATTATATATCGATTAACTCATGTTTGTAGGTCTATATACTATGCAAATTTAATTTGAATCTGGTTTGATAAAAAATCAAGAAAGCCCGTTTATTAAAGTTTCTGTTTTTATGATTTCCATAAAGAAAAGCTTTGCTTATCATCTTAATGCTTTTTCAACAAACTTCACCGATCCTGTGTATATAAAATATTAAATAAAAAAATATATATAAAAAAGTTCTTACAGCTTCCACCATTTCTTGTGTTCTGTTATTCCATATTTCATAGTCGTTAGTAAAAACTTATCTTGTCTCTTTCTTTAAAATTGTATTTAAATGTTGGCTTCTCTAGTGCACAATTTTACACTTCCTTCGTGATCCCCTTATTTTGAGATACAGAAATCGATAAAAATGCAAATTGAAAGAAAAAGTGCAGCGAGCCAAAAAATACCAGTAATTACCGAAATGTTTTTGTGTCGAATTTTCCAAATTGCGTATTTTATTCCGTCGCTTCGAGTAAAAAATAAGTTCGACCACCAATGGACTTCCGTCTGTGTCCAATTTGGTAATGATGTGAACAGACCCTTACTTCCGTAACAGTAAATATTGTTTACGATTTGTTAAATCATCGTGGTACATATTGAAACTTTGTTTAAAAGTTGTTAGTTGTCGATGAAAGGTTTTTAAAAATTATATTTTATAAGAAATAGCGTATTTTGATTGATCCATTTTGAAACTCGCTTTTCTAAAAGCTTTTATCAAAATATAAGCAACTATAAATAGAAAAATTATTAACTAGTATATCGGTGTGAAGTTTTGTTTAAAAATTTCAATATATTTCTTAAAAAATTGTTGCTATTTATAACTGATTTATGGTGCTTTTTGAAACTTGGAACATTAAAATTGAATTTGATAAAGAAAACTCATCATAAAACATTCTTTGCATAATACGTACTTCGTTGCTGTAACGTTATATTTATTGATAACGTAATATCATATAAAATGTATTTCATTCATCACAATGCATTGTGATACTTACATCAAAAATATGAAAAGATTATTGTTGTTTAAATAGTCGAATACCTAATGCTCCAAAAATATCTTCAAAACGATTTACTAAATTTGAATATTTGCATTTGACGCTTTCCAACGGATATACGTATATATAAATTACAAGTTATGTACCTATCCGGCTCCTATAAAAATATAAAAATAAATTCCGATTAAGGTGGGCCACTACTTATTGTGTTATTAATTATCATAAATGACACGTGCAATTTTCGGAAAATTAAATGTTTCCCGTTATATTGAAACATAATCAAGTGATAAATGCTCAAATTCAAGTGTCGTATACATTAAAAACTAATTAGATAATTAGTTCAGTAAAAAAGACTATTAATTTTAATATTTTAGCTGTAGAGTAAAATTAATTATGCTCTTCCCTAAATATACATTGTAAAATTGGTCAACTTAAAATAGCAACAGGTAGAACTGCTATACAACGCAACGAGCTTTACGTGATCCTAAATGCAAAATTATTCTATTTTATGGCAAAATCGATATAAATATGATATATAGTGTGTTACGCTGTGATCGTCATGTGATTTTCTTTGAATATTTTTTTAATTTATGAAATGAAAATTATACTTACAGAGCATCATCAGAAAAATACTTTTATTTGAGAAATATACCACGAAAAAAGGCTTTCTTTCTACGAAAGATCTAAACTGTAAACAACTTTCTAAAATTAGTAAATTTAATGTAAATTTTAATTGTGAACTAAATGGTAGTCTACATGAGAAAGGTAGGTAGGGTTTGGGTTAGGGTTACGGTGTAAACCGGGTAACGACACTTTGCAATTTATCGATCAATTTTGACTTCCAGTAATTTTAATTATAGGTTTTGTTGATCATAGTAATAACTAATAAGTAATAACTATTTATTGATAAATTTTCAACAGAACTAAACCAAACGTTAAAATAATAGAATTTTAACAGTAAAGTGACGAAAATACACGACGTAGAAAAATTAATTATTTAAAAATACAAAAAATGACATTAATTATCACTCGACAGGTTAGGATTAAAAATATTTAAAAAAAGATAAATTAATATTGTTATAAAATAATATATTTATAAAAAAAATTAAAAGTTAAAAATTCGTAATGCGATATAAGGCCCTATTTCGCAGTTTTTAAAATATTTTTAATCCTAACCTGTCAAGTTTGTCTTTTTTTGGTTTTTTAAATACTTAATTTTTCTATGTATTGTATTTTCTTCACTTGACTGTTAAAATTCTATTATTTTAACGTTTTGTTTAGTTCTGTTAAATGTTATATTTTACAAATACTATTTTTTTGTACCTATAAATTGAGTTTATAATTTCAACTAATTTTATACCTTCTGCTCACAAGTTTTATTAAATTCTCATCAATATCTTTTTCATGTTGCGATATGCATTGATTAGTGCGAGTAATCAAAATAAAGCAACAAAGTGGTCGGATACCGGTAAGCCTGATATAATATTTATAAATATGACGTGGCAATTTTGAAAAGAGCATTAAAAAATGAGAAAAAATCAATCTATATAAAAGCTGTTATCTAAAAATTGAAATTTTTTAAGTTGTTAAATTGATTATTTTTAAGTATCTACTTCGAATTTACGGAACAATTGACAAGTATAGGCTTCGGGCAATTGTAGCTCTCTGCCATTTGCGGTTCCTTCGGAAATCACGTTAAAGTGGTTTAAGGTGCAGTCACAATAACTTGACAAATCTACCACCTCAAGTGGTACAAATCAGATAAATCTTAATAATATAGAATAAAATATTTATGTTTATTTTAGAGCTTTGTTTAAAATTTATAAGTATCAAAATTTTATAAGTAATATTTTTAAAAGTAAAAGTATAAAAAAAAAAAAAATGAAAACCGTATTAATAAATATTGAACATCGACATTAAGGGCTGCCTGTTCGCAGTGTTACTTTTTTGTTTTTTTTTAATCATTATTTTCAGTTTTCACTTGAATACAGCGATCACAAATTAATGTACTTTTGAGAGTACAAATGCTGCTGAATGACAACGGCTGACAGATCTCCGACTAAAATAGTCTTTTTCTTCAGTGCGATGAATCAACCTTGAACGCTGATTTTCAATAGCAGATATATTGATCGAGGGCTATTCAAAATTAATTTTTAATTGGTTGTATCCGTTTGTATCCTATCCGGACGAGACACTTAGCCTATTCAACTTAGAGAATTCAAATTTGCGTCATCAATACCCTCCTATAATTAACTAGCATGTCAGACGGCTTTCAGGCCGGGATGACCTCTTAGTGAGGAGATAAAGTGAATACGATTTGTGTGGAATTCGAAATATACATTAGATTTCACAAATAAAATACACTGTAAGTATAAAAACCTTGTTAACATTTTCAGTTTCTTTCGGGCATATTTGAACGAATGAATGCTCAAAATCTTACTTAATACATAAAGTATACCAAGGGGAGGGTACTCTGCAAACTTTGTTTAGAGAGAACATCTTGAAAGTTTAATGTAAAATATAAAAATTTCAACTTTTGATAACATGTGCAGAGTCTAAAATTGCAAGCGAACGAGCGAAATGCAATTGTTAAATTTTTCAATTCAAAGTTATATTTTTAATCAATTCAAAATTATGACAATGTCAATTTTGACAATTCAATTAGGAGGTTAACTAAACAATAGAAAGGTAGGACATGCCACGTGGCAAGCGACGGTTCGTCGACAGTGCGTGTGTGCATGCGTATGCAAATAAAAATAAGAAATCGCAGTGTGAGTAACGTGCATCGAATAAAAAAAATTGAATCTGAAAAAAAAGTTGAATTGCCTAGACAACAGGCTGAAAAACAATAAATGAAATAGTTAGTTGACCATAAGACTTGGTCCAGGCAGGTCATTGAAGTGGTGGGCTTCGAAGAAAGCTGAAGTCAACCACATAGTGAATAATAAAATAAATATTTCAAAACCATAAACAACAAATTCAATTTAGGAAAACCGCATTAGGTGCAAATTTTTATAAGAGTATTTTGGACACGTGGCAGCGAAATTATTTTGGAATCGACTGGACGCAGTTCCATTTCAAGTGATCGAGAAGGCAAGGAATCACAACCAGCTTTACAGTGGACCATCGGGTCGAAAAACAGAAAGTATACGGACAAGTTTGCATAACTGCTATATTAAAGTGTTATCGCGGGTCTTGCGGAAAATTATTCGGTACGGGAAAAGCGCATCGTCATACGACAATTTATGTCCTTAGAATTTAATTTTGTAATTAAATTGTTTATTTAATTTTGAAAAATAAATTAAAACATTCATTAAACATTTTTGAAGATTCTTTGAAATTATAAAAAAAATTGCTAATCATATTTATTCGTTCCACCATTATTTGGCAGCAAAGGTTCGTTAAGCTTTGCATTCATTCCATTCTTGAAAAGTAAGGATGGACTCTTAATGGTCTTCCACCGTTAACAGTGCACATGATACCCAAGTAACATAATTCCCTGTACATTACCTGGTCATACCCAAATATTGCTTTAAAATTTTACCTGACAGGTGGTTGCCAGGCTTTTGCCTGGCTTAAAATGTTCCTTGGGTAATCACATCATGTTATCAAAAGTTGACGATTTTGTTAGATTGATGATGTTATCAAAAGTTGAAAAAAAAAGTTGATATTGCTATCAAGCAATAAGTAAGTTATAGTAGTAAGAGTGTGGTGGTAGGCTCGCGGTTAAAACGTTGGACTTCTATGCCGTAGTTATGAGTTTTTTTAAATAGGATTTTATTGGAATTGTAGTTGCTGGCAACATCTAGGAAATGTACTAAATACCTATTTTACTTTTTTCTCATTGTTTTTTCTAATAATAAAGTATTTTATACTTCACTTCAAAACTACTTCATTTTTTAAAAACTGAAAATATACAAAATTCCAAAATCAAATAAATCAAGCCACGGTCACCACGACTATAACCAAATTTTCATCTGCCAAGAAGGATCTAACTAATCAATGTGATCTGATTACTGAAACTAAGTGACCGCCAACACATTGCATAGTGTATGGAACTTAAAGAGGAAGAATGCAACAATAATTCAAAAGTATTCTAGCTGTTAGAAAGATTCCAGATTCGATTTCCTGCAAAAATAGTTGTTGGTTTTTCAGATATTTTATATTTTTCCAAATACGATACACAATATGTTATGTAACATAACACATACAGCAAGAAAAAAACTATTATGCGGGAAGCAAACCTGGATCTTAAAATTCACTTGCGGATACTTTATAATCTCAGTCAGAAAACATGGCGGATTTTCTTAGAAACGGTTGCTCACAACACTTGAAAACTCAGGTGTTCGCTTAATTTTGGTGCTCTTTCAACCTACCAAAGCTTCTCTTAATCGATCAATATATTCATTTTATTAGATCTTTCAATGCATTCTTCGTCTTCCAGAATTAATTCAATTATACTCTACTTTCTCTTCTTCACTCTCTCCGGTCTATTCCTGATCAAGATCGTTCATGTTAGAACAAAGGCTTCTTTCTCATAATGAAAAATTAAAGTATTTAAATCCCGCGGCTTCTTAAACCGGATTAGAGAGTATGTCGGTTACCCTGGCTTTTTAGTTTCACCTTTCTTAGTTTCACCCTTCTGTTCGAATACGGCAAAACTTAGAAAGTCAAACTTGGCCCAGTTTGCGCTATTCAATCGAGCTGAAATTTTGCACATGCATTCGTCCGCGATGACAATACACTTTGCCAAAAGAAAATTTTCCGAATTTTCACATTGTCCAAGAAAAAAAGGAAAAAAATTCTACTGTACTATAGTAGTCCTTAGTACACTACCACATGAACTAGGGTGGATTTCAGTTGCTTTTACTATTTGTCCTTATCTTCCACGGCTTTAGACGAGTTTCTGTCATTATAATATATTATTTATAATATTATTATTATTTACAAAGAAACACTCTATTAAAACATTCTAGATCTGGCTGGATGTACATACCCTTCGTATTATTTTCTAAATTTTCGTTTTCCAAACAAAAATTCATAATTTTGCAATTAAAAAGAAATCAGTAATTAAAGGTTTAATAGATCTGACAAGATCGGGATAATGACAAGTCTGCAAATTGTGCAGATTTAATTTAACACTGCTCCGTTGTCCATGGTCGACTTCTACACAGAGAGAAATATATGTTACTAATCCACACAATTGTGCAGAAAAATTACACAATTGCATACTTGTTCTGCACAATTGTGTGGATAAGTGACACTTATTTCTCTGTGTATAATTTACCTTTTTACACAGTGCAATATATTTGATCTCCCGTTCTCTATGTTCTTTCTTACCAAATCAACAATCCGCTTGGTTTATTTTGCTGTTTTTATAAGCTGTTGCAGCTTTTTACAGAACAATATTAAATAGTATAGGCAAATATCTCACTGTACTCAGTTTGCATTAAGACACAACTTCACGATTCCTTCAAACGTGCCCTTTTAAGATGGACCAATTTTCTGAAAATGTCCTATTTCTCTATTGTCTCCCACAAACGGACTCTGATTATACTTTTAGTTGTTGTTTATCCAGAATTTTTCTAAGATCCGGCGGAACTCACCAGTGGAAAAGTACCCAGCTAAAATTCACATTGGTACTATCAGATGATTTCTTATAAATCAATAAAACAAAAGGCTCATTTTTTGTCATTTAAAAATATTAAAAAACAAGATCCTAAAGAACATAAAGATCCTGTAAAAGTATTAATTTTGCGTCTCAGATTTGAGATTTTTAATTTGATTTCGTGCAATACAGTTTAAATTTGAGTGAGTAATTTTATTTATGTGTTTATTTGGAAATTGTCAGAAGCTTGGATAGTATTGAATAATTTTTGATAAAATTTGGAAGACTTTGGAAAAAATTAAAATAAAATTGGATCTGTTGATAAATAATAAATGTGAAATTGGAAAATTGGATGATCAAAATAATAATTGGTTGAATTGGAAGGCATTTAAAAATTTGTCTGTACGCCGTAGCACCTGGTCAGATAGCGACGCACATTTACAATTACTATAAAATAGAAATACACGAAGAGTGTTGATTTTCTGAACCAAATGGGTTACGATCGGTTTGGAAAAATTTAATATGATTACCATGTATAAATATAATTATATTATTTATGTTAAAATAAAAAACTTAAATGTCAAGAAAGCTTGTAAGTGTCATAAAATAAGGAGGCTAATATTAGAAAAACACGCTCCAGTTCTCGAGTCGATACATATATTCCAAGATTCACATTTTTGATTAAATTAGAGGATTGAAAGGAATAATAAATTTTCTCGAGATAAAGAAACGAAACAATGCTTAACCAAACTAAAGAGCTTGGCAATGTTGCACAAATGAAGTTGCCAAAGTAAATAAATAAATAATTACAAGAAAAAATGTTAATTGGGCTATGTTTACTAATGAGGAGCAATTTTAATGGACTGAATTTCAAACGACACATTCGATCTTATTAAAGTAACCACCTAACTAATAAAACCTTTGCAATAAAAACTGTTTTAGATGTAAATGTCCCTATTAGTAACTATATGTAAGCTTTTCACGTTCTTCTAGTTTCATCAAATAAATAATCCACTCTCACCACATCAAAATATAAAAGGGATGCAACCCTCCGCTTTCAAAAAAAGTAGAGCATACAGATGTCTTTTTATGAGAATTTTACAACTTTCTAACACAATATAGTATATTTTCCTGCATGTTATGTAATTATTTTCATGTAAAACATTATACACACGAATTATTCATTAATGAAAATTTTCTTATTTAATTAAAATAATACCACGAGGAAAATCAGTTTCTTTGTTCTCGGGCGATGATTTTTATTTTCATTTGTAAAATAAAAAAGTAGAATTCCTTTCTATGTAATTAAATAATTTTGTATCTTCATGTTGGTATACATATGTATAATGCATTACCAGTTCATAAATTCCCCAAAAATCGTTGAAACACAGAATTACGCAGAATAACTATTCGGGATTGAACGAAAAGTTTAGAAAATTAAATTGTTGCTGGTTTCTGATGGGATTAGAATATATTTTATTCTGATAAAACCAAAGAAATAAAATTCAATTCAAATCTTAGATAAGATAATGTGAAATTTTATAGTATATCCCTGAAGTTAGCGTTTCAAATAAAAAATTTCTTTTGTTCGAAAATAATGAAAAATAAGTTGCTCGATCTGAACTAGAACTCTGGTATACTTAACTAGTTTTGTGTCAGTTACGAGGTTGATTAAGGATTAACATTATCGGAATCACCAATTTCAGGTGATGATATGCCGATGAACGCCAAACCAACTACGCCCTGGAGCGTACAGCAAACTTAGCGCTATATTTTAATTTAACGTTTTTTTTACTACAATTATTATATATTTGTAAGTTTTCTATGTTTAGTTTATTATTATTGGTTACTTTATATTACATTATTTAGTTTATTTCAACAAAAAAAAAACGATTTGTCTTTTGCCACGGAACGTTTTTCACGATAAAAAAATTTTCGTAACATTTTGTTCAATAATTACAACGAAATAGCGCTTTTAGTACAGAAACTGGCAATAAGCCTTGAGTACTTCTTAAATCTTCGTCAATAGCCCAATGCAATAGGAGAAATAAATCTGTTAGAAAATAAATTAAATTTTGATTCCGTTAAAAGTATCTACTACTTGTTTTTCATTTGTAGAATAAATCGAAAAAAGTAATGTAATAATGTTTAATTGCTATAGAAAAAATATAAATTTTAATTGAACAAATAATATTGTTAATTTTATGAATATCCCACTAATTGCAGATTAAGTATTTTGTTGGTACTACTACAAAATGCGACAGTTTTATATGCGTGAAGTTAGCCCCCCTTGTCGAAAACTAAAAATTTTTTTTTGTATTGTGCTGTATTCAGTTTGTATTGTTTGTATTGCTAAAACTTTAAGTCCTAAATTTAACATTAGTCACGTAAATCGCGAAACAAAATTTTGCGCTGGCTCCCCATTTTCGAAAACTAAAATTTTTTTTTGTATTGTGTTGTATTCAATTTGTATTGTTTGTATTGTTAAAGATTATAGTCGTAAGTTTAATATTAACCGCGTAAATCGCAAAACAAAATTTTGCTCTGACTCTCTGCTTAGCTGACTCTAAATTTTAAAATTATTTTTGTATTTGTATGCAATTTGTATTGTATTGCAATGTAACTTGTATCGTAAAAATTAAATTGTTTACTATTACAACAATGAAGCTACGTCGGCGGTTCCCAAATGGGGTTCAGCGAAAAAATCCAAGGGTTCCGCCAAAAAGAATTTCAAAATGGCAAAAAATAAATTTTGCAAAATTTTTTACTTTGCGCAAAGGTTCCGCGGCCAACACTAATTGGGAACAGCTGCTCTAAGGTAACAGTCTTATAAAAAAGCATAGAGAGCAATCACTGCAACTTTAGCCGAAGAGCCCCAGCCGCAGCTAAAGATTCATATCTTTCATACTTTTATATCAATCATGCTTTCGTATGAGAATGTTTCCTTAGAATGTGATTGCATCATTATAAGAAAGAGTGGAGAGCAGTCCCTGCAACTGCAGTCGCAGAGCTCCAGCAGTAACTAAGGAACCTTAAGATGACTAGCTTAAGGTGTGATTTCTTAACTGCAGCTTTTACTGCAGAAAATTTTGCCCAGCTAAAGGTGTGATTCCTCAGCTGCGGCTGGGGCTCTGCGACTGAAGTCGCAGTGACTACTCTCCATGCTTTCTTATGGGAGTGTTTCCTTAGAATGCGATTGTATCACATGAAAGCGTAGAGAGTAGTCACTGCGACTGCAGTCGCAGAGCTCCAGCCGCAGCTAAGGAACCTTAAGATGACCAGCTAAAGGTGTGATTCATCAACTGCGGCTGGGGCTCTGCGACTGAAGTCGCAGTAACTGCTCTCCATATTTTCTTATGGGAGTGTTGCCTTAGAATGCAATTTTTGAAGGGGACTCTAAGGCAGCGGTTCCCAAATGGGGTTCCGCGGAACCTTTAGGGGTTCGCGAAAAAATCCAAGGGTTCCGCCAAAAAGAATTTCAAAATGGCGAAAAATAAATTTTGCCAAATTTTTTACTTCGCCCAAGAGTTCCGCGGTCAAAACTAATTGGGAACCGCTGGTCTACGCACTGCATAGTGTATGGCACTTGAAGAAGAAAAAATGTTGCTGTATTGTCCCACCAATTTAAAATTCTTGGGTATAGAGACTTCTCGGGACAGACGTTGCGATGCGGACATTTTGGCCCAAGCTGGTTCGGTGCAAGGACGGGTCGGAGCAAAGACGGTTCGACCGCAAGCCGTTTCGGCACGGAAATATAATTTTCGATAAAGATAAGTAGTGTACCTACATAATTTTATTACTGTACAAATAAAATTTACTTTGAAAAATATAATTTAACAAAATAATGATTGTACGGCCAGAGAGGAGGATTTAATTTTTACGATACAAATTGCATTGCAATACAAAACAAATTGCATACAAATACAAAAATAATTTTGAAATTTTGAGTCAGCTTAGGCAGTGGGCCAGAGCAAAATTTTGTTTTGTGATTTACGCGGTTAATATTAAACTTAAAACTTTAATTTTTAACAATACAAATAGTACACATTGAATACAACATAATCCAAAAAAAAATATCAAAATTTTCAAAAATGGGGGGACAGCGCAAAATTTTGTTTCGCGATTTACGCGACTAATGTTAAATTTAGGACTTTAATTTTTATCAATAGAAACAGTACAAACTGAATACAACACAATACAAAAAAAAACATTTTAGTTTTCGACAAAAGGGGAGCTAACTTCACGCACATGACAGTTTTTAGTTAAATTCGACTGTAATTAACAAAATCCAATTTAAAATACTTTTATGATATAATGTTAACAGTTGCACTCTTGGAATGCAACTGCAACCGGCTCCACCTACTAAAAGATTTTGCTGCACCCGTTTACGTCGAGCACACATACTATCACTGGAATAGGCAATACACCGACTTACATGTGAAAAATCAAAACTTAAAAATCGATTATTTCCGAAATTAAAGAAAAAATTTAGGTTGATCCATAGTTGAATAACTTCACCTTAATGTAATCTTTCAAAATCTACAACAATTTTTATTGTAGGTATAAACATATAAAAACCTCTCGGCGTATTTGCCTGTAACACCCAAATATATTCCTAATTCTGTAACTAACTACGCAAATGAATGATTCGATCTCAAAACAAAATGAGAAATAAATACAGTGGCAGCTTGTACGGGAAGTGCCATGAGACTAAGCCATCTCAAAACTCAGCCAACTCAGCATAATGTTTTTATTAATTTTATTATTTATCAATTTTTTTATTTTATTATTTACTAACCATCATCAGGATATAGTGTTATTTTATACTGTTACTAGCTGGAAAGCCCGTCCACGGACGGGCCTAGGCGGTGGATTTTAATTAAAAAATTATTGATTATTAATTTTTATTAAAAAATTCCTTCATCTACAGTGCTTGTGAACCTTGAATCAATTTCCCTTGTTCTTTTCTATCAACTATTTTTATCTTCAGATCTCCGTACTCTTACACATTGCTACATAGAGTGGACCGTGGTTAAACACAGGTTCATGCAGATATATTCCTACTTTTCTGTCCCCGAACCCCCGAACATCTGTCCCCGAACCTTGTTGATCGTCATGGAAAAGGCAAGTTTAATTGGAAACTGTCGCCGGCGCCGTTTTAAAACAAAAAGCAAGTCTGTTCTTGTTAAGGCTAAATCTATGCTAAATTGATTGCAAAAAATATGCTAAATAGAAATATAAAATATGATTCAACATAAAATATCCGATTATCCGCTTATACACTTATCCGATTAACCGGTTATTCAATAAGACGTTGATACATCATCAATTTTGTATCATACATTTTATATACATACATACACAAAAAAAGACACGCTGTGGGAGGAGCTTCCCGACTTTTTTAAATTTTTATATATAGATAGCTTGAGGGAGGTTGTAGTCTGATGCTTAAGTGCATCGACTACTAAGCAGGGAACTCTGGTTCGAGCCCGAGTGGAGCAAGAACTGTATTCTAGCTGTCCTCGGTCGGCGCGCAATAGCAAACCACCAAGGTAATCTGTCTTAAAAACCCTTCATAAAATGAAGTGGTTAGCCAAAACCCACCCTGGGTTGTAGCGCTACTCTGTAATATACAGCTTGACCGGTGGATCTCCATTTTAACGGCAACTCTATTGATGTGTAACTTGATTCGTTGCGATCTCGATTGATGTGTAGCATCGTGGTATTGGTAGTTATAAAATTTATATGGTTAATGGATTTATTTGTGTACAAAACTGTAGTTTGTTGTCGTCTCTCTATTTCTATTATTTTATTTAATTTCTTTGTTTTGCTCTTTTTTATTTTCCTTTTTCCAATTCTTTCCTCGTTTTCCTTCTCATTAATCATGTCTTCATCTTATATCTTTGATTGGCGGTGCTTCTTCCCTAATTGCCGTTCTTCTTCTTTTTTTTATATTTCTTTCGTCGTTTCTCTTCTCATCAATTTAGTGTTCATCTTATATATTTGACTGGAGATGCATCTTCACTAATTGCTGTAACTTTCTCTTTGTTTTTTCACTTCTTCTCTTTGTTTTCCTTCTCATTAATCATGTTTGCGTTTTCGAGTTTTTCTAACCAAAAATATAAGACGCTGTAGCGCAGCTTTTTGACTTTTTACCGGACTGCCGAAGGATGGATATTATATGGTTTAATTGTTTTTATTATAACGTAATTATTAATTATTTTCTTTTTCAAATATTTTTAGTCCCAACTTTACGTTAATATATTTTTCGGTTAGTAAAAAAAATCGACCAATCAGAGTGTTCCTTTTTTCACCAAAAAATGACACGCTGGAGCAGCAGGAGCAAGAGCAGCGTGCTGGGATTTTATGTATTAGGATGATTACTATGATTACTAAATTTTAATTGTTTCCTCTTATACCGGAATTATTCATTATTTTATTTTTCAAATATTTTTAGTCTTAATCTTAGTTATATTTCTCGGTTGGTAAAAAAATCGACCAATCAGAGTGTTCCTTTTTTCACCAAAAAATGACACGCTGGAGCAGGAGCAGCAGCAGCGTGCTGGGATTTTATATATTAGGATTTATTATAATATAAAGAAGCGAAAGATGCCTTGTAATCCAGAGCTGAGTAGGCATTTAATACCTCAAAGATGTTGTTAGCACCTTGCGAGTGAGGTCGAAAATCGATTTAGAGCGACGTTTCGCAATCTATTAGTTCAGCTTCAAAACTATATAATTTAACAATAAATTATAAGGACATTGTATTAACTTTCCCAATATTAGACATTTAAGCAAGGCGAGTACAGGTTGTTAAACCATTAAACTAAGCTACGATATTAACATGTGGTTAAATTAATAGAAGTAAGTTATTTATTGTGTTAAATTAAAATCTCTTGTTTTTATATGAACACATCCGTGTATCCGATTCGCCTAATTGACAACAAATTAAATCAATAATAACCGTATTTAATAATTTGACTGTATTCATATTGTCAATAGGGAATAAAAAACCTTCAATTACGACAATTTTCTACATTTATTACCTGAAATATTAGTACGTTTCTTATAATTCCCTTTACCACCATGAACTAGATTAATATATTAATTTTAATTAAAATTTAATTAAAAAAAGACATGAAATAGTTTCTATTTCGCGTTGTCCATTCCAATTCAGTTCTTGCAGATCTGCTTATTTTTTTTCATCTTTCCGGTTTTAGCAATATTCTAATGTTCCATTAGAAATTTATTTTGTTATTAATAATTAATATTATTAATAATTACGTTTTCCTTCTGTCTTTCCGTCTTCTAAAATTTTCTCATTCTTTCAATAAGTATAAGAACATCTTTTAATGCATGCAATTTCTCCATCTTCACCAAACATTCTTTTGTAACCACGTTACCAACCTCAAAAAGACACTTGTATTGGTGAAATTATTATAAACAAGCGGTTAAATTTAACTAATTAGTTAAATTAGTTAAATATTGCGTCAATATTAGAAAATGTTCACATTTGAATATTGGCCCAATATTGATTTTTAATATTGACCCAATATTGATTTTAATATTGGACCAATAGTGTTTTTCAATATTGCACCAATATTGGAAAATGTTCACATTCGTATATTGGTCCAATATTGATTTTCCATATTGGCCATAACAAGCCAATAGAAATCATCTGTTAACTCTTATAGTTTATTAAAAGTTTCATGAAACCCAACAATAAGCGAGTCGTTATTGACAATAAAAATTCCAGTTATCCACTTATTAGATGCAAAAAAAGAGTAGGTAAATAGAGGTAGTATCCTACACTGAAAAAAAGATAGATAAAACTTCAGAACTTTGTTTTTCCAGTGAACAAAATTCATCATGTTGATGAAAAATTCATAGAATTAATGAAAAAATCATTGAAACAATGAATTTTGTTCATTTAAAAAATTTTTTTTTACATTCTTCAGATATCAATAATAACATACTAAAAAACCAAAACCATTCAATTTTATTTTCCCATAGAAAAAAAATTTCCAATAAAGACGTAAAACAACGTGCAAGTTACCAGACTACTACCTTAACGCTCAAAATATTTCGAACTAATCGACATAAAACCGAACATTTAATTTATGTCAAACAAATTGAATAAAACAGTAAAAAATGGTAATCCAAGAGTAATTGATATTTAAACTTTTATTATTTTGTTTATCATTTCCGCAATTTTTAATGTATTTTCACCATTTTTTTAAAATTTATTTGAATTAATAAGTAATTGAAGTAATTTCAAGACATTTGGTTGCGCGATTTAACTTGTGCGATTGATACTATTTTTTTTCATGCTCCAATTACACACTGGCACACTGACACATTTATACACTGACACATTGACATACAGATAAACATCCAACTAAAATTCATCAAAATCTTATCAGAACACGATAAGAAACATTTTAATTCAAAAATTTTGAATTTTGATTTTTGAGTGGATTGCAATACAGAGCAGAATTCACAATTAGTAGACCATCCTGTATATGATAAATAAATACCAAAATTATATCTATTAAGTTTAAAGGAGATTTTATAAGTAGGATTAAACTGCCAAACTTGCACGAATTAAAATTAAGCAAAACCTCCTAAGGCATAAAATAGTTGAGATAAGCAAACAATCAAAATCTAGCAAAAGTCTTGAACTGCTACCAAACGCGTCTACAATTTTTTATTTTTAAATATTTATTTACAAACAATTGCAAATGATGAAATCAACTTATTTAAAATGGTAGATATTTTTTATTATGAGGTTTGAACTCATTTACTTTCTCCAGGGGTTTCTCTTTGCTTTTCGATTCTTCTAATTGTTGAGACTTTAAATTGGAGATTTTTAGTTTATTTAAACGAAGAAGTCAAGCTAATTTAAACTTTTGAACTTTTGGCTTAATTTTAGCGAGCAAAGAAATTTTATTTGACTGACAAGGAGATCTCTCAAGTGCAACTCTAGGACAGATTAAGCAAACACCTGTTTTTTTGAAGTGTTGTCAACAACCGTTTCTGAGAAAATAGCCTTTAAAACTTCTTCTACAATACTTTAGTTAGTTTTATTGAACTAAAAAGATATTAGCGTTTCCGCAAGTGGATTGGAAAGTCCTAGGTTCATTTCCCCTTTAGGAATAGTTGCTATTCTTCAGATTGCTTAAATGCTAGATTCTGCTACTTGTGTAATATGGCATACTGAAAAAAAATGAAAACTATTACTGTGAACCTGGACACTTGCGGACTCGTTATCATCTCAACTAGAATCTCAACTCCTTTGGATTTTTGTTGCATAAACTAACTGAAGTATTGTACTCCTTTTAACGGTATTTTCTCAGAAACAGTTCCTCGAAGCACTTAAAAAACCAGGTGTTCGATTAATTTTAGTGCTCTTTCATTTTGTCAAAGCTTGTACGGGGCTCAGCGATTGTTATGTTTACATATTGTACTGTTAAGGGCTGA
Source organism: Cantharis flavilabris (assembly GCA_949152465.1). Classification (NCBI taxonomy): domain Eukaryota; kingdom Metazoa; phylum Arthropoda; class Insecta; order Coleoptera; family Cantharidae; genus Cantharis; species Cantharis flavilabris. The sequence continues at coordinate 18,076,945 of OX424441.1, forward strand.
AGGTTCTTAAGAGTCCATACTTACTTTATTTATGCTATAAAAGCACAGCTTATCAACCTCAGCTTCCAAATCTTTATGCAAGGAATGAATATATATAATTATGCAATCATTTATTTTTTCAAAGAATCTTACGAAAATTATTGAATGAATGTTTTTTTTTTTTTGATTTAAATAAACAATTGAATTACAGATTAAAAATTGAATTTTCATTTATTGTCAAATAGCGCTTCGTTCTTAACAATCCGTATTATTTGCCGCATTAACCGCGTGAACACTTAGAATGTTAAAGTATGCAAACCTGTCTCTATCTTTTTCTTTCCTTCAACCCAAACGGGTCCACTTGAAATTGGTTGTGGAGTCTCGTCTTTCTAATCTACGTTACATGAAACTGCTTCTCGCCAATTCCAAATTAAATTCTCTACCACTTCTTCCAAATATTTGTCCAAAAATTACCTTGTTCTCTTTCTAAATTGAATTTGTTCTTGTTGATTCTAAAGATTTGTTTTTTAATGCACTTTGTGTTTGCACTCGTTTTCTTGAGTACACACACATAACGACCTATCTCTTAGAGATTCTATTGTCAACTAACTTATCTCCTGTTGTTCTCTTATCAACCTGTTGTCTAGGCAATCCATTTTTTCTTCATTCAATTTTTCAAATCAGTGCTTGTTAACTGATAACGCTATTTTTTTTATCATAATTGCATTCGTATACATGCGCACTGCTGACAATATTATGTTACAAACACGTTAAAGTTCTTCAACTTTCGCTTGTTTACTTAACCAATAAATTCCTTTTTTTTTAGATTAATTATTAAAAACTTGAAATGATAAGTTTCTTTGAACTAAGGTTATGCTTTTTTTAAATTTAAAACTTTAGCTTAATAACTTTGTCAACTGCCGAAGTTCGGTTGCTTGTATATTTTTTTTGTGAAAACCTGGAAGCTTGTTGTCAACTTCCAGGAACCTCTGCACGATTTGCAGGGCCGTGGAAGCCTCTCACGTCTACTGGCTTCAATGTCCAGCGTGTTTCATCGCAATATATGTGTATTTTATGTCTTCGACTAACATAATTTGTTTAGGTCATTTTTAATTTTTTAGTTCTGGTTATAGTCTTATTCCCATTTGATTGATACTATTTTATTTCTTTGCTGGAGTTTGATTTGTTAACAATTACAAAATATTGGTAAACATTTCTTTGTGAATTTATAGTGCATTTTTGGTATCATTATTAAATCTACCATAAAAAAATGAATTACCTTTGTTTATTAGTCTTCATTTAGTTTTATATGAAGCTCCAGTCTTCAACTGGGTTTCTAGTTTAAATTTACTCCGAAGCCCATTAAAGAATATAATAATCTGTTATACATTAAAGCTAAAGAGATTCATTTACCAATTAAAGCATGTAAATAAACATATATTTAAAAAATGATATGAGTAAGCCCTGTATTATGAAATTGAATTACTGAAGTTTGAATTATGTAAATATCTAATCAAATGCTAAATCCAGAATTTCATTATTTATGAGGATAAATATGAAATAAAATATTTTATTTGGTTCATTACATTAATATGTATGTGGTGAAGATTTAACTGTCATGCTGCGCTCTATAGATTTTCCTTTTATATTGTTAACTGAACTGACCTATTTTTTAACATAAAATTTGACCAACATGAACGCCTGATGTGTTAAAAATACCAATCGAATAATACAAAAATTATCCAATTATTTTGCAGTATTGAATTATCATTTGACAAGTATCGCATTCAATTTCGACGTGAAATTTCAACTTGGGCACTAAATAACACAAAACATAAAATTCTAAAATACAAATAGAATCTCAACATTTATATCAATTTTTAACACAAATTCAGTGAGACGAAAATTATTGTGATGACAGCAAATCTTCCGCGTTGAAAATAAAAAATCTGAATTGACACCTAAAAAGATTAAATTTATCAAAAATTGTAAAATTGGTGGATTAAAAAAATCCTTCCAATAATTTTAGGTTTTTACTACTTAACATTTCCTATATAAACAAAAGCCTTTATTACTTTTCAAGACAAAATACAAATATTAAAAGAACCCTATCATGATGCAGCTAAATCTGTTCCCAGGAGAAACGCGGTAAAAGTAAAAGATTTGCGAAGCTTAAAATTTTGTTATGTACCTTGAAATTCTGCTATGGGCAAGTAAAAAAGAGTCAATCAAATAGCACTTGACGTCACAAACGAAATATACTATTAAATGTATAAATAAACTTAAAGATGTTGAAATGGAAAACGTCTTTACTATGTCTCAAAAACTAAAAGCTATTCGGATTATACGAAACAATTCAAATCCATACATTATGCAAAGCAAGTCAAGTACAAACACGTCTTTTATTTCATTTTATATAGTATTCGAAGAAAAACCAATTTTTCTTTACACCAATCAATTTACAATCAGTACGTATGTACATACAAAAGAAATTACGTTTTCAAAGTGCTACCTAATTACTTGAAAATAAGTAATAAACTAACAAGTTTACAGTTAATTAACAATAAAACTAACAGTAAATACATAGGCTTAGTAGTTAACGTGATCAACTGCTAATACTAAAGTACTCAGCTGAAATACGTGGAAAGAATAATTTTCTTACGATTGACTCTGCGCTTCGGAGGGTATATAAAGTTGACCATGTCCCATGGTTTTCGCGTCTAGCACTGGATAGAAATTAAATAAAAACTGTAGTGGCTCCCACAAATTGTATTTGTGAACATTAGAAGATTAAAGGATCAACTGATAAACGGATAATCTTACCAATTATGCATATAAAAGAAATTCAAGATCAAAAGAAGAAATCAAAAGAAAGATTACTTTTTATTATTTTAATATTCGATACTTTATATTAATTATAAGTGGCTGCGCGAAAAAATTACTTTATTACTAATAACACAGTGCATACCAACAGAGAGTTTCCAGAGGACAAAAAATACATAAAGTAACCAAAACTAAAAAATCCAAAAATTAGGAAAAATTCATTTAAAATAATTAAAAGCGGTGAAGATCTACTTGACAGTTTGAAGTGAAATAAAAAAAAATCAGTTTGTCAATAAACTCAATAAACAAATTTGCACCAGAATAAAATAAAATAAAATTGCAATCGACAGTAATGGAGAGCTGTCCATTTTATTCACGAACTGCCGAGGAAAAATCCAAGTCGGTAAAGAAAAATAGGGGTTGCCATTTAAAAAAATTTCGATGACATCACAGCTTAAAAACAAACACAATAAAACAAAAGTGGTAGTTAAAAAAATAACGTAGATGTGTTCGAGAATTTTCTGAGAAACTTCTTCTAAAAATTTTATTGGGTTTGTTTCAAACTTGATGTTAATGTGGTCCCTAGGATACATACCACGGGATTAATTGAGTAATAAAGACACCACTTTAGCAAAGTTAGTTACCCCTAACATTTGAGCATTTAAAACAAAGTGTGGGTTTCAGCAAAAATAATAATTGTCAGTACAATTGTCAGGGTGCATAAAAATCAAGCTCGTACATCCACAAAAAGGAATGTTTTTCCAAATAAGACTGCTTCATAATCAAGTTCCATAAAAAGTAAAATTAAAATCATATTTAAATATTCATCAGTTGATATTGAAATCTTTAATTTTTAATATTGTACCTTGAATATTTTCATTACAAAGCTAATTTTTGAACACAAAAAAATTTCAACCTTACTTTATGCTCGAATTCATTTTTAAAAATTAATTATCAGAAACTTGGTCTTACTGAGTTTTTTTGTAAGTCAGTTGAGTAATAAATAAAATGTAAATTGTTTAAAAATAAATATTGGAAGAACTTAATATTTAATAAAAAATTATATTGCGGGTCCTAGGTATTCAGTAAAAAGAAGTTTAGGGGTTGTGAATTCACCGGAAGTGAATTATGTGATTTTTACTATTAATTGTTGGGGTGCGTGTGTCACATGCACTAAAAGGATATGGATTGCGAGTTAAAAAGAAAATTACCCTTAAAACTGTTTTATTCGGCACATTTACAGTTTTCCCTTATTAAATCGTAAATTAAATAATAGAAATACAAGCAGCAAAGGGAGGTGATACCACAAAATACATTGACTGATTTTTAGGGAATGAAAAAATTGTATTGTTTGAAAATTACATAACAAACAATAAACCGAAACATTTTTATCGTTCAATTTAAATGTGGAAACCTTTCAAAAAATTTGTAAATAGTACAGAGATACCAAAACTTTCATAAATGTGTTTGATTATTCAATTGTGATGTTAAAATCAATAACTGTCGCTAAGTATTTCTCTACATTGTATAAGATAGGTTCATTGGTACTACAATGTAAAATTTTCATTGTTTATCGTCAAAAACATAAAGTTAAATTTAATTTTCTTCAAGTTTTATATTTGCATATTTATTTCAAAGACGTTCATAAAAACTTTATGCATTAACATATTATTCATTGATGCATAAATATTCCAAATTTCAGTTATTTATAAATTGGTTAAAAAATTATGACTACGACTACGGTACCGAATATAAATAAATGTTGCTTGTAGGTAAAATGGCTTGAAATTTTTAAAAACATTTTCAAACATTTTTCCAAAAAAATTAAACATATTTTTTATAAAACAGGTTGTTCAGCCAAACAGGCCAGTTTAACTAACCATTCGATTAGCAATAACTTTCCATGAATAAAAAAGTTTTTTTTAATAAATAAAAAAAATGTCAGGTTGATAAAAATTAAAATTTGTTAGCCTAAAAATTTATTACGAAGTTCAATGTGCGGTATGGTATTGTACAACATTGTTATATGTATTTGTATGCATTCAGTTAACAATCAACGCAAGTTGTATAATAAAGACACCCTTAGTACATACATATTTTTAGTAGCACTTCCAGACAATGCTTTTATTTTGTATTGTTAAAAAGTTTTTTTGCAAGCAAAAAATTGCTGACTGAAATATAAACTTATTTACATATAAAATTAAAATTCATCATTAATTTGAATAATATCTACCATCAGATAAATTGGCTGTAGAGATAGATTTATGATTTTCTAAGAAGAGAGCCTGGAATCTCGCTACGCTGAAAAAATTACATAAAAAATTCATCATTTTTGCGCCGATGAATATAATGTATCATATTGATGAAAAAATCATTATATTGAGTAGTGGGGCTACAGGGCTCCCACGCCACTTTCTTATGGGAATTAACATGGGAAGATTTTAACTGCACTTACTTCCGGTCTCTGACGTCACAGCATTGTTTTAAGTATTTCACCAACATTTAATGTTGGTTTTAATGACGTCACAACGTATAGAACAATGGGGGTTTGGTTTGACATCCTATTCTATAACAATAGGCATTGTTTCCAATCAATTGTTTAAGCATTTCGAAGACAATTACTTCCGGTTTGCTGAAGGTAGGTTCCTATTGTTCACAGGGAGACGCTTAGGCCTTTTTGGCAATGGTTGTGGTTTAGGCCCTTTTGGCAGGGGGCGTGACTTAGGTCCTTTTGGCAACGGGGTGTGGTTTAGGCCCTTTTGGCAGGGGGCATGGCTTAGGCATTTTTGGCAGCGGGGTGTGGTTTACGCCCTTTTGGTAGGGGGCAAGGCTTAGGCCCTTTTGGCAGCGGGGTGTGATGGTTTAGGCCCTTTTGGCAGGGAGCAAGGCTTAGGCCCTTTTGGCAGCGGGGTGTGATGGTTTAGGCCCTTTTGGCAGGGGGCAAGGCTTAGGCCCTTTTGGCAACGGGGTGTGGTTTAGGCCCTTTTGGCAGCGGGATGTGGTTTAGGCCCTTTTGGCAATGGAGTTTGGCTTAGGCCCTTTTGGCAATGGGATTTGGCTTAAGGCCCTTTTGGCAATGGGGTTTGGTTTAGGCCCTTTTGGCAATGCGGTGTGATTTAGGCCCTTTTGGCAATGCGGTGTGATTTAGGCCCTATTGGCAACCAGATGACGCTTAAGGCCCTTTTGGCAACGGGGTGTATTTTATATTACAAATAAGTCATGCATGCGCTGGTTCCGCCGAAACCCAGATAATTTTTGAAAAATTTTATTTAATTTATTAGATTTAATATCGGTGAATAACTAATTCCATCATTAAATAAACAAACAAGCAGTTTATTCATTAAATAAACAATTACGTAGTAAATTTTAGGGGCCCGCAAGGTAAATATTATAATTTTAGAAAAAAATTATTTAATTAGATTTAATATCGATGAGTAACTTAATTACATCATGAAACAAACAAACAAACAAACAAGCAGTTTATTCATTAAACAAACAATTACCTAGTAGTATAAAATTTGTTGGGGCCAGCAAGGTACATACTATAAATTATAAAGAATAAAAAATTTAACCACCCCCACTCCAATTTAAAATTATTATAAATATAAAGTTTTTTTTTTTTTTTTTTGGGTAATATAATATTCGAGCGCGTCAAGTCAAGAAATCAAAATGTCTTTAAATAACAAGCGTAAAGCAGTTGATAGTGAAAACAAATCAGTGAATTGTAAAAATATAAAAGTTGATGAATTGGATCAGCAGCATAGTGCAAAACCCAAAGAATTGTTATACCAAACAGCATATTATTTAAATAAATCTAAAAGCAAGAATGTTGGATTAGGTTTGGATCCATACGAATTTAATGCAGGATTAATATTATCGAGTTCAAAAGGAATAGAAATATTTCTAACCGAATTTGAATGGAATGCTATCATTAGCAACAAGTGCCATATTGAAAATTACTTTAGTCGTAGTGATCCTCAGTTCGAATTCATATCCCAGTATATAACAGGACTAATTGTGGAACCGGCAAAGATTAATGAAGATTTGTTAATCAAAATTTCAAAGGATGAGCGTTATATTTACTTGGGGGAAGAAAGTGTAAAAGGAATATTTCAAATTGATGAAATCATTCAAGTTCGAATAGAAAATTTAAAAAATTTAAATTTTAAAAATTATTTCCATGAAACTTTATATTCCTGCGTAGAATTGGGTGGCGATATCTTGGATAACGTTCGTTATATAGCACAACCGACTGACGTGAATTGCAGTCATGAAAATTTGTGCATCCTGATTGAAATCTTGGTTCTTCGACCAAATATAATTATGGAAGCGGTTCAAAAATTATTCATTTAAAGTGGTTGAAGTGAGACATACGGTTTATTCAATAGATGTTGTAGGATTTAATATACCTCAATTTATACCAAAAGAACTAGCAATTTATGACGGTGAAACTATAAAACATTATCTTTTTAAATCACCATGTCTGTTTAGTGAACTGAATGATAAATTCAAATTTCAAGTGCATTGGTTAGAAAACAATCATCACGGCATACCTTTCAATTCCGGTTCAACGGATTTAAAACACTTTAGTGAAATTGTAATTCAGGAAACCGAAAAAGCCGACGTAGTATTTTGCAAAGGACATCAAAAATTTAACTGTCTTGAACCCATTTTGGAGAGAAAAATTTTTCAACAACTTGAAGATGAGGACGACTTGGAATGCACCATTTATCCAGAAGTCCCTCTATGTAATAATAATCATAAATTTGAAATGTTATTTTGTTCGATAAACGATACCATAAAATTATACAATAGTATAATATGTTCAAAAAAAATTAATGTAATTACCTCATCAAAGATTCAATAAAAATTTTAAGAAAATGTTTATTTATTTAAGATTTTAATTTACACAAACCTACAGTTACATCATTATAATATTCTTCAATAAAAAAGAAAAATAAATGGAATAAATGGAAATCAGAGGTTCTCAAATTATATTTGTCGAGCGGTATCTTAAAGTAATTATAAAAATTCACGGCACCCCATTTTGAGAATCACTATAGTCTAATTAATAAATATAACGTTAATTCAAATATTTTGAATATTTTAAATATGTATCTATTTATTTATCAATATTTAGTTTCTAAACACAATATATTTAAAATAAAAAAATAAAAAACGTTAGCAAGGTGTTTACATTATCATCAATGCAACTAATTGTATCTTTAATAAGTTAAAATAAAAAATAAATGAAAGACTTGAAAAATGTTATTATCATCCAAGAAGTATATGAAAGAGGTTCATTTGGGTAGTGAAGCTAAAATATTATAAGTTTGATTATAAATTATTAAATTCATATTAGATAATATGAATTCTATATTGATATTATCAACCATTTTAAATGGTACATTCTATATATAGCTTTCCCCAAAAATGTTTTGTATGAATATGCCTGTTTGGAGTACGAAAATGATTTAAGCGAGGCTAATAATAATTGTTCATGGAAATTAATGGATGTGACGAAAAACGTCAATATTGGTACATTTACGATCGATTTTGAAACACATGACAGTTTTAATTACAAGTTGAAATTAATCGATAATTCAACAAAAAGTATCGAAACGAAATGGAAAAAAGTTCAAATTAATTGTAAAATACCGCACGATCTGTCAAAGTGTCTTTGGAACAACTACAATGTTTATTTTAGGAATCTGTATATATTATTATTATTTAAAGAAACTCAATATAATTAAAAAAACCTATGACATCGATTGTAACTAATACTTACATTATAATGAGATTTCCACTTGTATACAAGTATACTCAAAGAAATACAAAAGTACTAATTTAATAAATATGTTTTATTTATTTAAAAAAAAAAATTAATCTTACATTGGATTAATAACACCTGTAAACGGATTACAATAAATTATATACAGAGCTGATTTCTAATTTATTACTTAACATAGGCTCTTCAGCTTGCTCGTTTTGTTATGACATGTCAATAACGAATATCGGTTCTTATTTAAACATTGGAAAATTAAAAATCGGTTCAGTTTTATCATATGGGATAGCATAATGCAATAGATTCATTACATCTCTGATAAACTTATTATAAAATACCTAAACAATTGATCAGAGACAATACTAATTTTATAATCTTGTTTAAACAAGATGGGTTAAATTTAAAAAATGTATACGAATATACGATGATCACGTGGGTAACAAATTTCATTCACTTTTCTAAAATGGTATGAAGTACATAAAAACGAAGAATTTAATATGCAAAGTTCTTTAATGGCTTTAGAGGTCTGTACCATAGCCTCTGCTTGTAACAAGAGGTTTAGACATAATTTTCTGAAATCAAATTCAATAAAAATTCAAAAAAAATCCTTTATATCACAAGTATGATAGAGACACCCCGCTACTCGATAATCCATCTGATACCCTAAATCTAAGGTACGAATCAACAATTACAAATACCTAAAGATTAACGTTACTGGAATATGATGTGATTGAAATGTGAGAATGCGAATTTAAAGGTCAATTAAATCAAGATATAGTGAGGTATACAGAAAACTATCCTCTTATCAAGCTATTACCTCTGAATCCTCGAGATGCGTCTTATGGAGATAGAACAGGAAACACAAAGGCTCATTACAAGATAAAAGAAGGCAAAAAAATTAAATATACAGACATTTGCGCACTTTATCCTTGGGTGTGTAAATACAGTAAATTTCCTATAGGCCACCACCGCGTATATGTGGGAGAAGAATGGCCAGAATTATCTAAGGATATTGACAGTATAATAAAATGTAAAATATTATCTCCTCAAGACCTATCACCCTATGTTACCCAGCAAAATTAGCAATAAACTTATATTTTCATTACGTAGAGTGTGCGCAGAGATACAAAATAATAACGCGTGCAAAGAGAGTGTTGGTGATAGGGTTCTAGGAGGTACTCGGGTTATCGACGAGGTGTTAAAAGTTATAGAAAACGGTTACACAATGTTAGAAGTACATGAAATTTGGTGTTAAAATGTGGAAAATACGATAAGAATAACCGAACTGGTGATTTCTTTACTTCAATAATGAAAAAGTTTATAAAAAATAAAACAACAGGCTAACCTGAAAACAAAGAGCTATATGTTGAACATTTTTTTTGAAGCAAGAAGGCATTCAGTTAGAATTTGAAAAAATTATAGAAAATTCAGGATTACGAGCACTGACGAAATCAATGCTAAACTCATTTTGAGGGTAAACTGAGATAAAGGCAAAATCAACCTAAAACAAAAAATCATAAACAGTCCATCAGAATTTATTAATATAATGACAGATCCTACTTACATAGTGAACATTATTTTACCTATTAACGATAATACATTTGTAGTTAATTGTGAACATAGCGAAGAAACCTACGAGTTACATATTATTATCAACAGTAAACGTTTGCCTGGCCGCCTACACGACATGCAACACAAGCCAGGTTAAAATTGTATTCCAACATAGAGATGCTGGGCGACCGACAGGGTTTTATATTACATATAAGAATATTACATTTTATCAAATAAAAGTATGCAAAATTTGGAGCTATGATATTGAGACATGTTGTGGGAGCTGTTCGATCTTTAAGGTGCTTGACCAAATTTACAAAACATCAATCATTCAGGGCGAACTTCAGTATTAAGACACATTGTGCGCTTCTTTAAAACAGTTTTTACAAAACGTTTTATTACAAGCTTCGCAAATCCATATATACTTGGCGGTTTTTCTATTAGCCTCCGATTTACCATAAAGAGCAGCCTCCTTCTGGTAACACATGAAACAACGTCTTTTAACAGACCCCCTTATCAGATGATGCTTTTCAGCCTCTTCAACACCACCTTTACCGTTATCACTACCGATGTCTTTGCTATCACTAGCGGTGTCTTTGCTATCACTACCGGTGTCTTTACTATCTTCATCATGAGAGATGCAAGTCTCACTTTCTTGCTTATTTATATATTCTTTTTCTACATCAGGTATAATGTAGGTATGTGTTTCTAAATTTTCTTGATTATTTTCAAATATAGGCGATTTCAATATTCTTTTATATATCCTTTTTACATTAGGTATGCTGTAGGTGAATGTATTTTCTTGTTTATTTTTAATCATAGGTGATTTGATTATTCTTTTATATACCTCTTTCACATTAGGGTTAATGTAGTGGTACGCATTTTTATGTTTATATTCAAATACAGAAGGCCTTTTTCTTCTTCTTCTTCTTCTTCCATATATCTGTTCTATTGTAGAATTATCAGTATCTTGAATACAGTATTTGGTAGTGTAAGAACTTAGAAAGTGATACTTTTGATTGTCACCTATTACAATACCCATGATAAATACAGAGGATCTTATCAGAGAATGGTATATTTTATAACATGACCCTCTATATAAACTCGCACTATTATACCCTAACCGACCCTAGCACACAATTTAACAGGTCTGTTCTCTGTGTAAATAAAAAAAAACATGTAAATAAAGAACAATCATTTCACTATTTTAAGTACATACTTAATATCTTAAGAATTAACAGTTAAGGTTAAATTTTACATATGCTTAACATGGGAGTACATACAACTTCCAAGTCACGAGGTGTTTTGTTGACGGTACGTGTACTCTGATATAGTCTTAGTAACAGCGGCACCACAGGTGCGGCATCCCAGTCGAGGGGGATTGACTTCAGGCATACAATCCAACAGTTACGCCCTAACTTATATGAACAGGTCTGTTCATAGTTACCCTAACATGCCCTAAATATGAACAGGTCTGTTCATAGTTACTCTAACATGCCCTAAATATGAACAGGTCTGTTCATAGTTACCCTAACATGCCCTAAATATGAACAGGTCTGTTCATAGTTACCCTAACATGCCCTAAATATGAACAGACCTGTACATATTTAGGGCATGTTAGGGTAACTATGAACAGACCTGTTCATATTTAGGGCATGTTAGAGTAACTATGAACAGACCTGTTCATATTTAGGGCATGTTAGGGTAACTATGAACAGACCTGTTCATATTTAGGGCATGTTAGGGTAACTATGAACAGACCTGTACATATTTAGGGCATGTTAGGGTAACTATGAACAGACCTGTTCATATTTAGGGCATGTTAGGGTAACTATGAACAGACCTGTTCATATTTAGGGCATTTTAGGGCAACTATGAATAGACCTGTTCATATTTAGGGCATGTTAGGGTAACTATGAACAGACCTGTACATATTTAGGGCATGTTAGGGTAACTATGAACAGACCTGTTCATATTTAGGGCATGTTAGAGTAACTATGAACAGACCTGTTCATATTTAGGGCATGTTAGGGTAACTATGAACAGACCTGTTCATATTTAGGGCATGTTAGGGTAACTATGAACAGACCTGTACATATTTAGGGCATGTTAGGGTAACTATGAACAGACCTGTTCATATTTAGGGCATGTTAGGGTAACTATGAACAGACCTGTTCATATTTAGGGCATGTTAGGGTAACTATGAACAGACCTGTTCATATTTAGGGCATGTTAGGGTAACTATGAACAGACCTGTTCATATTTAGGGCATGTTAGGGTAACTATGAACAGACCTGTTCATATTTAGGGCATGTTAGGGTAACTATGAACAGACCTGTACATATTTAGGGCATGTTAGGGTAACTATGAACAGACCTGTACATATTTAGGGCATGTTAGGGTAACTATGAACAGACCTGTTCAAATTCAAAAAATATAAGAATAATACAATACGTAGAAAATCAAAATTCAAAAAATTTAAAAAGGAGACAATTAACACATAACAGGTCTGGATTAAGAAAATTTGAAAAAATGAAAATTTCGTAATACGAAGTACAATATAACGTTATTTCATGGTTATTGCCATTCATCAGTTGCACGCATCGATTACGATTACATTAAACCACAAATTATTAAATTACTAAATAAAATTACTAAAAACCACAAATTTACTTAAAATTTTTTATTTTGAGTTCTTTTTCTAGACCTGTTCATATTTAGGGCATGTTAGGGTAACTATGAACAGACCTGTTCATATTTAGGGCATGTTAGGGTAACTATGAACAGACCTGTTCATATTTAGGGCATGTTAGAGTAACTATGAACAGACCTGTTCATATTTAGGGCATGTTAGGGTAACTATGAACAGACCTGTTCATATAAGTTAGGGCGTAACTGTTGGATTGTATGCCTGAAGTCAATCCCCCTCGACTGGGATGCCGCACCTGTGGTGCCGCTGTTACTAAGACTATATCAGAGTACACGTACCGTCAACAAAACACCTCGTGACTTGGAAGTTGTATGTACTCCCATGTTAAGCATATGTAAAATTTAACCTTAACTGTTAATTCTTAAGATATTAAGTATGTACTTAAAATAGTGAAATGATTGTTCTTTATTTACATGTTTTTTTTTATTTACACAGAGAACAGACCTGTTAAATTGTGTGCTAGGGTCGGTTAGGGTATAATAGTGCGAGTTTATATAGAGGGTCATGTTATAAAATATACCATTCTCTGATAAGATCCTCTGTATTTATCATGGGTATTGTAATAGGTGACAATCAAAAGTATCACTTTCTAAGTTCTTACACTACCAAATACTGTATTCAAGATACTGATAATTCTACAATAGAACAGATATATGGAAGAAGAAGAAGAAGAAGAAAAAGGCCTTCTGTATTTGAATATAAACATAAAAATGCGTACCCCTACATTAACCCTAATGTGAAAGAGGTATATAAAAGAATAATCAAATCACCTATGATTAAAAATAAACAAGAAAATACATTCACCTACAGCATACCTAATGTAAAAAGGATATATAAAAGAATATTGAAATCGCCTATATTTGAAAATAATCAAGAAAATTTAGAAACACATACCTACATTATACCTGATGTAGAAAAAGAATATATAAATAAGCAAGAAAGTGAGACTTGCATCTCTCATGATGAAGATAGTAAAGACACCGGTAGTGATAGCAAAGACACCGCTAGTGATAGCAAAGACATCGGTAGTGATAACGGTAAAGGTGGTGTTGAAGAGGCTGAAAAGCATCATCTGATAAGGGGGTCTGTTAAAAGACGTTGTTTCATGTGTTACCAGAAGGAGGCTGCTCTTTATGGTAAATCGGAGGCTAATAGAAAAACCGCCAAGTATATATGGATTTGCGAAGCTTGTAATAAAACGTTTTGTAAAAACTGTTTTAAAGAAGCGCACAATGTGTCTTAATACTGAAGTTCGCCCTGAATGATTGATGTTTTGTAAATTTGGTCAAGCACCTTAAAGATCGAACAGCTCCCACAACATGTCTCAATATCATAGCTCCAAATTTTGCATACTTTTATTTGATAAAATGTAATATTCTTATATGTAATATAAAACCCTGTCGGTCGCCCAGCATCTCTATGTTGGAATACAATTTTAACCTGGCTTGTGTTGCATGTCGTGTAGGCGGCCAGGCAAACGTTTACTGTTGATAATAATATGTAACTCGTAGGTTTCTTCGCTATGTTCACAATTAACTACAAATGTATTATCGTTAATAGGTAAAATAATGTTCACTATGTAAGTAGGATCTGTCATTATATTAATAAATTCTGATGGACTGTTTATGATTTTTTGTTTTAGGTTGATTTTGCCTTTATCTCAGTTTACCCTCAAAATGAGTTTAGCATTGATTTCGTCAGTGCTCGTAATCCTGAATTTTCTATAATTTTTTCAAATTCTAACTGAATGCCTTCTTGCTTCAAAAAAAATGTTCAACATATAGCTCTTTGTTTTCAGGTTAGCCTGTTGTTTTATTTTTTATAAACTTTTTCATTATTGAAGTAAAGAAATCACCAGTTCGGTTATTCTTATCGTATTTTCCACATTTTAACACCAAATTTCATGTACTTCTAACATTGTGTAACCGTTTTCTATAACTTTTAACACCTCGTCGATAACCCGACCTCCTAGAACCCTATCACCAACACTCTCTTTGCACGCGTTATTATTTTGTATCTCTGCGCACACTCTACGTAATGAAAATATAAGTTTATTGCTAATTTTGCTGGGTAACATAGGGTGATAGGTCTTGAGGAGATAATATTTTACATTTTATTATACTGTCAATATCCTTAGATAATTCTGGCCATTCTTCTCCCACATATACGCGGTGGTGGCCTATAGGAAATTTACTGTATTTACACACCCAAGGATAAAGTGCGCAAATGTCTGTATATTTAATTTTTTTGCCTTCTTTTATCTTGTAATGAGCCTTTGTGTTTCCTGTTCTATCTCCATAAGACGCATCTCGAGGATTCAGAGGTAATAGCTTGATAAGAGGATAGTTTTCTGTATACCTCACTATATCTTGATTTAATTGACCTTTAAATTCGCATTCTCACATTTCAATCACATCATATTCCAGTAACGTTAATCTTTAGGTATTTGTAATTGTTGATTCGTACCTTAGATTTAGGGTATCAGATGGATTATCGAGTAGCGGGGTGTCTCTATCATACTTGTGATATAAAGGATTTTTTTTGAATTTTTATTGAATTTGATTTCAGAAAATTATGTCTAAACCTCTTGTTACAAGCAGAGGCTATGGTACAGACCTCTAAAGCCATTAAAGAACTTTGCATATTAAATTCTTCGTTTTTATGTACTTCATACCATTTTAGAAAAGTGAATGAAATTTGTTACCCACGTGATCATCGTATATTCGTATACATTTTTTAAATTTAACCCATCTTGTTTAAACAAGATTATAAAATTAGTATTGTCTCTGATCAATTGTTTAGGTATTTTATAATAAGTTTATCAGAGATGTAATGAATCTATTGCATTATGCTATCCCATATGATAAAACTGAACCGATTTTTAATTTTCCAATGTTTAAATAAGAACCGATATTCGTTATTGACATGTCATAACAAAACGAGCAAGCTGAAGAGCCTATGTTAAGTAATAAATTAGAAATCAGCTCTGTATATAATTTATTGTAATCCGTTTACAGGTGTTATTAATCCAATGTAAGATTAATTTTTTTTTTTAAATAAATAAAACATATTTATTAAATTAGTACTTTTGTATTTCTTTGAGTATACTTGTATACAAGTGGAAATCTCATTATAATGTAAGTATTAGTTACAATCGATGTCATAGGTTTTTTTAATTATATTGAGTTTCTTTAAATAATAATAATATATACAGATTCCTAAAATAAACATTGTAGTTGTTCCAAAGACACTTTGACAGATCGTGCGGTATTTTACAATTAATTTGAACTTTTTTCCATTTCGTTTCGATACTTTTTGTTGAATTATCGATTAATTTCAACTTGTAATTAAAACTGTCATGTGTTTCAAAATCGATCGTAAATGTACCAATATTGACGTTTTTCGTCACATCCATTAATTTCCATGAACAATTATTATTAGCCTCGCTTAAATCATTTTCGTACTCCAAACAGGCATATTCATACAAAACATTTTTGGGGAAAGCTATATATAGAATGTACCATTTAAAATGGTTGATAATATCAATATAGAATTCATATTATCTAATATGAATTTAATAATTTATAATCAAACTTATAATATTTTAGCTTCACTACCCAAATGAACCTCTTTCATATACTTCTTGGATGATAATAACATTTTTCAAGTCTTTCATTTATTTTTTATTTTAACTTATTAAAGATACAATTAGTTGCATTGATGATAATGTAAACACCTTGCTAACGTTTTTTATTTTTTTATTTTAAATATATTGTGTTTAGAAACTAAATATTGATAAATAAATAGATACATATTTAAAATATTCAAAATATTTGAATTAACGTTATATTTATTAATTAGACTATAGTGATTCTCAAAATGGGGTGCCGTGAATTTTTATAATTACTTTAAGATACCGCTCGACAAATATAATTTGAGAACCTCTGATTTCCATTTATTCCATTTATTTTTCTTTTTTATTGAAGAATATTATAATGATGTAACTGTAGGTTTGTGTAAATTAAAATCTTAAATAAATAAACATTTTCTTAAAATTTTTATTGAATCTTTGATGAGGTAATTACATTAATTTTTTTTGAACATATTATACTATTGTATAATTTTATGGTATCGTTTATCGAACAAAATAACATTTCAAATTTATGATTATTATTACATAGAGGGACTTCTGGATAAATGGTGCATTCCAAGTCGTCCTCATCTTCAAGTTGTTGAAAAATTTTTCTCTCCAAAATGGGTTCAAGACAGTTAAATTTTTGATGTCCTTTGCAAAATACTACGTCGGCTTTTTCGGTTTCCTGAATTACAATTTCACTAAAGTGTTTTAAATCCGTTGAACCGGAATTGAAAGGTATGCCGTGATGATTGTTTTCTAACCAATGCACTTGAAATTTGAATTTATCATTCAGTTCACTAAACAGACATGGTGATTTAAAAAGATAATGTTTTATAGTTTCACCGTCATAAATTGCTAGTTCTTTTGGTATAAATTGAGGTATATTAAATCCTACAACATCTATTGAATAAACCGTATGTCTCACTTCAACCACTTTAAATGAATAATTTTTGAACCGCTTCCATAATTATATTTGGTCGAAGAACCAAGATTTCAATCAGGATGCACAAATTTTCATGACTGCAATTCACGTCAGTCGGTTGTGCTATATAACGAACGTTATCCAAGATATCGCCACCCAATTCTACGCAGGAATATAAAGTTTCATGGAAATAATTTTTAAAATTTAAATTTTTTAAATTTTCTATTCGAACTTGAATGATTTCATCAATTTGAAATATTCCTTTTACACTTTCTTCCCCCAAGTAAATATAACGCTCATCCTTTGAAATTTTGATTAACAAATCTTCATTAATCTTTGCCGGTTCCACAATTAGTCCTGTTATATACTGGGATATGAATTCGAACTGAGGATCACTACGACTAAAGTAATTTTCAATATGGCACTTGTTGCTAATGATAGCATTCCATTCAAATTCGGTTAGAAATATTTCTATTCCTTTTGAACTCGATAATATTAATCCTGCATTAAATTCGTATGGATCCAAACCTAATCCAACATTCTTGCTTTTAGATTTATTTAAATAATATGCTGTTTGGTATAACAATTCTTTGGGTTTTGCACTATGCTGCTGATCCAATTCATCAACTTTTATATTTTTACAATTCACTGATTTGTTTTCACTATCAACTGCTTTACGCTTGTTATTTAAAGACATTTTGATTTCTTGACTTGACGCGCTCGAATATTATATTACCCAAAAAAAAAAAAAAAAAACTTTATATTTATAATAATTTTAAATTGGAGTGGGGGTGGTTAAATTTTTTATTCTTTATAATTTATAGTATGTACCTTGCTGGCCCCAACAAATTTTATACTACTAGGTAATTGTTTGTTTAATGAATAAACTGCTTGTTTGTTTGTTTGTTTGTTTCATGATGTAATTAAGTTACTCATCGATATTAAATCTAATTAAATAATTTTTTTCTAAAATTATAATATTTACCTTGCGGGCCCCTAAAATTTACTACGTAATTGTTTATTTAATGAATAAACTGCTTGTTTGTTTATTTAATGATGGAATTAGTTATTCACCGATATTAAATCTAATAAATTAAATAAAATTTTTCAAAAATTATCTGGGTTTCGGCGGAACCAGCGCATGCATGACTTATTTGTAATATAAAATACACCCCGTTGCCAAAAGGGCCTTAAGCGTCATCTGGTTGCCAATAGGGCCTAAATCACACCGCATTGCCAAAAGGGCCTAAATCACACCGCATTGCCAAAAGGGCCTAAACCAAACCCCATTGCCAAAAGGGCCTTAAGCCAAATCCCATTGCCAAAAGGGCCTAAGCCAAACTCCATTGCCAAAAGGGCCTAAACCACATCCCGCTGCCAAAAGGGCCTAAACCACACCCCGTTGCCAAAAGGGCCTAAGCCTTGCCCCCTGCCAAAAGGGCCTAAACCATCACACCCCGCTGCCAAAAGGGCCTAAGCCTTGCTCCCTGCCAAAAGGGCCTAAACCATCACACCCCGCTGCCAAAAGGGCCTAAGCCTTGCCCCCTACCAAAAGGGCGTAAACCACACCCCGCTGCCAAAAATGCCTAAGCCATGCCCCCTGCCAAAAGGGCCTAAACCACACCCCGTTGCCAAAAGGACCTAAGTCACGCCCCCTGCCAAAAGGGCCTAAACCACAACCATTGCCAAAAAGGCCTAAGCGTCTCCCTGTGAACAATAGGAACCTACCTTCAGCAAACCGGAAGTAATTGTCTTCGAAATGCTTAAACAATTGATTGGAAACAATGCCTATTGTTATAGAATAGGATGTCAAACCAAACCCCCATTGTTCTATACGTTGTGACGTCATTAAAACCAACATTAAATGTTGGTGAAATACTTAAAACAATGCTGTGACGTCAGAGACCGGAAGTAAGTGCAGTTAAAATCTTCCCATGTTAATTCCCATAAGAAAGTGGCGTGGGAGCCCTGTAGCCCCACTACTATATTGATAAATTTCGTTCATCGATATGATGACTTTTGTTCATCGACGCAAAAATGATGAATTATTCATCTGCACGATGAACCATTTTTTTCAGTGTTGTCACCTGAATCATCCTTATCAACTGCTTACTTTTCTCCGTAAATTGTTTCATAAGTAATTTGAAACATTGTTTAAGTCTACTCGTATGTAAATAAATAAATAAACACGGACTTCCAGTAGAAATAATAAAACAACCGATGAACCATTTTTCTTTTCAGCGTTAAAAATTTATTTAGTCTAGGCAAACCTCCATTTCGACATCTTATGGAAAACCCTCAGTGTGGCAATTCTTCCTTCATTCCCAGTCCTAGGGATTTAGGTATTATTATTATTAATATTATTAAGCTCATAAGTATTAAGCTTGAACATGATGGTAGATTCGCAATGCATGAAATTGTGCAGTATCGGTTGCAGGAGGTAGAGTTGCTAAATTAAATTTGCTCTTGGTAACAAATCTTGTAAAGTTCCTGATGTTTTCATTGAAGTCGTTATAAAGTATAACTAAAAATTTTTCAGCAGCGAAAATGATAGCTTCGCGATTTGGAATTTCGTTCTTTAAATGGAGAACTCTCAAGGAACTGCCTCCACAATATTTAACATTTTCCTATATACCATTAGAAAGAGGGAAATTTTTTAATTAAAAAATAATTTTGGTGGACCATTAGTTTTCGAGAAAACGGCATTAAAAAATCGAAAATGTTTCACATAAAATCGCATATGCATAGCATAGTGGGAGGAGCCTAACTGTACTTAAGCCCGGGACAATTATTTGTCATGCACCACCGTTAACGATGCCCCGTTTCAATCTTTCTTTTCAGGACCCCATAAGTGTACAGCGTTTTCTATTTAATTTAGACAAACGCAAACTCAATTTAGGGCGATCCTTGATATGGTTGCGTCAACCAAAACTGACCATCCGGGCCGTTTTGGCTTGCGCTTACTCGCTACAAGCATCCCTCAAACAACTCCACCTTACCATGGAGGCTTCATCTCGCCAAATGACGGTTATCACTAAAGGCTGCTGGACACGATGATAGTAATTTTCTCAAGTTACTAGAGTGCTTTAACCAATGAATTCGAAGTGTGAACGTATAACGTCATCTTTAAGAATGCGCTCGCACAGGATTTTTGTATCATGTAGTAGGTTAGACGTAAATCACGAGTTTAGTTATTAGGAAAGTGGAAGTGGGGGTAGTCACTTGCGCCAGTAAATAGGATTGCATTCTATTCAGTATACTGGAATTGTTACTAAAACCAACACTGGAATTTTGTACTGGAATTCCTGTTTACACGAAGATAGTACTAAAATCCAGTACTGGGTTTTAGTAACTTGTGCAAGTCACTATCCCCGTGTAATTGGCGCTTTGGACTATATCTGGGCACACGTACTGCCAACAGAACTCTCGTGTACGTACAATTCCTATGTACTCCTATGTAAACATACGGAAAATTTCAATTTGCAAATGCCGTTTTCACGAAAACTAATGGATAATCCACACAAATTAATTTTTTTCTAAAATGCTTAAAAAATTGTCCTCGTTCCAATGGTATATACTATATAGGAAGAAGATAAGTTAGTAAAGTCAATTCCCTGACAGTAACCTTTAAATGATCTCATTTTTCAAAACTTGAAAAATTTCATTTTTCGTTGATTAAAGATAGAAGATGCAGTTGCGTGGTGTAACATGCTAAATGCATGTCACAATTATTTCTTCCCGCTGGTTGTTGAACGCAACCAAATATTCGGAGTAAATGTGAACTAACCCCAATTACACCTAGGCAAACCTGTCTAGATTTTTCGTTTTGCCAGTAAATGGAGTAAATGTTTGAACAGTATTTGTTTAAACTTAAATAAATTGATAAAAAAAATTAGATATCCTGACTATTGGAACTGCCGAAAGGATTTCGGGATAACTGTACATACTTTTAAGGTGAAGCCAATATAGTTTAATATTACCACCGAAGGAAATACAATACTCCAGTATAACTCCCATCACAATATCTATCTCCACTGATTTTAATGAGTTCTCCTGATAATCAAGAACGAAAGGTAAATTATGGCATAATTTTGGACAATAATTTGATTTGTTTTGAGTAATGAAGACATTGAAACTATTCTAATAACAGCAATTTGAATTATAGCTTTGAATTAAATCACAAGCGAACTGAGTCAAAAATTGGAGCGTCATAACTAGTATTTTCGCACGTTCGCCATATTGGCGTAAACAGCGCGGAGTTAGGGACCTTCCATTTTGCAAGGTCAATCGAGTCGGAAGTTTATATTAACTTGTAAGGTGAAATTCACCCAGGTCATGATTTCTCGTAAACTAGTAAGCCAAAAATAATACCAAAACTACAAAACCATTATTAAGGTACCTAATTATTAATGTAGCTTGACAGGGCCGGACTCAAAACACAAATTTTGTTATAATGATTCAATTGAAACTAAAAGCATTAAATGAAAAATTAAATTATTTATAGACAAAGTAAAAATCGAGTGAATCAAAAATGATTTCATAACGGTTTCCAACTTCCAACGTCCACAGCACCGGCGTTGATTTTATGACTTTCTACATTTATGAAAAGTAACTGAGTTTTGGCCAACAGTAAATAGTTCAAATATTATGTTACTTTTCAGACTGAATTTTTTAGGTTTATAATTAATCTACAAAAAGTTTTAATTTAGATAATGAAAGTTGGAAGGCTTCTCTTCACGTCGTAAGATGAACATCCTTTTAATTATTCCCGATCGTTCCGTAGAAAGTAAAAAAGATCAATTATGTTTGCTGGCGAAATACAAATAATGAGAAAAAAGAATGACAGGTAAGGAAGGAAAAAATTTTATTAGTAAAAAGGTTGGCGAAAAGCACAAGAAAATAGAAAAAAACAAGGACTTACATTGTGACACTACGTTGAAATAATGAGGTTGCAATTAATTATGTCATGCGAAAGAATAAGTTAAATGATTTAGAAAAAGATTAAGATTTGAAATGAGGTAAACGGCGTGAAAATATATTGCTGCAAAACTAATACAGTACACTCTCAATATTGGTAACCAGTTGGCTTTGGGCCAGTAGCCGTAAGCGAAAAATTTCCATTACTGGACACTATTTAAATTTACAGCATATTAAAAAGCTAAGTAACATCATCAATCACTGAAACGTTTGAAACTGAAAAGTAATTTTTGTAATAATAATTTTGATCAGCTGTTAACGTTAAAAATTAATATCATAACCTACAACTCAGTGTATTGTAGTTGCCTATTTTCAGCCGTTAAAATATAATTAATATTTTTTGTTTTTGCGCAAATATTTACGGGTTAAAAAGACCAATTTTAATCCGAATGCCGAATGAAATAATATACGCTTAAATCTGGTTCAGAAATAAAATTCATTACTTTTGTAATAAATTTATATTTTAGTATTAAATAAAATTAAATTATAGTAATCATGGTTGTTCCTATAATTTAGTATAAAATGTATTACAAGTTATAAAATATTAACCGTCAATCATTTAATAACTTTTCAATTTAATAAATATGCAGTTTTCCAAATTTAAGATTCAGCATGTTTTCAACAAAATAAATAATATTTTGAAGGAAATGTCCCAGTCGATATTTTTCTTGTCACATTAACATTCTCAAAGCGTTTGCAAGGTGGAAAGGCGCATTACGATTACCATACCGTGTAATAAAATATTACAAATTTAATGCCGCAATGGTTCCCGAAAAGAAAACACACAAGCCATAAATGTCGGTCTTGCAAAGTATAATATTAAAAAATATCACCATGCCCAGCTGTAATTCTTATTGACATAGCATAAATAAAATATTTAAGAAGGTCTACACGTACGTAGGTATGAGTACCCCTGGTTTTTTCAATTGTTATAGTATAGTATAGATATTATAGCATTAGAACTTTTAAAAAAGTTCTATTTACTGTTTGAAAATCATTTTGACAAATTAAAGCGATATTTTTTTGAAGAACGAGATGACATTATCTACACTTTGAGAAATACGTGAAATGCAGTGCAGGTTTTCAATTTGTTATTCTACACAAACGAGGATTTCCCAGTAACTTCAAAGTGCACGTTGATTACGTGAGTTAGGATGTTGCAGGTTTTTCAAGAAATATCTTGTTTACAAGATTAATATGCAGCACAACTTCATATGAAGCAACCTTAGATGATTTATTAAAATTTTTATCTCATATGCTAACTTTAAATTTTCAGTAAAGACGTTTCTTAAAAAAACGTTAATCATAAACACGTTAATTATAAATACGTTAATTATGGAAATCGGTTTAAAAACTTATAAAAAAATAAGTAGCCGCCAATTATAAGTAGCAGTAGTATAAAGAGGCCAAGGCTAACTTTCACGGAGCGATTAGCTCCAATAATAACAGGTTATGGGTCCACGCCAGTCATACGTTAAAAACGGCAAACAAGTCGCTATTCTACGTTCCTAGGAAAACATGTTAATTTACACTATTTTAATTATTTTACATAGCAATTATTGCTATGTGGAGATAACCCTGTCTTCCAGGTACAAAAATCGTTTCTCAATCATTTTCTACTTGCGTACCCTTTGACCGATCGTTACTACTTCATGTACCCCAGCCCAACCCCATTATGTATAATTACTGACACCTGCATGTATGAATTTTCTCTTAATATGTTCAATCTATCCATCAATTCCAACCATTACATGTTTTTTTTGCGTACCCCCTGAAACCATTTCACGAACCTCGGGTTGAGAAACGCTGATCTTTAGCATTGAACAGTGCACAAAATATCTTGAATAGATAGGTTTATAATAAGAACCGTTTTTCTATAAAATATATCTCCGCAAATGCAGCAATAAAAAATGTTTTTGTATGGAAATCATAGCGGATCGTTTGACTTCCGTACAAAAACATTTATTATTGGTTTTTCCGCATCATCGGAAAGAAACCTTAAAATTTCATTATTGTAAAACTACTTAATTGCCGATGTTACAATAAAAGCTTAAATCTTATTTCTTTAACATTAAAATAAGTTTAAATGCCTTTTTCTCAGAATGGCATTTCTGTACCTAGTGACTAACATAAAAACTAATAAAACGTAAAATTAAAAATTTTGAATATTCAAATTTTAATAAAATTTTTTCCCATGGATTTGCCTGGATTTCCATTCATTTTTATAACGGATTTTCACGCTGACAAATCCCTTTCTTGGTCGTAACATGTTTGTTTTTTTGGTGGCTTTCCGAGAGTAGTCGATCAAAATAAAGTTTATACTTGACCCGGAATCGAACTGGGTATCTTCGCTTAGAAGTTGATGCGTTTACGCGCCAAGTCTCAACTTTTTCTTATTAAATAAATAGGAAGCATCCAGGAAGCCCAAAGCTCTTTTTATCACCGTATTCCATTCTTTTCTGTCACGAACCTATTCTTTCCAATCTTCCAACCCAATTTCATTTAAGTCCTCCTGAACTACGCTTTTCCAACCATTCCTTGGTCTACCTCTTCTTTTTGTGCCACCGAATTTCATATTCTAAATGTCATTTGGCATTCAAATTTGGTACACTAGGTATACCAATCATCGCAGCTTTTGTGCTTTTACACATCCAACTATGCTGGGTTCTCCATATAACTCGACTAGCTCTCGATTTGACCTTGTTATCCATTGTCCATTTAAATATTTTCCACGGTAGGTTTTTCAATATCTTCTTCTCTCACACTTTTAACATTACTTGTTCACGTTTTTTCAACGTCCACACTTCCCCTCCATTGGTCCCATGGTCTTGGCAAAAATTGATTTCAGTCAAAATAAACTTTTGAACAAATGAAAACAGCCATTCTGGCCTTAACCCATTAAGGTGCAGCTAATAGTTTCTAAAAATAGCTAGTTTTTATATTTTCTATTTAGCCTCCTCTTTCTGGAGACATTTAAAAATTTAGAAAAATAAAACTTCAGTCTTAATGGGGTAATCTCTTCATCACACCCGCCTAGTTTCCTTGTTATTACCGTTCCCAGGTACGTAACTTTTTCCTATAGCTCCTTCTTTCTGCGTGTCATGATCGTCAAGTGATCAATTCCGCGATGTCTTCGTCAGAAAATTGTACCACATTTGGATAATTCTATTTTTCGTATTTCATTTTCCAACGCAATATTAAATAATATTAACGGCAGCGGATCTCCTTACCTCAGTCCTATCTCTGCTCGAAAACCCTCAGTCGGTTAACAGCAAATTCAATCTTTGTTTTCGGTGCTATCGAGTGTCATTATTCCCAATTTTACTAATTTGTGGTGAGTTTTAACATTTCTGCTGTATACCATCTTCTTCTGCACTTTTATTATTTTTTAGTTTCGATCTCTCTTCTCTTATCTCCTCTTCCGTTACTACTTCCACTTGAAAGTGCCCTTGAAAGTGTTCTATCGACCGAGTGTGACCTTTACAGGGACGAGAGAGCAAAAGTCGAAGCCTTTTATGCCCAAGACGATCCTGCAAGTTTGCATGAGCTGCTCAAGAAAATACACCCAGAATTATTCTACCCCCCTGTGGCCCACAAAGCGGAATTTCGAACTTCTATTGATGCAGACCCTTCACCCGAGTCAGAAGTCTCTACTGACTCTGAAACAGACTATTAGAACCCAATACTCCCGTAGTTTCCCAATTTTCAGCTCTCCAACAATCGAACAATTTTGAGGAACCTCTTAGTAATTAAGGGTACTCTGCTCACAAAAACCCTCAAAAATGGGAATACATCGACTCACTAACCTTTCCATCCAGGTACATTAAGGAAATTCATCTTCTTAAGATTAACTCTGTAGCAAAAAGGGCACCCAAACAGAGGAAAACACTTTCAGAAACAAGTCTTTCCACTCGGGCAAAAACACCAAAAGAAGCAAGAGTAGTCAAAGCGCGAAATAATGGAATAGAACAAAACGTGTGATGAGGAATTTTCCCCACAAATAAATAAGAAAAAGGAACAGAAATTAGGAACGCCAATGGTAGACCCGAAACTGAAAGACAGAAACATAGATCGCGTAGTGACGAATGGGTGGAAGGCCCAACCAATGGCGAATAAAGTAAACGCGTAAGTGGAGAATAAAGTTTGGGAAGAATAATTCGGCCCTGCTTTCCAGTTCTAGCCAAAAATTCATCTCAACTTTTGGGTCTCTATTTTTTTTCCACAATTTTCTTAACTTCAGACTTTTTACTTCTTCTCAACAGCTAATTAAAAATATTCAGTGCAATCCTGTTCAGTGCGGGACGCAATCGACTCCGTATTGTTAGGTATGTTTCTGCAGCAGTTTTAAACATTAGGAAACTATCACACGCACGCGCAGACATAGTTTTAACTTGCATATTTTAAGGTGAGTAATGAGCCTGAGTGTTTTAAAATTATTAGAAAATGTTGCGTACTTTTTCAGTAAATATGTGTTTACTTGCCAAAATAATTCATGTACGCTGGTATAACAAATTGTGTAATATACCTGTCGGGACATAAGTTCTGTTACACAGTATTAATTAAATTTTTAATGTTTCAAAATAATAAATTCAATTATGATATATACTGCTTTATTACTTAATATATAAAGAATACATTTTTAATATATTTACTCAAAATGTCCTCCTTTAGCCTTTACACAAGCCTTTAAACGCCGTGGCCAATCATCAATTGCGGCACGGACGACTTGTAACGGTATCGATGCTGCTGCTTTCACCAAATCCCGCTTCAGAAGCTCGATATTTTTATGAGGCTTACTACAAGCCATGTTTTCAAGAACTGACCACAATTTATAATCCAAAGGATTCAGATCAGGACTTCCAGAAGGCCATTGTTCTGCTGCAATAAACGCAGGTAAATTTTCTGCTAGCCACCTTTGGGTTGTCTTAGCTTTGTGTGCTGGTGCAGAGTCCTGTTGGAAAACCCAATGGTTTCCTTGAAAGAGAGAGTCGTTAAGAGGCTTTACCACGTCTTCTAACATTTCTTGGTAAATTGGTGCCGATGTTTTAACGCCTGTTAAAAACCATTTTTGGGTTTTTCCCTTATTATTGAAATTTTAACCCTTCTTTTGTCGACTTATGTCTGGCGACAGTTTTTAATAGCCTTTCTTGGAAGTTTTTACCTTTCGGGTATTTGGCATTGTAATTGCATTCTCCCTCCTCCTGTTGGGGATAATTTTGTATTTTAATTTTAAGATTTTGAAGTAATTTTAACCAGTTGGTTGTTAAGCTTCGCCGAGAAAGCATCTTTAAATAAAACACCGAACTCCGGCACTTGTACATATGTATAATAAATAGTTTTACAATTTACGTAAGTGTCGTTATTCAAGGTCGCCACAATACAGGTGACGGCTCCAATAAAAGAATTGGAGCTCGAAACATTGGTCCTTCGAGCCGGATTATAAAAATTTATGAAGAAAACAACAAATTAAATAAATTCGCAAGAACAGGAAGAACGACTCCGCAAATCATTTGGACTCTGATCAAGTCGCTGAGCACTCCGTTGGAAATTGTCTCATATAGAAAAGGTGCGTTCCATTATTATTTTATTTCCTGTAATTCCTTATTATTAGAATTTTTAAATTGTTTTCTGGTTGTGTCAGAATTGTTATAATTTGTCGCAAAATATTATTTGCCACTATTTCGTATTTACTATATAAATTTTGCTTTGTCTTCAAATTGCTTTTAAATTTTATTTTTAAAAATTATTATTACTTCTCGTTAAATTATGGCGGAAGAATCATTACGCGAATTAAGGGCAAAACGAGGTAGCATAAAGGGGCAACTTACGCGACTTAAAAGTTATCTAGACAAACTTAACAATAAAAGTATTGATATAACGCAAATTGAAACTCGGTTGAGTACCTATCAACCTTTAATCGGTGAATTCGAAACTATACAAATTCAAATTGAATTAGCTAGCGAAGATGCCGATTTTGAAGAAGAAGAAAGACAGGAATTTGAAGATTCATATTTTAATATAATATCACGATTAAAATAGTTAATAAAAGATCATTCAAATCGTCATTCAACTTCGCAAAGCACTAGTAACGTTTCAAATGAAAATCGCGAACAAGCCGCGAGTGCCATTTCTGGTACCAATCATTTAAACTCAATTCGATTGCCGAAACTTGAGCTTCCTACGTTTGACGGTTCATATGATAAATATATGTTCTTTCGCGACACTTTCGAATCTGTTATTAACCAAAACGCTTCCATTTCACCTTCTCAGAAATTTCAATATTTAAGAAGCGTTTTAAAAGGCGAAGCCAGGGGATTAGTAGAATCATTAGAAATATCCGATTCAAATTACGATATCGCTTGGAAGTTAATTCGCGACCGTTATAACGATGAGAAACAGATTATCAATAATCACGTCCAAGCATTATTTAATTTACCTAGCATTCACAAAGAATCCCATAAAGCGGTAAGGCAATTAACAGATGGGTTTTCCAAGCATCTTCGGGCGTTGCAGGTACTTAAACAACCAGTAGATACCTGGGACACTCTTATTGTATTTTTGATTGTCGGTAAACTTGATGACGAAACGAGACGTGCGTGGGAAGTAGAAAATTCAAAATTAAAGTCGGTTGCTAAATTAAGCGAATTAACGGAATTTTTAAATGAGCGTTGCAAATTTTTAGAAAAAGTAGGTAATAAACCTAGTACGAAATTAACAGGGCAAAAGGAAAAGGTCAAGGTATTCAATAGTATTACTACCGAGCCAACTCGTTGTTACAGCTGTAAAGGGGATCACTCATTATATAATTGTGCAAATTTCTTAAACTTAGATCCCAGCGCGAGATTTGAAGAAATCAAGCGAATTAAAATTTGCTCCAATTGTTTCCGAAAGGGACACAATTTTTTTAATTGTCGAGCAAGATCTGGTTGCACTAAATGCAACAAACGGCACAATACCTTGCTGCATGTTGAAATTGATACTAATAATAAAAATATTTCGCGAGCAAATAGTCGTCCTAATGAACAAAACCAGGGTAATGAATCAATTCAACCGATAATAGCCAACACGGCACGTTGTATTCATTCTCGTGCAGTTCTTGCAACTGCCATAATTAAAATAAGGGATGATAGCGGGGATTTTAAAACTTGTAAGGCGTTGTTAGACTGCGGCTCGCAATCTAATTTTATTACTGAAGCGCTATTAAATAAGTTGCATTTAAAAAGGGAAAAAATAAATTACGTTTCAGTTTCGGGAATAAATAATGTAGCGTCTAAAATTAAGCATAAAACCGAGGTAACGATACGTTCTAACCAAAATTCGTTTGAGAATAAAATTCAATGCTTAATACTTCCGAAAATCGCTGAAATTATACCGTCAAAATCTTTAGAAAATATACGTATACCTAATAATATCAAATTAGCCGATCCAAATTTTAATGTCTATAGCGATATCGATATATTACTAGGAGCGGGTATTTTTTGGAGTTTGATGTGTGTAGGGCAAATCAAATTGGGAAGGGATATGCCCTTCATTCAAAAAACTCAATTGGGGTGGGTGATAACGGGTCCAATTCCGCAAAGTCAACCTAACAATATATTGTGTACCTTAAACAATACAATTTTACGTGAAGAACTCGAGAGGTTTTGGACCATAGAGGAATATTCCGACCACAAGGCCCTGAATGTCGAAGAAACGGCGTTCGAAAAACATTTTGTAAATACAAACAAACGTGATGAAAACGGGCGATTTATCGTGGATATTCCTTTGAAATATCCCATTTCTAAATTAGGTGAATCTAGGTTAGGTGCTTTAAAACGCCTTTATCAGATGGAGCGTAAATTCGCGAAAAATCCCGAATTAAGGGAAAATTATAGTCGGTTTATGAATGAATACTTGAAATTAGGCCACATGACCCGACTGGAACGTTATGATGATTTTAATTCTTTTTATCTTCCACATCATATAATTAATAAACCTGATAGTACCAGCACGACTTACCGTGTGGTATTTGACGGCAGCGCCAAATCATCTTCGGGATATTCAATTAATGATTTGCAATTAATAGGAGCTAATATACAAGATGATCTTTTTTCGATTGTTATGCGTTTTAGGAAACATAACATTGTGCTTACTGGGGATGTTACGAAAATGTATCGTCAAATCATTGTTAATGAACAACAGAGGTCGTTACAACGAATATTGTGGCGTTCGCATCCTGAAGATGAAGTTCAGTGTTACGAACTCAATACGGTCACGTATGGTCTAGCGACGTCGTCTTTTATAGCTATCCGTTGTTTGCACCAAGTGGCGAATGATTACGCGAAGATATTTCCTACCGCTAGTAATATTGTAAAGAGAGATTTCTATGTGGACGATCTTCTGACGGGCGGTAAAAATATCACGGAAGTAAAGGAATTGCAGCGCCAAATTACGGAAATTCTTAATTCAGGAGGGTTTCCATTAAACAAATGGGCTTCTAATGATCCCGGCATATTAAGAGAGATTGCTTCATTAAATCCGAACGCGATAATAAATTTGGGCGACAATCATAACTCCAAAATTTTGGGATTGTATTGGAATTCGCGATCAGATACTCTTAGTTTTTCGATAAAAACCGATAATATTAAAGGGAAGGTCACAAAACGGTCGATATTATCCATGATCGCTCAAATTTATGATCCACTTGGACTGCTAAGTCCAGTGGTAATTACAGCAAAGATTGTTTTGCAACGGTTGTGGGAATGCAAGCTCTCTTGGGATGAATCTGTTCCACAAGCCATTCATTCAATTTGGATCAAGTTTTATGATCAACTTCGCGCCATAAACGATGTCGAGTTTGAACGTCAAGCAATATGTGTAAATGCAACTTCCATGGAATTGCATGGATTTGCAGACGCGAGCGAATCGGCATATGGCGCTGTTTTTTATATCAAGTCTCGCGATCATAAAGGTAAATCGCACGTCAGAATTCTTTGTTCAAAAACAAGAGTAGCGCCGTTGAAAAGTGTTACTATCCCTCGCTTAGAACTGTGCGCGGCATTACTATTGGCGCAATTGTATGATAAAATTAACAAAAAATTTGACGCGAATTTCAAAAAATGTTATTTTTGGTCCGATTCGACGATTGTGCTGTCTTGGATACGTTCTTCATCGCGCGACTGGAAGGTATTTGTTTCAAATCGCATAGCGGAAATACAAGGTTTAACCAAAATTGACAATTGGCGATATATAAATACGGCGGAAAATCCAGCGGATTTATTAACACGCGGCATCGAGCCAAGTTCATTTAAAATGTCACAACTTTGGTTCTTGGGACCACCTTGGCTCTTAAAGGAAGAAAGGGAATGGCCCAATAAATTTTATAATCAAGATACTTTTGATGCAGAATGCGCAGCAGAACGTAAACAACCACAAACATGTCTAACAGTATTAGACGGGACGATAGGTTTGGTCGATAGGTATTCCAGTCTGTCGAAACTGCAAAGAGTGGTTGCATATTGTTGTCGCTTTGTGATGAACGCATCTACACCGCAAGAGCAAAGGCAATTTGGGCCTCTCAAGGTCGCGGAATTGAATGAAGCCTTAATTAAACTGATACGCGCTAATCAAACGCAATTCTTCGAAAAGGAATTGAAAGAGTTGAAAAGGAAAGGGGGGGTCGAGAAAAGTAGTAGAATTGTTTCATTGAATCCTTTCTTAGATGACATCGGCGTACTGCGAGTTGGTGGTAGGTTGAATTACGCTGATTATTCATATGATAAAAAATTTCCAATGCTCTTAGATTCGCGAAGTAATCTTACTAAACTTATAGTAAAACATCAACATCTTAAGTCGTTGCATGCTGGACAACAAGCTACATTAGCCGCAGTCCGAGAAAGGTATTGGATCTTATCAGGTCGCAATCTGGTAAAAAAGGTGATTCGCGAATGTCTACCTTGCTTTAGATTTAGTAAATATAATTCGGATTATCTAATGGCTGCTCTTCCGAAAAGTAGATTGACTCCCACTCGATCATTCTTAAATTGCGGTTTGGATTACGCGGGTCCCATTAACGTGCGCGATAGTAAAGCGCGAAAATTTAAAATAACGAAATGTTATATTTGTTTATTTATATGTTTTTCCACTAAAGCTAGTCATATCGAGCTTGTAAGTGATTTGTCTACCGAAGCGTTTTTAGCAGCTTTGCGAAGGTTTGTAGCTAGACGCGGCATACCTTCAAATTTGTATTCCGATAACGGTACCAATTTTGTAGGTGCTAAACGGGAATTAAAAAGGTTTTTAAGTAATAAAACCAATGAGTTTCAAAATGCGTTGCACCAAGAAAATATTAATTGGCATATGATACCCCCCCGATCACCTCACTTTGGAGGATTATGGAAAGCGGGAATAAAATCTACCAAGCATCATTTAAAACGGGTTTTGGGTAACGCGATTTTAACGTTTGAAGAATTAATGACAATACTGACACAGGTGGAAGCATGTTTAAATTCTAGGCCTTTATGTCCCTTATCAAATGATCCTTCCGATTTATATCCTTTAACTCCTGCGCATTTTCTAATTGGTGACACTCTCGCGGCTGTACCTGATCAAAATTTGATCGAAGTCAAGGAAAATCGACTTGCCAGATTTCAGCGATGTCAGCAAATTCTTCAGCACTTTTGGACTAGATGGTCGAAAGAATACGTGACTGAAATGCAAGTACGTACCAAATGGAAACAATCCCGCGAAGAGTCGTTAAAACCTGATGCGTTGGTTTTAATTAAGGAGGACAACACACCACCGCTTAAATGGCACATCGGTCGAGTCATCCAGCTCCACCCTGGCAAAGATGCTGTAAATCGCGTCGCCACCGTCCGCACATCCGATGGGACGTATAAGCGTCCAGTGGTAAAATTGTGCGTGTTACCAAGTGATTGACTTTTAATGCGACTATATAGGTATCTAGTGGATTAATCTTGTGTGCGGCTAAGTGAAAAACAATAAACCAATTTAGTGCAAATTTGAGTATTAGTGATGCCAGACAAATTAATTTGAACTTGAAATTTAATTTTTTGTCCATATGCGTGCATTTGTTATTATTTTTATTGTTAATTTTATTGTCTCATTTTGATTTTTTTAGTTTTTATTGATTTTGAATTGACTTTTTTTTATTGAAAGGATAATAATTGTATTATATCTCTCTATAATTATGTTGTTGAAAACCTGCATGTTTTCAAAAGGGGCGATTATGTTAAAAACCATTTTTGGGTTTTTCCCTTATTATTGAAATTTTAACCCTTCTTTTGTCGACTTATGTCTGGCGACAGTTTTTAATAGCCTTTCTTGGAAGTTTTTACCTTTCGGGTATTTGGCATTGTAATTGCATTCTCCCTCCTCCTGTTGGGGATAATTTTGTATTTTAATTTTAAGATTTTGAAGTAATTTTAACCAGTTGGTTGTTAAGCTTCGCCGAGAAAGCATCTTTAAATAAAACACCGAACTCCGGCACTTGTACATATGTATAATAAATAGTTTTTAACAATTTACGTAAGTGTCGTTATTCAAGGTCGCCACAATACAGGTGACGGCTCCAATAAAAGAATTGGAGCTCGAAACAACGCCTTTTTCACAAAAGTGAAGTTGAGTAACCCCTTCGTAGGATACACCCCACCAAACCATCACAGATGCTGGATAATGGCCTCTTTGAACCCTCGGAATTTTTTCTGCCGCTTCTTTAGAGCTGTGAGCATAAACACGATCGTTTTGCTTATTAAATTTTTCTTCGACGGTAAAAATTTTTTCATCGGTAAACAAAATATTTTTAAAATTATTATTACCGTGCCTCCTTAATAGGGTTTTCGATCTCTCGTTCCTAATTTTTTTAAAGCTGTTGTTAACCTTTGTCCTGTTGCTCTACGAAAAGCCCCAAGTTTTAGGTCCTGCCTCAATACGCGAGACACGCTTCTTTTTGAAATTTGCATCTCCATAGCAATAATTTTTTGTTTTCGCAGAGGATTTCGTCGTATTCTTTCACGCACTGCTTTAATCCCTCGTGGAGTTCTTATGGTACGAGGACGTCCACTTCTTTTTCTGTCAGCTATTGCATTTGTATCGGTAAACCGTTTTATAGCACGACTTCAAACATTTTTGAAATTTTTAGCGGCTTTAGCAATTTTAAAATTTCACTATTTGATACACCACATTTATGTAACGCAATAACTGCTATCCGATTTTCTTTCACACCCCAATCCATGTTGCTGGTTGAACTCAAAATTTTTAACTATAGTCTGTACAAGTTGCCAAAAGAAAGGGCTTTCTAAATATGTAATTGTTTTCCACCCTCTGTAATCTTAAGCTGTAAAATCTAACGGTTCTTTACAGGTAACAGAATTTATGTCCCGACTAGGTAGTAAGTTTACTTTATAAAACACTTTAGAAAATCAGTACATTTGTTAGAATAAATTGCGGCACATATTCCAGTATCAGAATAAGGCAGTGCATCTTTCTGAAATTCATAACCAATGATATAACCTATTCCACCATTCCATTAGTTTGCTTCTAAAGTATTTGCAACTGCGTTGGCATAAACGAAATTATGCCGTCTGTGCCATATCGAGAAAGCAAGCTCTTTTCAATGATTGAATCTGATTTGACTATAACAGTAGACTTGATTTAAATAATTCAAGAGTGATCGGGTATTTGAAGCGATGGTAAACGTTAGCTTCGCATATATTTGCCTCGTTATAATATTTGCCGGCTTGTTAGGTTAGTTTTACAAGCATTCAGTTGGACGAGGTTTAAAACGTCTTTAGTTTTTTAACGTTAAAACTACCTAATTTTTATAACAGATTATCAGAAACTTATTTTGATTAACTAGCAAGCAATATTTTATGACGTAAGGGCCATAGTGGTTCAGGAGCTACATATGAAGAGAAAGGAAATTTTTTATGAGTTGACCCCAGGCTTTAAAAAAGTTATTTTATGTAAATATTTTTAAAATATAGTGCTTGAAGTGAATCAGGTTGATAAATTATTCACTTGGCTTCGTAGATCGAAAGAGTCAAGTCGATATTTTGAAATATTTAAAAATTATATTTGAAAAGTATAAAAATAGAGAATAAAAAAAGCCACGTAAAAGTCGATGGTTTTAAAACCAATTTCATAACTTACTATTTTTTTGTTCCCTTTGCCCGAATTGATATTGTTCCACATTTAAGGTTATCCTGTGTTTTTCCATTTCTGAAATTTTGATTCTAAAAATTTTTACTTCGTTGCTTGCCGTCCAATCTAAAGCTAAATGTGTGTTGACAAGCTGTCCCATGAGCATTTGATTTAATTTTTATAAGTTATAGTTAGTTTGATTTAGAGTGAGGGAAGATAATTTAGAGAGAATAGAATTTATGTATATACTTTCAACGGAGAAAATCGCTCAAAAACAAATCTTATCAACTGAGCAAATATCACGATCGAGTTTTCAATTTATCAGCATTTTAAACCTGGCGTTACCGTTAATTTAAAAAATGAAAGTGTAAATAAAAAATTTACTTATTTAGTTCACAAGTAGGAAATTTATTTCAAGAAGTTATTTCATTGAAATTTAAGCGCTTTCAATATTCGTCTACATATATTGCTACGACAGGATCAAGTTGCTTCGCGAATAACATAAGGAGAGCTTCTAGCAGAGCTTAAGTTGTTGGGTTTTTATTATCTCGTTTAAAATATCTAAAAGTAAACATATGGATTTTAGAGGCACCACGTTTATATAACAGTAATCGTTAAAATATACCCATAGAAAAATTTAGGTCCTTCTACATGAGACAGGTGAAACGAAGTTACGAGTTAGTCAATTTCTGAAGGAGTATACAATATTTAGTTTACGATCGCTTTATGCATTAAATTTCAACTTTTTGTAAGCGGTTTATGCTTAAGCATAATTTATACTTCCAGTATGATCGGTATCCGAAACCGCTATCCCAGCGGTAGTTTTTAGTGTATAGCAAGTTCGGAAAGCGTTAGTAAAATTCAGAAGACCACAACAAAAGTAAAAAATGAAGTAACTTCCTTCTTCGACGTTCAATGTTTTGAATAGAATTTGTCAAACTTTTAAATCACTTACATAACCTAAAATTATTATCGTAAGTACTAATTTTTAAATTATTTTACAACATAGGAAACGGTGGCAGTTGTTTTCCGGGTTAGTCCGACAACCCTTGTTATTGATGACAACACTTACTCTTAATGGAATAAATTTACCGAAATAACTTCTACGTCACCAATATGATTACACCAAAAGCATCTACTCGAATTAGACCTATTTAGCCTATCCAATCACGAAAGGAATCCAAGTTGAATTTGCCGGAATAGCCAAGCGCTAAAAATTCAAAGAATAATGCAACGGAAATTAAACAGTACGGAAATTAAAAATCGTGTTCTAAAATTTTATAGTCTATAAAAAATAGTATTATCTTTTTTTAACGTTTTAATAAACTTAAAACGTAAAAAAGAGTTGTAAATAAACTTGTAAATTTAAAAATAGAAATACTAAACTAGTTTCATTCATCCGTCGTAAAATACGCGCTTTACAGCAGAAGAAACTCACAGCATAATTTGAAAATATTTTTTTCTCATCACGCTGGGCTATTAAGTTGTTAAGACGTAGACTTTCTGAGTAATCAACAAGTTTTTAATATATACAATTGTGCTGTTACCACTGCAGTAAAAATAAATGCATTTTGATATTAGAAATTAGTGAAATGCTACCAACCGAAAGCTTGCTTTAAACGATTAATCGATCGAAAGTCCCTATACCTACCTTAATAGAGTTGCTAGTTGTTCAATATACTTTTCTGCGAGATAAATAGTTTTAGAAATGCTACACATAGTAGACAGTGGTATATGAACCACAGTAATTAATTACACTTGTAATAACTGACATAATGTTTCCAGACAAATCACCACCAATACTTTTTGTTCAACTTAACAATTTATTATATTAACAAAATTTAAAAAAAATTCAGTGATAGTATCAAAATTAATATGAGTAGCTCCAAAATGTTAGCTGCATTTGGGATTATACTAGCTTGTCTACATATGAATATATAGATACAATCTTTTTAAATTACAAGAGAATTTGTTCTGAGATACATATGTATTTCTGTTTATATATTCAAAGTCTGGTTAACTCAAGTTTGCATAAGCTCCAATTCAAGTTGGAAAGCATAAGCTCCGAACGGTGTGATTGAAAAATAAAAAATATCTAGACAACAAAAATAATACAAACGATAAAAAAGGAAATGTAAATAAAGTGGGACAAGACTTCGTGTGATTGCATTGGAGACAATTGAAAGTACAGGTTTTGCCGACTGCTTATATCTCTGAAAGTTTAACAGAAAAACATAGCAGCTGGTAACCAAGCGGTTAGTCTGTTATCGCTTTCGACTCTCATCAATGTATTCTATCCCTCCCGTGCTCCAAGTTCGTTTCTCTATTTCTCTCTTCACCTGATCTACTTAAATATTAAATTAAATTTTATCTAAACTTATACATGAAATACACTGACGAGAGTCTTAAGCGTTAACCACTCTCCTACCAATTGTTATGAATATTCTTCTGTTATACTTTAAAAACTACAAACATTTGCAAAAACTATTTTTTTTAATTTTTTAAAATTACTTAGTTGATCAAATGATAGCGAATCAGTATACACGGCTGAAAAGAAATAGGTTTCTGTCAGTTAATCTGTACCACGAATTTCACTTTTTCCTATATACCATTGGAAAGAGGACAATTTTTTAAGTAATTTAAAAAAAAATTTGGTGGATTATCCCTTAACTAGTTTTCAAGAAAACGGTATTTGAAATCAAAATTTTCCATATGTTTAACATGGGAGTACATAGAAATTGCATGTAAAGGGTTTTCTGTAGACGGTACGTGTACTCTGAACTAGTCTTATTGACAGCCGTCATACGCGTGTCATACCTCGCCGAGTGCGGGCTTCCCGGTCAAGGTGGATTGAGTTCAGGGATGTTTCTAGGGAGTTAAGCGCCAGCCAAATAGGCCAGGTGCGCTCGGAGCACAACGGAGAGCTGCGAATGGTCAGTTTTGGCTGGCGCTTGTTTTGGTGATAATTGTGGCTTCTTTTTCATAGTTGATTTCTGTTTATATCTTGTAATTTTAAATCTGGCTTTTGAAACATCCGATTTTTTACGTTTTTGACACTGTGTCCGAAGATGATCGTCACTGAGAGAAGAATACACTGTGTTTTATTTATTTCTATTATAAAACCTCGCAAAACCACTGATTAAATATTATATAAGTAAAAGGTAAATATCAAGAACTCTGATTCATGTGCACCTCGATTGGTTTGCAACTTGATTGACATACATTCGATAGGAATTTAACTATATTGATGTGCAAATTACTGAGCAACTTCAAACTCAATTGATGTGTTGAGCAATTCGATTCGGGAGAGAAATCATATAAGGTTTTTGCCTACCCAAGTAACATTTTGTGCTGAAAAACTTTGTCAGCAAAAAATTTTCTGTCACTGCGGCAGGGCCGGATTGGGTCTTACTTGGGCCTTAGACTATGACATTTTGAGGGCTCACCTTCTGCAAGGTGACAAATTATTATTTTTCGGCAACCTCTTTTTAGCTGAATTTTGACTAATATAAAATCAAGCTATCGGGAATTGTGTACGTGGGTGTGTGGGTACACTCACTTTCGTATTATGTAAATGACTACGGTAAATGAAGACGGTCACGGGCTGATGGTGCTTGTGTGCGCCGATTGCTAATCCGAAATCACCGGTTCGATCCCGGGCGGAGTTAAAACTTTATTCTGACCGTCTTCCCTCGGCAGGCAATGGCAAACCACCGAGGTATCTGCCTAGAGAACCCTTCTAAAAAAAGAAGTGGTCACTATGCTCTTGCGTAGAGCGAAGGAATCTGAGAGAGAGAAATGACTAAACAAAATATTTATTTCAATACATTTTTTGTTTTAAAAACTTTTATTTTATTCATTTGATAATTTTTTTTTGATAGTGAAAGAAAAGAGGGGATCATATTTTTAAGGGCTCCCAAAGAGCTCGGGCCCTAGGTTATAGCCTAACCAGTCTTACGTCAGCTTAAAATTCAGCTGTTTTTCATCGTTAGCAAGTCAGCGTCAGAAAATTAGCTAAATTTTAAGCTGACGCTAACTGAATAGCCACTGACTGGCTAATTTAGCGGCCGAAAACAAGCTAAAATTGCACGGTGCCAGCTGATTCAGCATTTTGAACAGATGACGCTGGTTTTCAGCCGCCAAATTAGTAATTCAGTAGTAATTCAGCCTCTGACGTTACTAAAAATCAGCAACTGACGCAGCTCAATAGCTGACCTAGCGTTATCGCTGGGTCAGACCAGAAAATTGATTAGATTCAAAAATATTTAGAATTACACAAAAAACATTAATATGTTGTTAAAATAATGTGCTGGATACATTGCTAGGATGTTATTGTGATTTGTTTCTGGGATATGTATGTCCTCAACTCTCTTAGTATTACCTAATCTGTCTTGTTAGGGAAATACCCATATAATTGATATTATTGTAGCCTACGTTTAGTAGACCTAGTAGACCCCAAAAAAACGTTTTTGAATTCTTCTTCTTCTTCTTCTTCTTCCTTTCAAGGCATAGGCAGTGTTTGTCTGTTCCGACTTCATCAATCACGCCAACGTTTTCTTGGGCAACCGATATATCTTCTCCGCTTAGGGTTATACGAGAGAATCTTCTTTGAGATTCTGTCGTTTTTGAATTTCGAAATAAATTTCTAAAAATATGTAATGCGAAAAAATAATAGCATACGGCGAATAGTGCCATCGAGAATCGTCTCGTGGAGATTTGCACCACTCTCCCTACGGAGTATTCCATACCCTGATTCACAGACACAAAATTTGAATGCAAGTCTCTGATCGAGAAGGTGGAACATCCTCAGTATACTCCAGTAATTTATTGTATTGTTACTGAAGATTAAAATTGAAAGTTTTAAATACACACCCAATAAGTACCTAATGTAAACGTTAATTCAACGTCAAAACACCGTCGAATAACGTCGTCTTCCTATTATAGCAAGCGACACGCTACCGCTGACTTGAAATATTTAAAAAAAAATTTTTAGCAAAAAAGGAAATAGAATTTATAGCAGAATATAAAATATAAATGGCGAAGTATCATCGAATCTATCATGCAGAAACGATAGGCTTGCATGCATGTTCTATGATCGAATGTTTTAAATAACTTTCAGAACTTAACTTTAAATAACTTATTTAACGGAATAAGTTACTATTATAATCTTTCAGTTCGATATTATGTAGACGATTATCTACCATAATTTTTTGCTTTTTTTAAACGAAATGTCTAAAACCTAGAATATTGGGAAGTACTCCAACCTTCCCAAATCCATGGTTTTAAACACATGTGCGCACGTTCTGTGAAGGGTTTATTAAATATGAAGACTCTCACTACTGATATATATTTCTGAAAGAGTGGGAGGTTTGTAGATAATAAAGTGAATCACAGAATATGCATATAAAAATTGAGTTTTAGAATCCAGGGGGTCCACTTCACATCATGAATTGCAAGAGTCAATATGTTTTAATATACCAGCAGTCTGGTGTAAGGCTTAAATGAACATGCTACGAAGCGGGAGACCGCGGTTCAATTCTGATGTAATCTAAAGTTTCACCTATGGGCTATGCATCTAGCAAGGTTAGCACCCTAATAGAATATAGAATATATACAAGTGCTCACAGAACCATGAGTGCCAAGTGTAAATTTGGTACATCCTATGGTAATAATAATAACAGGACGTAGTTTTAAATTAGGAATAAAATTAAAAAGGAGAATTACACTTTGACTATACATTTTTCATCGGCGTCCCTTATTATAACAAACTGGTGTGGTTTCAATTTCAGCTGCATACCTACCTGTATACCTAGAAATATATGTGTTAGTAATCCAAACAATAAATTGTGCAGAAAAATTACCCAATTGCGTACTTTTTCTGCACAATAATTGTGTGGATTAGTAACACATATTTCTCTCTGTGTAGTGATGTGTGGTTTGTTATGTTTTTAGGGAGTTAGATTAAATAAAGTTTTAATAATTAGTAAAAATTTTGTTTAACTAACAATATATCATCTTCCCTGTGATTATTTTTGAACCGACCGAACTAATGAATATCATATGCGTGTGAATTACGGACTTGAAAGAAAGATCAGCCAACTCTGATAGTTGGGGCATTTAATGAAAATGAATGGTGAGCACCGCCAGGAATATGGAAAAATAAGATTGATAGGAGAAGATTTGCGGATTTTGAATGTCCGGGAGTAGATGGAAAGGATTGGTAATATAACTGAAGATAAAGCTTTCAAAATGTTTATGCTGCTATGTACTATGTGTGTATAAAAAGAAATTATCCTGGTATATCAAAATAAATTTAGTTATAAAATGTTACCTGCAGCTAGAATTGTAATACATTCCTGCATATACAATCTTTTTAAATTACAATAAAATTTGTTTTGAGATACACATTTCAGTTTATATATTCGAGTCTTGTTAACTCGAGTTTTCATAAGCTCCAATTCTCTTATGAATATTTTAACCTTTCAAACCAAATCCATACTAAAAATGTTTGTTTTGAAATAAAATTATTTCTAAGGTTTGATATAAATGAAAAACTTTAACTGAATAATATTTAATAATTCATACAAAAATAAATTACAATGTCTGAAGGTTAAGAAGAAACTGCTAATTTCGAATTTACTCGTCAAGTTTATCCTGGCTATAAACGGAATAAAATAAATTGAAATTTTAATATTAAAATAGTATCTATGCATATTTTAGATAGTAAAAATCTCGAAGGAATAGAATAAAAATGGCCGCCAATTACAAAAAATTTAAGAGTAGCCATTTTTGTTGCTGTTAATGGCGAAAGTGATATAGGACATAAATGTAAAGTTGCTTTAAAATCCGCATAGATTTAATGATGAATAAAACGCACTCAAGAAGAAAGATATGAACACCTTTATATATAATGCCACGTCATATGTATATGCTACTAAAAGTTAGTGTTTACAAAGAGAAACCTTAACTCCTCGGTCCTCATCACATAAATTAATATTTCCAAAAGAATTTCACGATATAATCGTCAATATGTAAACGGAAAAGTAAAACGTGAAAAAATATTAATTGTATTGCTTTTTTCCTTTAAGTTATTATTAAACGTAACTGGAATTCATAAATTTTTAATTAATTACTTCAGCATCAAGGCTCACTTGACTATTAGCAATTCTACTGTGGGGATTGCATAGACATAAAGTTAATTAAATTAAAAGAAAGTTTATGGACCTTTAATATTAATGTCGGTTTTTTATAAACACCTAACACTTAATATGCAAGAGCAAATAGACGTACACGGATAAAATACGACATTTCATAATTAATTATTCCTTTAAAAACTCCAATTGCTTGCAGAAAACTTCCTAATGTTAAAAATAGAATTTCAATTAGACGAATTTAATCGTAATACCGGAAATCATAAATTACCACCTTTTGCTTTCTTTTTATTATATTTGATAAATATTTTATATTAAGAAAAGCAATCTATTAGGAATTCTTAATCGACCGATTCCGGTTGGTCGACCTCCACCATTAACAAACTTAAGTCGACAATCTTGGCTCTATACTCAATCAATGGTTGCAGAACAGATATTGAATTTATATAAAAAATAATTTTTAAAATTACAAAAAATATAAGTTCATTATTTAATATACAATTTAATACAAAGTTTTAGTTTATTTTATTTATTACACAAAATTAAACCGAGTTGTTTTGTTTTTTGAATAAACAAACCAAACTAAACTAATATTGTTTCGACGGTTACAATTGTAAATGTCAGAGTAATAAGTGAACCAGATTTTGAAATGCACCGCCACCGCACCGGCCCGTATCATCGGCAAATATTTAAATTTGCAAACTGAATAGACAAGCAGCCCTTCCAAATACAAATAAAATACATACACTGAATTTTGTGAACAATATTTTGTTTACAAATTAAGTATGGTTTTTTGCCCAATTATTCAAAATCTTGAGCCATAAAACCACAAATACAATTTAAAAAAAGATAACTAGAAATATGCCAATATCAGTTTATTTCAGTTCATTGCTAGACGACAGTCTGCGACAGTTTGCGAAAATTTCATTTGTGAAAATTTAAAAATGTTTGATATAGTGCTTAAGTTTGTATTTATTGGATCTATTATATTATGAAAATAATCGAAGATATATCTAGTGTAAATGTAAAACTAAGGAAGTAAGTCCAGTTTAAAATAATTAACAAACGTAAAAAATCCATTAAGAGCACTTAATTTGTTCTTACTATGTTAGTTGTATGATTTTCTTACGTTGATATGTTGTATTACTATGTTTGTTCTAATTAATA
Source organism: Cantharis flavilabris (assembly GCA_949152465.1). Taxonomy (NCBI): domain Eukaryota; kingdom Metazoa; phylum Arthropoda; class Insecta; order Coleoptera; family Cantharidae; genus Cantharis; species Cantharis flavilabris. The sequence goes on from OX424441.1 coordinate 18,120,787, forward strand.
TGTAGTTAATTGATTATACCGTTAAAAATGTAGCGGTATATTTGACTTTTCGATCCGAGGCCCCCTCCTACACGTAATTGCTAAATACGCCACTGGGTCTGCCCCCTCTAAAAACACATTCTAAATACGCCACTGATATTAGACATTAAATGACATTTTTGAGCAGTAAAAGACAATATAGGCAGTAAATAGCAGTAAGTTGGAGTATTAAATCGCTGCTGGGGGTGACAAGGGGGTTAAGTCAGTTTTTTCGAAAATGAGATTAATTCATCTTTAGAACCTATAAGTGTTCATCTTTGCATTAATCTCACAGTTCACGACTGTGACGATGTTCAGGCTTATTGCTATCTGTGGTATGAATCCTTCGAACGATATAGATTCCTGCCTTTATCATTATTTAAGAAAAAATCTAAATGCTATGGTTAATTATCTGGTCATGTACTCCGATTCATGTGGAGGTCAAAATAAGAATAGCTACATCGTATCAGTTTGTGTTGTGGCATTACAAACACATGGAATGTGACACCGACCACAGTCTCATTGAAAAGAAAAAAAAATGTAATCTAAAAATTGAGCATCCTCACGATTGGGCTCAACTTATACGCCTAGTAGGAAAAAGAAAACCTTTTATAGTTTACGAAATGGAGAGGTCTGAATTTTTTGATTTTGCTGATTTAGACTCCACATTATTGGTTCGAAAACAAGATACCATGGGCGAAAAGTATAACTGAAGAGATGTGAGATGGCTAAGATATCAGAAAAATAATAGATGTTTGTTATACAAAAACTCTCTAGATGAAGATGAGGATTTTAAAACTCTCAACTTAGAAAAATGAGGTCGTCAAAATATGCTAGAACCAAAACAAGCGTATAGCAATCCAATCCCAATAACAACAGGAAAGAAGAAGCAACTACTGGAACTTCTTCCGTATATTTCGGAAGGAAATTGGGATTTCTATAAGAATTTAATAACGTCCATCGAAGAAATTTATGTGTTTACGGATGCTTCTTCGGATCAAGAAGAATTTTAGTGATTTTTCTTGTGTTTTATTGTTTGTATTTAATTTATTTTTAATAAAATTGTATTTAAAAAACATTTTCTTCTACAATCTCCATAGTGAAAAAGGAGTTAAGTCAAAAAAATGTCTAGCGTAAAAGGGGTTAAGTCAATCAAAAGTCACTTTAGCGAAATATTTTCTTTAAAAATTTTATATTTATTTTATCTTTAATATTATCACATTAATATACAAAAAAAATTTTCGTAAGAAATTAAGAAAAAATATGTTAAAATTGAATATGAAATTTGCCAATTTCTTTGTCAAGCGTTTTCTCAAAATCGACTTTTATGACTTAAACTCCTTTTTCACCCCCAGCAGCGAAGTAGTAAACGATAGTATCAGGTAGTATCATCCGCAGTATTCTCTTGTGAATTTTATTTTTGAATAAAAGTTCAATTAAATTTGAAGTTATAACAATAAAAAGTTAAATTTCAAAAAAGGTTATTTTTATTTTTTTTTTCAAATAGGTCAATAGTCAATGTTGTTTTAAATAAATGTTAAATTCGAAGATTCTCGTTCAGCTCATCCTAGAACCGGTAAGGATTTCTCGTGATATTAGCAAAAGACCAGACGAACTGATGTTAGTACCTAGGTAACAAAGAAAAGCTTTGGTGTAGGACGCGACATGAGTAGGAGTAGCTTGTCACTTGGACATTTCAAGTCAAATTCAGCAGAGATTTTAGCATTTAGAGAGAAAAAAATGGAAAGAAAAATTTGGGTTCCAAATCAAATCAAATCATCTGGATCTAAATTCAACCTTCCCCTGTTCCAGTATAATTGAGAAGGTTCTTCTCACCTGAAATTCCCCAAGCTTTGACTTTGGGCCGACTATTTCAAAAGTCGCGAAGTAGTCGTCTTTGATGACGCTGGAAATCCATAGTTCCGTAGTTGGTCGATTTGTTTGGATTCTACTAATGAACATTATTTGAAGCATTTTGGTGAAATCACGAGAATCAAATTCTTAAGTAAACTATTTTTGGAGATAGTGACGGAATGGGGATATAGAAACAAAAGAAAACCGTAGCACTTGTTCTAAAAGGGCATTTTCCCAAAATAGTAACCCCACCTTCAAATCGAACGGTCTTAGAATAAGCGTAGTGAAACAAAATAAGTACCTTGGTGTTGTTGTAGGTTTGCACTTGAACTTCTGGTCGTACACTTGCAATATACCCGGGAAAAAGTTACTTCCATTGTAGGGGGTCAAAGAAGGGTTTTGAGAAAAGATTTGAGTCTCGGACGATAGGCCTTCAAGATTCTTTATAATGGGTTGATAGTTGCCAGCATATCCTAAGATTGTGCAGTCACTCTTCCTTGATGCTGTAGGACCGTCTCTCTACCTAAGAGAGACAGGTTCTCGCGAGAACTCTCTCGTAGGATTTCGTCGTCCGAAAAAGGATGGAAAAAGATAGACGGTAAAAAGATTTGGCTCCCTGGCCAAAAAAGAGGTAATTGAAAAAATGCTTCCAACGCCTATTACTTGAAAAGCTCACGCTTCACTGGAACGAGCCTTGGACGTTGTCTATGAAAAGAAGAGTTACTTGGAAATACATCGGAATGTTGATTTTGCTGTCGAGAAGGAATGTTTTGAATCGGGTTTACACCTTGGCTTCCTCCTAACCTGATATGACAGTTTCAAAGGACTCTTGAAAAGCGGAGGCTTGGGAAAATGTTTTCCTACATTGCCCACTGTATGATGACCTAAGATGGGAAGTCTTAATGAATCTCCTAATCTCCTAATTGCAAACCCCGACTCGTATCTACGATACAATGAGTATTCCAACGCAGTGTTCCCCGGCGCCGCGCTAACAGCAAGGATAACGATAAAGGCTGGCAGGAGATATCATCTGAAGAGAAGCTGATAGCAATAAGCACTCGAAACTAGTGGTTAACCCTGAGGTGGATTCCACAGGTTTATTCCTATCGTAAACCTGCCCGTCTACTAGAAGGTATCATTTGGGTAGGTATCCAAACAACTGTTAGTGTATGAAACAAGGAGCACCAATCTTTGAATTTATAGTTTAGTTTATTAATTTGCTTGAACCATAAGCAGGCATTGTTGAGTGGTAATTACTCCAATTTGTAACGATGGTTAATGTCCATCTACATGACAGCTGTCAAGCATCACTGTCAAAAAACACCATCAAACATAAGAGAAATGGCGGTGGATTCAAATAGGTTGTTGATTGTTTGAACATAATCAATCTCGACAACGTTATTAATTAAAATTACACTAATTTAAAGTTAAACATTAATGGAGGAGCGTCCCCTCCTGCTGATCAAATGAAATTGTAGTTTAATTAATTGCAATTATTACATTACCGATCCGCGTGCAAATTAAAATTATACCTCGAGGACTGCAATTATTAATATATTTTATGTGCTATTCCTATGCACAAAATGCATTTACACTATCGATAACAATAATAATCTTGTCTATTATTGAGTATTGGAATCTGCATTTGAAACCAATTCTACGTATTAGTTTAAGTCCCACGATTTAAATTTCTATGAGTCCTATGACAGCTTATTGGGTTAAATTCTGTAATTTATAAATATTATTACTTACAATATTAAAATCTTTTATTTAGGTACTTGTAGGAAAATAAACCCAAGGATCTCGAACACAAGGCCAAACGGTCAACTAATTGACAAGAAGAATCCCTCAAGTTTAACTCGGATCGGGACAAACGGTAGGTTGAAAATTAAACAAACATCTGTTGTTTCCGAGAAAATATGAATGCAATACTTCAGCTAGTTTATGCAACAGAAACCCAGAAACTATGCTACTTTAAATATACATTACGATACTTTAAATATTTCTAATAATTATAAAATATTTTTAAAAAATATGAAAGGTGTAATAAACATCGGAAGAAGACAATATGTGAAACATATCAGCTACATAATGGAAGCACTTTTCCAATCAGGCGCACAAAGGCTTAATGTGCAAGCCTGATAGTAGTAATTACATAAGTCAAACCTTTATACAATGCAGAAGTGTTATTGGGGCACTTTACTAGAATATCAAAAGTTACTCCTATAGAACTTTTGTTCTATAATAACAACGTGTCCAATAACAACGAGTCCAGTTAAGAAGTGATCGAGATTCGTTAGTAAAGTTGTGCTAGTTATTTAAATCCATCGTAACGCCAACCTAACTACACGAAATGTAATAAACACTACAGTTCTGGTAATTTAAAGTTCACATAAATGTTTGGTGTAGCTTTAAATGTGGTTTGGACAACAAGTTCCCAGTATATCCCAATTAATTTTAGTTGTTCATTCAAGCCCCAATATAATTAATAAAGTAACCAAATTAATAAAGTAGAACTAAAACAAAAACAATATGGTTAAAGCATCTGAATAAAATATTTCTCACGTACTCGCAAAAAATTTTACTTCTCCCGAATCGCTACACAAAAAAACTTGAAGATTTCGCCAGGTCGTTTTGAAAATGTCTCCATTCTCCAAACGATTTACTGAGTAATTTGTAATAAAATTTTTATTCTTAACCTCACAAAAAGTAGCGTAACATTGACATGATAAATGTAAAGCTGGTAGAATATTCTAGTCGACAAGTCGTTTAATATGCGTGCATCGTTGATTAATTGTGGGAAATTGGAAAAAACATTTAATTGCTTTATTTTTGTGTTAAAACAATATCATTGATTTACTCTCTTTATGGGCTAAATTGTAGCTGTCATTTATGAAAAATTACATATTTAATAATTTTTGTAGAATTTATTATTATTTACGTGATTTTAAATACAAAACTTCACAATATTATTTCAAGATAAACTATAAAATAAACATTTATGTTGAAATGATACCGTTAATAGTGGTTTACATTACTTTTAAAAAACAGCTATTATTTGTCTAGCCTCTAGCACGTAAATAATTCACCCGTTTTTTAAAACTATTTTTACGCTCAGATTAGCAAGGAATAAAATATTAGCAAATTAGCAAACAGTAAAAACACGAATTTTACAGCAATTTTGATCAATAAGGCTCATCCACTATAAGAGGAGGTTGTTATGTACATCAAAATACGGCTATAAATTATTTAGGCAGCGTTCAATTCAAATAAATTGTTAAATTATACGTCAATTTAACGTAACATAAATACGTATACTCATAAAATCGGATCTGCAGTTTAACGTGGAATCTGAACTACAGAAAAAACAATTAACCGAAAATCTCAGCTTTTTCAAAAAAAAAATACTTTCAATCTTTTTTTGTGTAATGCACCTCCAATTGTTCCGTTTTTTTTATTTTTTAACCAATCCAAGGTGGTTAGTATCATTGCAGTTGTATCTGCTACTTCAAAATAAAGAAAGTGGAGAGTTAAGTGTAGTATTAGATTGCTAAAGTTATGCGGCCTGGATGTCACGCTGTCCCGTCACTGTATTAAATTAATTACTGCAGTTCTGTTACTGTCCTGTAAACTTGTTAGTTGTACATTTGTTCCCATACAAACATACGTTTGTAAATTTATGCTGTGCAGTCGAGTCCAGTATAGAAGCTCAGGATTATTTTCTTAATATCTATTGATATAAGCGATATTGCATAAAAGCAACACTTGAATTAACAACAAAAAGTTTGAAAGTTGTAGATTATGTTTGGATCTTTTCGTGCCGACAATTTGTGTTGGTACGAAAGAAAGCGATATAGTAGTCTTTTTCAAGCTGGTCCTTCGAAGTGAGCAGACGCTTTGCGGGTGTTTCCCGTAAAGGTGATAAATTGCCTCTCAGATTTCAAATTTATTTCAGTTCAGATTTATGATTGATTTTGATTTTTTCTTGATTTATTTGTTTGGAAGTTGTCCAAAATTTGAAATATATTGGAGTGATTATTTGAAATTGAATTTGGAGAGATTGAAGTAAGGTTGGATCTGTTAATTAATTAATTATTGATAAAATTGGAAATTTAGATATTAAAATTATAATTATTGGTTTCAAAATTCTATTTGCGGCAAGCATCTGGTTTGATAAACCGATACTTACAATTAACGTTCCATTTTTAGATGGAAAATATATTTTGAAAGGTTAATATAAATTTTTATTCGAAATGATTTTTATGGATTATTTTGGATTGCTGAAGAGTAAACTTTTGAGAATTTAAATTGACGCCGAAAAGTAGAAAATAAAAACCCACTCCTGAAAAGTCTTGCTTCCGACTTGATTAGTTGGCCGGCAAACCAAGGTAGTCAAGGAGGTTGTGTTCAAGAAATTCAAGGTTTCACTACAATACATACCTACTAAATTCCACGAATGAAATAGTTATATTTAAAGATAAATAAATTATAGTGAAATTGAATGAAATTTGAAATTGTGATGAATAATTTAATTGGATACGGTGGGCATTTTGTAAATTTTTTTAGGTTGGCAATAACAATTTTCCAATAGGATTACAAAAGGAATTAGAGTATCAGCTCCTTATATGTAAATTTATCTATTCTATAAAAGAAAGAATACGAAATTAAAGTTAAAAATTAGTACTAGCATCCGAGGTAGAGTGTGGACATAAAATTTGATCACATACATGCAGACCTATTTTGAAATAATGATTTTTATCTTCTGGAACCTCAAAATGTCTAAATTCAGCAACAGTACGTGCGACACTTAAGTGCGTCGACTGTTAGCCCATATCTCTGGTTTGAGAAAAGTAAATTGTTAAACTTGATTCTATTTGCTTTCCTTTGAACCACCAAAGTAACTTGCCACGAGTGTTTTCCTGTCTAAAATTCATATGAATTATAATTATCATAAGAAGTGGTTAGACGTACACTGTATAGATATTGTTTGTTAAGTGCAGCACTTAGAGCCTTTGTTGATTTGCTTTCAAAGGCAAATCAATTTGTAGATGGTGCACACTAGCGATGTTTTGAACGCTTTGATTCTCGTTGCATTTTAAGTGGCACTTGAGTGCCGACATCTCCAAGTGCTCTAGAGCATCTGCATTGGATCTATAACAGATTTCTTCAGAGAATGAGTCAGTGCCAAATATGCGAACATTCAAGGCGGTTCGCAAAGCGTCGAAGCTGATTAAAGCTTAGTGATTAGTGAAAAGACAATATTCAACGTTTGCTCGCCGAACACTCTTTTAAGGCTGAAGATCTGAAGAAAATTAGACATTATAATACAATCCAAAAAGTAAGTGCTGTAAATAATAACACATCACCAGGGCGTTACATAGAGAGCACACTGGTACAGTCGTATCCAACGTTGCCCCAGTTTGAGTTTTTTTTCTTTCATTCTTCAGCAAGCAATGGCAAATAACCGAAAATCTTCTCAAAATGAAAGCTGTTAAGCTTTTCGTGATTCAGTTTCCATGCAATTTTGAAATAAATGCTCCTCTCTCTTCTTCAAGGTCTTCTGTAAACATTCGGCTTCTTTGTTTCAAAAATATGGTGGGAAAATGTGCCCGTGACCCTGTTTTATATTAATATTGGCAATCATTCAGGCAAAAAAATATTAAAACGCAAATACATAATGTACGCATTTCTTATCTAAACAAGCTGGAACTCGGATGACCGCAGTTCTGTTTACTTCTGGTTTAACTTGAAAAATATAGAGGTTAAATGAAGTGAAGATAAAGAACATAAGCTTTCGGTAATAATATTTTTCTGTCTTTAAATTTTTGTTAATTGTTTTAAGTTCTTCAAAAATTTAGAATTAATATAGTATTGCAAGGGTATACTTTAACAACGGGTAACCAACTGTGCACCCGAAAAACAAAAGTTAAAAAAAATCAGTAACTTGGCATTGTTTCACAATTAAATTCAAGCCAGACTACTGAAATGATTTTAAAAACGTAAATTTTTTATTTTATTTTTAAGTGAACAATAATTAAAAAAACAATATATCAAGTGTTGGGTATCTTTAGATGTGGAAAAAAATCTTTTCAAATAGATACTTTTTTCATTTTTTATTGCAGGAATTTAAAAATAATCAATTTTCCATGTTATTTTTCTATGATCAGGTGTAAGATCAGTCACCAGGCATAAGAAGAATAAAAATAAAGTATTAACATAGAAGGTTAAGTAGCTGAAAGTTTGCATGACCTTTTATTCATATTTTTATTGCAGTGCTGAAGTTTTATAAATACGGTTTGAATTTTAATATTTTATTTTAAATCACAATAATTATAAATAAATAAAATCTTTTAAGCAGTTTATCCGTTATATTTTTAATCCGATTATCTGCTTATTCGACTATGAAGGTAAAAGGATTATAAAAAAAATCTATTATAATTATAAATTACGTATATTTTTTTTATACCTAATGCTACTGCTTGAATGTTTCATAATTTTATTGTAAATAAATATAAGTATAATTGTGTGATTTTACATAAAAGAGGAATATTGAAAAATGCGGACGGACAAGGTACCAGAACATAAGGCTTCTTACTATACCTCGTAAACTTAAAGGCAAAGAATCGCATTCGAAAAGTAAATGAAAACATAATCTGATGAGAGCTCATATTTTTAAAATGCTCTTCAGCGGAATAAGTAGTACTATTTTGATTCTATATGATTCATATCGCTTATTCTATTATGTAGAAAAATATAGAAATTATATTTTCACAAAAACAACAATTCAGTTTACTGTAAAATTTATTGTATTGATTTTTTCATCATTTTTCATTTATTCAGTTTGAAACGTAACAAATCCAAAATTTGACTCTTTCGAAAATTACAATTCTCGCAAGCTCACGACTTTGAATACGCAATAAACTGTAAAGCTGTGCTAAAGCTAATAAACAAAAAAGTGCTTATTGTTCTGCCGCAGACTGTGTAGTATACATTTATACTTTTCGAGAATCATTATAAATTGGTTTTAAATTGCAATCCACTTAAAATATAAAGTGCAATTAAACTAGAGCCGATTGAGTCGAGGAATGTAAATATATCAAATAATATGTGAATGTCGTCCGCAGATATTGGCTTTATGTAAACATATTTCCTATGTAACTTTGATAAACATGAGCTTTTTGATAAAAAAATATCTGAAGTAGATACACTTTTCAAACAAAAGACATAATATAGCACTCATAAATCCAATTCTAAATTGTATTCAGGTTTGAGGGAATTATGAAAATAACTTGAAAATTGATTGAAAAACTTTCCAATTATTGAAAAAATAAAAAATATATTAAAATTTTCTCGTATAATGTAAGTTTTTATCAAACGGAAATTTTTTGTAATAGCAAGAATTAATAGAAATTAAAATTATATTTTATTGGATAAAATGTAAGTTGGAAAAATTTATTGCAGAAAAGTTGACCGGAAATTATAAAATGCGACAAAATTTATTTGCCTCGAAAGAACTTTTAATGTAGCAGAAGGTTCCAAATTTTAAAGAAAGCTTAAAATTCTAAATAATTTTTAATGAGATTTTCTGGAAAATGTACCGATGCCTCCAAATAATCGATGTTTTGGGTAAGCCGTCGACTTATCCAGCAGCTGTGCCAATTTCACAAGAGCAACATATGACTGTTGCACTTGGAAATAATTTAGGCTACTTCAAACATGATAGTAGAACCAACGTTTCTTTTCACTTAATAATAGTATTTATTGGAATGCTTCAAATAAGAACTGCAAAGAAACTTTTCCTTCGCCAGAAAGCTCCTATGCGATATAAAATAAACTTGAGTGTACAATAGTTTATTTAGTACAACGTCGATATCGAGTAAAAATAGTAAAAATAAATTTTTGAAAGAATTCTAACCTAACTTAAAATTAAAGGGTTTTAATTTACCAAAAGAAAAATAATTATACTGCAGGAGAAACCAGCGATAAATTGGGATTAGACGGTCTTGGAGGAAAAGTTAGCGGTGACTTTGCTATTTGAAGAATGTTAAGGTATTCAGAGGCCAGTTTTAAGATAAGGTCTTATAAAAATTTTTAGAATCGTATTACTTTATCGATATCACATAAAATTGGAAAATTAAATTTGCGCTATATATTTATAATTCAATTCTAATGCCGTCTCAATAAAATTTGAGTTAATGTAGGTTTTATGGGAAAACTGCGTTAAAGAACAATTAAAAAATTACGAAGTTTTAAATTGTTTTAGGTTTCTTGTCAACTTGTTTGATTTTCAAACACGTTTCACTAATTAAAAATTAACAAAAGTACTAAACGTTAATATTCAATTAGATTTTTGAATTCGTTCAAAACTGGTGTAGATTTTTTCGTAATTAACCAGTAAATCATGGCCATGGTAATTTTCATGAATTAAATCGATAATTTCTGCTTTTTAACGCAATTAGACTTATCTTTAATTTTTAGATAGAATAAAAATTGGGAAAATAAATATCTGCAATTAAAAATTATTTGGGAAAAATTATCAAAAAAAAATATTTCGTACCCATGTGGAAAACACGTAACTAACTGGAGAGCCAAAATGTTCACAGTTACACAAAACAAAGGATGCTGGCATACTAACAAGAGCAGGCTGCTTTTCCGACTTAGACAGCGCAAATAGCGGCGCGCATCGTCACTGAAAATTATAGTCCAACAGCCAGCCTATCGCTCCACTGCGTAATTTTCTCATGCGGATGTCTCTATTATATAATTACACATACAGAATATTACGAAAACCCAATGGATCTTCAGGGATCAAACTAAACACATAGGATGTTTAACAAATTTGTAGTAACCTCAATTTTCTGAATTAACGATACGGCCAAAAAAGCAAATATTTTCCTTTAATATAAAACGCGGCCGACTTAATTTTATGATTGGCTCATCAAACATCCCCAGTCATTCGGAAAGAGGAGCAAAACAAATATCATTAAAGAAAATTAAATAAGTAGAATTTATTCGAATATAACTTCAAATTTTCGAACCAATAGTGAAAACTGCTGATGTGAAAACTCCCGAACAAACAATTTTTGGAAATTACATCCAATTAAATAAAATCAAAAGACAATACTTGAAACACCAAGTAACCTGACTTAACAACTTCCAAAAAAATTCGTGAGCAGCTCATACCATTTATAAAAGCTCAGCTTTCTATTATGGTATTTGCAAAGCATAAATCTAAAAATTTGTTAGTTTTGCCAAATTAAAATGAAATCATTTTTTAAAAAAGCACTTTAGAATAATAAATCGTCCTTAGTTTATAAAAGCCCAAATGTAATTTGAACACCTAGCACGTATTCCGTATATCCATATAAATGTTTTTGTGACCGCAACTAAATAAAACTTTTTCAGTTAAAGTTGTTTGTTACTCTTGCCAACAAATTAGTACTAAGAAATGCTCTTGTGGATATTAAAATAAGTATCCTGTTGTTAAATAAACTTAACTTGAATTAGGTAAACTAAAGTAACAATTTCCTTTATATTACAAATTAAGATGGTTACGGTAGGATAGCTCAATTGGGAAAGCAATTAAAGACACTGTTTTTGGCAACGAATTTACTTATATTTTGATAAATGTTTGCCGTTGTTTGCCATTATTTTACTAGAATCAGTTAATTAAACCACTAATTTAAGATGAACTTAACATCCAAACCAATTAACTTACTGCGAAAGAAAATTCCGAGTAGATAAATTTTGATCAAACCATCCAAACCCTCAGCTTTCTTTTTGGCACCGAATTACATTAAGGATTACCTACCGCTAAAGATACAATTACACTTTTTCGATGTTGCAAGCATCGTTGAAAAGTTTCCAAATCTTTTTGACGTTTTTACTAGCATTGTCAAAAATTCGATACCTGTTGCCTCTTATATTACAAACGCCGTAACAAAATATTCATGACATTCCTTGGAACAAGCTGCAATCGTGTTTTCACTTTATATTTCTTCACTACATACCGGGTTGAAACCCTTTTGTTGTTTTACACAATTCATTTGTTGGTGTTATGGTTTAAGTTTTAAAGAAATTTGTAAGTGTTCTCCACTCTGCTGGATTTTGGTAAGGATTCCAGAATGGAATCAGAATAGCAGTGTTTCGTCTTTTTTTTTATTTGAAGCATAAAATAACATTGTGGTTTATTGATTGTTGATTATTGTGAATTAATTTCTTTTTTAAAAAAATCAGATTCGCTGACACCATCTTTGCACAATATGGAAGCCAAAATCTCATCGTTTGCACCAAAACCACAAAAAGCTACAAAATAGTGTCTATTAGTACAACAATTTTCAAGAAGGTGGTTACCCCGATATACTGTGCAAGTTGTTGGTTTTTGAGACAATTTCTTAGATTTACTTTGTTGGATCTTTAATTTTTGCTATTTTCAGGAATTCTGACGATATCTGTTTAGCCAAACCATTTAGCGTTTTTCCACCGAAAAATTTTGTATAACGTTCGTCGAATACGGGCTACCGTCTATTGTGTAAAAATTATTAAATAATAGTTCAATCTCATCACGAACCTGCTTTCAACAGAATTACAATATTGAATGCTAAAACTCAGATCTTTTGTGTGGCTTGGATATGGAAATAAACCATAAAAACAGGCCTGCTGGCTGGCGAAGTATGGTTAGCGTGGTCCAAACCTCATTACTTCCGAAGCTAACGCTATTAACAAAGCCATCTAGTATAGTTGTATCAACCCAATCTTAATGTCAGCCCTGAAGGATGTGAGTCCTTACAATAAACCAAAAATTATTTAATATATATTGTGGTGTTCCAAAATTCTTTTAAAAATTTTTGAATTTTGATATTTGTTTTATCCCAAGTAACATCTCAATCCTGGTAATTGCCTGTAAAATCGAAATTTACCTGCCAAGCCAGGCCTGGCTGACACTAAATAAATAGTAATTTACAGGTTATTTAGCAATACCTAAGAAAAGCCTGCGCTTGGCCTGTCCCAAGCCAAATGCAAGCTAAATGCAGGTTATTTCACTGTATCTTAAAATTGTCTGTTTGTATTGCTGCGCTTTGCTGGGCTTGTCCTGTCTAACAGTAAGCTGCAGCTTATCAAAAATTTTCAAAACACGTGCCCAAATTGGTCACGTGTAAAGTAAGTAAATTTGGCGCCTACGCTAAATTTGCTAAATTGAGCACTAAAATAATATTTACGAATTTTTAATGACAAATTGACAGTTTTTCAAATTTTAAATTGAATAATTTCTAAAAATTTTTTAAATTAATTTGGAAATAAATTATTTCAGTAGAATTAAATCTTAAGCAGAAGGAAATTTCAATAACAAGTGTAATTTTAACAGGGCCATAGTTAGTACCAGTGGCCTTCGGCTGCGGTGACGTACTTGTCAGTGAATATAGTGGAACTCGACTGATGTGTAACTCAACTTATGCACATCTCGATCGATACCAGGTTGGTACCTGCGTCACAAATTTTTTTGGTTGGTACCTCCGGTCACATTTAAAAAAGACGGACAAACAAAGTTTATAAATGCATATGACCTATTTTGATTCTTTGAGTTTATTTGTCAACTGTAAACTGTAAATATTTAAATAACTCGTTTTTCGCGCCAACGTTTTAAGTTGGTAGAAACATTTGTTAAAAATTTTGCTTTATTCCCGTGTTTGCGGGAAGTTCCCGTAACATTTTATATTTTGCGATTTACTTGAAAATTTTGTAACTTTGTGAATAAAGTTGATTTGAGTAAGTAATTTTTAAATAATAATTTTTGAATTTATTTGCCGAAAATGGAATAAAATTTGGACGTAATTTGAATTATTGAAATTTTGGGATGATGATTAATTTGAATTAATAAATTGAAAATTGAGAAAATTAAAATTGAATTTGGAAGTATTAATTGGATGAAAATTTATAATATTATAAGTTAATATTAGAGCCCTGGCTGGACAAGTTGTATATCGTCGAACCCGAGTCGTTTTGATTTTGATTTTCCAGTTTATATATTCAGTGTTATTAAAATTGAAATTTGCATTTGGATCCATATTGTTTCATTAACATTTTTAAATTAAGAAGAGTCTCATCGCTCAACAGTGCGGTAATTTGGCTGGGGTGGCACCCCCCTTCCAGATTAGGGGGTCATTCATAAATTACGTCACACGATTTTTAAGGTTTTTAGGCCCCTCCCTCCCTCCATGTTTAGTCACATTTTCATTAAACCCTCCCCCGCCAAGTGACGTCACACTTTTTTTTAACTAATTAAAATTAAATCTTTTTTTTTTGCGATCATGGATCGCTATAACCGATCCATGGATCAAAAAATATATTTTTTAAAGATTTGACTTTGTACATCACAACATTTAAAACCCCCCGGTCCCCTTGCCACATTTTTGTCACAAATCTGTGATGACTCCCCTACCCCCTAACGTGTGTAAAATATTAATGAAATATTTACAAATGGTTCATTGTGTTTACGAATTTGTTATTGAATTGGTTCAAAATTAAGTTCAGTTGCTGAAGTTCTTCTGTGTAGACCATCGGGAATAGGCAAAATACAGTCCGCGGGCCAACTCCAGCCCGCGAAGGGTTTGAATCTTTGAAATATTTCAAAGTAGAATGAATTTTTTGTTGGAATTCTGGCCTTCCGTGAAATTTCTTACGTTTTTCTGGCTCCTAATGAAAAAAGTTTGCCCACTCCTGCTGTAGACAGTCATAAATTTGAAGCATTCCGTCAACTTTGTAAATAATATATATATTGCCGTCGAACGGAAATTCAAACAACAACAAATCTTTTTCCAATCTAAATCTTTTTTTTTTATTTTATCCAAAATCCATCCAAATTTTATCAAAATAATTCCAATAGTGTCCAAACTTCGGACAACTTCCAAATAAAAAAGTGAAAATATTAATAATACTAATAATAAAAAATATATATAAATCTCAAACTATCGCTTCATGTCGTGCCAACTTGAACTGTCGGCGCGAAAAGACGCATACATTCAAATCATCACAATATTTACATGAAAATTATTTAGAACATCAAGTCTAAATACACAAATAAACTAAAATCTAGATTTACCAAACAAATTCAAAATCACAAAAATAAAATTCTAATCTCAAAAAATAAATTCAATTTTTAACATTTCAAAATTTATAAATGCTGTGCTACCGTACAGTCGAAGAACCTAGTAAGTGGTAAGTCGACTTATTAATATTTCATTTGAAGGACAATCTGGTTAAGTTAAGAGTTAAATTAAGATGCGATAGTTCAATATATGTATCTACATTTTATGGTAATAATAAAATCAGGAGAAGTAGTATGTAATAAATAATAATAATGCTAGGGCTACACCTGCGTCTAATGTGATGCTTAACGCGCTAAAATGCATGCAAATCCATGCATCACATCACATCACATTAGCATCACATTAGACGCAGATGTAGCCCTAGAATAATAGTAAAACAACTTACTAGGTTTCTCAATCGTACGCTAAAGTGGGCGTGATTGGACCCATCCACCCTGGCATAACCAAATCACAAAATCTGGAAATTCCGCTGGTGCAGACCACATTGTAGCAACTGATTATTAATTTTACAATAGATTAGACAAAACATTAAAAAAATTTAAGTAGGTACTGAATGGTTATTTTTACGAATATAATAACCAATAAATATTTTTCAAATCGGGTTAACTTTGCAATAGATTTTGTATTGTAAAAATCAGATTTGTAGTATTTTATTGAAGCTGCGAGGAAAAATATAAATTTTCCGATTTATTCGCTTTTGTTGTACACTCGCAATCTCAGTTCTCGGATAATTGAAGTTTATTTTGCTTTGCGCGTACGTCTTTTTTCAAGAATTTCTTTTAGCTTTTTAGTTCACCTCAATTTTTAAGCGCGGTTCTCTAAATGATGATTCAACCCTATTTTGTTTGAATGGTTTCAGTTGCATTGAAATTACTGGTGCGCACTAATTGACTTTCAAAGGTTGAACTAAGATCTACTCTTTAGAAAAATCTTTACTTGTAAAAATGTAGACGTTGGTACCAAAAGTACTGTAGCTTTCAGCTCAAAGGTATCCTATATGTGGCCGACTCTTCCTTCTCAGATTCAGTGTTTATTTTTACTGGCGGAATGCATAAAATTCGCTTAGAATATTTATATATATTGGGATACTTGTATTCTTCGCATCGTGGGATCAAACCTTCAGTTTGAACACCATTATTATGTAATTTATGTCATTTAAATGATCACCAGGTGCCGAGGAGAAAATTGGTGGAGAAACTTAGTGTACAAGTGAAAGGAAATCCAAAGAAATTTTAATAAATTCAAGAAAATCTTAAGCAATTACAGGAAATCTGAAATAATCTAGAAAACTCGAGCAAATCTTAGGAAATTCCAGGACTTTTATGAAATTATAAATTCTTAGAATTTACTACAAATAAGCTTTATCAACCGTTTAGAAAGAGAATCTTAAGGTAATCCAGGAGAGAATCCGGCTAATTTTCTCGAGCATTCCCCAAAAAGAAAGCTAATGTACAAAAATTCGTCTCTGTCCAGGCACTCATTATTAAGCAGTCAGTAAGAGATTTATCCATTTTCATTAACTTAACTTTTGAGTCAATTAAGTCAAGTTTATTTGTTCAAATTTTTTCGATCCCATGGGGCTGCAGAACTTGAACCAATAATTTTAAAATATTTTGTAAGCTCATCAATTGTTCAGATGCGATCTTTTTGAAGTAAGTAGAATAATTACGTTTTCTTTAAAATTCCTATAAATTTATCAATACAATCAAAGTAGTATTTAAATAGGAATTTGTTTTAATTCTTAGGAAGCAGTCACTGGGTTATGAATTTGATTTTAATTTTTAATGACTATCGTGAAGTACTAAAAACTGATACTTTGATAAATGTAAATTATATCTTTTTACCTTATGATATTGGTAAATGATTAGCTTAATTTATATTTTTAAAATGTTACAATTTTTAAATTTAAAATAAAATTCGTGGGAAATATTAGAAGCCTGATAATTTTGTGGTAATAAACTGTAAAATACTTCCCACTTCTTTAGCGTTTATCGAGATAAATAACACCGTTTTGCACTATTCCAAAATGAAAATTTATATTTTCATTTTTATATGAAATATTCTAAAATCTTTTGAATTATTCATGCATTTTATTTATTAATATAAACGACAATAGCAAACCTCTTCCGTGCAAAATCAATCTCTATGAATATTGTAAAATGTAAATCTAGGGAAACGTTTTCGTCGTGTGTAAAAATGGCCTTTTCAAAATTTGGCATTGAATTTTTTTAATAATTTATTGCTACTTACTTTAAGTTTTAAAAAATAAATAAAATAAAAGTTACAATTGAATAGAAAAAAACTCCAAATAATAAATTTGAAGCAAATTAGTGTAGTATTTAGTATGTATTTGTTAAATGTTATAAAAGTGACAAACCATGTAATTCAACTTATAAATAAATAAATCTGTAACTGACCTAACCCGAAAACCAAAAGAAAATAAAAGAAAACGAAAAGATCAACCTATTGTGGTGTAGATTTTGATGTAATACCGACCGCATAAAATAAACAGCTCGTGCTCCTTAAAATCGTGTTCCTGTAATATCCAATTTCATGTACAAACACATGAAAATATCACGTACTATTTTATTAATGTCATTTTATTATTTTCATCCTAAAAATACAATTTCAAATTAAAAAAGTAAATTGCAAGCAAGATTACTCTAGTAGTATTTTATTTATAAAATCGTAATTTAAATTGAACTTTTGGAGGTGAAGAAACAGATAATTTAACGGCATTGTTTTAACTTTCAAGGATCGCAAGTAAGGATAATCGAATTATTAAAAATTTATTAAGTTCAACTAACGTATAGAATTTAATTCAACCGTAAAAAGTAACTGCATTTCAATATTAGCATGTTTATTACATTTAGCCATTCAACAACCCAATCATAGTGCAAAATAACTCTTATATTGATCCTCCGTCTCCACGAGTGGACTTAATGGGTTAAATATTTTGAGCACTTGATAAATTCTATAAAATTATGAATGTGATCAACCTCTTAGAGAAGACGTGCACAAGAAACTAGAAAAAATATTTTAAATTGAAATAATTTGTCAAAGGTTAAAACTTATATCTAAGAGTTATTTCAAATGAAGATGCTTGAAGCGCTTTTCCAACAAAAGCTTGGCTGTAAATCTAAGTTAAAAATGAAAAGCTTAACGTATTTTAAAGTCCAGTTTAAAGTAAAAAACGATTTACTTAACAAGTTTCTCCTTCAATCATTTTTTCGTGTTGAACACCTGAAGTGCAAAATGTTTTACAATTTTATAAATTAACATATTATGCAATAATTCATTCCTACCTTTAACATCTAAACAAAAATAAACCAATTAAAAATAATAACCGTATTCACAAAAAACCGTTCAATAAAATCCCAAATGAAATTTGAATTACACTACCACAATATTGTCTACAAAGTTTTTAAAGTAAATATTATCTTAATTAAGTAGAAATCACAATATAAAATTTTATTTAACTACAGAGCATATAAACTCATTGTGATTGCTGACCTACTAATTGGATAATATGATTACTTATTTATTTATTTCCACTTGTTTACAAAAAAAACATTAATTTGCCTTTTCTCTTTCCCGGTCAAACTCAGATAAATGAAAATCAAAACAATTCAACAAAAATCAAATTAAAAGTTTGGATTGCTTATGTACATATTTATATTCCAGAATATGAAACATTGTAAACACTGAACCTTTTACAATATAATCAAAATAAAATAGAAAACGTAAGTTTTCTACTCAAGCTCCAATGTAAAACAATTCTTCATTACACCCCATGGAAGCGAAGAATTCTAAGAAGAAGAAGAAGAAGAAGAAAAAGAAAAAATAATGAACACGTGTATAAACTATAAAAGATACATTATAATATAAAACAAGTTCGTTCTAACATATATAACGGATATATAACACCAACTGTTTAAAGAAATTTTTATAGTTCCTCTTCTTCTTCGTTTTCTTCTGTATAGAGGAGTCGTAGTCGTATCTCATACAGTTCTGTGCACATCTTTATGAATGATACTGCGCCATCTGTTCAGGTTCTGGGCGTTTCTTGTGGCCTCATGGATCGTAGCGTTAATTGACTCCTTCACTTCATCAGTCCAACGCTTAGGTGATCTTCCTCTCTGTCTGGTTCCCTCAGTTCTGCCCTGGACTATCTGATTTTTCAGATTTTCACCTTCTTTGCGAGCTATATGTGACCAAATGTAAGTATAGACTAGTAATAATGTGGTTCTCTAATTTGTTCTAATATGGAGACATTAGGTCTTCTGGTTGTACATGGTACGCGCAGAACTCTCCTCCAGCATCACATTTCAAACGCGTCAACTCTTCTTCTGTCTCTAACTTTTAGGGTGCAAGACTGTCCGCTATCATGACTTTCGTTTTGTCACTGTCGATTTTCATCCCACACGCTTGCTCTTCTCCCATACTCCTCATTAAATCTGTCAATTTTTCTTCCTAACTCATGTCGTCAGCGTATCACAGGTTGGTTATACGGGTCCCTCCTATTACGAGACATCCCATTCAGCCCTCCATTACTTTTCCGATAATATATTCTTCATTATGTTAAAAAGGAGCTTTGTCTATCACTCCTACGTAAAGCACAGGTACTGATCTATTCTTACTAACGCTATATTATACGCATAGTGTTTATTGGGTTTTTTGAGTTTATTGGAGGAAAAAAGCTTCCCCCATCCCCTTTGGGCACGTCCCTGTATATGCCGTAGCTTGGTCAATAAAGCACATATATATACGAGTTTCCTGAATTCACAGGATTTCTAGATATAATATATTTCTAGATATATATTTTCTTCGATTTTCTCCGATTTACCTTCACTTCTACACCAGGTTCCCCAGTAATTCCCCAAAAAAATAAATTATAAAAATCATCACCAGGACATAGCAATTTCTAGCGGAGCCAGCATGCTGGTCAAGATAAACGAGGATACAAAAACGGAAAAGATTACTCTGGGAAGAGTGCCACGCTCAAAATTGAGCAAAGGGATTGATGGTGATAATCCCAATCTCAGGGTAAAATTGGCAATGCCCTGGCTAGCTACTAAAATAAAAATAAAGGTAGTTGATGAGTTTTAAAACTGATAACAATAATAATTGGGAGGGTTGAATGTTTTGCCCCTAGTCGCCACGTGGTTAAAAATCAACCTCCCAAAGCGTGCTACTACCTGAACCACGAATGGTAGCGTACTAAAACTCAAAAAAAGGAAAAGTGAAAGTGGTACAAGAATATACACTTGAATTGGATAACGTGATTTTAATGAATAACAAAAAAATAGTGCCAAATTTCAATTTTATCTAACCCAAAAAAAATAATGGTAACAAAAGTCGTGAATAGCTTTTCTTGCGAAAAGCGTAATCAACCCGATATAGCTATATGTGGTTTCACAGAAAAGTTTACACAATTACGTAACTTCAATTAGGAGGCAAAAACAATATCGTGACTGGTGGTAAATAATGTCTAATCAAAATTGAAAATCTTTTCAAAAACCAAAATTAAAGATTTGTCAACTTGAAAATTTTAACACGAAAAAAATGTGTCTGATAATCATATCAGGAAAACAGGACCTCCAACATAATTTTTATATTTCTCAAAATCTACCAACCAAATCAAAACAAGGAAATCTTATTTTTGTATTTCAAGAAAGCAAAATCCTGGTAAACCAATAACAAAGCAACGGACTCGGGAGCTGCAATAACGCACCCCCGCGCCACATTTGCCCCATTAATTGATCCACCAATTCTGAACCGTTACAAGAGAAGTCGGGCAAGGAGATCCAATGTCACCAAAGCTCTTCACTCTTGTCCTTCAGAAAGCTTTCAAGTAACTGCAATGGGGAAAATATAGATAGAACCTATCTATAGTCCTAAATTAAAATCTTGTCAGGACCAGGAATAGAAGACTTAAATAAGGAAATAAAGATAGACGACAAGAGTACATCTGCCAAGGTCATAAATGTAAATTAGGTAAAGAAAATCAAGTGGCTGAGATCACAAGGAGAAAGAGTCTTATATGGGTAGCCAACGGAAAATTACGACACATATTCACAAATTCCGTAATCCTCATAAACTTAAAGCAAAAAGTATTCGACTCCTGTATAATACCGGTCAAGGAGTAAATATCCCAAAATAATTTTGTACACAGGACTCGGAATTCCCAAGATTCTCAAAGAATTCCAATGATTTCCCAGAATAATTTTGTACACAGGACTCGGAATTCCAAAGATTCTCAAAGAATTCCAATGATTTCCAACAAGGCGGAGGTAACGCGACCCCCCCCCCCCCATGACTCGTCAAAACTAATAAAATTACCAGATTTTGTTAAAATTTGCAAAATATATTTAAATTCTTATCACGAAAATATGCGTTTACCCTCTCCCAGCCAGTCTCACTAACTCCCATAAATTTTATCTGAATCTGCTCTTGTGTACAAGTGCAATTGGAGGAAATTCCCAAAATTCTTAAAAAATACGAAATACAAGGAAATCTTAAGAATACTATACTGCCGTCCTAAGCTAGAAAACAGTAACTCCATTTCTTAAAAAATTTATTTATATCGCTTTTGAGGATTATTACAACAATATTTATGTGATCCTGCAACAATAAAAAATAGTAAGACTACTAATTATTGCATATAACTTAGTCCTACTAGTTTTTAGTGTTGCAGGATTACAGATATTGTTGTAATAATCCTCAAAAGCGATATAAATAAAATTTTTAAGAAATGGAGTTATTGCTTTTTGGCTTAGGACGGCAGTATAGATGGTGTTTTTTTAATTTTTTCAATTTTTCTGAGAGTTCCTTGCCTCTATTAAGATTTTCCAATATTTCTTAAGATATCTTAGAATTTTCTACATTATTTCGGATTTTTTCTTCTCTCAGAATTTCTTAATATCCCGAAATTTTCTTTAACGTCCCTTTTCCCCCTTGTATTTTTCTTTTTTTTTAGAAATCATAAAATTTCCATGGATTTCTTGAAATTTTCTAAAATTTTAAAACTCCTCGACATTTTCATGAATTTTATCGAATATCTACAAATTTCTCTTCATTAGTATACCGGAGTTTTCTAACGATTTCTCCCTAGTTTGTCGTTAAGAAACCGAGGGAAAATCGTGATATACATACAAAAGTGAAGGAAAATCTTAGGAAATATTAAGAATACTCTAGATGAGCTTTTTTTAGCTTAAATTTTCTGAGATTTCCTTGGCCTTCCTAAACTATTCTGAATATTCAAAATTTCCTCAAATTTTTCTCTTTCTAAGTGTGCCTTGCAAGGGCGGCTGGAAGAAGGGATGATAACGGTGTATCTAATCCCCTCCTCATGATAAAAACCAACAAAATCTACAAGAAAATTTTTAAATTCCAAAAGTATACCTAAATTCTTATCAAAATATATTTATTTTTCCTCTCTTCACCAGTCTCATTTACCATTTACATGAACTTGATCTGACCTTGATTTTAAAACTTGTTTAAATCTAAAGGATTTCTATAATTTCCAAGGAATTCCAGAGGTTTCCAAGAGAATTCCAAATAAGTGTACACAAGATTTTAGAGATTTTAGAGATACCCCTTAACTCTAGCCAACAAAAGCACTGAAAGAAAGAGGGCGGTGGAGAGTGTTGTATCATGTAATCCATGATAATCCTTTAAGTAGGTACTTAATCCTTTAATAAGCTTATCTATAGCATATAAGTACAAGAAGTGGTATCTTATAGTATCCTTATTCACATACATAAATAAATACATTTCAAAGTATAATAGAGAGGTCAACGCTTAAGACCCCAAGTAGAAGAATAAGATTCACTAATATGCAAAACCTCGCGGATATAATGACAACACACTTCATTGTCCACGTTTGCCGGAAATCTCCAACTCAAATCCAACGGTTGCCCATAGATATCCCCCCCCCCCCCCAGTACCCAATCCTGAACATACCTTCTTTGGAGCCCTAGGTCTGCCCTCCACTTTCTACCTACTTTTTCCCCATGTACATAAAGTCACCGCACTGAAACGGTAGCGTTAAAATTATTTTTGCATTGGGTTTAACGCCACTGGCTCCAAAATATTTATGTTGGTGCAGCATTTAAGACGTTTCGCAGATATGCTTTGGAATTTAACCTAGAAGTAGAATAACCGAGGGGGGAAACCGCAAACCAAATTTTTGTACACCCGATTTCCTTTTTTGAAATTTCCTTGATTTCCAAAAATTTCCTTGGATTTTGCTTCATTAAGAGAATAAAGTAGACTTTCGTACTAAATCTTCAAATTCTTGAAAAAGAACTCAAAATAAACAATTTTAAGTAAATTTGTGGTTTTTAGTATGTATTTGTGGTTAAATTCAAAAAAATATAAAAATAATACAATACGTAGAAAATCAAAATTCAAAAAATTAAAAAAGAGACAATTAACACATAACAGGTTTGAATTAAGAATATTTGAAATAATGAAAAATTCGTAATACGATAGTACAATATAACGTTATTTCATGGTTAATTCCATTCTTCAGTTGCACATAATCGATTAAATTGAAAAATAAGAAAAAATTTCGAACTAAACAAAAATATAGATTAACGTGTACAAAATTGACTTACCATAACCTCCAAAAAATTATCAAAACTGAGCTTGTTACATGAAGTATGAACAATTTAAAAATAATTTGACACAAGATATAACACAAGATATTAATGACGTTTAATTTTGTAAATGTGGTTTTGCATTCGATCTGCCACCTACATTTTTAGTATTGTGGATCGACTATAGAGATTTGGTTTAGGTTAATACCTAATCAGCTACTTTTGCATCTTAAACAGAAGGCTAGTGCTACTTGTGTGGTATCAACAAAATTTTTGGATGGCATAATGAAGGTATAGTATCTATCTAAAATGATGGATCACGCGATAGATGCCATTTACACTTTCTTAATTTATCACTGATACTGTCATAGATGCTTTTGATTTTTACACTTGAATAAGTCAGCTGTGTTGTGAAATCGGCCCAGATTCCAATTAAACTGCGGTACTGAATATTAATAAAAGTAGTTTGTCCTGCACAGTAATAAACCAAAATTTTAGACAGCTTTGTTAATCAGTGCTACATTGGATAATTTATTGGAGACAAATTTACGTTTTATTATTTATGATATATTTCATACAAACTAATAATTATAATATTGAAAGGAAGTAATAAATACGTTGGCCAAAGAATCCCGTTGACAGTTTACTCTAGCATCGCTAGTATTTAGAAAATTTATGTGGACTGGCATTTTCCTAACCATCAATTAGTTACTTTATTTTTTTGAATAAGTACAGTACAGCCTCGTTATTCCGGACAGATATAGTTTTGAGTTTGTTCGGATAACAGAGTTTTCCGGATTAACGAGATTTTTTTTTCTTATTTTATTGATTAAAAACCGTTGATACGTATGTATTATTCAATTATTTTATTTTATATAGTTTACATTAATAAAACTAAACTAAACAAAATTAACAAACAATAAAAAAGTCAAAATAAAACTTAAAAAAAAACCAATAGGTTTTTTACTTATTATTATAATATATTATATTAATTATATAATTATATGTTGTTTCATAAAATTTTATATAATTTTATACAATCAGTTGGATACAGGGGTACTCGGTACTACTCAGTGCGTATAGCCTAAACCTACAAATGCACACTTACTCTCAAAAAGTTTTCAGTCTTTGAAACCGGGAGGGTCTGGGGGTTGTTCTGAACAAAGCTGAATTTACAGTTGTCGATCTTTGAATAGCAGTTTACAAATCTGAATTGCAGTTGACAATTTTTAAATATATCAGTTGACAAATCTATATTAAAGTTGACGATGTCTGATTGCCTAGGTTGTGCGGCCTGAAGGCCGTACTGATCCATCACTCCACCGTAATCACTTAATATTTTTGGGCTGGTAACTTAAAATTAACCAATTCTAATATGAAAATATAATAAAATATAATTCTATTCTATTATGATTTTTTTTTGTTTAATTTATTTCATAAAATTCCTATTTGACCTGGGTATCGAATCAAATTAAGGTCTTCGGAAGTATTCAACTTCCTTCCTAAATCATGAAAGGTTCAACGTAATTCCTATTAATGTTGAATAAATGAAGTTTCCGATAGAAAATTTTTAGTATCATTTTATATTAATTGAAGAACTGGCTTAACCTCCGATTGTAAACAAATTGACAATATTGTCAGTGTCAACTAGGCAAATTGACAATGTATCGTAAGCATGACACCTTCCCTCAGACGTTTAAAAATAGACAAGAGAACAATCCCAAATCTGAAAACACTTTTTGCCCATCTGATCTTTTTGCTCCTTCCAGGAAAAATTCTGGAACCGCCCCTGATCGCAATATGGATTAAGCAGCGACTTGTAGTTTGTCATATTAAGGGGCATGGGGGGAGGGCAAAAAATTAAAAATTAGGGCAAATGTTTAAGCAGGATTTACACTTGCAAAAGTAAAGGAATTGAGAATTACACAAATTTGGTCAGGAAAAGTCGAGGAATTTTTTATTTTTAAGGAAAAGTCGTGGAATTAATTATGAAAAATTCTTGGAAAATTCGACAAATAAAAAATTTACAATTTTTAAAATTTGAAAAATTTTTAATTTTGATCTAGGGCAGGGGTCGGCAACCTATTGAAACGGAAGAGCCAAAACTTACAATTTACAAAATTTCCCAGTTTTTAAAGAGTCACTAACATTTTTATTTCAATATTATGGTATTTTATCCTATTTTTATCTTGTGTTTTTACCCTGTTTAAAGTTTTTTTTTGCAGAATAATACTTTTTATGAGTTTTGAAAATAAAATAATAAAATTATTAGGTAATAGTTGTGCGTGGACCTGGAGATCTGCATCTCGACATCAAAAGAGTCACAGGTTGCCGACGCCTGATCTAGGGGAAAACTTGGAAAAGTTAGGGATTTTGTTTTTGAAATTTTGACAGAAGACATACTCAAGTTTTCAGTTTTTGAAACCGGGGGGTCTGGGGGGTATGGAACACCCTCCAGTACACCAAAACAAAATTGGTCCCAGAATCTAGCTTTATGTAGATTTTTCCAAATGTTTCTTGTAACCTAGATTCAGTAATGCCCAGTGGAATCACAACTTTAAAACTGGAATCGAAATCTGTTTGCTATTTGTGTTTTTTAACACACTTGCAGGTATACTGGAGGGTGTTCCACACCCCCCAGACCCCCCGGTTGTAAAAACTGAAAACTTGCATATATGTACATGTTCTGTGTGATTGCTTTATTTTTGCTGAAATAAACAGTAAAAATAAGTGAAAAAATTAAGCAGAAAAACGGAAAATTCGATCATCTTGAATGATTTTTTTTACAATTTCGTGGAACAGATCTACTCCCAAATCAACTTTCTTGTTATAAATATTAACTTTTCACCTTTCTAGTTTATCAGAAAAAATGTAAAGGCTAAAATAATTGTTCAAAAAAATAATAAAATAGATAGGGGGGAAGCATCTTCCGATAGCGGTGGATGATGGGAGGAAAACGAAGGTCATATTCAAATTCAGGAGGTTAATTTACATAATAATCAGGAGGAATGGTATCAGGACTCGAAAAAAAAATTTTATTTGCAGACCTGTGTTATCATTAGGGGACGTTCGTTAATTAAGTGGGCGTTTAAGGGAGGAGGGGATTAAGGAGTCTCGGTAAATATCATGTAATTAAAAAAAAAAAACTTTACGATATCTCACTAGGGGCAGAGGGGGTCGAAAAATCGCCTCACGTAATTAATGGCCGCCCCCTACTTATTTAACTTTACCAATTAAATCAAAGAAAATATGAATTAAATCACAATTCGTGACTTCTCGTTTAGCGTTTTTTTCTTTATATTCAAAATTTAATATTTTATAGAAAATTAAATTAAAAACGCTCAATTTTAGAGCCTTCTGAATTTTGGCGCTGGGTGCGGCCCTGAATGATGTCATAGTTTAGTCTTATAAAAAAGTACTGATGAATTGCATTAATTTCAAATTGCAACTAGAAATTCGTCCGGATTGCAGAGATAAAAAATATAAAATGTCTGAAGAGCCGGAATGTCCGGATTACTGGAGTGTCCAGAATAAAGTGTGTCCGGATAAGCGACGCTGTGCTGTAATCCAAAAAAATTTGCTGCTAAAATAAATATTACTTTTGTTACAAAAAAAAAACATTTTTTAGAATGTAGCTTGTGTGAGGTATACCAGTTTATTGATATCTGAATAAATATAAAAGAGAAAATAAAAAACAAAATTAGTAAATAGAGCTAATGTTTTGAAATTCGTCTGTAGAAAAATGGAAATCTATAATTTACTTACAATTCAGTTTCATTTAAATTTTTTGAACATTTAATAATAAAAAGATTTTCCGCCTAATTAAATTTTGCACCCAGATTAATTTTTCACAGAACAGCTGCTAATTGTGTACATTATTGAAAAATAGTCTGGGTTATTCTGGTTGAAAATCAATAGACTTTTTTTTATCTTTTTATACTTTAAAGCCATTACGATTTACCTCAGAAGTGAAACTTCACAATGTTCTTATATTTTATAATGGATTTTTATAAAATAATGCAGCTACTATTTTTTTCTCTTTTTTTGATAATACTTTTATTATAAGATCAACCTGCTTCGCTTTGAAAATTGCCTTACTTATAGTCTTATTGTGCAGGAGGTCTTCCGTGTAAATTATTACATGTCGCACAAAGACAATTTTTTCCGTTATTCCTTAATCGCAATTATCTTATTTGTACGAAAGAAAACATAATTGGATTTTTATATCATTTAGGCAATTTTATCTCATCCAGCCATGAAGATTCTAAATTCGAATTTTGTATACTCGGATAAAATTTAACTACAGTTTCGGTTTTATCGCTAAGTCATCTTTCGACGATTTAATATTAAATGTAAAAAAATTTAAAATTTGTAAGTATAATAAAATAATTTGAAAAAATTATTCATCTATAAATAAATTTTAAAATAAAAATTAAATTTCTCATTAAAGAATTAAGTTTGCAGTATCCAATAGCGGTTAGAAGGGAAACAATTAATTATAGTAACTAAAGTTACTCACTTGAATATAAGTAATAGGGTTATGTGTGTTCTGAGCCAATTTGCCCATAGTGATATTATGGTAATGCAAAAATGTTTGTGAGCAAGCAGGGACTTAATGCCTTGCTCGTTACTCTCAGGATTATTTCAATTCCTTTTTCATTTATAGTCAAGAGATCCGTCATGTTTAAAATAGAATTTTTATTTCTTATTGCCAAATTGATGCAGTATATGCATATAAAGCAAGTAGAAGTAATGATTTTAATAAATGAACTATAAAAACTAGAGTAAAAGTCGATTAAAATTTTCGTCACGTATCAATTGAAAATTAGAGAACTTTTGTGTTAGAGATCGCACTTAGCATCGTCACAATGGAAATGTACAGAAAAGGTTTTAATAAAATTTGGAAATAATTGAATTATTTTTATGGGATTAACGCTCACATAAGATTGTTGACGATTGTATTTACAGTTCTAATTATACTAAATTTTATACTACATCAAAAAGATGCTTTTTACTCGCTGGAGTGCTTTGAAGTAATTCTACCTTTTGTTCCAAGAACAAAGAATTTTACAGGTGTAGGTATTGTTGACACAATATAATTACCCGGGATGTAGAAAATAAATTGTTAATAATTTCAACTATAAATTACTATATTGTAAATGTTGAGACACATCTTTAATTAGCTCACTATAATTAAGGACGCAACGTCTCTAATATTTTACAATTAAAATTAAGAATGTATAATAATTTTATTTATTCCATTGATTAAATGTATCCTGAAAAGCATCGCCAACACCTTATCAATAATTCACTGAAGTTAAACGGTGATGTTGAGCGCGAGTCTCTCGAGCATGGTCACCAGGGATTTGTCGTGTAAGTTACCTAGAATATCACTAATTATAGTTAATTTCCTTAATTGAATTCTTAATTTTATTTATTTTCAGGTGCCATGACGTTCGATTGAAAAACATGTTTGCATGGATTGTTGTAATTTGTGAAA
This sequence comes from Cantharis flavilabris, assembly GCA_949152465.1. NCBI lineage: Eukaryota > Metazoa > Arthropoda > Insecta > Coleoptera > Cantharidae > Cantharis > Cantharis flavilabris. Next base: position 18,149,868 of record OX424441.1, read on the forward strand.
TAATTTTACGATGAAGAAAAATTAATCAAACTTTCAAATTTCAAAATATATAATAGACCATCCTGTACACAGTTTGAATCGATAGCGTAAACCTCCTCGATATTTTCCTTATATTTTAAGAAAAAATTTAATGCAAACTTAAATGTAACAAAACTTGTGAAAATCAGCTGCAACATGTCAATTTGGAAAATATAAATTTTCCAAAATTACCTCGTGAAAAACTGCGACAATAACAATGTAATTAAAATTTTAATAAAATCCTTTGGATAAAAGTTAACAAAACGGAAATAAAAAAATAAAAAATTATCGAATTGAGTTTCCACTATAAAACGCAACTAAAATTCAAATGCTCGGCTCTTTGAAGCTAACAAGAAATCAAAGTACCAACTGTTGCCTTTGCAATGCACAAATTGTTAATTTTAAGTTTATTTAAAAATGGAAAAAAGAAAGTTGAATTATTCACAAGTATTCACAACTTTGAAATGCTCTAGCGTTTCAAATTACAAATTCAACGTGATCGTAATCGTGTTCTTTCTGTAATTTGATTTTATCTTTTTTTCGTATTTCCTTTCGTTAATCTTTATTCGAAAATGCAATTACAGGTATTGGTTAGAAACCACTATAATACCAACATAATTACTACAAACACAACTTTCGGCGACAACCATGGGGGGTGTAGGAGGGACGCCCCCCACAACAGCGGCGCAGGCAATTTTTTGAAAAAGTGTGTTTTTTATGTGGTTTTAGAATGAGTTCAGGGCTTCAAACTAACTACTAAATAATGGGATAGTTTCATTAAATTGTTTATTAAAACAATGTATTTATTAATTGTATACAACATAAGTGTTAAAATATGATCATTTCCGGGACATTAGAAACGTGTATCACAATTCCGGGACATTTAAGTGCATTTCAAAAAGTCTTCGGGACGTCGCGCCGGGACAGAGTGAAAAAAAACAGGCCTGCCCCGGGAAATCCGGGACGTATGGTCACCTTAACTATGTATTTCAAAAACAGTACTTCATGAACTCGTCGAATTAAATCGAGAACATCACTCGCGTGTCGCTCGGAAGGATTTGTCCCGCACGCTATTAAAAAACGAACCTCTCGCGATGTTCTCGTGATGTTCTCGGGTAAACATACCTGCGATTTATCGGGAAAAGTCCCGTAGGGACTTTTCCCTCATCGCAGGTATGTTACCTACGAGTATTGCACTCAAGAATGGGGACTAGTCGGGAGTTTTTGCAAATATTTTCTTCATATTGAAGCGCATGAATAGATTAACGAGATTCCACCGAGTATTTTCCTTGATTTTGAAATTGCAATAACTCAAAAACGGCGCTAGCTATCGAAGAACTGAGCAAAAAATTTACCCCCGTTACAATAACTTCCCAGCGATATGTCGTAAGAAGCCATATGCAAAATTTCACATCAACAGCGCGCAATAATGGCGCAAAAGAAGTACCTATTACTTTATAAGTATTTTTTTAGCTACGCGATTTTATTTGATTTTATTAGATATTTGCAAAACTTGACATTTTGACGTAATTTTTTGTTAGTTTGTCTAAGCATGTTTGATAATAATAGAAACAATTTTAGGAAGTGATTATTTTTTAACATTTTACCCGCTGAATATTTTTCATAGCAACGTAAATATTTAGTATAATAAAATAACTAAATTTGAGATTTTGAAATTGCAATAACTCGAAAAAGACTCTAGATATCGAAAAACTGAGCAAAAAATGTATCCCCGTTACAGTAACCTTCCAGCGAGTTGTCGTAATAAGAAGCTATATGCAAAATTTCAGATCAATAGCGTTCAAATGATAAAAAAAAAGTATTACTTTATAACTATTTTTTTAAAGTATATTTAAAAGCATTACTTTACTCCTGGAATTGTGAAAACAAGTTTTTAAGAGCATACTCTCACCTTTTTTGCCATCTCTGAGCATTTTCGTGCCATACTTGAATAAACAGCGCCGAGCTGTAGTCGGTATTTTCCCTCCTGCCCGGGACTGTTACCTACGAATATTACACCAAATTTTATTCAACAGTAAATTTCCGCGAGGAGAAACCTTGTAGCAAAAAAAAGAGATTTAAGTGAAAATCTCGTTAGTCCATTCATGCGCATCATTGTAACGGGTATAAATTCCAACCTTTTCAGCCTATCCGTCGTTCCTTAATAAGGGACAATATTCCAAAATGATCAACAAGGTGTAAATAGCGGAAAATGATGACGTGATCTAGATGATTAATTTGCAGGAACTTCTTTTGCATAAATTCTTCCAGTCTCAACACAAAGCGAAGAGCTTTTTGGACGAAGTCGCCTGAACGAAATAATATATAGTTGTTCTGAATTTTGATTTGAGTTTTGGATGATTTAGTGCGGAATTAAGGGCTAAGTATACAGTCTTGGCTAAAATAGTGGGGCACCTTTTATAACGTCGTTATTTTGGAAACAGTTAAATATTTTCTGAAAACAACTATGGCACTGTCTTCCTAGTAAAAAAACTGTCTTGTTTTAATGTTTTAGTAAATCAAAAATACGAAATGTAAAGGCGTTACGGCCTTGATTTCATCATCGAAATTTTCGGCCGCTTGTATGAGCTAAAATAGAGAGTAAATTTTACCTAGATTATGTAGTACTATTCAATACAAACAAATAAGCAGAAAACAAAATTTTTCAGAAACTACCGTTCTTGAGTTATACGTAAAAATTTTAAATTCAAAATTATAAAAACTCTTCAAAAAATTGTTAATTTACATGAAAATTCAATTTAAAATTTGAAATATTTAAGATTTTTTTACGTATATTGCGGTTATAATGAAAACCCCAAACTTTAAACAAGTCAGCAGTTTTTTATAAATTACCGAAAAATTTTGATTTAATTATAACAACTCAAAAACGGCACGTTTCTGAAAAATTTTGTTTCCTACTTATATGTTTGTATTGAATAGTACTACATATTCTAGGTAAAATTTGCTCTTTATTTTAGCTCATATGAGCGGCCGAAAATTTCGATGACGTTATCAAGGCCGTAAAGCCTTTACATTTCGTATTTTTGATTTACTAAAACATTAAAATAAGACAATTTCTTATAAGGAAGACAGTGCCGTAGTTGTTTTCAGAAAATATTTAACTGTTTCCAAAATAACGACATTTTAAAAGGTGCCCCACTATTTTGGCCAATGCTGTACGAGTATATTCAATTCAATTTTCAAAAGCAGAATATAATAACCTATGTATAAGGTTTAAATTTGTATTTCTTTATGACTTCAAGTTAAGTTTGGATTAAGATAAGCATTTTTTCAAGCGTAAAAACAAAACAAATGTTCAACAAAACAGAAAATGAAAAGAAGACCTTTGATTTACCTGTTAAGATGAATGGAGAAAAAAAATTAGAATAGAACGATACCCGACACCATAATAGCTCAATACTGCCGTCCTAAGCTAGAAAGCAGTAACTCCAATTCTTAAAATTTTTATTTATATCGCTTTTGAGGATTATTACAACAATATCTGTGATCCTGCAACACTAAAAACTAGTAGGACTACTAGTTATATGCAATAATTAGTAGTCTTACTAATTTTTAGTGTTGCAGGATCACAGATATTGTTGTAATAATCCTCAAAAGCGATATAAATAAAAATTTTAAGAAATGGAGTTACTGCTTTCTAGCTTAGGACGGCAGAATATTGCGCCAATATGTAATGTTGACTCAATATTGCAAGCTTTGGTCAACATTGGTGCAATATTAATTTCAAATATTGCGACAATGCAGAAAATCAGTATTGTAACAATATTGCCATAAGCTTTGTGCAACATAACGTCAAGAAAGGAAAATAATATTTCACCATTATTGGTGGAAGTTCGGTGCAATAGTGAAGTACAAAAAATATTCAAATTTAATTTTCAGCTTTACATGATGTTTCGGTGTTACAACATATGCAAAATGCAATTAAAATGACTTTCAGATACTACTTTATTGTAAATAAAAATAAAATTAAATCCCGAATTAAGAAAATCAATATACTACATAGTATTTCAAAAAATGCAAAATACTTTGATATTGCAATATTACACCAATATTGAAAATTGTTCACACCTCGATAATGGCTTAACATTGATTTTAAATATTGCCGCAAATATGCAGATAAATATTGCAAATCAATATTTCACATATATATATTGGAAAACATTTCAATATTGGAGCAATATTGATTTTCAACATTGCACCAATATTTCGTCAATATTTGTGCTACATGGATATAAAATAAATCAAAGAAATAATTAATAGTTTGTTACTATAGCAGTAAACAATACTTCCAAGAAAGAAAAACCGGAAAAGACGAGAAATAAAAAAAACAGGAAAATAACTAAACCAATAGAGAAACTGAAGAAGTGTAAGAAAAAGCGAAAACAGAAAAAACCACAATCTCGTTATCAGAACAGGGGGTGGATCAATTAATCCATGTTTTTAAAATATCGTTCCGAAATTGCTTTTCATTATTGTTATTGATTGTTTATTAGGTCTGAGGTCTGTTGGTTTAAATATATTGATGCACAATACAGTTAATTGAATTATTAATTTTTGATGAACAATTATAAATTATTACCCTACTATAAAAGTTTGTTATTTATGTATTTGACCAAGCTATAAATTACAAATAAATTTAATTTAAAAATTTTTAATTTCCCGGCTTCGTTTGATTTTAATGTTCTTTATATTAACACATTGTGTTTTAATGAAATTGTTGTGATATTTCAAATACATCTCATCTACGTTTAATAACTTAACCATAAAATATGAATTTTTGTTTGTGAAAAATGAAATATTTGATATAATATTTATTCGATATCAGGTGTTTGAAGTAATAAAGAAAATATTTCAAATACTACGATTTAACATTTTGTTGACAAATCGAACAATGCAAGTAAATTTATATTCACACCATTTATTAGTAATTGTGTTTCAACTACATCTGCAGTTTCTCATGAATGTGGCAACGAAAAAATTAAATTGGTGAAAAATATCTGCAGTAGAAGATTTACAGATGCTTTCATATTCATTTCTCAGAGTGGATTACTGCGTTACTTCTTGTAATTCAAAATTTGATTGAAACTGATGATTTATTAATTAAAATAAAACAAAGAAATTGAACAAAAATTTATAAAGCAAACTCCAAACTGCTTTAATCCAAATATCTCTCTGTAAATATAAAATATAAAATTCAAAATTAAATATTATTTTTATATTAACTTACTTAAGATTATACTATATATTTTATAAAATCACACATGCTATTTATAAACAGATGGCGCTACTAAATTTCTACTAGTAATAAATTCCTTAGTACACTGAACCAAAAAGTGTCATATATACAATGAAAAGTTTCATTAAATCAATAAAATTTCAACCAATGAACTAAAATTCATAATGTTTATGAATTATTTTTTGAATTTATGCATTTGTTCATTGTTTTAATGAATTTGTTCATTGTATTTATATAATAAGTTCATTGGTTGAAATTTTTTTTTCAGTGTACGAATACGAATACTAACTAAGATTTACTATACAGCTATTTACTACGGTAGATACATGTAAGGTAAATATTATTGGAAAATATTCAATTTCATGGGAATCTGTTGTAGATTATTAAATTAAAGCAAGTGCTTCGAGAACTCCCGTATAAGGTTGGCGTATCTGAAAATGTGCATCTCAAGTTTTATCATGACCGTAATTTTCGAATTCTAAACTTTTTAGTAAATCAAAATCTCACCCAAGCTCATATAAACAAGTTTCGGGTTGACTGGGATAGCGAAATCAAACAAATACAATCTTTGTATTCCTCTAATCCTGAAGATGGTTCAACAAATACCCCGTAACGTTGGCTAACAGATTGTATTTTGTTTTTGTTTTTTTTTTGGTTTTCTTTCTCTTGAATTTTTATGTTTTAATATAAAAATATTCGAAGTTTATGGGCAATCTCTGAGAAGATTGCGTAAGAAAAACCAGAAAAATTCAAAAAACGATGGGATGTTTAATTATAACAATACACTGTTAAAAATTTATGGAAAGTTACAATGATTTTTATTGTAAAATTTATGTTGAAAAACTATGTAAATAAATAATTACGGTAATATTCGTGCAAAATTAAAAAATTTGTATAAAAATAATATCACAATGTAAATTTACTGATATAGATAATGTAAAATTAATTTCTGTTCTGTAAATTTACACAAAATTTGTGAAATTGCAATAATATAACTAGTATTTTTACAGTTCCCATATGAGTACATATTACTTGGGTATGTAAAATTACATCCTTATGTATATTTACATAGACATAGATTATCGTAGGTCACAAAGTTACCAATGATTTTTTTTATGTAAATTTACATAAAATTTTTTTACAGTGTATTTTAATGTTTCTTAGTATCGAACAGTTGAAAAAAAAAACATGTTTGCTTCTTTACCAGTTTGAATCCTTCAGACTTTTTGTATAGCTGTGCCATTGTTGAACCTCAAACGTTCTCGGTACGACCGAAAACTGCATCACCGGTTGCCGTCAAAAATAACAAACTTGCCTTTCCTTCCATTTTCATGGAAGAGTCCTTAAAAATAATCAACCACTGCTGCAAACAACAAGCAATGCGTATGAATGAACAAAAAAATCATCATTCCAAATTTTGGTAAACCTTGAATCTCATTGATTTCATTTATTCTCAAATTTTGGCTGCTCGAGAAAGTAACAAGTTTACTACCCCATTCTTTGCGATTATGAATACGTTGGGGGTAATGTCACTGGCACCTTTGGACGGTTCATATCACAAAGGGAAGATTCCTGGAACCAATGGATTCCTAGTATTCTCTTCTTAGCTAAACTGTTCTTCAGGAAAATAAACAGCTTAGCCTATTTGAATTAACACCTCGCACTTTGAGCTAATTGATCAACAGTTTTTCACCTCATAATTATCTCACTATAATTTTCGATATTTACACCAAACATTTGCAAACGGAACATCATTTAAAGGGTTAGCTAATCTTGATCACCTGCAGCTGCTGACTGTACAAGGCAGACAGTTTAATTTTGAGCTAATTCATCTTTAACCTACCGGTTACAAGGGGGACATGGAGGCCCAGAAGTGTTAAATCAATTGAGTTTCTTGACCACTCATCATCAGAGGTTGACTAGTAGTATTCTTGATCTTGATGTTGATCTCTAAACTAAAGTTATCTAAAAATTCTTGCTGGTTACTTGCAATTTGAAGTAATAGGTAGACAAAGGCAGCCACAGCGATAATCACTTCTTGTCCAAAAGGACGTTCCGACCCATAATTGCAACCCCCCAAAAGTAGCTTGGATTTTACTAATTGTACTGTTGAACCTGAGGAAAGATTTGAAATGAAAGTTATCTCACTGTTACTTCAGTTGATGGTAAGGATGCCAAAATACAAGACTAAAAAATGCCATAAGATCAATATCGATTTTCACATAACCGGTCCAGTTTCGATGATAAACGTATCCTCGGTGGCCTCTGCTTTACGACAAACCGAGTATTTTCAATTTTCCAAGAAAACATTGCTTCGTCGAACAGTGAATCGTTTGTCTGTTTGATCGATGTGAAGTGTATGCAAATGCATCTTTCGGATTCCATACCTCTCAATGGAGTTACTTTTAACGTTTGAAAAATAATAAGCATGTTTTATTCGGAACAACTATGCTTTTTGAATCAAGTTAAATTTGATTTTAAAATTTTTCAGACTATCGAGAAGGCTGGCTTAGGGGTTCTAGTTAATTTTAATTGCAAAAAATTATTTGCACATTTCATTATAGAATCAATGAGGTTATTTAATCAGTTTTTTACTATTATATGCATGCATGTCCTATGATGAAGACTAGGAGCTGTATCTGCAGTAACCTCGTGTTAAGCTATGGATTAGGATTAGTCAGGATTTCTAAGCATATTGCAGCGTAAATTTATATTAACTATATAAATAAAATAGTGTTTAAATGGTACTTCAATAGTAATGTAAATTGATGATATAGTTCCAAAATACTTGACTACGTTTCTAATCTTGATTGAGTTAGAAACTTATAAGTATCTTTAGGTCGAGTTACTACTTATTTTATTGGTTGAACCAATAAAAATAAGAAATTGAAATGACAAGAAAATAAAATTACAAGTTGATCCTAAGATCTGCAGGGTTAGAAGTATTATTTATTTCTAAAATAAGTCTCATCCCAAGATGTGACTGAACAGAGAAGTAACAAAATAAGTTTCGTACAAATTTAAAATTTGTAGTTATAAAATGCAAAGTGATGAAGTCCTTAGAGTAAAATGTTTCAGGTACATTTTTATTAACCAATTGTATGTAAACTTTGGTATTTCTGTACTACAATAGGAATTAATTTAGTTGACATTTTAAGTAATTAAAATAATTATCTCTCTGTAATTTTTCGATAAGACTAGGAAAGTCCATTCAAATGTTCAGTTCAGAGATATTTGAAACCGTGATCGGTAGGTATTTTATTAAATAATATTGCCAACTAATCGATAAATTCATACATTTCCCAGAAGGCTAAAATGCATTTAAACTAATTGTCTATACTAAACCACAATTATGCTTTGCTCAGTCGTAAATGTTAATTATTTTGTGGATTTCCTTAAAGAAATTTCCAATTGAATAATTTTTCAAGAACCTAAAGAATTTAAATTTAATGCAAATATTTCCATATATGTAACATAGTGTATGCGATAATTTGATGATAAAGTTCTGTTTTATCTCTTTTGTTGTTTTAACATTAAACTAATATAATGATTGTTTAATAGTAATTAATAATTCATTAGATACTGCACATTGTACGTATTATGTATTTATAATTAATCTATGTTAAGTAATTGTCTAAAAAGCTTGATTGAGAAAATATTTTGTTTTTAAAACATTTTCAAAATCAATATAATTATATTTCGAATTCACGCTATTCATAGAGTAATTAAAATTAATGAACGTAAATTATAAATTGCAGTGTATGTTTTAAAATAAATATTCTTAATTTACAATTTGTAAATTTGGTTTCAATCGAATTTGTACAAATAATACATTTACAAAATGATTGAAAGCGTAAAACCAAATAATCGAACTCAAGAAGTATTCTTATTTTTTACCTTAATTGGTTGATTCTCCTCTGTACATTCAATCAGTGGTAACTCGACTTACCTAAAAAAAAAGAAGTTTTTAGAACTAAGTAATTTAATCAATTTTCTTAGTGTTAAACGGTGTTAAATAAGTAATGCGTTCAATCACTGTCAAGTACCAATTGCAATTTATATATACATTTTACAAACACTTTACCTTCATCATGTATCAAACTGTCTCAGCGTGTTTATAAAAGTCTTACTACAATGCTAATGTAATGAAATTTATAAGATATTTTTTATTTCAAAAGTAATGTATCTTTTAAAACATTTGGGAAAAATAAAACGACTCCCTGAAGCTGTACTCTAATTAATAAAGTAAAATATTCTTGAATGTTCACTTTTACCTAGGTATAATTTTATATCTACCCCTATCGTACTTTGTTATGTATTTTTACTTTCATTTGCGTTATTTTTGTCCTTAGTGCATTATATAAATATTTAAATCATCAAGCACTGACGTGCATAAATGGATTAACAAGATAACTATACAATCTCGACGCGCTTGAAAGGAATTTCAATTAATGTAGTAACAATTAACTTGTAGGAATGAATAATCCAATAGATTGAATGTAAACTTATATAATGTATATTGTATATTTGAAGTTTAGTTTCCCTTTAAAATATATATTTTAAAGCTTTAAAGTAAACCATTTTAAAACAAATGACATAATAACATAATTTTTAAAAAAATATTTAATACTTCAGTACACATTTAAAACCAATACACAGTGGGTCGAACGCTCGGAAAAGTGGCCACAAATACATTTTTGCAACTTAACAGTTTTGCAACAAGATTCAGTATATCTTTAGAGGAAACATCGGTGCACCTTTTCCTACAATCTCAAGTGAATTGAAAAATATTTCTGCTTGTTAGAGCGATGTAAACATCGCCTCCATTAATCGTTAATTTGAGTAGCACTTCGCTGCGTGCGACATTAAGTTTTGACGAGTTATTGTGCGGATTTCAGTTTAGGGTTCAAATTAGTATTTAATAGAAAAGATGTCTTGAAGTATGTACTTTTGAATAAAAAAAATTCTAAGATAATAAAATAGTGCATTAATTAAATACATAGCTTAATTCCGGGAGCTGTTCTATTAAAAATCTCATGCAATTCTCCAACTTTGTGTGGACTTACAAAAAATCCTCCACCAAATTCCGCTATCAAAAAATATACAAAAATTACATTAGACATTTTTTAAACACATCATGTAAAATTTGTCCGCTCATTCAGGCTCGCTTTTAAGTAATTCCCGCTTTTAAATAACGGCGACGCGCTGCGTATGGAAATATATGCACATTTTCAATGCACTCTTGTTTTTACTGTTACCATATTGGATCGAGGTTATTTAACATTATGAATGTTAAAACATTTTTTGGCGGACGTATAATAAAAACACACCTTCTAAAATCACCCCTGCCTAGTTTTTATTTTATTTATAAAGTTTTCTGTATTATGTAGGCCAATTTTAAGTCAATAAAAGTATAATAATAGTATTTTATAAGCTTTTAAAAAAGTAAACACCCCTCTAAACCCCCCCTTTTTTTAAATTAATTTTCCTATGTTATTTATGCCAATTTTAAGTCATTAAAAGTAAAATCATATTTTAATAACCACTCGTATAAAAAAAGACCTCTAAACCACCCCTGTAAATTTTGAATTTTTTAATTTATTTTCCCATGTTATTTATACCAATTTTAAGTCATTAAAAGTAAAATTATATTTTAATAAGCCCTCCTATAAAAAACACCCCCCTAAGCCACCCCTGTCGATTTTTAATTTTTTAATTAATTTTCCCGTATTAATTATGTCAATTTTAAGTCATTAAAGTCAAAATTTTATTTTTGGCCACCTTTTCGTGTTTTTGTCCCACTGTGCAATAGTACCTACAAAATAATAATATAATATTCTGATATGTTTTTAATTAAACTTCTAACTCTCATTTTTCTTCTGTCAACGATGTGGTCTACAAGTTCCCTTTATCCCGATATCTTTTTAAATTACATTTATCGCATTGGACGAGATTAGGTTTATTTATCCTTTATATATTTGATTGTAAAAAGTTAATGTATTGGTATACCATACAGTCTCAGTATTAGGACTATACAATTATTCGATGTAATCCCAATATGTCTACAATATTGATTACATATTTACATATATGTACATCATATAATATTTAAATTCAATATTGGTACAATGTAGTCTTAATATTGCAATAATAAATTGTTATTGAAAACATCATATAATCTCAATATAAGATACAGTGTGTATATCTTTAGAATATTTAATTCAATATTACTAATAATATATTTATATTTAATTCCAATATTCTATAAATACATAATATATATATATTTCTACAATATTTTAATGCAGTCTCGAAATTGACATGCTATATTGGCTATTATAATATAGCATCATCTTAATAGTGATACAATTTTGATTATGTATATTGGGAAATATTTAAATTCAATATTGGTATAATAATAATTTAAATATTGGGGTGATATAATTTAAACAAAGCTCAAACAAACGCTAAAATATTAAAATTTTAACTGTTGTTACGTTAATTTCTCTCTCAAATTTTTTTCAAACAAATTTTAAATTAAACGAAAACCGGAGAGCATGTCAGGGGGGTGTGTTCGTAATGCAAGGCAATAAAACAAATTATAATTCTTATTGTTTAATACGTGCATTAAACAACTTAATTCAAAAGTCACAAAAATTTGTTAAAAGGCTTGGATCCAGCTCGCTAAATTTATAAATCAATCAAAAATTACAAAGGTTAAATATACAAAATTCCACCAATTCCAAATAACTACAATCCACATAAATTTCGAAAATAACCAAATTTCACTAACTTGGCCCATGCCAATCGGAATTACCGCGACACTTCTCCATAATTCAATTAATTTGTGGTCATCCAAATCTCCAGCTGTTTTTTCCAACTTAACTTAATATTACAAAACTTACCTTTTAAGTTTTTATTACGAGTACCATCGGAATTCTTAAGCAGTTTCCATGGCGCGCCTTTCCCAAATTATGATGTTGAAGTCGATTATTGATCATCTTAAATTCATGCATATGTTCCTTTATGGACTCCACGAATAAGTGAGTTGACTTCACCCATCTTTAATTATAAACTGGCTCGCGCGACCAATACATTCAAAAGCTACTAGTATCACACATTATATTTATTGAATCCCGAAACCGTGATTAACTAAGCACTTGCTTAAACAATTTCAAATTCTAATTGGATTCGCGAAGGCTTGTTACCAATTCTATGGTTGGTTAGGGACTCCCGTTCTTCAACGTGTCTGTCTTTTATGTATTTTTCTATTACCCCCCTTCAACACTGGGTTCGCCTGCTGTCTGTAAATCCAGACGCTGAATCGTAAATAATCCCACGGTTACGGCGGAGTTGAGAAAGCATGATAATAATTATCAAACGCTGAATGTTGGATTGTTTCACGCGACGGAAGCTGGTAAGCATAACAATTGGTGTTGATGTATTAGCCGATGGTGCAGATCTCACGCTATCGGACGGTGCTTATTAAGCATGAATTAAAAATATATTTATTTTTAACCTCGTAAAAAACATAGGCGTAACACTGTCAAGTGATTTAAGTGATTGAAAGTTATTTCACAATGCATACCAAATACAATACAATTAGCTCGAAATTATTCTTTAGTTTGTTTTTCGTTATTCTATCTAATAAGACTATAGATATACATAATATCAATTAATATACATATAAGTGCAATATTTTAATTCAATATTGGTACAATGTAGTCCCACTATTTTTGTGTTACTATTATATACTAGCAGATCAGGCGGCCTTTCGCCGCCCTGACCTTCTAATGTTTGACTGATTTGGAAATTCCTTTTTATAACTTAAGCTCAATTTTTAAGTAAAGCAAGTTTTATATATACAACATACTTCAATTAAATTTCACTCACAGGAAATGGAAGTTTTTTTAGGATATTCCCCTTTTAGATTGATATATACGATGAACGAATCAGAAGCTTTAAATAATTATGATTAAGCGATTTGAATTATATTATTGTTTATTTAGCAACTTTTTGAGTTAGTAATAAAAATTTAATCAAGCACAGGTGGGTTAGTATCTGGACTATTCATCCTGGAACGATTCATCGCCCTTTTATCATCCAAAATATCCAAATATACAAAAAAAACGAAGGTAATCATAAATAAATTTGTTGTTTTTTAATTATAATATATAATCATAATTATTAATAATGATAAATAATAATAAATTATCATTGCACGAAGATACATCAGTACATCTGTTCTTCCGTATCCGGCAACAGTACATCTGACTCTGGTCAACCAAGTCACGATATTTCTTGACACCAATTTCCTGAATTCCACTAGCTCCTTGCATGAATGCTGCCTTCTGTTTCTGACAGTCTTCCTTCAACTCTTCAGCTAACAACCAAATTAAAAAATAACTGCAAATAAATAACGATTGAATTGCGTGATGCCAGTCTTCGACGATTTTTGTGGTTCGAGCGATTCCGCCACCAGCAGACTCATACAGATTCCAGATTGGAATTAAAAACGTCGCTGAGCCGTAAGTGTCGCCACTAATGTACTATGTTCCAAGTAAGATATATGTAAGTACGTTTATCCCTTCGTGTTCCGGCATTTCATCAACTAGAAAGTCAAATGACTCAACAACATCATCAACTGGCACATGTGCGAGTGCTAATAAACATCGAACACTGCCTCGCAATACATCGTCACGTTCATATTCGGTCTTCATAACCCAGCTCGTTTACCTTTCACAGAACACTTTGATTGAGATGGAAGTAACATCCTGTTATCGATGCTCCTGGATATTACGAGTGAATGATTCCATTATCCATTACCGCCAACTCAAAATCGGTTAGCAGTGATACACCTGGAATAATTATCTGCAATTCTACTATAAGACAATCGTAGGTTTCGCGAGTCTTGCTAGGTATAACATCCAATTTACTGCTGCTAGTTATGAACTCCGTCGATGAATTAGAAGTAGATCGGCCATCACCCAACCAGATATAGGATATTTCTAGAATATCCAGAAGTATCCTGTCCCCCAATATGATAATTCAATCATCTTTTGGTCCAGAATCAAATAGTAGTAAATTGGTAAATCCCAAAAAAATATCAAAGTTGAGATCAGTTGGTGGAGGTGACAAGGTCACCTGGTTATTATCATCGATTGGCAATTCGGCTTGGCGATGACGCTGTAGAGAGGAATCGTCATAGAATCCACTTTACTAAACACTGCCTGCCCCATACTATGTAATTTAAGAGTTAGGTTATTAATTATGAGGTATATAATTATTAATTATGAAAACTAAAATGGCCTAAATTTTAGCATCTTCTTCTTAAGTTCTTCAAGTTTTCGGCTTTGATGACCTGTTTTGCTTTATATATTATATTATTAATTTCGGTAATATTGCCTTCAACCAGCAGTATGGCGTAAAGCCTACACCGGTCGACTGGGAAGCAGGTAACCGTGTTTCAAATCCTGTTCGCGTCAACGTGAAACCACCCCATTAATTGAATACCCTAGTACGTCATATTGGCTTCAGCCAAGTTCTAAGCATATATGTTTGCCTAAAATTTTCAATTTTCCTCTGCATTTTTTATTCTCTCTTTAATGTCATATAATATGTTTTTATTCTTTTGCTATTTATTCTCTAGTCGGTGTGCCAATACTCCCCAACGCATAACAAAATTATGATTGGTTAATTATGGACTATTTGATAAGCTTATTATTGTAATTATTATAGTATCACAAAGTTTATTACCAATAATACTATCTACACACTAGAAGATCAGGGCGGCTGATTATCTGCTTGATCTGCTAACTTTAGGTATATAACGTGCAGTTGGTCTCTGAGACACAAAATCTAAATTTACAAGAAACTATTACCTTAAAACAGCGCAATACAAAAATGAAATAAAATTATAATCTGTTATTAATCCATTATGCAACCCATATCACATCAGCACATGCATAGGTAGTTTGGTTCCAAGAAAATATAAAAGAATTAACTGTATACCCTTGGTTAAGAGTTTAAGTCAACCTGTAAGTTTAAAAAGTTTATCTTAAGGATACAAAACATTTGAACAATTATATTATCTGTCAATTATTCAGTTTCTTTAGGTTTTTGGAATATTATTATCATTGCATCGATATGTATTGGCTTTCCAATATAACGACACCTCCTACGTAAACTATCGTAACCCACAAAATCCCAATTTTTACTTTTTTGCAGAAATTGACTGTACTATATCTAATCTTAATGTTACCAAAGCGAAAGTTGCAAAAATTATACCGATTCTTTTTTAAATTGCAACAAAATACATTGACATTCCACTTAAGAGCATACACATTACAAACTTTAAAATGCTCGCCTGTAAAATTAAGATTTTGAAGATACGATAGTTTACGTAGGAGGTATCGATAAGTAGATCCATCTCCCATGATATACTCTTCGGTGAAATTCCTGAACTATATGACTGATGATTTCAAGCTTCCCCCCTCTCCATCAAATAACTGCAAGCAGGAAAGCTTTCCCCATGTATTCCAAGAATATCACTGCTTCCTTTCCTAAATAAACAGTGAAGCAGTTACCTTTATCATGATTGGTTATACTTCCGTTAGGCCAAACTTTCGGAGTTTTGTGGTGAAATTGCAATCAATGCTAACTAGTAGTGATTCTTCTTCCTCTTAATTTAGGGCTACGTCCTAACATTGCGATGAGATGTATCAAATTTACACTTGGTATTCATGGTCCTTTGAGCACCTCGCATATATTCTAGTAAGTTGCTAACCTTGCTAGATGCATAGCCCATATGTGAAAATTAGGCTTTAGATCACAACAGTGTAGTTGGCGCAGCATTGAACCTTGCAGTTCCAAGTAGTTCAAACCTAGTAATAGTGTTTATTACATCAAATTTATTTCTAGTGTAAAATTTTTCCTAATCTATGGATATTACCAAGAAAGGGAGGTCTAGATCTCCGCAAGTTTATATTTGAATAGCAATCTATTTTTTCATATATCCACAATAGCATGTAACTAAGAATAACAGTAACAGGTGTTTGAAGAGAACTTGATAATTTTAGGACAAGTGAAGCTTCACCACCAATAATCAATAAATTAAACCTTGGCTGTTGAATTTCAAGAAAATGAATTTCTAACCGCTCATAACTCAACAAGCGATCACATCAAGCCACCACTGTGGTCTTAAGTCAAATATATAATCATCTGGTTTTCTAGTCAGATTAGCACAGCCTAATAAAATAAAAATCACTAAAGGTGAGAACTAGATTAATCTTAAAATTATTAATGTGGTTACAGGACTGTTGGCCTTGAGACAGTTGATCCTGCGACTATTGCTCGTCGACAATTATTGGTCCTGGTGACAATTGGCCTTTGCGACTATTGGCCTCGCGACAATTGACCTTTGAGTTGGCTCTAGGACAACTGGCCCCGGTAACAATTATTGATCTTCGCGACTTCTGACCTTAAGGCAATTGCCTTCCATGAAAATTCTTCGGTATTTAGTTAGTAGGACTTAAGTCAGAAAACGTAGTTTTGTGAAAAATATAATTTAAATTGTAATTGCCATATACTCTATGTGTATTTTTATACCTTTGTATCCCGATATCTCATGAATGAAAAAAAGGACACCTAAACATTCAAAATAGATTTAATTTAAGCAATAATAAAATTGGATGATTTCTAGTCAAGTATGTTAAGCTGAATAACTGCCGACACTAAGGTATCCGGTTCAAATTCGGAGGAAGTCTAAAATTTCTTATGATCGTCTCCGTGCTTCGGAGGGCACGTAAAGCCGGCGGTCCCCTTGGGTTGATGATTTGCCCTCATCAACAAAAACTCCAGGGATACGGGCACATCTGAGACAAGCCCAGCAAACTACATCAAATGTAAAGCAATTTATATGCTCAGAGACTTGTGACTTCAACTCGGTCTTCGATAGAAGACAGCCCAATGTCAAGGAAAACAGGAGTTATCCTAGCCCAAAAGTGAAAGAAAAAGAAGGAAGAAGAAACCCTATTCACTAAAATGTACCTTCCAAGACCAGAGCCTTCCAATGGTCATGGATGTCAACTACAGTTAGGCCAACAGTCGCGGAGATCAATTGTCACCAAGGCCAATGGTTTAGAGGCAAGTGAAAGGTCAATTGTCGCTAGACCAATAATCGTACAAGTAAATTGTCACCAGAGCCAGTTGAAAATCAACTGCTTAAAGAAATTAAACAATTTATATTGACAAAAATATAAATTTATCACAAGAAATGTTATTAGCTTATACAATAAATAAATTACCTAGTAACAAACTAAAATCTAATGGAGCGAATTTAATTATTTTTATAATTCTCAAACACAAAACATTTTTTATTCAAAATATTTTCATCAATTGAATTTAATATTGCAAGCAGAATAAAGTTGTCTTTAAAAAAAAATGTAAAGTACAGGAAACAAAAACAGAATACAAAGTAATAACCCTAAACTATTACGATTTGGATCAAACTTCACGTCTGCACAGTTTACGTGTCTGCATAAAATGTATTACATTTTGTCATTACTCTACTGTTACACTGTAATACTACTATGTTTTAAAATATACAAATTACAACAAATAAAAAACAGAATGCTAAATTATAACATATTTAAGAATTACCAGCATTACTTTAGACCCCATCAGGTTGTTAGGTACTGTTGTAGTTAAGCAAAACAATAAAATTGAAAATTTACAAGAGCATAAGACCTGTTGTGACATATTATGCATCCCAAGTACTGTGTATTGCGAAACAAGAGAAAAAAAATTTAAAAGTTTTAAAAAAGTAAAACGATAGAAAACACAAAAACCAAAATATACAATTATGACACACAACAATAAATAAAAAATACAGAACATAAATTACAAGAACCAAAAACAAAATTATTACATACCTAAAAAAAACATTTTCAGTAAGAAAAACTTACCAACATCCTTTTCAATAAAAAGTACTCATCTGCACAGATTATAAATAATTCTCAAAAAAAACTTCAAAATTTTTTAAAAGTTTAACATTTGGTATATATTATCACTAGGTAAGAAAAATATTTTAGTAAATTTTAAAACAGCCGAAATCTTTTTCTCAGCATCTTACAAGAATTCAGTAAAATATTTTTGTTTTGAAAATATCACATTATACAGTCTTATGGTTACGACTCTTTCCGTTATTCTGGTGCTACTCCAAGTTTTAACTACAAAAATACAAGAACTAAAATACAAAATTATTACAAAACAAAAAAAACCATTTTCAGTGAGATAAAATTATCTGTTTGAATAACAACAGAATGGGCTTTAATTTCTTAAAAAAATAACTCGGAAAATTCTTAAAAGTTACACATTTGGTACGTATTATCACTTGGTAGGAAAAATATTTCAGCAATTTTGAAACTGTTGAAATTTTTTCCCCACCAACGTACTAATAAAATTGCCCAAAATCTTTTTTGATGTTAAAAATATCACATTCAAATATAGGTATTTTTAATTCCTTAAGAACAATTTCTGGGAGTACCATACTGATATAAATAAGGTCTCATTGCCATAGGAACCGGTGAAGTTGTTTGAGGCCCAAAAGTGTGAACAGAATGTGCGCAGTTACAAAAAGGCTGATTTTGTATATGCCTGCCAACTCCACGATGAGGTCCTACGTAACCCCCAAGAGGAGAAACTCCAGTAACCATTGATTCACAATATCCAGATATACAAAAATGTCTTAGTTTTAATGCTTCTTCTTTGGGAAAAATTTTATTCATAATCTCAGGTGAAGGTAAATCACGTGAATAAATAGATACTATATCTGAAATAGGAAATAAATACGTGCCTAAATGTGTAATTTTGTCCGAGGATTCCGAAGTGTCACTATCACAGGCTCCTGTTTCCATACATTCATTTAGATAAATGTTGTTCTGGTTGTCAAAACCTTCAAAGAGGCCACAATACTTCTTGCCATTATTAGAAAAAACGTAAATGTACGTATGAATGTAATTCCATAGATATTCTTGAGGAATGGATGACTAAAAATAATTTTATTGAGACCCAGAAGTTTAATTAAATACGTCATACATATGTCACTATTTTATCTTCCATTATTTCATCTTAACATTAAACGAACTCGTCAGAATTTCATCGAATAAGTCAGTACTTTATGCTTCAATCAGTAGCGTACCGATAAATTTGCAAACATTTATGCTACTAAATAACCAAAATTTCAATTCTGACTAAAAATTTGTTACCTATACTAATTTGGGTAATTTAGTTTAGGTGCCACATTTGGCTAATAAAAATACATGAAATTAAGCTTTTGTGTTTTTATGAAGAAAATCTACACCACTGCCGCTTCGGAATTCGATAACGTGTATTCCTACGCTTGAGCCTTGAAGTAGAAAATTTTGTGTACTACTCGTGAAAACATCTTTATTGTCAAGGAATAAATCAGGTAACTAAATAATTTCACATAATTAAATATTGCGATCTTTAATTTCAACTTTTAACCTTGAACAGAATTAATTCGATTAATTGGTTTAACGGTTTTCTTGATATGTAAGGTTATGTTAATCCCGCTTTTCGGTAAGTTTTAAAATTGCCAATTTTTTGTATTTTAATTAATTTTAAAGTAAATCTATTTTGCAATAGGCACTAATTGCTGCGTTTTATGCCGAAAATCTAAAATAATCTAAGTCGAGGGGGGAAAATCTAAGAAAATCTGGGCTAGGGGATCAGTAGACTACTCATAAATTTGAAATATTTTTGCTACGAAATAATCAAAATTTCAATTTTGGGCAATTTAGTTTAGGTGTAACATTTGGTTCATAAAAATACATCAAATTAAAGTTTTCCGTTTTTATTAAGAAAATCTACACCACTGCTGTTTCGGAATTCCATAACGTATTCCTACGCTCGAGGTGCAAATTTGAAGTGCTGCTCGTGAAAACATCTTTATCATCAAGAAATAGATCAGGTAACCAAATTATTAAACGTAAATATTGTGATCTTTAATTTAAACTTTTAACCTTGAACAGAATTAATTCGAGTAATCGGTTTAACGGTTTTCTTGATTTGTAAGGTTATTTTAACCCCACCTTTCGCTAATTTTTAAAATTGAAATTTTTCTTGTATTTAATTAATGCAAAGTGAACCTATTTTGCAATAGGTACCAATTTCAATTTTGTTACCTATACTAATTTGGGCAGTTTAGTTTTGGTTCATAAAAATATTTCAAATTAAATTTTTGTGATTTTATGAAGAAAATCGACAACTCGGCTGCTTCGGAATTCCATAACGTGTATTCCTACGCTTGAAGTAAGACATTTTATGTGCTACCGTAAAAATATATTTATTATCAAGTAATAGATCAGGTAACCAAATTATTAAACTTAAAAATTATGATCTTTAATTTCAACTTTTAACCTTGACCATAATTAATTGGATTAATCGGTTTTCGTGATTTGTAAGATTATTTTAACCCCACTTTTCGGTAATTTTTAAAATGGTAGATTTTCTTGTATTTAATTATTAATGTCAAGTGAACCTATTTTTCAATAGGTACCAATTATTGTGTTCTTTTTTGGGGAAAATTGAAGTCAAAGGGATCAGTAGCATACCCAAAAATTTTGGAAACATTTTTGCTACGAAATAACCAAAATTTCAATTTTGATTAATATTGGTTACCTACTAATTTGGGAAATTTAGTTTTTGTATAACATTTGGTTCACAAAAATATATCAAATTAAAATTTTTGTGTTTTTATGAAGCAAATCTACACCACTGTACCTTCGGAATGCGATAACGTATATTCCTACGCTTGAGGTAGGACATTTTTATGTGCTGGTCGTGAAAATATCTTTATTCTTTATTATCAATATCAGGTAATCAAATTATTAAATGTAAATATTGTGATGTTTAAATTCAATTTTCAACCTTGATTATAATTAAATCGATTAATTGCTTTAACGGTTTTCTTGATTTGATAATTTTAACCCCACTTTTCGGTAAGTTTTCAAATTGTGAATTCATTTGTATTTAAATTAATGTAAAGTGAACCTATTCTGCAATAGGTGGCAATTGCTGCGTTCTATTTACTGAAAATCTAAGATAATCTAAACCCAAGTCGTGGGGGAAAGATCTAATAAGTTGACCTAGGCATTTCTACATGTAACTTCACTTCAGTAAAAACTTCAGCAAATATTTGAATTTTTGAGTTTGAGCAATTATTATTAAATGCTGCAATATATTTTCAAATTAGTTTCATATGTGTTAATTTATTTGAATAATCAAAGTATTTTCTTAATTTACAAGATCTGAATACATTTTTGGAAAATTTCAATGTTTAACCTCGATTGGCAACAAAAGAGCACTAAAATTAAGCGTAATTCAGTTAGTTTATGAAACAAAAATCCAAAGGTCTTCTCGATGAGATGATATCGCGTACAGTTGTTCAGGTTCACCTGCGAGCAGTAATAGTTTTCGTTTTTTGTTTTCAATAAGCAGTGTTACAAGGGTAGCAATATCTAGCAGATTTAAAGCGATCTGAAGAAAAACAACTATATCTGCGGGAAATTGAACCTAAAACCTTCCAATTCACTTGAGAACATGTTAGCATCTTATCAGCTAAAAAAACCCTTTGGATTATTGTTGAATAAACTAACTGAATTGTTGCGATTATAAACTTTTAATAGCTATTTTCTCAGAAACCTTTGCTTTTTAGTACTCTTTTACCCTCCCAAAGCTTATCCCGATCCTAAATTTAGAGGAAAATAGACCACCAAATCATTCACGTTCACAGTTTTCCAAAATTTTAGCTCTATAATTTTGCAAATTCCATTATCTTCAACAATTTTGACTTCTTGTTTTTTCATAATTTAACATTTATCTTTGGTTACAGGTCATCGCATTGCAAAGTTTGCCAAATCTTAGCCTAAATTCACTGAATTTCCGTTTCCATCAGATTATTTTACAACTACCTATCTGCCTAGTACTACCTAGTAAGTGTTTCAAATTCGCTCTAAACGTACACTAGTAATCATTACATTTTTTTTATAAGTCATGGCTCTCAGAAGATTGAGTTACTATAAGAAATTTTTACACATGGAGATAGCAATTCTTCTTAAGACTAATGTTGCATACCAAGGGTTAATATTAGGTTTTCGTGAAAAGGATATAGTGTTCCAAGTGAACCAGAAAATCTTTTACAAGTTTCATGGACAATATAATGTTATTGACTACAAAATAAATGTTCTGGAGATAGCTTATATTAATCTATATAGTATTATGGTGTATCGTCTAGGGAAAGAGGCACCAATAGCATACTTACCTATTCAACGTAAACCAAAATGTTCATCAACAATACAACCAACACTGGAAGTTTTATCTGATGATCCACCAGATGAACCTAGCACGCCCTCTCTAGATATTCCACACGTTGCTTTGCCTGCGGAAAGTCTTGACCAACAGCTGCCAAAATTGAATGCTTTGTCTCCCAAAACTAATGGAATTGAGCAAGAAATACCTAATGGAATTGAGCAAGAAATACCTAATGGAGCTGATCAAGAAATATCTAATGGAGATGATCAAGAAATATCTAATGAAACTGATCAAGAACAAGACGAAAACACCAATTTGGAGATGGAAAAAAATTGTGCAACGACCATGACAAATGAGATTCAAAACCACAGTGATGCGGAATCTTGCGATTCTTCATGCCAATCTGTTCTTGAACCTAGCTCTTCTCCACCGACAGCAAATTGCACATCTCTGAACACCACAAAAGTCAATCGTTTTGGTAAAAATCAATTGGTTGAAAGATATGAATTTCACCGTAGATTTAAATTATTGTAAAAATTTATTTATTGCATGTTATTTCTCTTTTTTTCTTAAGGAGAAACTTGGGAGCTCTGACCCATAAAGATATTTAACCCAATGAACCAAGGAATATTTCTCTTAGATTAAGAAAAGTTTCAAGTAATGTTTCACCGTTCAGTTAGTTATACAGAAATTTTTAAGCAAAAACCCTTAGGTCAAGTATTTCTATGAGTCAAGGATCCAGGACTAAGTACGGTTGGCAATGCTGCAAGGATCCCAAGTTTCACCTATATTAAAAATGAGATTGAATTTACTAATCTTTGTACATCTCCCCAATTATTATAAATTTAGGGTAAAAGTTGAAATCAACATATTTCAATTTTTTACATTTGTTGGAGTCAAGGATCCAGGACTAATACGGTTGGCAACGCTGCAAGGATTCCACATTTTCTCTTTAGTAAATATGAGATTGAATTCACTAATCCTTGTACATCTCCCCAATTATTGGAAATTTGGGTTACAAGTTGAAATCAATATAGTATTTAAGTTTTTTACATTTCTTGGTAAAACTGCTGGTCCTGCTGGTATAGTTGTTTATCATACATTTTGAAAATATTTTGTGACGCATATGTAAAATTATGATTAACCATGGATGTGACACATTGAACATAGCAAATAAGTTAATGCAAAATGTTTGAAATTGTTTTATATTATTATCAATCATGAAACGTTCTTCATGTATTTTGTTTTGGTTCAATAATAAACAATGATTGACGGTCTTTCAATTATTACACATTTGTTTTATTGTCCATGAAGTGAACAATCAAAGAAGTAATATTCAAGTATTATAATACTTTGTTAAAGCTAAAGTTTTCTCATGATCGTATCAGCTTCCAAAATAAAAAAGGTAAGATATTTGCAAATGATTTAGAATTCTTTTCAAGAAAATTAAAACTTTTAGGAACTGGTTTAGAATTTTCAGTTTTAACTTGATTTAAATCAAAATAAACAAAGAAAATGAAATTAATTTGAATTTTAAGAAATTAATCTATCATATCAATATTTTAGAAAACCCAAAAAATGTACGAAACACTTTTCAGAACTAAAATGTTTTCCTAGTTCATTGCCTGATGATGTAATAATATATGCGAAAACGTTTGCGATAATTTATACTTACAGTGTATTTTACATGTGATAACTTAAAAAACATTTTAGTTCTGAAAAGTGTTTTGTGCATTTTTGGGTTTTCTAAAATATAGATATGGTTAAACCATAATTTTTTGGCATTACAAAAAATTGTAATTGGTAGTTTCAATTGAATCAAAATACAAAATTGAATAACAAACTAAATGTTTTATTTCTAAATTAAAAAAAAAAATAAGAGAAAACAATTTTTGGTTTATGTTTACTATTTTAAATTTTATTGGCGGTCGTAAAGTGTTAATTTTTATCTTTCTAATAGAAGGGTAAAACACAAAAACTAGTTTGGATCGAGTCACTCATTGATTCTTGTATTTCTTCATTGATTTTATTAATTTCTTCAAAAACATTGTTTTGCTTCCAGCGTCAAATGGGTTTTTGCCCCTTGTCGTTCATGCAAGGGCCAAAAATGACCACTTTACTCCGTTGGTGCATAAATAACCATTTTTTATTAATTTATTAGTCCATTGACTTCTGATAATTGAGCTGCTGGAAATTTGATCCCCTGATCTATATATTTAAATAAATTACTCCCGATAATTTAAAATTGAGAAGTTTTTAACTGCTGTACATTGAAAGAAAAGAAACGAATCCAAGTTACTCTAAAACAAACCTAATTTAACCCAACCTAATCTTAACCCAAACCAAATGCTATGTTATTAAGGAGATGTTTCGGTTTTTATAGGAAAAAAAATGTGTTTTTTAATGATTTTTTTTTTAATTACAATTTTTTGCATTAAATTTATTAATTTTTTACCTGTATTTTAAAACTAAATGCAAAGCAAAAGAAGAAACTATGCATGCATTAGAGCAATCTGAATAAAACATGCGAGGGGGACTAGCTGGGGAAATCTGCAAATTTTCACAAAGTAAATTTTTGTACACTAGAGTTTATTTTACAATCCTAAATATATTTCCATGGATTTCATCCTGGATTGTCTTAAGATTTCCGTTCGAAAAATTTATGGTATCTCCTAAGATTTCCTGATTTTGTCAGAGTTTCTGAGATTTCCTAAGATTTTTTCAAACTTCTCCAGATTATCTTGGATTTCCTTAGATTTCACTTCGTACAAGTGAAGAGAAAGGAAAAGAAATCTTAGGAAACGTAAGGATATCTTAGGAAATATATACTATAATATGTATGTTAGGAATACTACTATAGCGAAAACTCAAAATTCTCCAAAAAATATAATTAAATTACTATCAACGAGCTTGTCTTGTTCTGATTTTTCAACTTTTTGTGAAATACAGAGCCAAATGAGTCGGCCCGACGAAGAAAAAAATTAAAACTAAATTTCTATATACTTTGACCTTAGTTAATAGTTAATAAAATCAATTGAAAGTATAACAGTCAAACTTATCTGTTCTACGTTTTGAGCGTTTAATTGCCTCATCATCAAGACACAATATATTTCTATCTCATTTTTTTGTAAATTTTGTGGTTTACCATTGCCTTTCGATGACAGCCGGTCAGAAATGAAGTTTTTACTTTGTCCGAAATCGAACTCGGTGGTCAATAGAAAATTTCCAACAGACTTTTAATTTACAAAAATTGATATTATAAAGCAGTTTTTCATAGTACAGTAGAATCCGCTTAATGTGATCTCGGATAATGTTATCAGTCGGTTATTGTGATCATTTTTTTTGGAAACCGACCACTTTTTCTTTCTTTTTTTTTCTTCTATCTTGTTCTAATCCAAGTCTTCTAAAATTCGCCTTTTTCTAAATTTCGCTAATTGTTATCAGTTATCAGTTAATATTATTAAAATGACCTTGGCCCGAAGTGATCACATTAAGCGGATTCTACTGTATAACTAATTTGGAGCACACTAGATAACATATTATTGAATGCTATATTTTATTGTTAGAGAGCAATGCTAAGCATAACATTACAGATAATTAAAATAGTTTGTGTTTAGTTGTGAACAGTCCTTCAAAACATTGTTTTGTTTTTACTGGGATAATTCAATTTAATTATTAATTTTTAATGTTGTAGTTTTTAATTATTTAATTTTTAATTGGATTTCAATTGCAAAATTAAATTATAATTAATTACTATTAATGATTCTCATGGTTTTGCATATTTAAAACTGATTTATTTTGCTTGTTTAATTGAAAACTATTGAGCTTGGATTTTTTTCATTATTTTTCCCATAATCTACAATACGAAATGACATCAAAAAGATTTTTTCTGAAACGAAGAGTTAAACGAAAATAAAAGTACAATTATTATGATTGTGGGTTGGGAGGGGGGGGGTTGAATACAAAAGTTGGAAACAAGAACAGAGACACTCTAATATACTACCTAGAAAAAACTAATAGTCCCAAATACTTGATTTAAACTTAGGCTACTCAAGCGGTATCCTGATATTTCAGGAAAACTAAGATTACTTACTAACCAATTGGAAAAATATGAGTATAAACGCATAAGGTAATAAGGCAGAGACATATTCCCCTCTTGTCTTATGCTAGAAATAATCATGGATTGGAAGGAACTAGGGCTTTTCAAAAACAATTTAATTCCCTCCAGATTATTAATATACAGGGTGTCTTTGTAACCGTAGAGAACCTTTGAGGTGGTAATGAAGGACACTTTTCTAAGACAAATTTTCAAATAAAATTATTGTCCAAGTTCAAACCCTTGGGGAGTACCTCCTTTTAAATCAATTTTTTGAATTTCTGATTTCAAAAGGCCATAGCTCCGATATTATTGATTTTTTAAGCTTAATGGATTATAACTATTTTAAAGATCATTCGCTTATCAACAAATTAGGTTATAACCCCTTATCGTCTGGAATTAACTGATTTCGAGTTATAAATTAAATTATGTGAAAAAATGTTTAAAAAATTCAGGTTTTATTTTTTTTTACTTTTGTTGCAAACCCTGTATATCTTAAACGAAACGTTTTAGAAAAAAACTGACGGCCCAAACCAGATAGGGAATTTCACTGGCTACAACTTTGGTCCAATAATTTTTTTTTGGGAAACTAACCGTTTTGACAGAAATTCTGAAAATTATGAACAAAGGGTAAGTAAAAAAAAATAAATTCACAAAATTTATTTTAATAAATTATATTTATTATTTTTATTTGGGGTTGGGCTTATATAACAATGTGCGCAAAAAATGAAGGAGGCCATTTTGAAAATTTATTATAATAAATTTTGAGAATTTTTTTTTTTACCTAATCTTATTCGTTATTTTCAGAATTTCTGTGAAAAAGGTTGGTTTCCTAAAAAAATTTATTTGACCAAAGTTGTAGCCCGTTAAATTCCCTATTCGGTTTGCGCCATAGGTTTTTTTCTTAGACGTTTAGTTTAAGAGATACGGAGTTCGCAACAAAAGTAAAAAAAAAATAACACTAACATTTTTTCACATAATTTAATTTATAACTCGAAATCCGTTGATTCTAGACAATAAGGGGTTATAATCTAATTTGTAGATAAGCATATTATCTTTAAAAAAGTTCTAATACATTAAGCTTAAAAAATTGCTCCGATATCGGAGCAATGTCCTTTTGAAATCAGAAATTCAAAAAATTGCTTAAAAGGGAGGTACCCCCAAGGGTTTGGACTTGGACAAATTTTATTTGAAAATTTGTCTTAGAAAAGTGTCCTTATCACCACATCAAAGGTTCTCTACGGTCACGGGGACACCCTGTATATATCTAGAAGACTCGAGAGAGATGTCTCCATCTTATCTTCATTCGCGTGCATTCATCTTTACAAGTTACTGTGATTTTTATGAATTTAATATGATCATCATCTTTCTTTCTGACATAGATCTCCTCCAATGCTTTCCATTTTTCTCAATATTGAGCCACTTTTAATATAACTAATAATAATTTCAGTACAACTTTCATCCAAATCATCAGATACCAAGACAATATGTTACCGGAAAATTTCAGATGATTTAGATGATTCCGTCAATCCTGATACCTTTGTTCTTCCATGGTAGATTTTTAAACCTGTCTTCCAAAGTTGAGGTGTACAACTTTAGAGATATTGCGTCTCTCTGACGAACTCCACCTTTTATGAAAACCTTATTTGTTTTGGGTTCATTTATATTGACGTTCAATATTGATTCCTAGCTCAATTGAATACCTCTGTAGCAATTTTTTAACGCTGTATATATTTTTAAGTGATTGTTTCTAATATGTATAATATTATTAATGGAGCAATGACACACGGTTAATTGATTAGTAATCGTTCTGTTTATAATTATAAAGTAACAATAAACAACTTAGAATACTAAACAAAATTCAAGTCATAGAGAAAATATTTTCTATTAATACTTAGCTAATATTTACTGACGTGGACTCTCAAGTTCCCGAATACACAGTTGCATTAATCCTCTTCAACAAATATTTTAGTAAAATTGGAACTTTTATAAATCAAAAATCAGTTCATCCAAATAAACATATTTTAGAATATTAATTCAAAATTAATTAGAGTAGGTATTAAAATTATTAAATTTATACAGAGTGATCTATAAGTTTACGTCTGCTTTAAAAGTAATATAATTTTAATATGTTGGTAACAAATTAATTGGAAATTCTTTTGTGGAATTAAGTGCTGTCTCGTAATCCATTATGGTTTTTATAACATTTTTGTAACAAAACCCCTCAACAAAATTTATTTGGTTTTACTTCAACGAGTAATTACGCAAAAGTTCAGATTAAAAACTGATACAAAGTGATAGATTATTTTTCTAAATAAATTCAGAAATATGATGGATAAGTTAGCTTTCTGTCAATTATAAGAAGTGATAGAGAAGTATCAGGATAAGAAAGCCACAAAAAATAATAAATAAAATCTCGTCATTATCGATGCTTTCCTACCAAAAACTGTTATCACAACAATAACTTAATATAACCGCAACTTTAATTAAATTAACTTTCCTCTAAGGATATTTCAACGGAATATAAGCAAAAACCTCTACATCATAATAGATAGTGGCCATACACTAGTTCTTGTTTGAAATAACTTCGAAATACTTAGTTCAACTACGCCAACTCGATTTTCTTTTCCTTTGTTTAAATGTCATGCGGTGCGACCTTCAGGAAAATTTTATAATTTTCCTAAAAGAAAATAGTTCTACTTAATGAACTTAAAATTATTTCAACAATTAAGCTATGTGTACCTAAGTTTGAGTTTTTAGCACCCATAAAAATAGCATTTGTAATAGCAACTAGTTTCCTGTTCCTCGATCTGGATTCAAATCATGGGTGAAAGCAATTAAGATTGTCACAAATAAAAAAAAAATTAATATCAAATTAATATATTTAATTCAAAAATACAACATGATTAACGTAACTTAAGATACAACTATTTTAAAAATTTAACATTATTCTGGAGCTTGGTAACTCCCAAAATGATCATCCGTGTAAGTTCTTGTAGCTATAGGAATGGGTTCAGTGGTATACCTCCCAAAGCCGAATTTTGGAACGCTGCAGTTACAACAAGGCTCATTTTGCAGATGACCTCGAAGTTGGCGATGTGGACCTATGTAACCTCCAAGTGGAGATCTAAACTGATGCAACGATTCACAATGTCCAGACTCGCAGAATTGTCTTGGTCTCAATAATTTTCCATTTATTCCAATTTGTTCGTTAGTATCAGACTTTGAAGGCAAATTATTTGAAAGAAACTGCTCTATTTTGAATATAGGAATTAAATGTGTTCCCAGTTTCTTGGTTATCGATTTTTCAATGGAAGGCCCCTGTTCCAAGATTTCAACACAATCAGTTAAATAGGCATTATTCGCACTAGAAAATCCTTCAAAGAAACCAAAATATTTCTTCTTCTCGTAAGTTACAACGTAAATATGCGAGCGAACGTAATTGTGTACATACTCTTTAGGAATTACAGCCTGCAAAATTAAAAGTAATAATCCACATTCAAAAATAACGTCACCATCTTACCATTTTTACCCAAGGTCGAAAAATCCAAACCTAGGTGTCTAAATACCAAGCAAAAGCAAGCAACCAAAATCAAAAAGAATCTGGAATGATGCAATCGGAATTGTGCGAACCAGACAATCTAAACAAAATTTTTCTGATCTTGAAAATTGCAAATTAAATAAAAGAAAAAATATATAAAATTATATTTTTCTCACCGTAAAATTGTTTTAATATTCACGATGAACAACAAACACAAATTAGTGATTCTGTAATCGAAACTAAAATATTTTGGACTGGATTACAGTACATTTCAGAATGACTGCAATGTATAAAATAAATCTGAAAAATAGAATGCAAGGTAGAAGTTCATTTCATGACTGGGCAATCTCGATGTCGTCATTTTCTAGCCGTTCAACAATAATAAAATATGATACCCACAACATAAACAACAGGTATGTTCATCAAGCACGTATTGGAAATTTTTCATTCCTTGCTATTCCTTAATTGCTTTCTTAATTGCATTCCTTAATTGCTTGCATTTATTTAAAATTTACCCAAAATGATATTTTTGATTTTTTCAAATTGAAATTTGAAAATTCAATGAAAACCAGTTTGGCATAATTTAGATTTTACATTTCTAAAGTCGATTTTTGTTTCTAAGGGTTTTCATATCCTTATTTTTTCAATGTTGGTCACGCCGCTGGTGTTGAATTTCAAGGATGTGTAACTGATATGGTGCCATTGCAATTCGGTTAGCAAATCGTCAGGTTCAACCCTTACTGTTTTGTTATAGTTAATTTTGTTCAATTTCGATTTAGTTTAACGTTTTGGCTACTTTTCCTTTAATTTATAATTTTTTGTGCTGAATGGTGATAAATGGTGCTGAATTTCAAGATTTCCAACAATGGAATAAAGATCATCGTTTTTTGACCACGTTGAAGATACAATCCACAAAGGGGGTAAATGTTTCAGATGATTATGTTATTATTTTGAACTTAATTTTATTCTTTGCTTTAGATTTTGAAAACCTAAAACCGACATCCCACGCTTATTCCTTTGTAAAATCAACGAGTCACGCTCACCTCCAAAATGGTAAGTTCTTGAAATCACTATAAATGGTAATTTGGCAAACATTCTCTTCTAGAAGTGTCCTTTCTCGTAATTTTAGCTAAATTTAAAAAATATTTTTGTTAAACTTTAAACCAAGGATCACCATTTATGTTGACTTTCGGACAATCGCGATGCCGGTTGGAATGTCGGGAGGGGCTATCTTTATAATACGTAACAACACTTCGTGAAAATGATAAGCAAATTCAATAATTTGTGTTCATTTATGTTATAACTGGCAATTTTTACCTTGACGATTTTGTAATCGAAACAACTTACTGACGCGCTCGAATGGATTTTTGCAAATTATTACAAAAATATAAATTCAAAAAAAATCTCTAGACCCTCAAAGTGTTCATTTTACTAACTTTTAGATAGACTTAGATATTTGAATCTCGTTAATCCATTCATGATCAGCAAATAAATGTAATCAAAAACTCTTGTTGGCTCCTGTATGTGTAATACAGAAATTAACGCTTGGTCAACGTCTACTGTAAGTAGGCTTCAAAATACCTAGTTGTTACAATCTTTAATTTCTTATCTTACGGAGTAATATACCTATACGCATAATGTAGAATAGTCGACGATAATAGTAGTGCATTATTATTAGCAATACGCCAGTATGATATCACTGGACCCAGTCTAGATAGCTGCAATTCCTGCAAGATGTATCAAGTTTTTATGATAAACTCGTGTGTAAACATCTGCATTGTAGTAAATTTCGATTATAAAAGCGAATATTATCTTTTTATTGAAACTCATTTAATTTGAAAAAATAATTAAATTAATTAAAACATATAAAAATATTTTAATAAATTATTCTTTAATAATAAATCTTTAATATGATCACGTTGCATGAAGATTTTTGATATATCACAAATACACATAAATTTTAAAAACGAGAAAAGTGAAATCTTATTTTATTTTTTGATTATTATTTAATAGAGACCGGACTATATGCAACTTAAAATGGTCGAAATATATATTCAATATGCATCATAAATGCTCGAAAAAGTGCCGACTTTTAGTATAGAGTAACCAGGGGCGGAACTACTGCGGTGCGGTTGTGCGATGCACGCGGGCCCCCCTGATAAAAGGGCCTCCAATTGTACTGTGACCTTTAAAATCTTAATAAAAATCTCAAAAATAGGAGGTGCACAACTAGATGCTGTTTGAAGTCTGTGGAGGTATAGAATACCCCCCTAGGATGGTCACCAGCAATTATATTCAAATGATTGCCACACTATTAAACTTGTGACTTCCGTACTAGAAATTTAAGTATATTCTGTGGGGTGTTCTACACCCCCCAGACCCCCCGGTGAGAGTTTTCACCACGCTTAGATATATGCTGTATAAATATGCACTAAAACTTTTTGTTTGTATACAAACGATATGTAGATGTAAAAGGTAAATCAAAAATCATACAACGTACACACACACACATACCTTTGGGTTTTTAAACCGGTGGGTCTGGGGGGTATGAAATACCCTCCAGTGCACGATCAATTATAGTTAAAGATTTTCCGTTCCTTTCCTAAAAGGTCTTACAATGTTCTGAGGAGTTTTCCACACCCCTCAGACCCCCCGGTGCAAATTTTTACGGTACATGAGTTGTGAATATGCACTAAGACCTTTTATTTATAAAACTGGGGATATGAATTGTATACAAATGACGTATAAAAGTATTTGTTCTGACAGAGTGAAAAATTTTTATTACAAAAATAAATCCAAATCGTATACACGCTTTTTTGGGCTTTCAAACTGGGGGGTATTCACCCTCCAGTGCATCAGCAATTATATTTGTTGAAAAAACAAATTAAAGTTAAAACCCCCCAGTTTTTATATTTTTTTTCAGATTTTCCACAGGGGGAACCCTGTAATTGTTATAATCAGTGGCGTATTTACGTGGTGAGCCTAGGATGCCCGGGCCTCTTCTATAACTAAGGGGGCGTCCATTAATTACGTGAGGCGTTTAGAGGGGGGGGAGGGGTCGAGCCGAATCTCACCAAATCTCACGTGGGGGAGAGGGGGGTCTCGGCAAATCTCACGTAATTATTTCGTGTTAACTATTCTTAAATAAAAATTGTTAAGCAAATTATGTTTTTTAATAAATCCAACGCAATGAAGCACAGATTAACGTATTTACACTAAAAATACGCATTTAAAAAAATCTCACGTGAGATTAGAAGGGGGGGGGGGGGAAGGGGTCAAGCCAAATCTCACGATATCTCACTAAGGGGGGCGGGGGGGTTTAAAAATCGCTAAAATCACCTCACGTAATTAATGGACGTCCCCTAATCAATATTTTAAATAACATACAATTATTATTATATGTTATTTAAATATTTAAAAGTCTTGAGCGATTTTTAAATCCTGATTTAATTAATAAATTATAATTGAGGTCAAAAAATTAATTATTAATTAAATTAATAAAAGAAAGAACGAAAACTATTTTTAGGAAAAATTATTTGTTTTTCAAATTTTACATTTTCATTTTAAATGTTATTTTGTTTGTTATTTTACTTTTCTCCCCCAAAGTTCTTTGGGATGATAATACCGTTAATCCCTTTATGCGCACCAGGGATAGACAATTTCGCACACAATTTTGTTCAAAAATCTCAAAATTATGAAGTCATTGCAGTCTAATACAGCCTTGCAATCTACAACCAGGGGCGGATCTCAGTAAAGTTCATGGACGGGGGAATAAATATATTATGTATTTTAATAAGAATATTTTATTTTAATATTTA
Organism: Cantharis flavilabris; assembly: GCA_949152465.1. NCBI lineage: Eukaryota > Metazoa > Arthropoda > Insecta > Coleoptera > Cantharidae > Cantharis > Cantharis flavilabris. The sequence continues at coordinate 18,183,932 of OX424441.1, forward strand.
TATTTTTAATATTTTTAAAATTTCAACAAAACAAAACGTAGTAAATCTTGTTGTTTTTCTAAGGCTCATTGGTGGGGGTTAATATTCTGTTGTATCTGCCTTTGCCAGGCAATCTTGGAAAATGGGAAATTTAGAATATTCTAGAAAATCTTGGGCGTGTCAGTAGCCAAGGAAATCTTAGAAAATTAAAAAAGGAAATAAAAGAATTAATCTTTGGTATTCTAAAGTTTTCCTAAATTTCCCAAGATTTCCTTGGGAAGAAAATACTAAGATTTCTTTTACTAAGATTTCATGGAATTTCCCTAAAATTTGCTTGGATTTCTTTTCACTTTTGTATATCACGATTTTCCCTTCGGTTTTCCTGTTGGTACAAAAAAGGGGAAATCGCCGGAAAAATTGTGTGTTCTAGTTGGTGATCTGAAGAAATTCTAAAAAATTCGAAGACATCTCAAGAAACAGATTTCAAGAAAATCTTAGGAAACTCGAGAAAATTTTAAAGTCAATAAACTCTCAGAAAATGAAAAAAGCAAAAAAAATAGTCTATGATATTCTAGATTTCCTCAAATTTCCCTTTTGTTTTCCATATGACAATTTCTCCATCATTTTTCACTTATTAGTAAGCAAAGAACGAGAAATTCCAGATAGTTTTAGAAAATCCATACAAAAGTCACTAATTTTATAATTAGGAAATTAGAGAAAATAGAAAATTCTAGAAAATCTTAGAAAAATATCCAAAAAATCTCGTGATGTGGGGAATCACAAAAAATTCTAGGATATTTTAGAAAATTTAGGCAATCTCAAAAAATTGAAAAATAGAAAACTGATTTATATATGTATTTTTTAAAATAGGGGTGGGGTAGTTATTCGACTCTATATCCGCTCGTTTGGAAAGAATTCTTGGGAAATCACTGGAATTGCATGGAAATCATCGGAATTTTAAGTCATGTATACAAATTTTTGTTTTTCTTTTATAAAAGCAGGGCCCCCGTTAACAGCTTCGCACACGGGTCCCTCACCTGCTTGTTACGCCACTGAGTATAACTAGTATAACTGTACTACCAAATAACGTTATTTCTCTAATTCTACTATTTTCTACTATATTTTTAGCAATTTTAATATAGATCCACTTATATAGTAGTTTTAGGGTAGGCATTGACAACCCAAAACTTAATTTATTGGCATCGGCAAATTTAATTTCTAAATTTTTAGAGAATGAAATTTTATAAAATATGCCCAAATATGCACGATGGGTAGATTTCAGTCGAAATATGCAATATTCTTAAAAAATAGTCAACATATGCAAATGCATATAGTTATGTCTAACGAACCTTTAAAGACCACTTCTAATAATTTATAATATAATTATTTATTTAATCTAGAGTAATTAATATAAGTTTTAAAAAGGTTTTAACACTTCTAGTAATTTATAATATAATTATTTGTTTAGTCTAGAGTAATTAATATATAAGTTTCAAAAAGGTTTTACATGTAAGGGTCGTCTCCGACTCAAGTGTTTACGTGTTTTAAACACCCCACTTTCAAAATGTAACTTTCGATGCATTTATTTTTATATTTTAAATCAGTTGCTGTTTTGCATCTAACTTGAACAGTTGTATCTTTAATTTAATAAATATTCAATTTTTAAAAACATTTGTTTTAATTGGATAAACGTAATTGGCGCAGTCGGTAGGATACCCAAACAATTCTATCGAAGAATTGGCGATTTTTAAATCATAATTGGGTAAATTATAAGTGCAACGTTCCAAATTGTGCATATTGGTGCAAGATCCACTGGTACCTGCTACAGAGAGACTTCTACCGCAGACGGACTTCACCCGCAGTGCAACCCGGAAACTACACCACCAGCAATTCACCCGCTAGACATATTCAACATGTTATTGGCAACCTTAGTTTTGTAAGTACCGCTTATTATTTTCCTTTACCTTAAATTTTGTTATACTGTATTAAAATCTCTATGAGTTTAATTCGCGATAGATCACCTATTAAAATCGCGGAAAATAATTCGAATAATTCAGATTTACAATTAGAAATTAGCGAAATAATTTTTAGTCAATTAAACAAAATTAATCCATTCGAAATGTCTGTTAATTTTGCAGAAATTAAATTGGCTAAAGAGACCATTCCTCAATATGAAGGAGGTAGCAAAAATCTATCATATTTTATTCTTCAATGTGAAAAATTTATTAGGGCTTATAAAAGTCCAATTGAAGCTAGTTCATTAAATAGTTTACTTTTTGAAACTTGTTGCTCGAAGTTAACTGGTGTTGCCAGAGACACTTTAGTAACATCGGATTGTTCCACCTGGGAAAAATTAAAAATATCACTTTTGAATCGTTTTGGAGATCAAAGAAATGAAACCTTATTATTAACTGATCTTAATACATGTTATCAATTATTAAACGAAACATACGATTCTTATTATGAAAGAATTAAAAATAAATTGCAATTATTATTAGAACACGTTACAATTAGGGAACAAGATGAAGGTCTTAAATTATATAAAATTAGTTTGCATAATAAAAGCGCGTTAGATACTTTTAAGGCAGGCTTGTTAGAACCATATCGTACTCACATTTCAAATCAAATTGTAAATTCAATCGAAGATTGCATGCTGCAATTGAGAAATTATGATAATTATAAACAACAAGTCGAATTTTTAAATTTCATGCGAAACAAAGCTCCAAAGCATAATAATACGCACAAAAATATTAATCAAAAATCATATAATCCACGGTTTAACTCGTTTACGCCTCAATCTAATAATCAATTTTCAAATTATCGAACTTTTAATCAAAATCAAGGATATACTAGTAGATTTAATAATAATAATAATTACAATAACAATAATCATAATAATTATAGTCAAAATGAATTTCCGCATGGTCCAGTTTACCAAACTAGACCAGTTCAAAATAAAATTTTTACAAATTCGCAAGTATTCGGAAGAAAACCCGAATCAAAACCTACACCAATGTCGATATCAACAAGAAATACATTTAACCCTTCTCGTAATCGACCAAACGCGTCTCATAATAATCATTTTCAAAAATCCGGTCCAAATAATTTTATATCGGAGGAATTGTATAATATAGAAGAACCAGATCAAATGCAATTAGAAAATCAAGAATATTTTGAAAATATGAATGAACCAATTGAAAATTTTCCAATACCAGCCTCGGAACAATCAACATAGATTTAAATATATTAGCTAGCAAACCCAAATTACCATTTATCACTATTCCTAATTTAAATTTAAAAATTCTCCTGGACAGTGGAGCTTCAAACTCAATAATGAATTCAAATATTGCACATGATAATTTTAAAAATTTTATATTTAAAAAACAGTTTTTAATTAAGAGCATGAATCAAACGGTCGCTAATGACGAAAATGTATCTTTCCCTATTTTGAAAGAATTCGGTATAAATAATGCAATTGATTTTCATGTAATCAATTGGCATGATCGATTTGACGCTTTATTAGGAAGCGAAGATTTATGTAAATTAGGTGCAAATATAAATTATAACAATAGAACGTTAGAGATAGGAAATTATAAAATTCCTTTTTTTCTGGAATTAAACCAAAAAAATTTTAAGCCATTTAAGCAAAGAGTTAAAACTCATATAAAAATTCCCGTGAATATTGATGAAGGCGAAGTCCTTATACCTGAAATTAATTTTAAACAATTTTGTATCCCCGAATCAATTGCCTTTGCAAAGAACGGTTTTTGCGAAGTACCCATAGAAGAAGTACGTAAAATAGACATTAATTTTAAACAACAAATAAAAGTAGAACCAATAACAAATGTAGAAATTAAGAAACCAAAAAATCATTTTTCTAATCTAAATATTCAAAATGTTATTCGTACGGAACATCTTAACCCGGAAGAAAAAGCAGAAATTTTAAGTTTATGTAGAAAATACAAAGATATTTTTTACAACGAAAATCACGATTTAACATTCACTAATGCAGTAAAGCATAAAATTAGAACAGTAGATAATGAACCAGTTTTTTGTAAATCATTTAGATATCCTTATCATTTAAAAACAGAAATTCAAAATCAAATAAAAAAACTATTAGACGATAAAATCATAAAACCCAGTATTTCACCGTATAGCTCGCCAGTTTGGATTGTACCAAAGAAAATTGACGCTAGTGGAAAAAAGAAATTCCGCCTTGTGATAGACTACCGTAAGCTAAATGAAAAAACAATTGAAGAAAAATATCCCATTCCTAGAATTGATGAAATTCTGGATAATCTAGGAAAATGTAATTACTTTTCCACCTTAGATCTCGCGCAAGGTTTTCATCAAATTGAGATGGACGTTGATTCAATCAAGAAAACCGCTTTCTCAGTAAATAACGGCCATTGGGAATATGTTCGCATGCCATTTGGGTTGAAAAATGCCCCTAGTACGTTTCAGCGAGTAATGGATAACATTTTTCGCGAATTTCTTCATAAATTTTGTTTTGTCTATATGGACGACATAGTAATTTATTCAAAATCTCTCCACGAACATTTGGTTCACCTTAAACTAATTTTTGATAAAATTAGACAGTACAATCTAAAAGTTCAACTTGATAAATCCGAGTTTTTGCGAAAGGAAGTTGCCTTTCTTGGTCATGTAATTACTCCAGAAGGTATAAAACCTAATCCCCAAAAAGTTATAGCTATACAAAATTATCCTCTTCCAAAGACAATTAAAGAAATTAGGTCATTTCTCGGTTTAATAGGATATTATAGAAAATTTATTCAAAATTTTGCTAGAATAGTGCAGCCCTTCACAAAATGTCTTAAAAAGGGAGCAAAAATCGAAACAAGTAATCCCGATTACTTACGAGCATTTCAGAAATGCAAAGAGTTAATAACAAATGCCCCCATATTAGCTTATCCCGATTTTGAAAAAATCTTTCACGTCACAACTGACGCTTCTAACACAGCTATCGGAGGTGTGTTATCCCAAAATAATAAACCCATTGCTTTTTATTCTAGAACTTTAAATAGTGCCGAAAGAAATTATTCAACAATCGAACGCGAATTATTAGCAATTGTCGATACGACAAAACAATTTAGGCCATTTGTTTACGGAAAACAATTTATTATTGAGACTGACCACAAACCACTGGTCTGGCTATTTTCAATTAAAGATGCAAATTCTCGCCTCGTTAAATGGCGATTAAAATTAGAAGAATTCGATTATAAAATTCAATATAGAAAAGGCAAAGAAAATCAGGTAGCAGACGCATTATCGCGTATAGAAATTAACGTAAAAGAAACTTTAGATGAAAACTTAGATTTGATGTCAATGACACCAAATGTTGGTGACGATTTAGAATTGCCATTAGATGATCTTGACGACATAATTAACGCCCTTGATAAAAATAACGAATCAATTATTAACGCTAACGATAATACTAACGAAGATAATGAATCTAATAATACTAGACATACGTCACATGAAAACCCCGTGTTTACTATGCCCATTTCTGATAAACCGGTAAATCAATTTGCGAATCGTATAATCTTACAATTAGGAGATCAATATAACGTAGATCATAAAAGAATTTTTGCGAAAAATAACTATACAGTCACTATTAGAAGAGGTAACGAATTACAAAATCTCTCACAAATGTTAAAGGAAATCGTTAATCCTGGAAATTTATATGGAATTTATTTCAAAGATAACGAAATAGAATCAAAATTTTTAAAAATCACTCAAAGTCTATTCAATAATCAGGTAAAATTTACAAAAAGTAATATATTAGCAAAAGATTTAGAAAATTCAAACCAACAAGATGAAGTAATAGAACAATATCATTCAAGTAACCATAACGGCATCACCGAAACTCATAATCATTTAAAATTAAAATATTATTGGCCCGATATGAAAACTAAAATAAATAAATTTATAAATGAATGCGAAACTTGTCTCGCTAGTAAATATGAAAGGAATCCTTACAAGATTCAATTTTCGGGACCCCTACTTTCAAAAAGACCTTTTGACGTTATTCACATAGATACATTCAGTTTTGAAAGTAATAAATTTATAACTATAATTGATTTATTTTCGCGTTACACACAAGCTTATTTTGTAACAGATATCACCGGTATAACAATATTAAATAAATTACGCCATTACTTTTCTCATCATGGCTATCCAAAGAAAATTGTTTGTGACGAAGGTAAAGAGTTCAAAAACAAAGTATTTCAAGAATTTTGCGAATTATTTAAAATTGAATTACATTTTACGACAAATTATAATAGTAGTTCTAATTCACCGATAGAACGAGTGCATTCTACTATTTTAGAAAAACTCAGAATAATTAAAGAAAAAGACCCAAATGAAAGTCCTCAACATTTAATGATATCAGCCGTATTAACTTATAATCAATCAATTCATTCCGCCACTGGTTACACCCCATTTACATTATTATATGGCCCTTATGAAAATTTAAACGCACACGAGTTAGACCTAAGTAAAACGGTTTACGAAATTTATAACGAAAAAAGAAAAGACGAATTATTGCCATTCTATGAACAATTATACCAAAAACAACTCGAAAAAGGTCAAAACAATTTGCAAAATCATAATAAAAATAAAGAATCCACTGTTGAAATTAGTGAACCCACAGTATATTTTACACGGCAACGAATCAGAAAAACGGACCCGTATTATGATAAAGTAAATGTAACATCAATTGAAAAAAATAAAATAATTGGAATACGAGATAAGTCAAAACGACAAGCAAACATACACGTAAGAAAATTAAAAAGACTTAAAAAGAAATTTCCGTTACAGAATAATGGAACTGACCAGTCAAAACCAGGCCCTTCAGGTAGACAAGATTGACACGAACGGATATTTTCCCGAAGACCTAGGTCCAGCAAAGCTCCTCGGTCATTATCATAAGTTTTATTTTTATTTTAATATAAGCGATCTAGAATTAAGTTATTTTAAGTTATTAAGCAGTACTACTATTTTACAGTCAAAAACATCAAATTCAAATCATCTTACACAACAATTAGTTAACATACTAACCGATAATTGCAAATCAATTGAAAAACAACTATCGAAATTTAAATATCGTAACAAACGTGGACTCGTTAACGTTTTAGGAACCGCTATTAAATTCATTACCGGCAATCCGGACAATCAAGATTTAATTGATATTAACAAAAATTTAGATTTACTATATAATAATCAAGAAAAGATAGTTAAACAAATAAACGAGTATAGTTCATTTGCACATCACATAACAATGCGTTACGCGAAAGATCTCGAAACAATTCAAAATAATTTGAATTCATCATTTAATGCAATAAATAAAATAAGTAATTCTCTTGATACCCAGTTAATGATAGAGTACAACAATTACATCAGTCTAAAATTACTAAACATTCTCCAAAGTATTGAAAGAACCATCTCATTAGCCTTTTCGGAAATTACAAATTTAGAAATAATATCGGACGAAGAATTAATTGAAATTATAAATCATTTAAAACTAATTTATAAAAAATCAGAATTACTCGAATTAGATACCGTTCATATTTTTAAGATTTTAGAATTTTCAAAGTTTCAAATTTTTGCAACAAGAGATTTTATTACATGTATACTTAATGTACCTATCCTGGATCCATCCATTTACCAATACACAAGAATTTATCCAATTCCCGATTTGCAAAACAAGGTGCTAATTCCGCCATCGAAGTACCATCTGCAAAGTGTTAGAAAAGAATTATGGACTGACGAAAAGTGTCAAGTGATCGAAAACTCAATCGTGTGTGTAGACAAACCCCAAGTGAACAAGTGCTCTTTTATTCATAATAACAATAATTGTACTTATGCATTAGCTAACAATAATTATAAACTTTACGGACAACTTAAAAACGGAAAAGTTCTAACTTCTTGTAAAACTAAGTTAAGCGTAATTGAAGAATGCAATGATAAAATTAATAATCTCGAAGTGATAAACAATGCGTTAATTTCATCTGAAAACAATTGTAAAATAATTATAGACGATCAAACTTATGTAAATACATTTAATAATTTTACTTTTAATAATCCATTAGCAATTCAAGATTATCAGGCTAGCGCAATTGTAAATTTGCAATTAAACCATTTGGACAATTTAGATGATCTAAAAGAAGAAGCAAAAAGTTTGGAACATCACATCAAAATACATCCTGTAATGCATGTTACACATTTTATCACAACTATTATTATTGTTTTATGTATTTTTGTTGCATTATTATATCTCTTTAGAAATAAAATTAAATCATTAGTTAAGGGGAAGAAAAATGAAGAATTTGAATTATCAGAAAGTCACAGTGTCCAAGCTTCACCGGACACGTTCTTTACTAAGGGGGGAGGAGTTATGTCTAACGAACCTTTAAAGACCACTTCTAATAATTTATAATATAATTATTTATTTAATCTAGAGTAATTAATATAAGTTTTAAAAAGGTTTTAACACTTCTAGTAATTTATAATATAATTATTTGTTTAGTCTAGAGTAATTAATATATAAGTTTCAAAAAGGTTTTACATGTAAGGGTCGTCTCCGACTCAAGTGTTTACGTGTTTTAAACACCCCACTTTCAAAATGTAACTTTCGATGCATTTATTTTTATATTTTAAATCAGTTGCTGTTTTGCATCTAACTTGAACAGTTGTATCTTTAATTTAATAAATATTCAATTTTTAAAAACATTTGTTTTAATTGGATAAACGTAATTATATGCAAATGCATATGCAAATGCATATGCAAATGCATATGCAAATGCATATGCAAATGCATATGCAAATGCATATGCAAATGCATATGCAAATGCATATGCAAATGCAAATGCATATGCACATGCAAATATGCAATAGCATATAATCCGGTCTCTATTAATTAAATTAAAATATTTTGTTAATTTTGTTATTTTCTCTCAGATTAGTTAAAAAATTTACTCGACAAAATAGCAAATGTTTATAATATAGAGAAAAATCATTGAGAAAAAATTTATAGGGACAAAAAACAGACAGAAATAAACTTTATAAAATATATTAAACAAAGAAATAATTAAATATTTTTTTTTATTATTAAATACCGCATAATTAGTTGAGTCCTATATTCTAAAAAGCTTTGATCAATTCTACAAATTTTGAGCTAAGGTCCTATCAATTTTTTCAATTTTCAAACAAAAAACCAAAAAAGTTGCGAGATACACTCCCCGTGAAGTTAACGCAGTAATTTAGACAAATCTACTTTTCTAATACAATATAATAATTTGGTGGTCATAATTGCAAAGATATTCGATTTTCAAAATTGGGCTACTTGAAGCTTGCTTGTCAAAATTTCAATTTTTTTAATAATCAAATAAAAATTTATTAATAAAAAAATTTATTTTTAGGATAACGGCCAGCCTATACTAGATCGTTTAACTACATTATTGAACACAGCCATGTTTCTATATATGAAAAATGATATAATGTACAAAGGCACATTTAGAGGCATGGGCAAAAAGAAAAAATTAGTTTTCGATTTGACCGAAAAACTAACCAAAGTTGGAGTAGAAAATTGTCGCCCAATATATGAAAAAACAGCCATGCATAGCACGGAATACATAAATCCAGAAGATCTCGTCAATTTCGAAGTCGATCAGAAGACATTCACTGAAGCAAATCTTGAAGTAAGTCGTCCATCACAAGATGAAGTCAAAAAAGTTCCTGTTGCACATGCCCAACATCCACCAGGAAAAACTGTGCCACCTAGAAACTGCATTCCACAGGGTTGGGTTTACCAACCAGCCACCTGGAATGGCCAAGTTGTATTTATTCCTCAATTATACTCAAATATCTCTTACGTGTATTGTCCACCTATAGATCCTGTACGACATTTGAAACCAACATTTCATGTTAATATTCAGCCTATACACGTAGGAGTACCCAATATCGTCCAGCCTCAAAGCGAACCACCAATCCGGATTGATAATAAAGTATTGCATGATCATGAATTTGAGATCCGAAGTCAAAATAGAAATGAACAGCAACCTAACTATAGCAATGAAAAGTCATCCCATTTATCAAATAAAAACCCTTGCAATTTGATAAACCAAGCAACTAACTGTCAGGACCTGGACGTATCACCTACGATTCTGCAGAATTACTCCATTGCACAACTTATGGCAGGTGTTGTACCAGGAGCAGAAAATTTATTTCAGAAGAAAGTACCAAATTTGCAGGAGCAATCTGAAGAAGAGTTTCAGTTTGAGCCTACAGTTGGCGTTTTCCCAGTTAGACGACCTAAGCAAACAGTAAATCAAGATAAAAATGAGATTAATCCGATCAAGATTAATAGTAGCCCTATTGAATGCATGCCAGGTGAAATTACTAATTGTACTAATACACAAGACAAAATCCAACTTGAGAAAACGTGCAGTGGTTCCCGTACCAAGAAGCCTGATGCTCGTAAAGTGGATTATCTAAGTGTTCCCTACGCCTTAATTAATGCTAACAAAATGAAAAATACCGGAAAGGGCCGCTACCCAAATCATTTCAATAATGACCTAAATTCTGGTGAAATAAAATACACCATATTAAAAAGAGAAAAACACAAACCCTGCCCTGCCGTTCCCAGCCCAGAAGTCTTTCCCAGATCGCCCGACGAGACTGATTTCGACAAGATGAGTTCCGAAGAATTTGAATCGCATATGACTAAATCTCTAGGTGTGGAACTCATGAATTTAATTAATGTGAGTTCCAATCATCCAGATGAGAAAGCTTTAAATTAATAAAATTCAAAATATGCTTCCAAAAAACCTGATTTAAAATTATGGTTGATAGGCAAAATAATTTGTATTTAATATTATCTTATACTTTCTATTATAAATACAAATGTTCAATTTTGAATGTTGAAAAACAAATTTCTTCTATTTTAAATAATGTAATTTGTTTTTAAAAACATATTTACATATATGTTTATTATATATATTTTTTGTATTTATATTGTATGTACCTCTAATCTCAACACAAAATTTAAATTGAGATTGATATTTTTTCTACAATTTTTTTTTTATTTAATTTACTTTGTTATTGAATTTTTGGTATTATTATTTAATATTTTGTAAATTTTTGTGCAGTTTGTATGTCGAATATTTTAATATTATTAGACAGTTATTATTATAATCATAATAATTATTATCAGACTCATATCTTATTTAATATTTTTCTGTTTGCATTTATTTGTACTTATTTGCTATTTAAAAAAATTCCTTTTGGTTGCATTTTGTTAAAACATTTATTTATACTAAATCGGTTTGAGGATTATCTTAAGATTTTATTTATTTGTTTAAATAGCTCTAGCGGTTTTGAAAAAATATTATATAAAAGATTCAAAAGCGAAACTAGTGCTGAGATCACTAAATTTAGTTGAAAAGTTATCACAAAGACTTTCCCACTTCAAGCTTAGTCAACAACGGATTTTGGAGCTTACTAACCAAGTTAATGTCCAGAACTTGCTGTTATTTATATAAACCAGTTTCTATTCTATTTAATTAATACAAACTCGCCAACTACTATAATACACCTACAATAGATTGTTCAATCAAATAGCTGTCTTTTCACAAATGATTTTGTCAAAGAACAAAAATAAACACAATTACATTTAATAAAATAATTTAACAACAAAAACTTCAATAAATACGCGACCTTCACAATTAAGCAGTTGAGAAAAATTTAAAGAAAAAAATTCAGAGAAATTTATAGGGATCGGTATTCTAAATCAGCTTCTGAATTACTTGTAAATATTTCTATCAAATTTGTGTCGTTTGATCAGCTGATCAGCTCTAGCATGTAAAATTCCTCATTCGTTTGTATTGTGTAATCATTGTATTTACTATAAGAAAATAAATTTAAATGTTGGCTGCATTTTCTTAAAACTTTTATTTTTATTTAATCAATTTGGGAATTATCCTAATATTTCTTATACAGGTATAACTCCTATGTATTATCCGAACTCCTACTATCCGAATCGTTTTCAAAACTTCATAAACAAACATTAACAGGGTAACGTACTGCGATTCGCAAAATAATGATTCGAGAACATTATTGGGATGATGCTTTTATCATACGATTTTTTTTTTTTTTTATTAATTACATTAATCAAAAGCTTTTTTACTTTAAAATTTCTTATTTTCAACATCTTACAGAAATTAGTAATTAAAATAAACTTTTTTTTTTCGAAAAAATCCAATTATCCGAATGGGATCCAGTCCCAATCGATTCCGATAATTGGAGTTCTACTGTACTATGCCCAATATGTTTTTTTCCAAATAATTTCAATTTCTTCAACTATCGTCAATAACTTCTGCGGTCTTGAAAATCCTTTTTCGGGATGAGATCATCTGCAAAAGCAAGGCACTGGGGTGACGTAAACATTCCGTTATACTATTATTACGTCCATCTTTATTGTGTATTACTACTATTGTTTCCTCATTTCAAATGTTTTAATAAATATTATATCTTGACATTGACCATTTTGAGTAGGTTTCTTTCTCCATAATTATTTATTTTTAATCTGCACAAATAACTAGTAGCCGTGAGGTTCGGATATAAAACAACCTTTGAGTTATAAATTTTCAAAATCAGCTAAGTTGTTAAACCATAATTCAAACAAGAATTTTTTTCAATTAGAATACAAATTACAATGACATGTAATGCCATGGAAACCAAGAGATAATAATGGAGATGGCAGAAAACGCATCGACATTATGTGCACTGTAAGAAATGAAAGAAGAAAGGTAAAGGTACCCGAATGTATGGCGACTACCAATTGATTTACAGTGGGAAAGCAAAGGAGAACCAAGCTAAAGAAGGAGTCACGCTCCTGATACACAAGAAATTTCACACATTAATTGCAAACTTAGCATACATCAACGAGAGAATAATCAGGGTCACCGTCAAGATGAACACAAAACCACGAACTTTATAAGTGTATACGCTCCAGATATTAGTAAACCAAGAAGCGAGAGAGAAGCATTCTACGAAGACCTACAAAGTGAAATAATATAATACTGATGAGAGATCTCAATGCAAGAGTGGGATCATATATACTACCAGGAGTGAAACAACGGTTTAACGAAAACGTCGAAAACAATAAAGGGGTTCTGTTGGTGGAATTCTGCAGTCAGAACGAACTCAGAATCAACAACACCTTCTTCCACAATGATAAAAAATATAAGGTAACTTAGAATAACACCAGAGAGCAAGCATCAACACTGGATTACATAATAACGAGCCGTAGCATAATGCCATCGAGAATCGTAGAACTCTAAATTCGGTTAATATTGGTAGTGATCATAGTCTGGTGCTGTGCAAGCTGAGATTGACCCATCCATTAACGTATAATAAATGCCCAACGCCCCCTAATAGCGAAAAGCTAAACATAGAAAACCTCAGATGAGACAGCACTAGATGGTTGTACATACAAAGACTGGAACTAAAAATAGGAGACAACAGAATAGTAACGACCGACTCAGAAAATTAAAAACAAACCTAATCCAAGCAGCTGAAGAAGCACGTGGTAAGAGAATAGTTTGCTCGAGGCCCGTTAATAACACACCATGGTTAAAGAAAGGTGAAAACCCTCAGCAAGGAAAAGAAACAAGGATACGCATCATATAAATCTTCACAATCACCGGAAAACTATAGAAAATATGAAACCACCAGGAATAAGATAGCCCAAAGAATAAGAGAAATAAAGAAAGATTATTGGGAAAGATTCACCAAAGATATAGAGCGAGATCTGACGGGGGCATAGACAAAGGTTTGGAAGCTGGTCCGAAAAAGGAAAGCCGACTTGAACGAGCACCTCAACTTAAATAAAATCAGCGCAGCACAATAGACCGAATACTTCGAAAATATGTATCAGCAGCATCACAATTCCAGGGAAAACGATTTGTTGCACAAAGAAGCTCAGACCTAAGCAATTAAAATAGATAAAAGTCGATAGAGAATAAGATCAGAACATATAAGCCAGTAGTGAGATCGGTGCCAAAACATCAAAAACAAAACAACTGCTCAAAACCACAGAAATGAGAACAATCATATCTATCGCGGGGAAAACTTTGAAGGATAGAATTTCTAGCAAAGAGATTCGTCAACAATGCGGAATAGTAGACATTGCAAAGTTTGTTAAAGCCTGAAGGAAGGAGTGGAATGCACATGTCGACAGAATGGGAGACGAAAGCAAACCTAAAATCCTAAGAAATCTGAACCCACAAGAAAGAAGACCAGTAGGAAGACCCCCAAAGCGATGGAGAGAGCTGGGTATCGTCATCCATAGAAACACCACCGAAGTGAATTATCTAAAGAAAAACAGGCTTGGGCTAATAAAATCGGAAGAAGAAGAACAATACAAATACTGAATACAGGATTATTTTTCAATTAATAATGAAGATATAATAACATAGATATAACTAATGTCTCCTGCTTTCGGTTACATTTTGAAACTTGAACTTTTTGAGAATTTTTTGTGAAGCTTTTGAAATTTGGATTTTGATACAAAATCACTATTTATATAACTAGAGATGAAATCAATTCCAATTGCATACTGATTTCAATTAAATATTACCAGTTAGACATTTGTAAATTCAAAATTTTTACTTTAATATGTGTTTAAACTCAAAATAGCAATAAAATAGTATATTGTATAACAAGGGTATAGTTCAACTTTATGTAAATTCACTTCGTGAAAAATTTTTTACTTAATTGCAGAATTATACTGGGTGTTCTGGTAATCCGGCATATATTTTTTAAATTTGTTATTCAGAAAGAGCTCTAAATTGTTTTATAATACGTTTTGTTACAAGAGACATGATTTTCAAAAAAAGGTAATTTGAATCATATCTCGAAAGTCGATAATTTTGGACAATAAAACATTAGAATCTAGTTAGTAATTAATTTTATGCTCTTTAAAAAAGCACTAAATCATTGATACTAAAAACTAAATACTTGCGGTAGGTATACTATTATGTCTCATAAAAAGTAGAAAATAAAAACTTGCTTGAAAGAGTTCGAATTTTGATAAAAATTTTATTTAAAAAAATGGATGAAATTTATCATTTTTGCCTGGATGCACAAAATTCATCAATGCAATGATTTTTTTCATCAATACTATGAATTTTTCATCAATATGGTGAATTTTGTTCATCGGCGCAAAAATGATGAATTTTTTATGCACTGCCTTTTTTTTCCGTGTAGAAAAGTATCTTCTGTTTCAATCCAAGAGGTGTACATCGGTTGCAGAAATTTGATCATTTCTTCAATTCAAAATATATGATAAAAAGACTTTTAGGCACATTGTAGGAGTCAAGTGACCACGGTATTCCGTTATTCCGAGAATTAAACAATCTACAAAAAAGGTCTGAAATGATTTTTCGCTAAGTCCACTTGTCAAATGTAAATTCCGTCGTCTATAAAGTTTAGGAACCCTTGTACTAGAGGACGGTTGTAGTTTGATGTTTAAGTGGGTCGACTACTAAGCAGAGAACCTTGGTTCGAGCCCCCGAGTAGAGCAAGAACTGTATTCTAGCCGTCCTCCCTCGGTGGGCAATGGCAAACCACCGAGGTAATCTGCCTTGAAAACCCTTCATATAATGAAGTGGTTAGCCAAAACCCACCTGGGTCGTAGCGCTACTTAATAATAATATTTCCTTCGTTTCAAATTTATTTTTTTTCCCGGATTACCTTAAAATTTCTTTTCAAAAAAGTTGAAAAAAAAAACCAGAAAAAGCTCATGTATTGAATTCCTAAGATATTCCCTTCACTTACATAGAAGGGAGGAATCGCTGTAAAAAATTTTAAATTTCCTTGAATTTCTTCAGATTTTCTTTCACTTATTGTACAAGAGGGGAATCGCTGCGAAATCTGATCTACAAAGTGAAGGGAAATTTGAGAAATTTTTGAGAAATTCGTGCAAATTTTAGGAAATCCAAGGAAATCTAAATAAATCATAGGAAATTATAGAGAAGTCTTGAGAAATCTTAAGAATACTATAAATTAGCTTTATTTTACTTTTTCAATTTTTTGAACTGATATCTTAAGTAATCCAAGAGGAAATAAGGGAAATTAAGCTCGGAAAAAAATAAAATACTACTTTGTAATTAAAAAAAATACTTTCAGGATATGCAGGTTGAAAGGCTACCTGTAACTTCTGATTTAACTTTTATTTTGAATTTTGAACGTTAATGTAGATCAAAGAAGTTCACACTATTGATTCTCTCTGTATGAAAGTAGATATACTTTCGGTTTTCTAATGCCTTTCATGTTTAAATTCATTGAATAATTTTAATAAGATTGTGCAGATTGTGAAATGAATCAATTTCCTTTAATGGAAAGAAGTCAGGTGAGCAAAATAGCCAGTTCTTCAAAACGAAGTAATATAACAAGGATAAAGTCACAATAATTAATGTGAATTGAGGACAAATTAGAGCTAAACTTTTATTGGTTATGAAATTTAAAAAAAAATTTAGTTAGAATTTCAAAAGAATATTTTTATTGTAAATGATAATATAAAATATATTTCAACTGAATATAATTTTTTAAAAACTACATTGTAATTTTACATATTTCATTTAAATAGCAGGAAATACTTTTCTCTCTCTTTTTAGCGCAGTTAGATATTGCATATAAAGTTTAATGAAATACAATCTTGGAACAGTAAATTAAGAAAAACATTAATTATATCGAAGTCCAAAAATTACTTGCAGGTTTAATTAAAATTCGTACATGGGATCTTCAAATTTACATTATTAATCTGCTCGTTAATTTCATGTTTTATTATAAACGAAAACCATTAACAAACATTCTACTCTTCCGAAATGGTATCTTTTCATAAATGTTTTAAACTACTATCCTATTTTTTCCTTTTACATTCAATTATAGTTTTTTTCACATGCCATAAATGTCTCAGCATTGTTCATCGGCCTTTCACATAGAAAATCATGTTTTTTATTTCCAACCACTTTTTTATTACTCCTTGCAAATATAATACGTTTTCTGCACCTTCTTTTCTTTAGAAGCTAATTTGACAGCTTATTTTATACCACCATAATTCTATAGATCCCCATCTTCCAATTGCGTTTCCTTTCTTTCCGATACAATTTTGTCATTTTCTTTTTAAAGTAAATAGCAACCCTTATTATTAGCATTTTTTGCTTTCAATAACATAAAATTTTAATTAAAAATTGTAGGTATTCAAGTTATCCAATATTTATTTTCGTAGATTTTTCGAAACACTTCGAAAGCTTTAAATTTCTAAAATTCCTATATCTAATAACTGCAATACCATGAAAAACTTTTCCGCTGGCTCATTTACCAAATTATAATTGAGTGGCTGCGCGGAAAAACCAGCATATAATACACCCTGTATAAATATATATACAGGGTGTCTCAAAAAAAAGTTTTGTTAGTAAATATTATCCAATTATATTTACTAGCAAAACTTTTTTTAAGACACCCTGTAATATATATCTATATAGGGTGGTATAAGCTAAGCTGGTTTTTCCGCGCAGAAACTCAATTATAGTAACATAATTTTTAATTTTAATTTTTTCTTAATCAATCCATCTTTCCTGCACTTTAATAATAGCTTAGTAATGTTATTATGCGAAAAATCCAATACCCCATCAGTGTGGCGAAGTTGTTTGGTAAATCTGGTAAAGTAGCTATTTTTTCTGAATTTGTAGATAAGACCATCAGCTGTTGCTGTATCTGTAAGTGGAACTAGTGAAATACTCATTTGGGCTTTAAGATTTTTTTTTAAATTGTCTGTGTGCGTTATTCGCAAGACTTGGTTGCAGATTCAACTTATTCCACGATGATTGAAAATTTAGATACAAGGGGTATTTACTGTGAAAATATTGTATACATTTTTTGTTTGGAATTCCTTTGGAAATTATTGGAAATCTTAAGAAATCTTTAAAATTCTATGTAAATCCCTAGAAATTTTAAGCAATTTCTTGGTATTCTTTGATATCCTTAGAAATCCTTTGAATTTCTATAAAATCACTAGAAATTTTAGGAAATTACTAGAATTCATTACAAATCATTGAAATTCTTTAGAATTGCATTTTTTAAAATTTTCTTGGAAATCTCTGAAATTCTTTGATAATCTCTTGAAAATTGATTAAACTTCTTGAGAAACCCTGAAATTTAAAAATAATTACTGCAAGTTCTTGGGATTCTCCGAAATCCCTAGATATATTTAAAATCTCTGGAATACCTTGGAAATTCATAGATTCTTTAAAAATTGCTAAAAAATGCATACGAATTTTTGAAATCCCTAGAATACTAAACAATTTCTTGTTAATTCAAAAAAGTACTTGGAAACCTTTGGAATTCCTCGGAAATTCCTTAAAAAAATTCTGAAATCCCTGTAAAAACTCTTCAAATTCTTTAGGAATCCCTTGATAATATATTATTGGAAATTCCTAAAATTCTTTAAAAATTTCTTGAAAATTATTGATACCATCTTAATTTACATTATTTAAATTTTGTAGATTTTACAGAATTTCTTGGAAATCCCTTAAATTTATTGGAAATCTTTGAAATTTTTTGAAACTTCTTGGAAATTCCTTGAATTTTATGAAAATCGAATTCTGAATCTGGTGTACAAATTTTTCCGTAAAAAGCCTTTCCAAAAATATGTATCTATTAATATATGTACTACAGCTTCCTTGCGTCGTGGGAGCCAATGTTACCTAAAAAATCATCAAAATATCCAGCTAAAGACAGCTGTGGTCAGGATCTTTACAGTGTAGATGGGGTTATCGTATTTGGTACCCTAGGAACATCCTGCAGTCACTTTGAATTCTGCAGCTGCAGGATTCCCACCAATTTTTCAAAATAAATTTCATGATTTTTCTAGGTTTTCCTTGACTAGAAGTGATGATTTTCGGTAACTTTTCAAACTTTTGTTAATATATTTACTATAATATACACTAGAAATAGTAAATTTTAATAATGAAAGTATACGAAAAGAAAACTTTTATACTAATAAATTTTGTTTTTAATGTCTTAATTTTCCTGATTTTTCCAGGAATTTCAGACAATTGAATGCGTACAGTGATGTGGTGTGTCAATTCAATATTAATAATTTCTAATGTAATTTTCGAAATATATTACTTTTTATTAGACTTTCAAATGAAAAACAGTTAAAAAAATAAATATTTTATAAAATTGAATAAACAATTTAGTTTTGAAATACTATTTAATGAATAATCAACTGTCAGAAAAGTATGGCAGTGTCTAGGTAGCCGGTACCGGTAATAATCTTAAAAGGCCGTTAAGTCTTAGTGTAGTTTTTCGGATGTTTTCGCAGTAATGTGGTTAAACGGAAAATCCAACAATAATGTCTTATTTAATTTTAAAAATATTTGTTTATTATAGTTTTAAATAACACATTCTTAATACTGGACCATCACTGGTCAGGCCTAGAAAATTAAAATATTTTTGAAATAAATAGATGTCAACAAATATATGTAGTTAAATTTTCACAGTATTACCATTTTCATCATTATTTTTGCTTAAGCAGTGGCTAGGTACCCGGATAAATTAAAGCAGGTAGTTTGTTTTAGCATTTTATTTCGGCTGTTTTCGAAATTAAATTTGGGGTATATATAATTACGTATACAATCAGATGATTACCACAGTTGGACATGGGTGTTCGCAGTTGAGTCATTCCATATGAAATCATCAAATCCTTGTTGCTGCACTATTTTAAATTTTGATTAAATTTTGTGGGAATGTTCCAAAAAGAACCTTAAAGTTTTTCGAAGTTAAGGGTAAGAACTAAGTATTCTATAAATTTCAATTTTTTATTTCTTACCAAACACTTCCAAGTTGTAGCCTGAAATATACAAATTCTTAAAATTTTGATGATCTTTAAACGTCTGTACATCTGCCAGAGAAGAAAATCCCAAAAAGGACTTTGAAGTTTTTTGAAGGTTAGGGTAAGAACTAAGTATCCTGTAAGTTTCAATTTTCTCTCTCTTACCAAACACTTCCAATTTGTAGCCTGAAATATTCAAATTCTTAAAATTTTGATGTTTTGCTGATCTTTTAACGCCTGTACATCCGCCAGAAAAGAAAATCCCAAATAGGACTTTGAAGTTTTTTGAAGGTAAGGGTAAGAACTAAGTATCCTGTCAATTTCAAAATTTTATCTCTTATCAAATATGGCCAAATTGTAGCCTGAAATATGCAAATTATTAAAATTTCAAAATTTCATGCAAAGATTTTTTCATAACTAGTTGACTGAACGAGTCGATCTAAATTTTTTATTCTCTTGTGATATGTGCACTTTGATATCAGAGAACGATGAGACGTTTATATTTAACAGTTCAAACACTGGAGTCAATTGAAAATCACTAAAAATCAATAAAATACACGTATTTTCAATACTCTGTTATTTTTCAGGTATATGAATTATGTAAATGTTTATATTTTGTTTAGAAACTACCATCTTTCGGCTTCAAAATGCCACCTCGGTCGACTAGATATCTCTAATAAAAAAATTTTTACAGCTAAAACCGCAAAGCACAAAAATTTGACTTTTCAATTGTTTGATTTCGTGTGGACCGGATGTGGCGAGTGGGAAAATTAAATCCTTCTGGATTTTGGTCTTTGGAACCCCAAAGAACATTCCCATAAAATTTCATCGAAATCTAAATTGGTGTCTTTTCTTTTCTCTTTTTTTTGGTGATTTCATATGGAATGACTCAGTTGCTATGATTTTTTGAATCTCCAAATTTAGAAAATGAGACCGTAAAAGAACCCGAAACGTCGGACAACATAATTTATTTTATTCTTATTGACCCCAAACTCAACCATAAATAACTAACATTATGAAAGGTCAACAATACTCGAACAATTTTAATTAGAAATATTCATTTTTAATATTTTATTAAAAAGGAAAAAAATATCGATTTCTTAAGCTGGCCACAGACCGGCGCACATGTGTGTCACACATGTACGTCACACAGGGTTCGACGTTGATGTTCGTTGGTGTGTGGGCAAGAGTGACATACATGTGCGACGCACAAGTTTTCTATTTTACTTGAATTCAAGGTATGTCATACATTAACGGCCACAGACCGGCGTACAAGAGTGTCATACATGCACGTCACACCGGTTTGACGTTGATGTTCGCTGGTGTGTGGGCAAAAAGTGACATACATGCGCGACGCACAAGTTTTCAACTTAATTTGAATTCATGTGTGTCACACATCAACGTTCATGCATGCATACCGGTCTGTGGACTCTTGCTGTTAAAATTATTAATTATTAATTAAAATGTCAGATTTACGAAGTTTGACGAAAGAATTTATGATTGAATTCATTGAACTTTATAAAAATTACCCTTGTCTTTGGAAAACTAAATCCAAAGATTATATGAATAGAGCAAAGAAAGATGCAGCTTATGAAGTATTATTAAAAAAACTTCAAACTAGTGAACCAAATTCAACGAAGATAAACCTTAAAGCTAAACTAAATAGTATTCGTGGGAGTTTCCGAAGAGAAACAAAAAAAATTGAAGAATCGAAACGATCGGCGCAGGAAGGGATGAAATTTACGTGACCCATTTGTGGTATTATGATTTGCTACTATTTTGTAATTTTTCCGGAATTATTTTGCCCAACGACTGAGGAGAAATTAGTGTAGAAAACATCAAAGGGGATATAGCAGGCCTCAATATTGTGTCCTGCTTCTCAATTAGCGGAGTTACTAATTAAGCAGCATAACATAACTATCTTCATCCATCCTTAGATAATTTCTCCAATCATTAGGTTGTAAGCGTAATTCTTCTAGTAAATTTATATGTGTAAAATCTTGTCGCTTTAAAAGCCATTCCTTCACCCACTTGATACGTGTCTGATGCTGTTTTCTATTTTTATTTTTCCTTTTTTTTATCATACATGCATACTCCACTGATAAAAATATGAACTCGTTTTCATTATTCATCGTCGCCGTTCAAACTACGTGTGACACTCAAGTGCTAAATACGACGCGCTTGTATGACACTCCTGCATGACACACATGTACGCCGGTCTGTGGGCAACAGCGTACCGTCATACATGTACGACACACATGTATGACACTCCTGCATGACACACATGTACGCCGGTCTGTGGCCAGCTTTTGTGTCAAATTTGTTTTAATAAGTAGATAATCTCAATTCTTTAGCTGAAACATATTTTCAGCTTTAAATTTAAATCGGATGATTAATTGAAAATTAAAAACAGCTTATAAACTGTTGAGATTTGAAAATTTAGTGAGCATAAATTCAATGTTGTATGCATGACTTGATAAATGGATATTACCTAGATTAAAGAGGAACTATCATTTTATAATCTTACTGAAGCTGACCTTATTAATACAATAATTGAAAATTTATCAAAGAAATCTAAAGCTACAATTTATTAAATTATAAATACAGAATTTAGAAAAAACCAACTTACTCAAGTAGCAATTTTTCCAAGAGGTAAGTAGTATCTCCAAGTGTGTACTTGTATGGAATTCCTAGCAATTTTTTGGAAATAACTAGAATTCCTAAGAAATCACTAGAATTTTTGAAAATCATTGGTATTCATTGAAAATCATTGAAATTCTTTAGATTGGAAATTGATTGTAAATCATTGGAAATTCTTTAAGAATCTTGGGAAATTACTGAAATTCCTTACAAATGCACTTGTTTGCAAATTTTTGGGGACTTCTGAAATTCTTTGGAAATCACTGGAATCTTTGGAAATACCTGTAATTCATTTTTTCGATATATTTACCCTTAGTAATTTTCACCTCATCTTGTTTTCTTTAGCTACCTTGTAGCTAAATCTATATAACAAATGCTAGGGATTTTTTAATTATTCCAGAGATTTTCAAAGAAAATTTCAAACAAGTTTAAGTCCAAAAGAATTCGAAGGAATTCCAGAGGTTTTCAAGAAATTCTAATGATTTCTAAGGGAATTCGAAACCAATATACAAAACATTTCCGAAATATTTATTTTTTAATAGATCTCAATGTTTTCCTTTATCCTATTTATAGAAGCTTAAAAGAAATTGCATACCTGAATTAAAAAACTAACAGAAAAATTAGGTAAAATTAAAGTATTTTTCCATGGGTGGACAGAAATTTGGTAACTAAACATCAGTAGGTATGGTTTTGATATAATGAGAAATTTTTATATTATAATATTTAATTAAATATTTTATGAAATTTTAATTAGTATTGGGACCTTAGTGTAAGATATTAGATTATCTAGTATTAATTTATTCTAAAAGGTCTCGTGGATAGCTTAAGGTTGTTGTATCAGCATGCAAAAATGTAACTTGCTATTTTCAGAAATGTTCAATGAATTATTTAAGCCCAACATATTTTATGTATAACACAATATCAAGTATGCATTATTGTAAGCTGATTATGTGGGGTTTATTTAACACTCTTTGTTAATTCTAGATTAATAGTTAACTTCAACGAGTTATGTATACACACAATGCAAATTTAATATTAACACAATGCAACATGATAAATTATTAACGAAATTTGGAAAATTAACGCTTAGAACAAGAACAGCATTATGAATATATACAGCATATCACGACAATGTTAGTTAAAATTCTTCCCGAACTCCTTATTAAAAATCAAAAAGTTTAACACTCATGTTAATTTAAATTATATTATTAAATTAATTTTGTAAATTATATAGTATTTCAAATACTATACCAGTTTTTGAATAATTTCAAAATCTTCCATTGCAGTTAATGCATTACGATATCCTTTAATTAACGAGTTAAGGGGGTATGACACAATACAATTTATTAAATAAGAAATAAAAGTAATTTCTGCGCAAAACAAAATTTCATTCAAAATGTTCCACCTTCTATTAGTTTCCTTCTTTTAATTTTTTAAATTACTCTTTAGCTATGAAGTACCTTGTAATCATGTCCAATCAATTTTCAATAATTTTACTTACTGAAAAAAAAATCTTTTTGCATTATTTAAAATCAAACTACAATACAGAAAACCATGTCGTTTATTATAAAGTTATTGATATGTAGGTATATAACAAGTCAAGTTTTTTGCTTGTTTTCGATAGGTCATCAGTTGTTGCGCGGTTTCCTAAAAATAAAAAGAAGAAATTATTTATATTGTTTTGCTTGTAAAGCAAAAATTTTTAAAAAATCCCAAAGCTGCATTTAGACTATATATTTATGTAGCTTAACAATTTTAGTATAAATTAAGGGCATAAACATATATAGGATATATAGGTCCCCCTCATTTTTTAATATTCTTTTAAATTGTCAAGTGTATTTATTTTTTTTTAAATGGGGACCGAGACACCCTGCTCTTATACAAAAAGTTACTTAAACCTACAATCAATAATTAAATTGAAAAATTAATCAAAATTCTTATAGAAGTGCAAGTATATTGATTAAAATTTACGTTGTATTAAGCTTAAAAAATAAAACACCGCACGTATTCGGATGACATTGATTAATATTTGTCATTAAAAGCTTAAAATATTGAAAATCAAACATTGTTCTGTAATTTATATTCCATGGGTATTATGTACTAAAGGATGCTGTAGGTATATGTATCACGGTATCGAAAATATACTAATACATCAAAATCAACGCCAATTAAGTAGTTAACCCACATTTGCTACAATTAATAATAATTATTATTTCGCTATTTACAAAATATATCGTGTTTCAGGTTTAGTTGATGAATGTTGTCACGTTTCAAGCTGATCAACTTCAAAAAATCTATATCCGAAAGAAATCTTAAACAAACTTGATAGATAAGATTAAAACAAGATGACCTTACTTAATAATTTAGAAGTAAATTAAAAAATTCTTGATGAATGTATTATATATGAATAAAATGTGTGTAGAGAAATCTTTCATATTATGTAGGTCAGTTATGCATAGGTCAGTTATGCATAGGTCAGTTATTCATAAGTCAGTTACATCGACTTTGCACAACTAATTTGAAAAGAAATTAAAGCTGTGTCGACAGCTTATTCTAAACTTTGGTTTATACGGAGGAAATGGAGGAGGAAATCCAGAAAAACATAGATTTTCCCATAATATATTTAATTGCTGCTGCTGATGGCACGGAACCGTGACGGAAGCATTCCTGGGTCAGTGCTGCCGACCCGGCAACGTGACATTATACTTGTATTAACCATAAATCTCTCAGTATCGCACCAAATTATCTGATATGGGTGCCAGCAGCGAAAGTGTTAAGAGAGTTGTAAAAATGCCAGCAACATCATTTCGAATTTTGGGTCGAATTTGAATAATGAAAGCACAAATTTGCACCAAGGGTTAATAAAAGTTTGACTCAATATAATATGTTGCTTGAAGTTCTCCAACCGCCCACCCTCGCCCCTAATTGCATAGTCCAATGGGCTCAAAATTTTGAAAATTTAAATACAAGAAATTAAGCGTTTCGAGCCGAATTAAGAGAGGGCCCACTGAAAATCAATCCAAACTCCAATAAAGAGTACCCTAGCAACATTTTCTAGCAATACTACAATATTGGTATCAGGAAGTGCCAAATCTGCAAATGGTTTCAGTTATGAAGAATACGGCTAAATGAGGGGCAAGTCAATCCATGTCAGTGTCAAAATAAACCTGTCCAACAGTAGAATTCAACAATCTCCAGTCTAAATCAGGGCTTCTCAAACGAAATCCCGGTGAGTAAAAGTACTTCTCGTAATCTAAGCCAATTTCTTAGGAATCCCGTCAATTTTAATTTATAGAATCTTTTGGCACAATTTCCAATTTATTCAGAAGATGAACTGGAAGGCCCATAGAAAAATATTCTATATGTGACAACTAGGGCAGCAGACAAAATACTTGGCAGAGAAAAAAAACAAGAAGACATCAAAAGGATGGTCGGATAGAGTGTCAAAAATGTTTGACAGATGGAGAGGATAGAGAAAGATAATGTTACAAAGAGACACAATATTATAGAATAATACACTACTGCTAGAAGAGCAAGAAATACAATAAGAATATGAAGAGATGGAGGAAAACGAATCCGAAATTACCACCAAGCATTTTTATATTGAAATCTTCAACACAAAGGCAGGTTTTAAACTTAGATCAAAAATTTTTCTCAGAAAACCAAATAGAGACTTTACATCAGGTGTGGAAAAATATTACAAACATGGTAGCTGCATTTTAACGATCTACTAAACGTAAAAGGTCCAGAACTCTCTTACTCAAAGGTTTACCACACCGCAAACTTCCAAAAAGATGAACCAACTCTTCAAGAGGCTATAATAGCAATAAATGAACATAAGAATTCAAAATCTCCAGTAACAGGAGAAATGATAAAGTATGCAGAGCGAGCCTTGCCTAAACACTTATAAGATCTAATACTCAAACCCTGGAAAACAGAAGAGCTACCAGAAGGCTGGCAGGCAAGTATCATAATACCCATTCACAAGAAACGAGACAGATCAAACAGAGGCGACTATAGACAAATATCTTTAATCAATACAGCTTACAGAATACTCATAGGAGACTACCAGTCGAGTTGTTTAAACTCGAAATACCCCGAGAACTCAACCACCTCACAAAAATGTATGTGAACCAAAATCAAAAACCAGAATGAGAATCGGAAAATTAACATCACAATGTTTCACAATCAGCAGTGACTTGGAACAAAGAGATGTCCTCACTTCCATAGTGAACATAATCCTTTGAGCAAGCTATAAGGCGGGAAGATGTAGATGTACAACAGTTGACAGACCTAGACTACAGACTTCTACAAATTTCAAAAATCAAAATCTATAAAACTGCCATAAGAGAGTCCATGAAACATAAAACAAACAGCGACTTCGGCAATTTGAATTAAGAATTAAGAAGCCAGCCAAGACCTACCCAGAATTATGAAAAAAACTAACAAAAAAGTTAGGCGCAAAGTGGACGGGGTGATATTTAAGTATGCCTATATTGACTAAAGACTTAAACAAGGCATAAAAAGCTAAACAAAAAGGTCATTAATATTATTCCCGCAGAAGAACCCGAAGAATCGCCATTAAATAAAGGGGAAGAGGTTTGTTCCTTGAAATGTTATGAAAAGTAATTTTTATATATATTTTCTGACATGATCAAGATATTTGCGGAAAAACCGTTGCATAAATATCATAAATATTTTTTTATTTTAGCTTCTATGTAGTGAAGTACAAAGCAGGGGGCCAGGCTGAAAAAATCATCACTTTACTGTGAGATTTGAAAAGGTTGTGGAGCGGCCTAAGTCGCCCTTGTAGTGGCATTAAGTAAATTGTGAAACTGTTGACCAAAAAGTTTTAAAACATAATCCTTTTTATGAAAGAAATATTACTTTGTTAAAAGTAGATAATAATAAAATTAGTCAGCACATCCCATACTAGGGTTACGCCACTGGCACTCCCCAGTGCCACTCCCTCAAGTAATGTAACCAGAACCTCATTTTATGATCTCAAGGTTACAATAGGAAAATTTTACCTAACATTTACTAAATAACAAAATTAAATGTTAAAAAAAGATTATCTTACTTTAGAATGCTTTTTCCCGGAGCCACCGTTGGAATTGGTATATGGCGAGGTTTTCCTGATACTATATCACGCCAAAATTTTAGCTGGTACTTGTATTCTGGCAAGAATGAGCGATTTTCTTCACAAGATTGACATATTTCATAAAATTTCTTCGGAGTATTTTGTAACGGCCCATAATGAGTTATTTCTAGGTTATCAAAAACTGTAAAATCGTTATTAGTTTTGGAAATTTGAACAATTTTGAAAATTACTTACTCAATCTCATAGTCTCTACGAGTTGCCTCTGGTTGTAGCCAACGAACACACTTGTTGGGACAGTAAACATGTCATGAAGTTCGTCGACGAACTTGTCCACCTTTGTATTCTTCCGAATTTGTCTTTTCGTGGAATCCAGAAATTCGGTGATGGTTTTCAAATATGCAAAGCAATATAGTAATAACTGGCAATCATCTTTAGGTATATGTTGATTTTGCAAAGTCTGCATATTCATGTTTATCATTTCTAAGAATTTCAACTTGGACAGCTGATAACAATATTGATTTAGTCTTCCCACCAAATAGATTTCCAAAGCGTACATTTCATTTTTCTGAGTATCCAAAACAAAATTGTACTGCTGTCGAGAGAAAGATACTTTTTTTGCACTGGAAGTTGATGGAATATTGTTCGACATGGTTTCTGAGAAAATAATAACTTATATTATTGTAATACAAAGTAATTTCACTTACCTGTTTAAATTTTACTGTATTTTTGTTGCTTTAAAGACTTTTTAGGTTAGGTGATGACTAACGCGCGCAAATGAATTAAAATGTCAAATGAAACAAACGATCTCCAACGGTCGCTAAAAAAGAATTCTATGTCCGCACTTTGTCAACTGTCATTTATTTGAAATCGACTAAAAACATTTTATTTTAATAATCGAACTTATAACTTTTTTAAAACTGCTGAAATTTTTACACGTAAATAAATAATTTGAAAATATAATATTTCAACCAAATAATTAAAATAAACTACAAATATAAAGGCAGAAATAAGCAACCAAAGTTTTCTGGATATAAATATTTGTACCCGATATAAATAGTAGGGTGTATAAACTAAACTAAACTAATTTACATGGATTATTGATTTATAACCAGTTGTGATCAATGGGGCTATTAGACAATATATAATAACGTAAAATCGCACAGAAGGCTTAAATTGGCAAACGTAGTAGTAGGTACATATCAACAATAGAACATTAAAATGATTTGTAATATTAGCATGATGTAATTAAATTTATAATTAATATACTTAACCACCCCCTTTCATAGAAGTTAACCAGAGCGAAGTGATTACTTTTAAAGTTCCCGACAGTTGACTTTCAAAAATTCATGAAAAATGTATAACACGAAATCACCAGCTTATAGAAGTTTCTAATTAGTTAATTTAATTATAATATCCTTTAGCTTCCAAAGAATAAGTTTGTCTAAACAGAAAATTGAGGTTATAATACAACTTTTCGAAATCTAAACTATAACATTGACGGTTCATTGTTAGTTTATTTATAAAACTCAGTGCAGAATTGAAAACTTATAATGAGAAGATAATTTAAAAATTCGAAGTACAGAAGTTTCTTTTTTACTAATTCCATCAACCAGCGCCATCTCTTAATAACGAATCGATAAAGCTGTTGCAACAAAAACCGTGGTTCAATTTATAAGCACTTCAAGATTTCTATTAATCTTATTCTTTATACAAAAGCAGCTTTCTAACTTTTTGACTTGTTCCACGTTTTTACATTCAAATTTAATCCTCGAAAATATTCTATCTGAAAGTTTTGACTTTAAATAATTTATAAAAAGTTTCTCGATAAAATATACTACCTTAACTAAAGCCAATTGTGCTTTAATTTTAGCAAACTTTAATTTACCAATTTCGAAAATAATTCAATCTAGTCCTAGCTATACCGCAACTACATATTTTACTTTACTTGACAGTAGACAAGTTATCTTTACATCCATTATGGTTAGATTCAGATCAAATCCATTTACACACAGTTCAATCGTTCGATTAGAAAAGGGAGTGTTTGAAAATTCAGTTAATTTTATGGCGGTTTTGAAAACTATTTTTATTTTTAACGAGAAATGTCACACACATTTTTAAACATAATATACCAACGAGTAACTTGTAAAGTTTCAAAATTATAATTAAAGTAGATTATACGAGAAGCCTGGCTTTGAGTTTGATGTGGCTTGCGACTACATTAAAACTGAAATTTTTGGATTTGTTGCTTTTGTAAAACAATGTTAATTAGTTTAAACGTCTCTTTCAATAAAAAATTTATCATTTTTTATCATTTTTTACAATTTTATACTTTTCATGTCGAAATAATGTGATTATTATTTGGAAGAAAAAATGATTTGATAGAAAATATCTTTACGCGTTAAAGGGTTAATAATATTCTGTTTTGGGAAGGCCCCATTGCTCTCCTCATACAACCCGCTAAAGAATACCAAGAATTTTCTACAAAAACCGCCATAAAAGAAATCAAAAGGACAAATATCTACATTTGAACATAAGTGAAGTGAGATAGCACAATTACATCCCTCTTGGGCGGAAGGAACAAAGAAACCTGTCTATAGGACAAAACAACCTGCACTCGCGAAGACTAATTTCTCAATGCGTTGAAAACGATCACACTGTGTGATTAGATGTGATAGATATTTTTAATATCCAATTTTCTTAACTTATGCGGTGGAAACGATGTCCTAGTAAGAGAAAAGAGGAGGAGATAAGGGTTTTTGAGAGGAAGGTCATGCGAATGATATTAGGACCAGTAAAAGTTGACGATCAAGAAGGCAAACTAATGATGAACTTTGAGTTGTTGAGATGTATGGAACATGAGGACGTGGTGAAAACGATCAAGTCGCTGAGGGTGAGATGGTTTGGTCACGTGATGAGGAGGGACGAGAACTCGATAAGACAAATTACAGAATGGAGAACCGTGCCAGAGGTAGACCCAATCTGAAATAGTATGATCAGGTGACTGATGACCTGAGAAGAATAGGAGTAAGGGGTTGGAGACAAAGAGTGGAAAATAGGCGAGAGCGGAGAAAAATCTCGGTGAAAGTAAAAACAGACAGTAGAATGTAAGAAATGAAATAAATTAAAGTAAACGGGGACTAATCCAACCCAAAACATTGGCTCAAAGGAGACGGCCAAATTCCTACTGGAATGCAAAGCTTATTTATTTACTTAATTTTCCTAAAGCCTTCGGGCTTTAAGAAATCAATATTCAAGACTGTCCTGCGGGAAGATCGTGAATATTAATCACCTCCCCGGGCTGCAAGGTCATGTTTAGCCAATCAGATATTCTATTGCCTTCAAATCTACTATGGCTTCCTCCTGTCATGTCATCTTGATTTCTCTCTCAGGTTTGTATTGCATCAGTATTTTGATAGTTTTTTTAGTCTTGATTCCGTATCACGCAGCGTAGCCATTCAAATTCCAACGTTTTTGTCTCTTATTTCTCTTACTTTCTTCTATCCAATTTCAATTCTGTTTATTGATTTGTTGTTATACCTCATCTTTCTTCGCTAATCGTCATGAATCCGAGTATTTTCCACAAAATCCTTTTCTCAAATATATCCATGCAATTTTTCTTCCCTTCTCCCATTGTTGTATGCCTGGATCATTTCCGTTAGATTTTTGTCAACATTAATCCGTTCTCAATTTCTTTTGTTTCTTCGTTTAGTAGTTTTTTCAAGTGTTCTTTCCATATAGTTTTGATCTCTTCTGTTTCGTGTTTTAACTTTCCATTTTTATCCTTGGGCCGTATTTTCTTCCAAGATTTGGCGTTTTCTATTCGTCTCATCTATACTTCTGCTAGTGTTTTTTATTTCTCCGTTTTTTAATTAGTCAGCTTCCCAATTTTCTCTTTCTTTTCTGTATTTTGCTTAACTTTGCTTTGTTTCCTTCTCATTATGAATTGATGATGTACATGTATGTATACGAGTAGCTTTGATCTATGACCTTTATTATGCGAAGAAAAAGTAAATTACTTTTTTTTAAATTTCTTTCTATTAATTTTAAATTTTTATTAATTTGGCTTTACACGATAATAATTAATTTCTGACAAAAGCTATTACTGTTCAAAACTTCCAGTTCTAATTTGGTTGCAACTTTAAACTTAATTGTTTCTTAAATGAAAAGACAATTCAAGGGCCTTCGACGTCCAAAATACCTTAATGCAAGTTTTGATACCAATAGGTTTCATAGAAGTCGTAAATAGAAAACTCAGGTCATGAGCAATTCATTGCATTTCCAAAATTTCAAACTTACAAATCTAACAAATCAACATCGACAACAATTAATTTAAGAAATTTAAAGAACAGCTTTAATCATTTATAGTTTACAAGAAAGCTACATAACAAATTATTTTTATTTAGAACAACAAACAACATTTTCTCTGCCATTATTTTCTTCAATTCTAGAAATATCATTTTGGCACATATGTCTAAAAATTTTGAATTAAATTTTGTATTTATTAACAAAAAGCTTTACCTTTTTCTTCTTGAATGCAAAGATTAATTTAGAATTCGGTTTTCCTCGTATCCTATTCAAACTTGTTTCAAATGCGTAGTATATCCTACCAGTCACGTTTCCATATTAATCAAAATTTTCTTACTTTTGTATGTGGAACCACACCATAGTATTTTTGGTACAAAACATAACTTGAAGTTCCAATATTAGCTACTTACTTGGGCTGACTGCACATTATTTCTTCCATGCAGAAAGCAACCACACCATGATTGAGTTTTTGCCAAAAATTATGTTCCCTTCTATTTGCTGAAAAGTGGTGGTCGTCAAGTTTACTCATTTCTATTTTGGCTTCAAGGATAATGCTGCATCACCTAATCAGCTTGTGGCGTTTTGATATCTTTGTTCAGATCAGTTCAGCGTTTCGAAAATCTTTTTTCGGAATTCGAGATCGCTTCGGAAAATTTTTGGACTGATTCCTACAATCCCTCCCTGGATCTCTAGCTTCTCCAGATTGTCTTCCTCTCTGTGGGCTATACGACTGAAGTATTTTGGTGTACGTGCATGTGCATACCATCTGGGATAGTAGATGACGTTTTTTTATTTGTTACAATATGAGACATTCCTTCTTCTAGCTGTCATAGTATACAGAAAATCCTTTTCCATAACTCCTTTTTTGTTTTTGGCCTTTAGGGTCCACAATTACTTATAAGCAACTGAAGACATTCCATTTTAACCACCTCATATTTTAGGAAGTTTTATGGCATACAAATACTTTTATTGGAAAATTCATTACTGCCTTTGAAAAATTTTAGAAACGAGTTGATGTTACTAAAAAAAATTTTTGAGAATGAAACAAAAAACTTTTAAATTCGGATTTCCAGCCTATAATAAGCTCTAAGATTTGGATGGCTGGGAAATGTGGAGAGAGCACAAGAGGAAAGAACAATGAGGTGGAAGCCCGACGTGAACAGACCGAGGGAGAAACCGAGGAAAAGATGGAGAAAAGACACGATTGAAGATCTGAGGCCAATGGATGTGAAGGACTGGAGAAGCAGATTGATGAACCGAAAAGCATGGAAAAGGGTCGTGGAGGATGCAAGGACAGATGAAAGGATTTAGAAGATACTTTGAAGTAAGAAAAGAACATGAGGGAACTAATCCACCCCAACAAATAAGATTTGGAAAAATTGAAAAATGTGGCGAAATTCCACTTGGAATGTAAAGCCAGAAGAAGAAGAAGAAGAATAATAATTTAAAAATAATGTGAATAATAGTACTAAAAGTGAATTTGGTAGCAATATAAAATTGGAAAACAATAAATTAAAAATTATACCTAAGTAAAAAAGTAAACATAATAAATTATTAATCATAATCAAATACTAAAATGATATTTAATGATAAACTCAAAAAGAAGTATATTTAAAAATCTTGAACCATTTTCGTAAATGCAACGTAATGTGACATCGTATCGTGACTACAAGTATAAACGGCGTTGAATGCCACAAGGTGGTCGCTCGATGCTGGAAAATTAATGGTGTATTCACAACAGCATGACATTAATTAATTAACTCTATAACTTAAGCAAAACGATGTTTTTATTGTTTGTTAACTTTATATTTGGAAATATTAATAAAAACATAATCTTGGCTTCCTGGCTATACAATTAAGTCAAGACAAGTGTTCTCCAGTTCAGTATCCTATAAGCAGGGCAGCTAACGGGTTAGGGAACCAAGGTTTAGAGACCGCCAAATATCAATTAAAATTTTCATTCCACCAAATGATGAACTACCTTTTATTTTAATTTTATTTATTTATATATTTAATAGAAGATAACTGTTAATATTATTTGAAATCTTTTTAAATTCTCTTAAAGGTTACTGTACTTACACATAGGCTACCTAGGTTGGTGGCTAAATGGGAGCGTGATGTGTCGAGTAATGTGATGTAAGTAACTCGAGTAAAGTGATGTGTCGATCTTTGAGGAAAAGCTTGATGGTAGCTTATTAATTAATAAATCGCGAATCAGTTTTTTTAAATACTTGAGTGAAAAATTTATGCTTCCAAGTGTTTTTTTTTATAAAAATATTAATTCGGAATCGTTAAAAAAATGTGCAAGTGTCCGGGTTGGTGAGTTATGGACTTCATAGAAGATATTATGGTCAAGACGAATAAGGCGAAAGGACTACAGTGTTAAATATAATTTGACAAAAACAATTTTCATCTTAAATGACAACTAACAAAGAATTTTCTTTATTATTGCAGGTAGGGTCCACTTCGTGGGTTTAGCAGCAATTCAGGTTAGTAAACTTTTCTCTCCAGTGATGTAGCCAGTGAATTGTTTAAATTTGTGAAAAAATGCATTTTTCTGTAAATGCACGAACTGTAGTTTGGTAAGTATAGCTTTTTTATGTACTGAAGTAATAAATTACAGATAAATAATTTTTTTCTCAGTAGATTTTCATTGCTCAATAGTTGGTAAGTTCGTCAAACTTTTAGTAAATGACATCAAGAAGTCATTTCGCTTGATTTCTATTATTTCAAAAATAATTACTTTTGGTTTTGGATAAAACAGATTAGAAAAGGTCTCTTATTTCTAAGAGATATTTTTGAGTTAAATTAATAATTACGTAAGTAGTGTGAAATTATCCAAACAACTTATTTTGGTAAATTCTAACCAGAGAAATTTAGGTAAAAACGAACCTAGAGAAGAATTATATTTGTGTTTAAAACTTTTTTAATTGGGCTTAAAATAACAATTTAATTAAGTTCTGTATTTAAAATTTTATAATACGTATATATTCATAGTTAAGTTAATAGTGTATCAACTTGATTACAAAACTTTTAAATACATGCAAATTGAGAACAAAATAATTTAATTAACTTTCAATTATCGACTTGGAAGCGTAAATATTTAAATAGTAACTTGGCTACGGACGACCAAATTTGTCTTATTTTGTTGATTAAATCTTAAATCAATAGCTGCTTGTCAAGAGTGTTTGTTTTTTGAGCACAGGATTTCATTTAATATTCTTCATATTATAAGTAGTATTTCAATGGACTGCGTAGAAAATTCTTGTTATTGTTTCAAAAAGTATAATCCTAAGAAATTTTTTCAAATATAATTGATATTTCAGTGCCAATGTAGTGGTAACTACATAGAACTTAAAACTTTATGGAGAGATTCTTCCAAAATTTTTTGTTTAATGTACAAAATAAATTTTAAATTTTGAGTATCACTGATTAAAAAATAAAAAATAATATTTAAATAAATATGCAGATGCCAAAAGTTAAAATTAAAATACTATTTTATATTGAGATGTATTTTCCAAAATTTTCCAACTGGCTTTTCCGAAAAAAATGCAAACCTTGATAATATGTTGCTCGGCAAATTTTCCAAAAATAAATTCAAATGGTAATTGGGAAGGCCAGAAATACAAAATTTACCTTACACTTATTTTTTCTTAGATCCAAATTAAATTAATTTTAAATAATTTTCCAATACAAAATTAGTGATAGTTAAATTTAGCAGATAACTCGTTCATGTGCGACGATATCAAATTAATTTAGATATCTTTAAAATTTAATTTAATACAGTAAACCCTCGCAAGCTCGACATAAACGGGACCCATTTCCTGTCGACGAAGCGAACGTGTCGAAGAAACGGTAGTAATAAATATCAAAACTAGTAACTGAAATCTGCAAACACAATATCATGTTATTCTTGATTATGATAAGAATTTATTATTTATATTAGCATTTAAGCATTACAAAGTAGGTAATTAATCTGTCTGCCTACGTGCTTACGAGTCGTGGCAAGATAAGCTCATAATTATCTGTCCAGCAACAAGAAAAATTCTCAGAATTGTCGAGCTCGAAGGGGTCGAGCTAGACAGGTTCTACTGTATTAAAATTAAAATAGAAATAAAATAAAAGTTAATATAATTCCACCAATTATAATAAAAACCAAATCTTCATCCAAATTTAAATAAATCGAATCCAAATATCCAAATTTTGTTCATCGGCATTTTTTTGATCTAAATATTTTCCGATGGTTCGGAAAATAAAAAGAATAAAATCTTAGATATTATTTTTTATTTTTTCGATAATATATTGTCGTGTTAGCAAATCGTTTTTGGAATATTTTTGGATAGTTTAAAAAATTTCATTTTTATTAGTTGTTTGTTTTTGAAATTTGAACTTGAGTTTCATATGATTTTTTAATTTTCATAAATCGTCGGGTTAGAACAGAACTAGCCTATGTCCAAATGTTGAGATTTTCAGGAGAGCAATTTTAAACACGTCTTTAGTGATAGTTTTTATGTTAGGCTACGAGTCTTTTAATTAATTTTTTGGGGTTTCCATGAATATTAGACTTTTAATACTTCTGCACCAAGTAAAATACACCATAGTAAATCGATAACTGAACCTAACTCAAATTGGCCAAAAATGGACTTAGGCTAGTTCTGTTCTAACCCGACGAAATATTGAATTTTAATTGTTTTTATGTTTAACTTTGCTGTTGTAAATAATTTATTGTAAATTTTTGAATTTGAGTGGGTTTTTTTGGTGTTAATAATTTTAATGTTGTCACTGAAAGACGAGTGATAGGAGCTTCCAGCCGTGTCCAAATCTCTCCTGAGATTTTTTTTTTTTTTTTATTGAGTCTCAATTCTATTTTTTGAGAATAAATTGTGAGTTTACCGTGAGTTATCATTTTGATTTGTTCTATTTTGGAAGTCGTGCACGAATTGAAAGAGATTGAGTATTTTGGATATTTGAATTTGGATCTAAAGGATTAGGATTGGAGCCGTTGGTCGTTAATTTATGAGATTGTATGATTTGGATAAAAAATGTTGAAATTATTTAAATTGAAAGGCATCGTCAAATTTGTATCTATAGTGAAAAGTTTCATTTTGAAAAGTAGAATTTTATTTAAAAGTTAAACTGAAATTTAATTTGGATTAAATTTATTAATTTATGGATTTTGGTAATTTTAAAATATACAGTCAAGGCGGATTACGTTCAGGGATGTTTTTAATGAGTAAGCGCATGCCAAAACGGCCCGGAGCGGAGGGTAGCGTAGGGTTGGCGCAACCACGGCAAATCACGGATCCACCGTAAAATGACTGAATTAAATTAAATTAATTTGGATTTTATATGTAAAATTTTCAATCTTTAAATGTCGTTTTTTCGAAAACCAATGGATAATCCAAGAAAAATTTTTTTTTGATATGCTTAAAAAATTGTCTTCTTTCGATTATTTTTCTTAATAATTTTAATTATTTTTAATAATTCAAGTTAACTGACAGATCCCAATTTTTGTACAACTTTGAATTTTTTGGGTCTTTTTGGTGTTAACAATTTTAATATTGGCACCGAAAGACGAGTGATAGGGGCTTTCAGCCGTGTCAGTGGATGCACACGGACGTATTTTTGTTAGTCCTGACATCCTGAGATATTTCAGTTTTGAGTCTCAAGTTTGAGATTTTTTTTTTGATATACTTATTAAAAGAATAAATTGAGAAAAGTGAGTAAAATTTTAGTTTTGTTGGTTTGGAAATTGTTCCAAAATTTGGGTGACATTGATTTTATTTAAGATTTGGATTTGGATCGTTAGAATTAGGTTTGGATCCGTTAATTGGTAATTACCTATAGTAAAGTTGGATAATTGGATATTTAAGATATATTAATTTGGTTTACAAAAATTTGAAAATTAAAATAATAAAGGAAAGGCAAATTTATATGAGTGTCGTCGCAGTTGCTTTGATAAGCCGCACTCGCAATCACCGTTCCATTTTGTTAAGAACGAAATTGTATTTGAAAATTTATTGGTCCAGTAATCACGTCGAAAAAACGGGGTCTAGTTTGCAAATTTCTGTGATAAAGGATTGAAAACTGATTCTTATGTAATTTTGGTCGTAGAATCTGAATTTGAGGTTGTTTTTTTTTAAATTAAAATTAAAATATTTTGTATGGCTGTTTTGAAATTGAATATTGTCTCTTTTGTGTTCCGATTATTGTATTTTAAATTTTGACAACTCTTACGTATGTCCTCTTGAGACTGAAGATGGGAATATTATCAAGATTCCCGAAATGCGTCTCGTATAAATAAAGGACTTTGGAAGATAGACTGTTTATTTGTTATCTATAATAAAAAAACGTTGCCAAATCGTTGCAAAAACACACAAAATCCCGTGTTTTTCGAAAAAAATCAAAATTTTGGGCACCCTATTGATTTTACGAAAAAATTAATCAAATGAATCAAAAGGTAGATCAAATTTCCTACAAAATGACTTTTTAGTTCATTTCCTAGAACGAAAATTAACGCAGCAGGCGCCATTCGCGTTTTTGCCGGTTTTGCCGACCAGAGACTATTTTTTTAACTGTTGCTGTCGGTATGGAAACCTTTATTTCACTCGAGAAATCTTGAAATTTGAATTCTTCGAAAAACCAGCAAAAACGCGAATGGCGCCTGCGACGTTAATTTTCGTCCTAGGAAATGAACCAAAAAGTTATTTTGTATAAAATTTTATCTACTTTTATTGATGCTACATTTAATTTTTTCGAAAAATCAATAGGATGCCCAAAATTTTGAGTTTTTTTGCAAAAAAACGTGATTTGGCAACGTTTTTTCAATATGTCGGCTTTGGCACAAGGAAATTTTGTTTGCAAACCTCAAATTCGGATTCTACGACCAAAATTACATAGGAATCAGTTTTCAAATCTTTGCCTTAGAAATTTGTCAAGTAAAACTACCTGGTTACTGGACTATGAAAGATTCGCACCATTCTTATGCATTGTTAATTTGTGGATTGTGAAAATTTAGAAAGGTTATTTTAAAGAAATAACAATTGGCGTCGAAAGAAAACCCACTTCTGAGTAGTCTCGGCTTCCGATTGGATAAGAGTGTAAAGAAGAAAGTCAAGAAAACATTTTTTTGGCGTTCCACTATAATATATTGTCAAGATGTCCAAAAATAGTTACAATAATAGTAAGAACTACCATAGCACATTATCTTAAAATCAATTATAATCGGTTAAATTGTAGCCTCAATTATTATCTGGTATTTTAATAAAATGCCATCATGTAGAGAAAACTTCTCAATTTTTTTGAAATTAATAAGTTTAACAAGGAAAACAAAATTTCAAAATTTCATTTTAAACTTAATTTCAAAAACTTATGATACCTGAAGATATACGATTCTTCGTGGAAAGTACAGTGGCCCAAAAAAATCTCCGTACGATTCAATATTTTCCTATGTTGTCAATGTAAATTGCATCGTACGGAGACGTACGCATTTCGTCGGGCCGTGTCCGAGATATATTGACTTTAAAAAAACTTTAAAAAACTTTAAAAAAACTTTGACTTTAAAAACTTTTAATAAAATTTTTACAGAGACTTTTTAAAGTCAATATATCTCGAAAACGGTCGGACGAAATACAGAAATATATATAAACAAAAATGAAGGGAATGAAATTTACAACAAAAAATATCTAAGAAATTTTGCTGAAAAATCGGTCTTTATATGCCGGAAAAAAGTCTCCGTACGGTGCAATTTACATTGATAACATAAGGAAATACTGAATTGTACGGAGACTTTCTTGAGTCACTGTATGCCGTGTTAATTAAAAATTAAAAGACATTTAATCTTTTATTAATTTGCAATGCGGTACTGCTTAACTATAATTATTTTTCTTATTCCACTGGGCAGTGGATATTAATATTATTTAATATTATTATTAATTATTATTAATATTATTTAATAAATTAAAAATACTTAGAGTGACATATTATTCACACGAGCGATTAATAAGCAGTTAAAATTCCTTTCACTTTTAAAGAAAAATCGTTGTAAAGTTTTTAACAAAAATAATGAAAAAGAATTTTATTTTAATCTGAATGAAGTTAAAATGATTATAAAAATTTCATACATAATTAGAAGTCTTTTGATATTAATTTAAAGACTGGGTAAACGTTAAAAATATTTTTAAATTAGAAATAAACACCTACAGTTGTTCACATACGTTAACATAAAATATTCAACAGCAGAAGTAATCAAATACTTAAAAAATCAATAAAAATAAAATAATCATTACACATCTAAACATTAAATTCTAATATTAGCTTTAGACTTTCGTTATAAATACAGCTTGGTCGAGAATAATAATATATTTTGAATTCAACAAACATGTTGTATGCTATTTAATTTTCATTTAATTTCATTTAAACTTCAAATAGGAAGCCAACACCTAATTATTTGGCCAAAATTTAAACTGAAAAGAAAGCTTCCTACTGAGCAACTAAAAATTCTGCACGAAACACTTTAACTATATAAAAAAAATAAATAGAATATGTATATAAATAAATCGAGGTTTATATAATGAAAAAGTAGAACTAAAAGTCAGTAGGTATAGATCAAAATTTGTCTAGGAAAATGTCGATATTTAAAAAGAAAAGAATTTTTTTAATAATTTATCGCACGTGCAAAAGATTCCATTTATCTTGCAATATTTTCAATTTTAAAATAAAAATTTTTATAATATATACGTTAGTAGCATATAAAAACGTTCCCAGTTTTCATTTTCAATCTTTTCAATCTTGATTTATTTCAATTTGTCCGCTACATTAAATTCTTCCTTTTTCTGGTCAATTTATATATCTATTTTATTTTCAAATACCAATTTATTTACAATTTATATTATAAATAAGATGTTTTGCTCTTTTTAGTTCATACTAATATACAAAATACTAGCGACAGCACCAGATGCAAATACAAACAAACAATTAAGTGGTTAAAAAATTTTAATTTTAATTAGCGGTAGGTTTTGGTAAATATTTCGAAAAATGTACGGGAATTAGTTAGGTAGTATTTCGGCGATTCAGATATAGATAAACTTCCAATATCGATTCAGGAAATATCAAGCAATCTTAACCTTGTATCTGGCATGGTTAAAAATAGAGGCAAAAAAAATTGAAACTTCTCATAAACAGCAATAAACCAAGCAAACTATATCACATACATTAGTTCAACAAGGATAGATAAATGAATCATATGCGTTTCATATCATTTCCCAGATGGAAATGGTGAGTTAGAATCTGACCCCGGACGAAATTTTATATTTAATGCATTTAATATTTAAATATAAAGTTTCGTCCGGGACGAGATTCGAACTCATGATTTCCAGCTGGGAAATGACATGAAATCCATAGAACCCATTTAACTATCCTAGTTGAACTAATATAATGTGTTCTAGTTCGCCTTATCTGTCGCGGTTTGCGGTTGCTTCCAGATGTCACTACAGATGTCACTGCTTGCGAAACGGCTTTTCAACTATTGCAGAATTTGACAGATGACATTAACAACTATGGATTAATCTCAATTTTTTCTTTCATTTGGGAAATAATCTATTTTAAAGCGTAGCGAAGCATGTAGTGCCATAGGCACTTCAATCTTTTTCAATTGGTGATGGAATGTAGGCCAAAATTTTCAGTTTTTACGCCGGAGCGGTTCTATCACGTCGGTCTAGGTGGCGCTGGTTGTAGATACACCAAGTCTTTAGAACATAAAGAACCAAGTAGAAGTTAACTTAGATTTGGACCAAACAGTGGAGTATTAATTAAAATCTAAAAGTTTCAATTTTTCACAAAAAATTCGGTGAATATATTTTTAATGATTTGAACGATTCAAAAATCTTTGTAGATCCTAATTTTAGAATTGAGGCCGCTTCATGGATGTTTTTAATGAGTGGAGCCAGTTTAATTTTTTTTTCGAGTGCAATTTATGCCAAAAGCACCAGTTACGTAATAATACTCCCTGCCAGCATCACTAAATTCATCAACATTAGACTATCAGATAATATTTACATATCTTCACTATTTGTATTTAACCAGACACCAATACATTGTAATTTTGTTAATATATTATTAAAACACAGAAATCTTATTATTTTAGTCATAATTCGCTAGCTATTTGCGGCGGAAATCTTATTTGTACTCAAATTAGTTTTGCATATACCAGCGATTCTCAACCTGGGGGTCGCCGAACTATTTTAGGGGGTCGCAGAAAATTGAACGATTTCTTTCCAAATTTCGTTTTGAATTGTAATTGAAAATTAGTAACCCGAATTTTAGAATTTCCCTTGCTCAAACAATTGAATATAGGATTAAAAACATCATCAGGACACAAATCATCAAGATCAAAGAAGTCATTAATAAGTCATAAATAACGGGTTGTGGTTCCATGCCCACTTGTAATGAAACTACCCAAACATTTCCAAATTGAGTATATTATAACTTCTTCTGGAAAATATTCTGCACGAATTTTTACGACTGGTAGGGCTGAAATCAGGTAAATGGAAGCTCACTAATAAGATTCAAGTGATGTACAAACGTCTTAACGTTGAAAAGTTTAGTTAAAGTGGTACTAAAAAAATTTAATACCCCTTGGAGAAGGAGGGACCAAAACGTGCAAAATCCACTTTTTCAAACATTTTACAGTTACAAATATTTTAATGTTACACTGCATAATGCCAGTAATGCCAACAACAAAATTGTATTTTTATTGTGTAAGTAATTAAAATGCAATTAAATGTAATAAAATGTGATTAAATTAAAGTATAGAATTAAAATATGCAGTTAGGGCAGGGAGTATTCCAAAAACCTATTCAATCAAACTTGCCCTTTCAATGGCAGCAAAGATCAATTATCATAGATTCCAATTGCCGTAAGGCCAACAGTCGCGAAAATTAATTGTCACTGGGTCCAGTTGTCCTAGGACCAATAGACATAGGACCAACTTTCTCAGGGCCAACAGACCGAACAAGATCAAATCTAGCATATGACATAGGACACCTACTTTAACGTGGCAGTTCATTTAATTTTATTTATGATTTGAAAATTTTGGGAATCTATGTTTTCCTAAATTGACTCCAGTTTAAATTTAATTTGAAGAAAATTTAGAAATGTTCAAATAAACCTGTTGAATACAATAGTTATTATAAACTCGAAAGTTTGAATGTTGGTTCTTTTCTCCCGAAAAAATTCTGAGACCAAAGCTC
Source organism: Cantharis flavilabris (assembly GCA_949152465.1). Lineage (NCBI taxonomy): Eukaryota > Metazoa > Arthropoda > Insecta > Coleoptera > Cantharidae > Cantharis > Cantharis flavilabris. The sequence goes on from OX424441.1 coordinate 18,227,124, forward strand.
CTGGCGCCCAAACATCAATGCCCAACTGTCTTGACGGCCAAACGGTGACGGCCAAAAGTCTTGATTTCTACACGGCAGCACCAAACTGACAATGATGGAAAGGCGGTGCCCAAGATTTAAGATATCTTAGATATAAGATAAGATAGCTGTGACTCAATTTTATTTGGTTATAATCATACATTTTAAAGTTTTTTTCAACTAGTTGAAATGCAAATAAAATTTGGCTCTTAATTAAAATGGTATTCAAGAGTCTTAACTTTTTGTAGTATCAGATTTCTCATGCCGAAAAAACCGTCACGAAAAGGGTTATAGTTTGAGAAGAGGTTAAGCCAACTACACTTGGAACTTGAAAATAGTTTTGAGTTGTGAGTTATTTCGTTATGTTGTAATTTATTTCAACAGAGCAAAAAGCATATTATTTGTAGGCACGTCGTGTTCTGCAAACGGCAGTGGTATTAAGTTAATTTATAAATGCAAACAAGCCGACCAAAGTCATTTCCGTTAAAAAATTAAATCATAATTGCATCTGCTTTTTAATGTCGTGTAATATTTTTTACTTACACATAATTGCCTTTTGCCTGACTGGAGCTGGTAGTAATTTTGTTTACTCTAAAAATATTACAAAGTAAAAAATTAATTGTTTTTGTAAATTGTTATTAGCAAACGTACTATACCGAATGGAACATGGGGACAAGGGTTGGAGAATTGAATTGAAGTAAAATTTATTTTACTTCTTGTCGCTTCGAATAATATTAATCTAAATACATTTGGGTGAAATTTTTAAGGAAAATACAACCGAAAGAGATTTTGGTGTTGAACGTAATATATAACAAACGCCTGCTGGTACACGATAAGATTATCCGGCTTTCTGTAATGTTATACGTACGAACAGCAAGAATGAAATATGGCATGGCATGTGCAGAAAGCATTGTTACACCAAGTATTAACCAAATTTAAGTTTCTCATAATAAACATCTCAAAGGTTGATAAAAATTCAAATAAAAGCATAACAGATATGAAGGAAATCCTTTAAAAGGAATTTATCATTAGAACAAAAACTGAAAAAAAAAACAACTTTCAACTTTCGAACTAAGTTATTTCAGCTTAAAAACTTCTGAACTAATTCTGTTATCGAAATTAAAAAAGACTGCAAACTTTAGGACTTGCTTACCTCGGTTATCCAATGCACAACTATAACCCATAACTTAATAAAAATAATTCAATAATTTAATTTTTGAATTTTAATGAAATTTGATTATCTTTTGAAATTAAGACGTTTTGCAAAGGTTCATCAAGATCACACATGTATGTGACTCACAGAAGAAATTTCAAATTACACGCCGAGATTATAACTAATGTAACATAATATATGCTATATATGTGTAAAGAAGGGTTAATACTATGATATGTTTATCAACACCTACAGTAAAATTTGGTTCATTGGTTGAAATTCGTTAATTCAATAAATATTATTAACTTTTTTTATTATTATTCCAAATTTTTACTTTAGCCCCATGCTAAGGATGCCAATTAACCTTCGGGTGGGCACGTGGGGTCTTTTGGGACCCCCGGGTGTTATTCTTGCTTATAACTTTAAAATTTATAAATATTTCACCGTGAACTTTTAGGACATCTCTTTTTAATGTTTATCTACACTGTAAAAAATTTTACTGTAAATTTACATGGAAAATCAAAGGATTTTAATTTCCCTGGAAAATCATAGTAAATTTACATGAATCTGTATTATTACATTTTGTATGTACATTTACACAAGCAAATATTGTTAATTGTTTCTTCTATGTAATATTGCATTCCGTAAGTAAGTATACATAACTGCCAAGTAAACTAACCTATGCAAAATGTAAATATACAACGGAAATGTGAAATTACAATTGTAAAATGTAAAATTACAATTTAGAAGAAATTGAGAATATGAACTTACAATTACATTGCAAATATGTAAATTGATATTTAACGTTCTTCAGTAAAACCGGACTGGCCGACTTCCAGGCTGCAACAAGTGGATTAATGGCAAAAATCGATCAGCAATTAAAAAAGCCAGTCCTCCAAAAGAACCGGTTTCAATCATAGACCCGGTTATACAAACCTATACAAGAGTAACGAACATAGACAAGATTACAACTAGTAGACTGATTAACATCAACAATGACTTAGTAGTGGGAAACTCGACAAGCGCAGAAGAAGATGGGGAATTCCAAATAGTTAAGCGGAAGCTACAGAGAAAAGAAGTAATGATTGAAAAGAAAAGACCCGAAAGGGCGAAGAAGAAGGGAGAAGAAGAAAAAACGCAACAAAGAAAGACAAAACCAAGAAAAGACGCCGTGATCATTAAGGCAACCCCAGAAAATTTCAAAGAGAAAATGAATACACTCAAAACAGAGGTGAGAGGGGCAGAGGAAACGCCCCTTATAAGTTCCATCAGGGCTACAAAAAGGGGCGACATCCTCGTGGAACTGGAAAGCAATCAACATCGTAGACTCGAAGCGGTACCACAGGACAGATTTGACAACAAGGAGGTACAACTTAGAATTGGAGAAAAAAAGACATACATGTTCAAAGATATAGAAGAAATGGTAACTAGAGAGGAAGTAGTAACAGACCTAAAGAAAATATCCGACACCGACCTCACGGTCGCCAATCACGGATGATAGAGGATTCTTGCTGACTGAGTTGCTGACCGAGATGGACCTCACCCTGTGTAACGAAGGTGACGAACCAACCTTCGTGAGGGGGGCCTCTGAGTCCATCCTGCTTCACAACAACTGATGGGCAAAGTATCTAACTGGGCCGTGCAGGAAGAGAAATCAGCCAGCGACCACCGGTACATAACTTTCGAGGTGAGAGAGAAATCGATATCAAACACACCCCCCGCGCAAGGGCTGGTCATGACCGAAATTGGATAGCTCGAGACTGAGAGCCGAGATAAAAGATCCACAGATAACATTCTTAGTTAATGGAAGAGTGGTGCCGACAGGAGAAAGTGTTCGAGTTCTTGGGGTAGATATCGACAAGAACCTGTCATACAAGAACCATCTGACAAAAGTCGCTCAGAAAGTGACAACACTCACCAAGGCACTTCAAACGCTCATGCCAAACATGAGTGGCCCGAGTGAGGCAAAGAAGAGACTCCTGAGCTTAGTGACGGAGTCGATAGTGCTGTACGCCGCTCTCATTTGGTGGAAAGCGCTAGAAAAAACAACTTACAGAAGAATACTGGATACGGTACAACGTAAATGCGCACTCAGAGTATGTAGAGCATACAGAAGAATTTCCTCTAATGCGGCTCTAGTATTGACATCCCTTCTGCCGATACACCTGAAGGCAGAGATGAGGACGATCAAGCACGAATCTGGCTCCGAGCAGAATCTCGATACTCTGAAAACCACAATGCTATCTAAGTGGCAAAACCAATGGGATGAGTCCGATAAGGGCAGGTGGACGTATCGACTAATTCCGGCCATAGCCCCATGGACGGAAAGAAAACACGGAGAGATGTCCTACGAGATTACGAAGGCGTTTAGCGGTCACGGCTGTTTCCGCAACTACCTGTACCGATTCGGAAGAGCGGACAGCCCATTCTGCTGCTACCGCGGCATGGTCGATAATTCGGAACACACATTGTTTCACTGCGAGAGATGGAAAACAACAAGAGAAACAGCACAAGCTACACTGGGACTACTACAACCGGACAACAGAGTAGAACAGATGTTAGATAGCCCAGAGAAATGGGATACAATTAGCGAGATGTTGGTGGTCATTCTATCAACTAAAGCAAAAGAAGAACTCGAATTCCAACTAGAAGAAGAGAAAAGTCCCGAAAGGGCAGAAAGACAAGAACAGGCCGAAGAATGTACGGAAGACATGCAATAGCGATTCCCGGCATCTTCAAGGAGTCGGGTTTTAGTCAGTAAGAGTCCGACACTACCACCTTCGGGTGGTATCCATGAGGATTTCCCCTTCAGCGCACCCAAAAAAAAAGGTTAAGTTCAGGTTTAGGTTAGGTTCAGATTTAAGTTAGGTTCAGCTTTCGTTAAGTTTAAATTAGGTTAAGGTTCTCTTAAATTTTATAGAGCAAAAGTTGTAGGTAATTTGATAGTGATAATATTTTGTTCTATTTCTTTACCTATTTCATTGAGTCTCGAAGTTATGATGGATTATGTCTTGCGCTTCAAGTAAAACCCCCGTTCCTCCCGCACGATTTCTTCATCCTCAATAAGTTTCGGGCCACAACAATTCAAGACTTAAATTGAAAATTTGGAGTGATTTCGTTACTTCGTTTGGATGCTATCGAGTTCAGTCATACATACACTCATAATTACTAATTAGATGTTTTGGCCAACATTCAGACACTGGTATAGGAAAACCACATCGAAGAAATTTAAGAATACACTTTCTACCACATATGTTGTCATGACGTCACAAAGCAAAAACTCCCATAGGACGTCACTAGAAGGGTTTAGCCAAACTTTGGGCAATTTTTTGCAAAATAAAACAATCGTTCCAATCATTTACGGTTTCTCTATCTAAAGACAGATTTCTTTTTTTCATAAACAGAACTTACTATAATAAACAAAAAATATATAATACATATTCCTAAAATCCAATTAAAATTAAGAAGTTGTGTACGGTCGGTTCTGGTTCGATTTCTTTGATACTTTTCAAAGTTTGATCTAATTAATTCCTGGAATTCATGGTTTCACGTGAGTATGACATCTCTTTTCTTGTAATTTATTTTGCACTATGTTCTACTTTATTATATTAGAATCTTATATAATCTAATAGAAAATCTAATGCTACCGCTTTCGTTACATTTGTTTCCTGCGATATTTTTATTAGCATTATTATCTTTGAAATCACTCACCTATTAGATTAACTTTAAAACCGCAGTCATTCTGCGTTCACCAATCTGTCAACTCTACTATCTATAGTTTCATATGTCTAACCAAGTTCAAAATCAGTAGTATGTAAGCAATAGAAGCAGCTATCTTAGAAAGAATCTAACGTAGAAAGGGTAATTGCAGAATCCTAAAAATAGTTGAGTTGCATCTAGGGTGAGTAACTAGAGATATCATTCCTAACTTTTTTTGATCATTTCAGTATGTTGCAATTACATTGAAACCTTAGCTTAATTGTTGTGTCCATGCTCTCGTGAACTGCGACTTAAATAGTCACGGTTAGTTGCGTTGTGTAATAAAATCTACGGATAAACAATAACTAATCACATGAAGATGAAACTAGAAACTGGGTTCTTCAGAACTGTCGTTCAAGTTTGTTTTTCTATCAAATATAATTTCTTTTATATCTTTAGTACATATTTAATTTAATTTTATTATAGAAATTCTTTCTCTTTGAGTAAAATTCGTTCATAACATGGGTTCTTCAGAATTTAAATTATGTAATGCTTTTAAAATGACGTGCTCGGGTAAAATTAGGTAAACCAGTTACTTTTTATTATATCTTCCAATTTCCATTAAAATCTGTCTATTTCCCAAAAAATAAAATCAGAATAGTCTTTTCGGGAAATACACAACGGTTGAACAATATAAACAAAATCACCGAAATAAAATGGACATAAACTTGCACTGTAGTTGGCAGAATTGATCAATCGAAAGGATAATTTGCCGTTCCCAACAAACACGTAAAATTATTTCGTGTAGTATTAAAAAGCCGAGCACTTCAATTTTGACTTTGAAACAAGTAATAAACTTTGTGTTGTACATGACTTTTATTGATTTTGCAATTGAAATAAAATTTGATAGATGTTTTCAATTAATAACTCATAGAATGTGAAAGGGGAATTGTAAATATCCATCCTGACAAATTTACTATGCAGCATTAAAATAAATGGATAGCAATTTAGGTCCTGCACACCTAAGTAGTAGAGTAATTTTAAAATTATTGCGAAGGAAATGTTTCCAAAAACATTTTCGATTCAATTTGGTGCAACTTGCACCTGCTAAGTAGCGCATCATTTTTTTTATGGATAAACCAAACTGTGATCGTCCGGTGCGGCGTTCACCGAAAACCACTCAACTTATTAATATAGAATGTTGTTGCACAAAATTTTGAACTATAAAAATTGAAAAACTCTTCAACTTAAATTGATTCGACAACAATTGAAAAAGCTACAGAAATGCGCGACATAAGAAACACATTAATCCCCTTACTTCAGAAGCGCCGAAAAGAAAAGTTTTGCGAGTAGTTAAAACTTCTGAAAGAGACAGAAAACCAAATTTATTGTTGTTTTTATGAGCGCAGAAAAGAGAAGACAATCATTGAAACAAACCATATTTCACAAAAGTTCGATTTATTTCAGTTGATTCAATCACGTTATTGTGACGCTTTCCCGAAGAAGATTATAGAACCCTAACCTAGGTTAAAATATACTCTACTATCAAATGCACCCCCAGGCGAAATTATTACATACTTGGTATTGATTTTATCAAAACAATCTTGCGTAAATGAAATAGCAGGTTATACACTGACGACGCATTACCAACAAAAGCATAGGTTAAAGACAAAAAAGATGTAGATTTAAATTTTTTAAAAGCTGCCTACAGTAATAAAATGTACACGGGTGAATTTTTAAAAAGGGGGATGTGTAACAAATAGTTTCCCGAATATTTACTCCCTCGCGCTCCGTCAGACAACCCGGTAACGCAGTCGTAATAAAAAATGATTTTCAGAATAATTTCCTGCCGATGTACTTGTGGAAAAACTAACTTTTTATATTACAAACGATCAGCTGTCGTATATCGTTACTATTGATTTTCCGTAAAAGATTAGATTCAATATAATTGAATAAAGAATTTATTGCGTTTCCACTATTTCACAAAAAATTGTCTCTCACTTTTTATAGAATCTTATTTAGTTCACGTTTGAAATATTATTTAACTTCATTTTCTTTTCTAACCTTAATGTCTCCACAAAAAACTTGCGTCGATTTACGATACACAACAAAATATTAGAATTTTTGTCGGTTCATTTAGACTTAGTCGTTAGATGGTCAAGTAACATAAATTTCAATAAAAAATGCTGTAGCATTCACAGAAATATTAATTGTATCTAGTAATAACTAGTAATAACCAATCCAATTGCTTGAATTTGATTGGTTAATGAAACTCAAATAGAATTAATCTCTACATGGATGCTACTCAACTTGCTCATGATGTAACTTTCAAAACAACCCTTCTAATGTGATTTTATCATTTAAATTTATATTTTAACATTAAAAGTGTACAACTTTCCGACATAAATTTTAAAAGTACACGTAAGCGTTTATCCCGACAAATTTTATTTAAAAAATTTAAATGAGAGAATATTTTAGGAAAATCTACATCGAATATAATTTGATACTATAACTTTTGAAACACGTTGTATAATTAGCATTGACTAGACCGCACTAGACAGACAAAAACGTTGTTAAGAAAGAAGATGTAGAATATTTTATGAAGTTGGATTAAAGTTTGCCTCCCCGAAACTGCTAAAAACGTCGTTCAGTTAAAAAGGATCGCTATCACATGGAAAGTATTACAGCACCGCATTACCTACATTGGAAACCCCTGTATACAGGGTATATCAATAGTGCGAATATTTTTCATGCAATCTATTTAATTAAAATGGGAAAAACTTTTAAATTAAATTTTTATTTTAAGTTAGTTTACTATCCAGTGTTCTTTTATGTCGAACCCGTCGTAGCTTTAATATTATGTTAACAGGTCTTTATATTATTTTTTATTTTTTTGCTAGCAAAATTGAAAGTTTTCAAACAAATTTATAAATAAAATACAATAAATTGTTAAATAATAAATCAACCTTGATATTAACAGTTAATATTTCAAACTTCGGATTCAAAATACAGCAAACAGAGTAGTTAGTATCTTTCTTTACTATCGATAGTTAGTAACTAAAAATTTAGTTACTAAACACCAAACCGAATAAAAAACATCGACTAAAAAGTTATTCAAATAGTTTTAGTAACTAAAAAATTATTCGAATATAACTAACTATCGATAGTTACAATGAAGACTAACTATCCAATAATTAAATAGTTTTTATTCGCTAGGTAGTCAGATCTCTATAAAAAATTATAAATTATTAAAACTGTTAAGGATAAAATGGCTTAGGGAATCTGTATTCTAATATTGAGGGGATTTTATTTTGAGGATAAATTATAGATATTAAAATTTTTAATATCTATAATAAATTAATTCGATAATCGGATTATATTGTGCATGTAAAAACAGCATATAATATACTATATTATATATTATAAATACTAATTCTTTCTAACAATTCTAACTATTATTTTATCTTTACCATTAATATTTATAAAGTAAAACTAATAAATAAAGTTTTTTGAAAAAATAACTTATTATTATATTTCACCATATTTTTTACCATATTTCACCATTTTTATAATCCATGGTTAATATTGGTAGTACTATTAAGTTAATAGTTTTAACTATAATTAGTATTACTAACTGACTATCTAAAAATTCATTCCATAGTTTTAGTAACTAAAAATTCATTCATTAGTTTTAGTAAATCAAAATTCATTCTGTACTTTTAGTAACTAAAAAGTTATTCGAATATTTTAACTAAAAATTGCCAACTGCCCCCGTGCCATGCCACTACCCAAACCAACAAGAATATAGAAATATTCTATATACGCAGGATATACTCCAAAAGAACGCAGAATAAGAAATCAAGGTACTGTGTACTATGTACCCAAGAACTATGTAAACACGGTCCATCGCGTCTCACCGATCTGGTAATAAACGGGAACCTTCACGAACTAACCGGTTCCCAGAAACCAGCACTCCCCGTTGCCGAGGTCACCGAATTATACCGCCAACAATGGGGTTCACGGAACTCTCCCAGAGAACAACAGGTTCGCTCAACATCACAAAGCTCAAGAACAAGGGTGCTCAGGGTCCAGATGGCGTAACTAAGATGGGTCTGCGCGGTTGCGGAGTTGTTGAGGCCCTCGCGCTGATATACAACTGCATACTAATCACCGAACACCATCCCAAACAATGGCTAGAGAATCGAACAACCATGATTCCAAAAGAAGATAAGAACTATGCTAAAGCAGAAAACTGGAGGCCTCTGACCATCTCCTCCATACTAGCCAGAGTGTTCAGCAGCTGTATTAAGCCGCGACTCGAACAACGGGTCGAAATTTCCATCAGGCAGCGAGGCTTCGTCCAGGGTAACAGCTGCCACATAAATGCGACCCTATAGGACGAGGCCATAAGAAGAGGTAAGAAGACCCAACTCTGCACCGCGCAACTGGACCTATCCAAGGCTTTCGACTCAATTTGACAGGAGTCGATCGCCCAAGCCCTCAGTGCCATAAAAATTCCAAGATCATTAATCGCGATCATTTTGGGTATGTATCGTGCAGCATTGACGCGATTCACGGGTACGACGCCCGGGGCTCTCCTAAAAGAAAAATACTTCTTAGCAGATTAAAAATAAAATTTCAAGATCTACAATCCCGGCATGTTTCGCACGGATCCACGTATCTACAGAAGATTACTAAATTGAAGGAAAATTATACATCAGTTTGTTATACATAATGTTATAAACAATTTCATTCGTCCAATAAAAGAAAAATAATAAAAAGATTTAAAAACAACAAGGCTAGATCCACAAGACAAGAAAACACACAGATTCTCCTGGAAATAACCACAAAACAAAACTTTTTTATTTTCGACGGTATAAGATATACTTTATAGTTTATACTACCTAATATCAGACGGTTTACGTACACAGTAAAACCGTTATTATTTGAATAAAAAAAAACATTTTGTTTGAATAATTTTTTTTGAAGCAAACAAATTTTCTTTAATTTAAATAAAATAACAATATGAAGTACATAAGGATGAGGAAACTCTTACAGAAAAATTAAAAGATGCTAAACAAGGATATTGTTACGAAATAATAAATTATACCAATATTATATTTGATGATTCATTTGATAACTCATATTTGTTGTTATTCAAATGTTGCTGAATTTGCAGTCTGGATCTTTCTAGAAGTCTTCTAGAAGTTTTAAGAAGTTCGGTGTAATTAATAAATATACCGGGTGTTACTTTAATACAGTGACTTAATTTACATAAATACAGACTTATTGTTAACTAGTTGTTAATAATAATTGTAGTGTGATTTAGAATTAGTGTAAATATTAGTGTAGTAATTGTTTTATTGTTGTTAACTTGAGCTATTAAATAAACGTTTTAATTTTCGTTACAATATTGTATATGGCCAAAACCACAGGAGGAAGGAAAAGGAGAGGATATTGAAATTACTCTGTATGTCCTTTTGGAAAAAGTTATCATTGCTGATAGATCACTAGTGAAAAATATCATTTTGTGGTCTGATGCTATTGTCCCCCAGAACAAAAACTTGCATATGAGCTGCGCAATATTATACTTTTTAAAATTTCACCCTAATATTACCAAGATTACTCCAAAATTTCAAGTAAATGGACACAGCTGTGTACAAGAAGTAGATACAATACACAGCGTTCTCGATCTAAACTTAACTAAATTAGAATTACACAGTTCCCTTGTGATATTTAAAACAATTTATTGTTAAGGCAAGAACGAAGAAACCTTATAAAGTTGCAACTAGAAAACAAACAATTTGTAGAATACAAAAATATGTCTTAATACATGGATTTTCATTTAAAATGTGGAAAATTTTCCAAAAACCAAAAACACCAAAAAATTATTTGGTACTGCACAAAAAGTATCTTTTCTTAAACAAATTAGAAACACCAAACACGGCATTAAAATATTTCCTGCAAGATATTCCTTCACCCTAAATTCAAACCCCGCCGCTTCCACGGCACTGTCGCCATGAGATAAAATTCTTCATATTAAGTGCTTATCACTTTTCAAAAGTAGATTTAGAATTTTGGAAAACTTTTTTTCCAAAAAAGGATTTTTTATTTCTCTCATTTATTAATATAATTTCTATTTTTGTTGTTATTTTTAAATTATTTATAATTTATAATTATAAGTTTATTAATACATGATTATTTACGTCCATATTCAACAACTATTCAAAAGTAATGGGTTATTGGACCAAAAAAACTCAAAAAATCAATTTGGCATTTAATTTAACTTCATTATAATAAAGGTAGCAAATGCAAATAAAGAAGCAAAACTAAAATTATTTTAAGATCTTAAACAACAGAAGTTAAAGTGAAACATCGTAAATAATAAGTAAAATTAAAAAATCACCAAATTGGACTTTTTGTATATATTTTGTAATATAAGTTAATGGAAGGAAGATCTTTTGGAAACGATTATTTAGCTTACTAAGTTAGTCAAACGACTGCCAACTCTAAGGTAGATGGTTTAGATCCGGGGAGCGCAAAAACTGGCATATGACCGTCTCCGTGCTTCGGAGGGCACGTTAAGTCGGCAGTCTCCCTGAGTTGATGAGGCACAAGTTGTACATTATAATGTTATTTTAAAAAATATATAATAAAACGTAAAAAATGCAGAATTTATTAAAAATAGACGATCAGATAAATAATTTCAAGGTGCATCAAAATGTGTCCACTTCGCATAATTAAAATTAATTTCAATATGCTCATCAAACAGACACGTAATATTTAATTTAAAACTGTTTTTATATTCTGTACGATATGACAGCCATCAAAATAATTTGCACTTGTGAGTTGCCCTACGTAAAGCTAATAATCGATGATTGATTTCGGTTTGACGTTTAAAAAGGTTAATTTCTTTCTGCCCTTTAGTGGTATAAGCGACTTGAATACGCTATTCTTTTCCTTTTTATGTTTTATGCCTGAAACAGAAGTCCTCTCTAAAATAGTAAACTGCCTACAAAGTTCATAAATGGAAACTCCACTCGAATAGCAATAAGGTGCGTACTTTACTTTACTTGAAAAATTAAGGGGGCGATAACAGATTTTAGTTAGTTCTCCGCCGTGCCGTTAAGTTCCTGATGTCGTAAATCACAAAAATGCATTTAAATTATATCTTCAAGTTTAGGAAATGCTTCGCTAAGTTATTAGCATTGTAATTATTTAATATTATTTATACGAAACATTGTTTTCAACTTGGAAAAGTTTTAGGAAAATCTTAAGAATTCGGGAACTGAATAGAAAGTAATAAATAATTCATTTCCAGTCAGAACCTAACGTTACATTTTCCTTCAAATATTTTTAGACGTTTAATTATACCGTCGTGTAACATTTGAAGTTTCCGAGACATATAAATTAAATTTTGCCGGCTTGTTTAAACTATTGTTATAAATATCCAAATTGATTAAAAAAAATTAATTTAGCTTTAATATAATTTTTTTTTTTCTAAAAATATCTTCCGAGATATGAACACTTTAATTCTCCTAAATCGTCTTTTTTTAATTTAAAAATTTGGATATAAAATTTTTAATTTACATAATTCTTATCAAATAAGAAACTGTAAACAATGTAAACTTTAATATGTGAAGTAAAAGTACTTCCAAGCAAAAGAAAATAAAAATTCAACTTCCAAAATATTTCTCAGGTGAATTTAAAACAAGAGGAAGTGGCAAAGTGAGAGTTATTTATTTAAATGTAAAAAATATTTTGTGCTGTCAACACGGTGACATTCATATCGGTCTCTCATATGAAAATTTATTATCAAACTAAAATTTACATTTTTACATTTTGTGGTTTTGCCTATAGTTATGCATCAACAATACCCGCAGACATAAAATAAAGAAAATCTTCCATTATTACACTTCTTACCCCACCCACCGTTTAGAACGACTTTAAATTTTGAGCCACTTCCTAATAAAACAGCCCAACTAATTTATTCTTTTATGGATTTTACAGCAGTAAAATAAAAACTTTCTTTACAAAAATGCTCGTCAATATACAAACACTGAAAGCTTTCATTATGCAACAGGATTTTTTGCAAATACTACATTCGTTGTCCTTTACCAATTAGCCCATTTGCGTCGAGTTACAAATTAAAAGTTTCACCACTACTGCACTGTTAAAAAAACAGACTTTGGTCGTTATCGATAAATCGTTTTAAAAACCTCTTTATTTAATAAGAAACTTTTTATTATACCTAATTCTTTCATTTTGCTGTTTTTATAATGATTAATAGTATATTAAGTATTCATTCACAAGCCAAACGAGCTTAATAACTATAAATATGATTAATGTCACGGGAAGTTAGCAGAGTGACGAATCCAATCAATAGAAATTATTAGTGTAATATACTACTTTCTACACTTTCCAAATATGGTAATAAATGTCTTATCAGATCACTGTAATCAGACAAGTTTCCTGACGGCCAACTTAGATGGGTATTGTTATTGGTAACAAATTACATAATTTCTTTACTTTTGAAGTCAAAACGTCAAAACTCGAGAGTGCTCGAAATGGACCAGAACGCACCGGAACGCCGTTCCGGTTCGTGAAATCACCGTTCCGTTTCGTAAAAGTTTTCCTCATATCGGTTTTGGCAAAAAACCTACGTTCCCGCGCGACTCCCGTGATAGCGTTCCGGTTCGTGAAAAAGTCCATTTCGAGCACTGATTGTTGAGAGCAAATATTTTATTATTATTATTATTATTCGTATCTTTAATGCGGGGATTTCCCAATGCTTGATCGCAGACACTGATAAGCTGCAGTGTTAAATCCAACCAATTACTTTTAGTGTTAGTGACGAGTGGCTTTATCGTTGGAAAAAACGATAACGAAGTAAGACAATGAAATATTTGTAGTGAAAATGTACCCAATTTGGATTAATTTTTAAAATTTAAAGACGATATACAAATTTCAATTGATAATGAATAATTGAGAAGAAACCAGCTGTAATTGTGACGAAACTGGTCTAAACTATAAGATGCTTCCTTTAAAGTCTTGCTTCTAGACTGTGTCAGCATCTAGGTACAAAAAATTAAGAAATGTTACCATTCTTACATACAGTAACGCTGTAACATACCGCCCAAACTGAAGAGGTTGATAAGAATGATCCTGGATACCACCAAGCTGAATGAGGAGTACGAAAAGGAGACGCATTACCTTCAACGCTTTTCAACGTAGTGCTGCCAAAAGTGTTTGAAAAAAAGTATTCCCTAGGCTCAAAGAGAAAAACTGATGAAAACCAAAGACGTAGTTAAATATGTAAAATCCCAGCGAATCAGATGGTTGGGACACATAATAAGACGATAACATTATGGAAACCCAACGATGACAAAACATAAGAGAAACCCAAAGTGAGATAGTGAGACCAGTTAACTAACGATCTGGAGGCGATGGAAGTAATGGTATATAAGTCACAAACCACAGAAAATGTTGGAAGAAAATTGTGACGACTGCAGCCACTCACGCAAGATTGTAATATACAAATAAGCGCAATTTGAAATATGTCTTTCGTGGGCTAATACTTCCCTTCAAACAGATTTATAAATCCTGGTAATAGGGCAAACAATATTCAATATGTATGTAAAGCTGAAAATAATTAATTAAATAGGCAATGAAGGATTAAAAAAGGACCAGCTATTTGGTTCCCTTTTTTTGAGTTTCCATTAATCATTTCAATCTATTTTAATTGTTCTATTATGTTCCTTCTTTATATTTTATGATTTAATTATAAATTTTATGATTAATATGACAAAACTAGTCAAAATTGTGTTTCTTTTTTTGTATTTGCATTAATCATTTGATTGTTTTTTTTTTATTTGTTTTTTTTTTATATTTTATGATTTAATAATATAAATATGACAAAACTGACCTATAAATTGGGTTTCTTTTTTTGTGTTTGCATTAATCATTTGATTGTTTTTTGTTTGTTCTATTGGGTCCTCTTTTATATTTTATGATTTTATAATGTAATTACGACAAAACTGTCGAAAATGCTTCCTTGAAAAAATCTTGCTTCTAGACTACAATCATTAACACCTGGGTACAAAAAAAAAGTAAGAAGAGTTAGCATTCTTGCATGCAGTAAAGCTGCAAGGAATTATAAATTGAATCAGATATTTATTGAAAAGTCAAAAAAACCGCGTACATTTAAACATCTATCTTCCAGTGCTCTTCCATTTTCGCACCAAAATCAAAAAAGTGCTTGGATGGATGGTTTTCGCTTTCCACATACGTAATAACATATGTATCGTACAAGGGAAAGAAGTATTGTATGTATAATCCACTCAAAAATAAAAAATTGAAATTTTTATATTAAAATGTTCCTTATCGTGCCCTGATAAGATTTTGATGAATTTTAGTTGGATGTTCGTCCGTATGTCCGTGTGTGGTTGGAGCACGAAAAAAAATTAATCGCACAGATTGAACCACGCAACCGAATGTCTTGAAATTTGGCATAAATGTGCATCATAATTGAGGCGTTAGACAAGGTTTTTCAATAGCCGAGATAGACCATAAATTCCTGGTATCTAGCCATTCATATTTACCTTGCGACCAGGATTTCGGGGTAATCGAAAAAGGAAAAGCTTCGTAAAGATGTGCATGTGTCAGATCATTGGATCACAGTTAGACCCATTCAATACTATAAAAAAAATAACTAAAGATGATTTGTTTTCGACAAAGAATTTTAAAAAGGCTGTGATTATGAGAAAACTGATGATGAAGGTGAAAAAGTGAAATGGATGAAGATGCAATGGTTTCTGTACACATCTGAAAATAAACATTGATTCCAGTTCAAATATTAAAATTTTTATAGTAAGGTAACGACCATAGCATATTGATGCACGTATTCACAAACGTCCGTAAAACTTTAAACAGACCGTTAAATTTAAGAAACAAATGGAAATTATCTCTTAGTACAAGCAACTCAATAGAAAAAATCCGTTAAATTTAACGGGTTGTTAAAAGTTTTGTGAATACGAGCACGAAGTCAAGCAATGTTGGGCGGGGTTAGTACTTGGTTGACAAATTTGTATTTGTTTTTTACAGCGCTTTATTTAACTCGCTCTGTAAGTCATTGGGAACGTATTTTCGTAATTTTGGACCCCTTCCTCTTATCCAGCTCTTCCGAAATTTTGCATACGAGTTCAATGTAGGTGAACAATACCGAATATGGAAATTTAACGTGCTTAGATTTAATTTAATTAAAAATTTTTAATTAAAATATAATTTCATAATAAAAGTACAATCTGGAGCAACCGTACGGTTGAAGAGTTGCGTGCTTAATAACTACCTCAACCAAGGTCCAAGGTCATAAATAGCAATTTGGAATACCGGGCTGAGCCCACACTTCCTTCAAAAGATGGCTGGTGTTTGAGTCACCTGGTGTTGCATCGGGTTGAGGTATTCGCACACAGCCGTCGGCAGGGTTGCTGCGAACTTTATAATACGATTAGAGCCGTATCAAGACTGTCGGTCAGCATCACTTGAAGATTGATGGGGATTCGTGCGTGCTGCCCATCGAGAATAGTCGCTTTCGTAGCGTGTCATAGCGGGCGAGTGGAGCAAGGAACGGCGGGCCCCACTGGCGGGAAGAGTTTGCCTGAAGAATTGAAATGAGAAAGTGCGGCTTTGATCGGTGAGGGGGGGGTGAAAATTTCAACTACCTCAGACGGAGTCAGGGTTGTAAAAAAACATGTTTTTTTTAAATAAAACAAAACAAACGTTTTTTTTATGTTTAAAACAGTTTTTTATTACTTTAGAAAAAAAACATGTTTTAAACAGGAAAAAATGTTTAAAACAATGTTTAAAACTAAAAAAAAGTTGTGCTCTCATCTATCTATAAGCTCTATACTACTATTAATTATTATATTATAAGTTAATAAAAGTTAATAGTAATAATTATAGTCGACAGAAATAAAGAAATTAAATAATTATAATAATAATTATACAAAACATATGGTTGCGGCCATATTTAAGTACAATCTTAGTACAAACAAAAGAACAAGTACAAAAAAAGCAAAGTTTTTAAATTTTTTGTTTTTGTCTTACCACAATATATTTATAATATACGGATATATAATATAGATCCTACTCATTTTGTTTATAGGGTTCAAGGGTTGTCAGGTTTTTCAAAACCTCCTAGTGACGTCACTAGGTTTTTAAAAATTCATTTTGGGCAATAATTCTTTAATTTTTGAAGAAGATTGAAGAAAACACTAAAAATTTTGTTTGTAAATTTTAAATAAATTATTTATAATCATAAAAAAAAATTGAAAAATGTAAAAAAAACATGTTTTAAACTTACACAGAATTAAACACCCGTTTTAAACGCATTTAAAACATGTTTTAAACAAAATGTCGTTTTAAAAGAATTTTGTTTTAAACATGTTTAAAACACCTTGTTTAAAACAAAACGTTTTAAACATTACAACCCTGGACGGAGCCTACGTGCTCGACGCGTATCTAATAAATAGCGATGTAAACTGAAAATTTTACGCATTCGAATGTTGTTTGCCGTTCAGTTTAGTGTACGCCGTTAATTTTTGTGGAAGATGCACAAGAAAAATACATTAATTGTTAAAAGATAAAAGTGTGAAGACCAAAAAGTAGAAAATAAAAAAATATAAAAAATACTTTTTAAAAACAGTGCTTTATTAAAATATGAAATAAAAATGCACTAAAAAAAAGAAAATAAATTTTGGATTGAAATTCACAATGAGAATTGGTCATCTATTGATCATAATGACTATAAGCACTGGGTGCATAGTTGTATAAGCATTTAATTATAAGCCGCAGCTAAGCACCTGCCTCTAATCATTATGATCAACAGGGATTCCCAAACTGGGTTCCGCCAAAATTATTAGCTATTAAAATTAAATAATACCACGGTTACAAATATTATCCCGTTCCTCAGTCGTCACCTTCAATTGTTTCGCATAAATTATAGCATTCTCTTGAAAAAATTTGAAAAAGCTAAAAAAAAAAAGAAGCTCATTGATGATATAGGGTTCTATAAAATAAAAGGTATTTGATTGGTGTTCCGTTGTCTTTAAAGTTTAGGAACCCCTGAACTAGATGACCAATTCTCATTGTGAATTTCAATCCAAAATTTATTTTCTCCTTTTTAATGCATTTTTATTTCATATTTCAATAAAGCACAGTTTTTAAAAAGTTTTTTCTATATATTTTTTTCTTATTATGGTGGAAGGAAGCTTCCAGATACCTTTTATAAAACATAAATGATTATTACTTCTTTAGTATCTTTATTGATTTTGCCAAAAAATTACTCTTGAGTCCAAATTAAATGGGAAAAGTTATGCGATATTTACATAGCTGATTTTTTTTTAAATTAATTAATTGTATTTCTGCAAATTCGTACAGTACACACTTGCACTAATTCGTCGATTGACTATTTAAAATGGGACTACTTAAACATATTTAAGTATATATTTCAAAACGTCAATAGTACTTGGGTTCACGAGTCCCAACTTTCTCCAATTTAATGTTTGGACCAACACAACAAGTTTGAATAATATTATGTAGATAAAAAAAAATATTTGAACGCTTTACATCTTGAGACCAACAATAAATTTAATTTTTTTGCGACCAAAAGTATGATTCCGGCATTAATTAAACAATTTTTGACGTTAAAAAATCAAATGTACGTAATAGAATAATGAAATTTAGTACAAAAATTGATTTCCGGTTGGTACTATTACACTATGTACTTCCTAATCCTTTTTCGTACTGAATTATTAAGCAGCCGATCAATAAACAAAGCTCCTAAGCAAATCATCAATTTATTGTACATTCACACGAACTGAAGTAGGTAACTTAATAAAATTATTTGTACAATTTATAATTACACGGTAAAAAAATAAAATTTTTTATACGACTAATACAGAATACGAACATTCTGGCTCAATTTTCAATTCAGAAAATACACATTCTTCGCACCTGTTACAGAATATTTCATTCTGTAACATCCGTTACAGAATGACTATATTCTCACATCTAAGAAATATTAAAACCTGGTAGTGACATCTATCAACAAGTTATTATTTTTTATTATTTGTTTTGACGAAAATAAAATTTATTATTTTTATAAAAAAAAAATATCAACAAGTTGTTTTATTGGTTTTATAACGCCAACTGTCAAATTGGTGTTCGCGTATTACAAGAAACACGGTGCGTCTGTCGTATAGAAAGTATAGTGTGGAACTCGTTTGGAATGGCTATTCTGCACTCGTTACAGAATATACTATTCTAAAGCAATCGTTCATTTATTAGCCGTAAAACAGAAATAATTTACAACCGATGATTTACGTTTCATATCGCCAATTTCATGATCCGTAAATTCAAAATTTACGCGTTGAAACCGACGATAAGAAAAGTTTAATGGACCGACCCCTGAAATATTCAGAGGTGGAAAGTATAAAACATGAGCTGCGTAATAAAGACAAAATAAAACAATAAAACAAGGTGAGAAACTGAAATATTCTGAATGTCAGTAAGAAAATACTTCTACGCTTCTCGAAATAAAATTAAACATTAAAAGATCTCAAAAAGGTAAACATTTAAATATACTAAAACCGCATATTCATAGCAGTTGCCGCTGGCGCTCTATACAAATTTATACTACGTATACTAATATTAACCAGACGGGTCACCTAGCCATAATATCCAAGTATACTTAAAACTAATTGGAAGTTATTTGAGATTTTATTTTTTACTATTATTATTATTATTCGGTCAATAGTACAATATTATTATATTCGTTCAACATTAGCGAGGAATATTGGACGAAGGTTGAATGAATGTAATTGATGATATGATTACATATCAAAGGAGTCAACCAAGTCATTAACAAATAAATTTCAACTTAACGTCTCGTGACATTATCCACACGAGTAATTAACGACCAGTTTAGTTCCCCAGTTGTATACACTATTTTATACGCCTTAACAAAGATGAAGGCGTCATCTGTTAACTTGCTAGAAAACTTTTTATAACATTCAATGTACTTATTATAAAATGTGATATAAAGATCCCAAGGGATACTATGGAACATTATGTACAAGTAACCAATAAGATACCAAGGGCGAACTAGTATGTATGTACTAATTATTCTTTCTTGTTGCGCTGAGGTAAGAACCGCTATACATCTTTGAAAAAATTATCAAGTCAAACGAATTGTAACAAAAAGTTACAACAAGATTAAAATTAAATAATCCAACTGGGGCTGAACTAAGAAATTCTAAAACTTTAATACATCTAACTGTTGTTAAATCATAGCTTACTTGTGTTTTTCTATTCTTTTTCTTTCCGTATTTCAGTTCGATCCACGAAACTTTGGTAATTAACATACCAAAGCCAAGTTGATTTGTACAGGAAAATTTAATTAATTTGGTGCTTTGCCATTAGCTTCGCCATTTTCGACAAATTTATCTTGGACTTGCTGGACCGATATATTTATGTATGCTTTACAGTTTACACCACTAACACTGACCAAATTTTTCAAAAACTCACAAATGCAAATATGTACATTGTTAATATAAACAAATTAATTAAGCTGTAGGTCAATAGTCAAGGGTTTTATTGACCTATATAGAGTTCCACTGATTTTCTTCAATTTGTATGTAGTTAAAGGTCAATTATTATTACCAAATCATATTTTCATTATTTTACGTATAACATGAAAACGACTGACTCAAACTGTAATAAACTTTATACAACTACCAAGAAAATTACAAAATAATTCAATTTAAAAATACATATGGTTAATTTGGCATGTATTTCTCTCAATGTTGTTCTTTCGAATTTTTGGTTAATTGCAACTGACGATTAGTAAAGACAATTTTGCAATATTAGCAATGTATCTTGCTTCATTTTACTATTTTTCAAAACTTTTCATAACTTTTATTCTCAAAAATTTTCCTATCTTTTCTCGTTGGAATTTTCCCATCCGGAAAAAGAAACACGTTGTGCACATAAAAAATATAAAAATTAGAAAAAGTATTAATGCACAACATAAAAAATTCATCCACTTTGACTGCATCTAACTAATCTGAAATTCTAGGAAATTTAGAATTTTCCCACACAATCCTTAGAGATGTTTTCCATAAAGCTTGCATAAGGACTCCCTTATATTATACATTGCTATGGTAAGTCGACGTTCCTCTGGAATTTTTAGAATAGGATGTGTACGTATTACATATAATTTAGTATAAATAAATACATCTGGCAAAAGCAATAAATTGTTTTCAAAACGAATTTTATATCCCATATTGATTAATTTTAGCTCGTTCCACCGAAAACTGAAAGATCAACGGGGATCTGTTATATATTAACCCTCCAATGGACGGTGAAGCCCATCAGCCCCATAGTTTGTTCTTTTTATATTTAAAAAAAATTTATAAATATAAACTATGATTAGTTTCCTGAATATGAATTTCCTGAATGAATATGAATATTTCAAGAAAAAACAGATTTACTTAATTTTTTATCAATATAAAAAATGCTGTTTTTAAACTGTTTTCTAAAAACTCAAAACAAAAATAAACTAAAACTTATAGAATTATATTTTTTGTATTTTTCTATAGTAAACAAATTAATCTAAAGGTTTGTGTGTTGAAATTCGCTAGTGTGTGTGGCAAAAAATGGCATACCTGTGCGTCGCACAAGTTTTCTGTTTTACTTGAAACACTAGCAAATATCAATGTGCAAGGATGTATGGCATACATATTGTAGTGGTATTTTATTGGAAAAAAATACAATCCAACGAAAACCTTTTCCACTCTCTAGAATTTTCCCAGTCTAGCTCAAAATTTCCGGTGAACAAGAGACGCTCAGTAGCTGATTCCTATATGCTTTGAACAGCACCAATTTTATTTTTAAAATCCAAAAATCAATCCATAAAATAATTTCCAATAGAAATTGAATTAAAAATAACGTTCAAATAAATTTCAATGTTGTAAATCGAACGGTGATTACGAGCACGTTATCGTCCCAGGTGCGACGAGCACATCAAATTTTCTAAGCCTTCAAATTTAAATAATTCCAATTTTTCCGAAAACCAATTATTTTGATATCCAAACTTTAATTTAATTAATTAACATCCAATTTATCCAATCCAATCATTGATGTCCAAATTATTATCAACTTTGAAAAGCAAATCGAAGAATCAAAATCATCATAAATGCTAACCAAAAATATTTCTTTATTTGTTGAATTAACAAATTAAATCGCACAAGTTTAAATAAAACCATAAAAAGATGCCAAAAACTGATCAAAAAATCTCAAAATTTACAAGAGCGCGGCAGAACACGTCCGCTCTCGATCTCCACGTCGGCAAAAAAGCCCCTTCTCCTACAGAAATTCTACCAACCTTTCCACAATTTCGCACATAATTGGAAAAATAAACAAATTCATTGCAAATCAATCAAACAAATTCAAAAAAAAAACAAAATTTAACATTTGAAACACGACAGCTATTCTCCTCCGATTTTTTGGTCACCGTCGAAAGAAAGGTGATAAAAAAAATCTTCTCATGTTGTGTTTCAAACTGTTTCTGCATCCTCTTCCATCTAATGGACTTCCATATAACAATCCCGAGAGAAAACGGAGGCTTCCTTCCATAAAAAATTACTGAAATAAAAAATTTAAACTTCCATTTCCTCCTCCAAATCTTTGCTCGAATAAGTACTGCCGTCCATCCTTGAATCCAGAAATCTTCATCCTTGTCTCCTGCAAATTAATTAGCTCCAGTTTATGTTTATTTTCCGTACCAACTCCATCTTTTCCACAACTCGAATCTTTGTTTTTATAATTTTTATAATTTTATAATTTCCAAATTTTTAACTTTATGATCCAAAATTTTATTTTTGATGTCCAAAATTTCATTTCCATTTTTTAAATCCAAAATTTCATTCTCCTCCAAATTAATTGAATTTTTATCATTTAAATTTTCATTTTTTTCTTCAGAATCCAAATTTTTGTTATTTAAATCCCAATTTTTACTTTCCAAAACAACCAAATCATTTACAATTTCTATTTCATTTCCAATTACCAAATCTTCATTTTCCAAATTTAAATTATCAACAATATCGTTTGTTAGTTTTAATTCCCCTTTAAGATTTATTAATTCCTCATGCACGTTCTGAAAATTTTGACTCATTACACCTTTTAAATTGTCAATACTATCTTTAA
Source organism: Cantharis flavilabris (assembly GCA_949152465.1). Taxonomy (NCBI): domain Eukaryota; kingdom Metazoa; phylum Arthropoda; class Insecta; order Coleoptera; family Cantharidae; genus Cantharis; species Cantharis flavilabris. The sequence continues at coordinate 18,250,258 of OX424441.1, forward strand.
GCTCTTTTGTTTGCTCTTGAATAGCGTTGAACAATCGATCAAATTGATCAATTTCTGTATTGTTTTCACCTTGTCCTTCCATTTTCCCAATTTACAATGCCATTCGAGTGCCTTATCTTTCCCTTCTTCACCTTATCATGCCCCACGTTCAAATTTTCCAATAATATCTTTGGTTCTCCAAATAAAATAATTTTAAATTATTGGCGTCTAACAAAATTTTTATATTAAATTTTCTAAATGGAAAAATAGATTTCAAATTCATATGGCGATAAGCCGCCTGACCACACTATCGCTTCAAACACACTTACCCTTGAACTAAGTTTTAACTTTCCATATTTTATAACAATTTCAATATTGAACATCCAAATCAATTAATTAATATCCAAATTAATAAACCATTAAAACTTATTAACCATTCTTCAATCCAATCAATAACCAAATCTTCACCAACTTTGGAAAATTACAGAAACAAAATTTACTCAAAATGCTCACCAAAATATTTTCTTTATTTGTTGAATTAATAAATTAAATCGCACAATTTTAAATAAACCCATAAAAATATGCCAAAAACTGGTCAAAATGTCTCAAATTTTACAAGAGCGCGGCGAAATACGTCCGCTCCACCAACGTCGACAAGAAGCCCCTTCTCCTACAAAACTTCTACCAACCTTCACACAATTTCGCGCATAATTGCAAAAATTTTAAAATTATTTACAAAATTAAACCCAATTACAAAAATTAACAAAAATAAACAAATTCATTGCAAATCAATCAAACAAATTCAAAAAAAAACAAAATTTAACATTTGAAACACGACAATATACTCCAGTCTGTATCCGCCTTAACACAAAAATGCAAAAGAATTGTTTAGAAAAGCAAGTAAAAAAAAGTCCTCCTAACCAAATATTTCTTGATTAATTCTCTAAAGCAAAAGCTTGAACAATAAGAAGAACAGCTCATCGAAGCTAACATGAGCTGTTCGAATTCATACAAAAATGTAATGGGAGAAAAACATACAAAAACATGACCACAACCCCGTCCCTTCGCTTTGCAGAATAACTTGGCGAAAGTTTCACACAACTTATTTGAGTTCAAATAGCTTGTATTATCATTTTTTAAATTCTATACATTTTCTTTCAAAGTTAGACAGTGTTTAATATTTTTGAAAACTCCGAGAATGTTACACTTACGCTTACGTAATATTCAATTCCACTTCAAATTTATCAAATCAAATGCAGATTGTAGAACTAGTGTTAATTAGTCAATAAACAGATAGTTGAATTTTTGTAGAGAGATTATTATTTATGATTAAATTCAAAAAATATAAGAATAATACAATACGTAGAAAATCAAAATTCAAAAAATTTAAAAAGGAGACAATTAACACATAACAGGTCTGGATTAAGAAAATTTGAAAAAATGAAAATTTCGTAATACGAAGTACAATATAACGTTATTTCATGGTTATTGCCATTCTTCAGTTGCACGCATCGATTACGATTACATTGTAAAATAAGAAGAAAAAATTTTTCAAACTAAACAAAATTATCGACTAAATTGTACAAAATTGACTTACCATAACCTCCAAAGATTATCAAAACTGAACTTGTTACACGAGGTATGAATAATTTAAAAATGATTTGAACTAAGAAATTCGTTTACCTAGCACTGCTAGTTTGAAATCCGAAGGCACTGCCCTCTTAATATGATTTCTAAAAACTTTGAAAAAATTCAAAATTCAAAAATTTACCACGTTTTTTAACCGTGTTTTAGTTTGAAAAATTTTTTCTTCTTATTTTACAATGTAATCGTAATCGATGCGTGCAACTGAAGAATGGCAATAACCATGAAATAACGTTATATTGTACTTCGTATTACGAAATTTTCATTTTTTCAAATTTTCTTAATCCAGACCTGTTATGTGTTAATTGTCTCCTTTTTAAATTTTTTGAATTTTGATTTTCTACGTATTGTATTATTCTTATATTTTTTGAATTTAACCATAAATACATACTAAAAACCACAAATTTACTTAAAATTTTTTATTTTGAGTTCTTTTTCTAGTTTTACGCCTCACGGTTAAAAAACGTGGTAAATTTTTGAATTTTGAATTTTTTCAAAGTTTTTAGAAATCATATTAAGAGGGCAGTGCCTTCGGATTTCAAACTAGCAGTGCTAGGTAAACGAATTTCTTAGTTCAAATCATTTTTAAATTATTCATACCTCGTGTAACAAGTTCAGTTTTGATAATCTTTGGAGGTTATGGTAAGTCAATTTTGTACAATTTAGTCGATAATTTTGTTTAGTTTGAAAAATTTTTTCTTCTTATTTTACAATGTAATCGTAATCGATGCGTGCAACTGAAGAATGGCAATAACCATGAAATAACGTTATATTGTACTTCGTATTACGAAATTTTCATTTTTTCAAATTTTCTTAATCCAGACCTGTTATGTGTTAATTGTCTCCTTTTTAAATTTTTTGAATTTTGATTTTCTACGTATTGTATTATTCTTATATTTTTTGAATTTAACCATAAATACATACTAAAAACCACAAATTTACTTAAAATTTTTTATTTTGAGTTCTTTTTCTAGTTTTACGCCTCACGGTTAAAAAACGTGGTAAATTTTTGAATTTTGAATTTTTTCAAAGTTTTTAGAAATCATATTAAGAGGGCAGTGCCTTCGGATTTCAAACTAGCAGTGCTAGGTAAACGAATTTCTTAGTTCAAATCATTTTTAAATTATTCATACCTCGTGTAACAAGTTCAGTTTTGATAATCTTTGGAGGTTATGGTAAGTCAATTTTGTACAATTTAGTCGATAATTTTGTTTAGTTTGAAAAATTTTTTCTTCTTATTTTACAATGTAATCGTAATCGATGCGTGCAACTGAAGAATGGCAATAACCATGAAATAACGTTATATTGTACTTCGTATTACGAAATTTTCATTTTTTCAAATTTTCTTAATCCAGACCTGTTATGTGTTAATTGTCTCCTTTTTAAATTTTTTGAATTTTGATTTTCTACGTATTGTATTATTCTTATATTTTTTGAATTTAACCATAAATACATACTAAAAACCACAAATTTACTTAAAAAATTTTTTATTTTGAGTTCTTTTTCTATTATTTATGAGTTTGAGTTTTACTTTTTACTATGTATTGCGATGTTTTCGTGATGATTTTTATAATTTAATTTATAAAATGTTCGAAAAATTGCGTTTTATCACCACACCTGCAATCCCTTTTTTGTGAGCATGAGACCCTTTTTTTAATAAATTTTAAACAATTCTACAAACAATTTAAACAAAAACTATCCAAACAAACCTTACAATGCTTCCAAATTTTGTAGTTTTATTCTTTTAATTTTATCACTTCTTATCAATTCAATCAAATCAACAAATAACTCTCCAATATGGGAGAGTTTACAATCAAATTTACCGGCAAAACCCTCGTCTTTCCCCTATGTTACTGCCAACTTAACTTGTAGGCGGGAAGAAGAGCAATATTCAAATATTTACAAAATTAAAACAATAAAATATTTTCACAATTCACACATAAAATACTAAATAATAATCAATATTGATTTTGAACCACGATAGTAATAAACAACTATCCCTATATCAGGAAAGAAAGCTGTAAATTAGACTTTTCATTCTTATCAGTCATAATGGGAAACAGGAATTTAAACAAAAATTAATTTTCCACGATATTCCCTATGATGGGATGTAAGGTCGATCACCTGGTACATGGTTTCAAGATTTATCAACATAATAAGTAGATAAGCTCAGAAAGTTCAGAAGGAAAGTCAAATTCAAAATTTTAAAAAAATGGCTCAATCCGTTTCAATCCATGAATACCAGGATTCATGTTCTGGAATTCCTTTTCGCAGAAATATTTTGTTGTTCATACAAAATAAGTAAACAAGTTTTTTATCGTCCCAAAAGAAATTGTAACGTCCAATAGCGGCATTTTAAAATTTCGAAATGAATAATGTCTTGAGTCACTATTTTTCCACAAATGTAAGTTCCACCGGTTGGTCAATTAAGTCGAAGTCGTCAAGACCTTTTAAGCTTTCATTGTGTTGTAGAAGTTGAGTTTGATTCAAGTTATACAAAATCTTTGAGATTTTCTCCGCTACTCGAGGGTTTCAACAGTAAGGGCTCGGCCACACTGAAGAGCGGGCGAGCGATTTTGTGGCCATACTGAAGGCGATAAATCGCGAAATTGTTTAGTTTCTCTTGTTTACTTGTAACTGTCGGTAGCGCAAATGCATAATATTACGTCATTATCCAAAGTTAAAAGAAATATTTTGTTGAATAGTAGTTCCTATATCCAATAGAATTTATTTTTGAAAAAATCTCCAAAATATAGAACGCATCCTATCAATTCAATAAGACAGATATTTGGAGAATTTCATCACCTATATTTTGAATTGAGACATTTTCCCGACAGGTTCTTTGAATATCTACGCATGTCAATAAGTATATTCGAATTTTTACTAAATAAAATTAAAAATCGCATGTTCTAAATTCAACAGATTTGGTTTTAATAAATCGCTCGCTGCACGGTTGAAAATCGCCCACCCCGCTGAAGTTTAGTGTGGCCACTTGTATGGTAGTCGGGTGTTTAAAATAATCGCTCGCTCGCTCGTCGCCCGCCCGCTCTTCAGTCTGGCCGAGCCCTTATAGTCAATAAAAATTTAATATTTTTATCATACAAAAAATAAATAATTTCTCATTAGTGTTTTATAATATGAAATTAATCATCGTGAAAATACAGCTAAGGTATTAAAAAAATTTCAAAAAATAGTTACGAAATTACCGCATTGGTGGTGATTTTTCTTATGTTATACACAGAATTTTCGAGAATAAAGGATTTTTTTTAGTAAAAAAAATTACTCTTCCTTAACTTTTGTATGAACAACAATAATATTTCTGAGAAAACGAATTCTAGAACCTAGCCAGCCTACATGATTTAATGTGGATTCAGTCAAATTCAATTTTCAGTCGTATAAATAAATTACTTTCCTAAAAATTCAAACAAAGCAACTAAATTTTTTTAAGAGCAATTTTTTTCACTTTAGGCTTCTATACAAAGTATAGTAAGAAGCATTATGTTTTGCTGCCGTGTCCGTCCGTCCGTCGGCATCTTTCAAAGTCTTATTCCTTATGCAAATCATATTCATAAAGTTCTCTCTTGATATAGTAGAATTAGTGATTTACCAACCACAAAAGAACTTCAAAATTTCATCAACACCAATTGAGACCAATTTATTATTATCAGCACTTAATAGAAAAGAATTTTACTTAATCCGGATTAATAAAGGTTACATGGAGGCTTCCTATGCATTTAAACTAGAAAGATGGCTGTACAGAAGCCTTAGAACGACAGTTATCTGAGTTCCACCTTGTTATTATTGAGATTTTAATAATAATTAAAGAACAAAATATCAAGTGTTGGGTATTTTTATACGCGGAAAAAAATCCCATTTTCAGATTGAACCCTTTTTCATTATTATAATGGGAAACAGGAATTTAAAACAAATTAATATCCCATGTTTACTTCCTTATGATCGGATGTAAGGTCGGTCACTCGGTATATCATATATTGATATGTTTTTAACTTATCACCACAATTAACAATTCGAAATTAAACAACTTTTACTCAAAATTTTCCTTTATTTGCATAAATTAAAACACATTTATCAGGCGCTTATTCGAAAACCAACGCGGACTTTTGCGCCATGTTGTGGCTTTCAATTGCGTCCATGTCCATCGTGGCAAATTTAAATTTGAATAATTAACATAAAATAAGTTTTCTTTTACAAATTAATTCTTTAAATATTTAAAAACACGACATAAATAATAAATAATATTATAATATTAAATTTTAGTTACTGTATTATTTATTATAACTAGCTGTAATATAACTCCTATATTTGTTGATGGATAAATTGTACTGTGTACCTACATACGTACATACATATATCAGGTACAATATTTTAGAAATCAATTTTATTTTATTGATAAAATTTGCAATATGATAATTATACAACATTACAAAATAGTTATATATTATATTATATAAACTGAGCTCGTCATTTACAATCAAATTCGTTGGAATTTTTTTAGATTACTTTTTTGAATGTCACTTGTTTTGCTATTGAACTGTGACGTCATTGAAATTATTTTCAATGGCAACCTTTATTTTTTTACAAATTTTTCTTATTGCAAACGTATGTAAAAATTACCTTGAACAGAAAAGTTTTCGAGATGATTACCCCAAAACTTTCAAAAAATCAAATTAACATTAACTTAATATTTATCAGGGAAGCGCTGAAACCAAAAGAAAACTATTATTTAGTTTGCAAGTTCTATTTAATGGTGAAAAAAAGTGAAAATTTAAAAATGAATTTTTTCAAAATACTCCTCTAAATTTTGTTATAAAATTAGTTGCAAACCTGACGAGCTTGCTGTATAAGGCTACAACATACAATTAAAAATTCATGGATCGGTATGTAGGAGAAGATGGGGCACGTTCAAACATGGCACCTTCGAGCTAATCAAATTTCCCGCTTTCAGTGTTACCATAGCGATTGTTTTGACAATCACGAATTCTTCTAAAATTTGTATTTGGACTGTACAACACATACTACCCCATCTTCTCAATAATTGACCAACAAAGTAATCAGGGAAGAAGACCATAAATTACCTATAGAACAGAATGTAAACAAGTTCTTAAACTATTTAAATGATAACTAAATTTTTCTAGATCTACGTATCATCAGACAAAAATTGCACGATAACAAATGTATAAACGTTTGAAATTTTGGTTGTCTGAAAACTTTAAAATTAAATTTCATTTGTCACTACAAGAAACAAAAAACAATTTTACATATAAACAGATGTGGCGTCATCCTGAATAATTAATTCGAAAATGTTAAATTATTCATAATAAACATAAATTGGAATTAAAAATAAGTAATTTCGGATAAGTCGATTAAGTAACTTAAAAAAACTTATTTTTTCGGTTGTTTTTTATTGTGTGTACATGTTAAAAGCTATGGTAATGAGGTAACGTGTAATAGGTAATACCTACACGGCAAATGGTTTGTATTGATTAATAAAAAAGATAGAATTAGGTAAATTAAATTTCAAATTTTTTCATTTTATCTGTAATAATAAATTGTTACGTACAAAAGTAATAAAATTGTTTACTCTGTCACAAAAATGTCGTTTGTAAACCAAATGAATTTTTCAAATATTTATTTTTAGATAAAAATAATTATAATTTTTCGATTCAAAATTCTTGACAATTTTGGTTTTCGAATAACAAATTGCGTGAATTAATCTCTTACGACATTTGGTTGCAATAAACAGCGAAAAGACTAAATTCAATTAATACCTTTGGGATAGCCTGCTTGTTTCGTGGATGCAGAGATAACAGACAGACAATTTTGGAAAAACCGCTATCGTTTTGTTTACAAAACAAACTTAACATGTGATCAATATTTCATCTAAACTTTTGTAAACAAATCAAACAAAAACGCAAAATTTTGGATTTCAACTTTTATCTAATTGATCAATTAAGAAAAAACTCACCCTTTTTCTTAGCATTTCCAAACATACTGGAACCAGGCATATCGATGGCAATTAATGACGTCTACGTGATCGCACCAATACACAATTCGATCATAAATAATGATTAATTGTCATCCCATTAGCTAAGTTTGATGTTGATAATTATTTGACAAGAGTAAACAAATCTTTAAAATTAGAAAAAAACAATAGTTTAGCACTAATGGAGAGGAAAAAAATTATCCTTAAATTTAATTAAACACGACAACTGTTAAGTGGAGATTTTAATCCGAACGGGAAAAATTGAAAAAGGAAACGTAAATAACAAACACGCACTTTGAAGCTTCTCGCACCCGCTGTGTTAAATACGGACACGCAAACTGAACTACATAGAATACGCACACAAAAATTCTTAAAAATACTTCCTAGGTTAACGCGCCGATGCAATAAAACATTTATTTGATAGACACGTAAATTATAGATTATCGATGGAATATAAAATTATTTTGTACTTGTACAACTTTCACTATAGCATAAATCGATGCAATTTACACGAGTTTCGTGGTGAAATAAAGACAGTTGCACAAAGTTCGAAAACCAAATAATCACCAAATTTTTAAAATACATACCTACGAAACCGCCAAATATTTTACTTATATTAAATACATAATTTTTAATTTATCACTAAATGAAGTTATTGCTCATTTCCATAATCGACACTTCGACAGGTTGCCTGGATAACATTAAAATTGCAAATATTAAAGCTTTCAGACAGGTTATTTATATGAAAATGTTGGGAAAGCTTGGATAAATAATTATGTAAATTATTGTATGCTATTATTTTCAAAAACGTTACTACTTGATAGAATTTATTTTTACTTTATAATTTTGAACTTACAAGACTCGAATCTCATTTAAACGTTTAATTTACCTCACAATTTCTCATTTTCAAAATTTCATAATATCACTAAAAACTAATAAATTCAAATATCGCTCTTGCAAGCGACAAGTAAATAAATATTTCGGTAAGCTTGTTAAAATTTATCGGGAAAAATTTAACCAATAACCTGTAAACAAATCTTTTTCAGGCGGATCGACGTTTATATTTTTTTAATATTTTTCCTTTTTAGTTATTAATTGACCAGATTAGCAGTTTCAAAATTATTTGTTAAAACGGTTTTTAATATTTAATCAATTTAAAATAAAGAAAATCGGTTCATTTATTTATAAATTTAATCAAGAAAAATAGTCGTCATCGACGTAATCTACCACTTCGCATTTACTTAAAAAGCTTGTAACTCGGTAGTTTAATGAAAAGTAAATAATAATAAAAAATTTAGTGCTACTCGCTTTGTGTGGTAATATAAAAGATACTTGTTTTAATTGGATTTGAAATAAAACGGTCAATATTTATGTTTCAACATAATAAAACTAGTACTTCATTAGCATATTATTTTTATATAATATAAATTTTTATAGTACGAGTATGTTCGTTTTTGTAAATTGCGATAAAAAACAAAAAGATTCCAAAATAAAAATGTCAAAACAAAAGTGGACAAAATACAAATTTTGTTCTTGGTTCCATTAAAATCAAAAACAAAGTGAAATTAAGATATTAAAAAAAATTTAATAAAATTAATTTTGGAAAATTATCCAAAATTTTTAATTTACAAAAATATTTTTGAATTGCAAAAATTCACGGAGAAGAACACAAATAGTACGAACTAATAAAAAAAGTATCGAGGAGGAATATAATATGAAAATATCACTAATAAGAGGTGAAAGAAATAGTAGCATAAAATTTAGGAAATAAATAAAATTTAGGACAAATCCTTTATTAAAAATTTTGAATCATCTAAATAAAATAATGAGAAAACTGTAATTACCAAGAAGGAAATTTTACATAATAAGACCGAATTCTTATGAAAATCAACAAAAGCGATTGAGTGCCAACAATGATTTTTATAGACTCCGACTTAAAAGATAAAATTACACAGAGCTTAGATCGCATGAATTCGTAATTGGAAAGTAACCAAAAATGAAATTTTTTAAACAGTGGTCTGGTTCGCCCATAGCTCCTCTACTCTCCATACATCCTTAACATGTAACGTGCCGAATTTCAAAATTTCTTGCATATTTTTTATAACTATCATTATTTTTGTTGAAATACTACCTCAAGCAGATTCTATAACTACTATAAAAAAAATTACAAAAAAAAATGGGGTGGCTGTGGGGACATAGTTGTTATGTTATCACTTTCAATTTGGTTTAATTTTATGTGAAAATTAAATTTATACTCTTTATATCCATTCGCTGGTGAAAAGGTAAAAAATTTAAAAAAAGTTTAAAAATCGCGACTGTTGTTAACGAATGTTAAACTTATTATTGGCTATAACAGGTTCGAGAGTCAACCTGTTGCCGAGCGTTCGCGAGGGGAGAACCCCCGAGCAGCGTTTTTTTTTGTAAATTTGTTTTACTATTAAAGGAATGGTATTCCTTTTAAGGCTACCAGTGCAGGGCCGTCGAGAGCCACGTCGGCCCCCCTGGCAAAACTTTGCGGGCCCCCTGCTCTTCTTACCAATTTCATAAATAAAACAAGAAAGAAAAAAAATATGAAACTTCGTATTTTTATCAAGAAAAACTACGCACAAAACATCTAAAATATGTAAAATTAACTAAAAAAAAAATAGTAATCTAGTAATTTTTGGTTTGATAAAATATACAGAGTTTGATTTACACTTTCAAGATGCTTTTATGAAATTTATTTAGTAATTCGCCCTTCCGAGCCCGAGCCCGGAATCCCCGAGCGCCCCTCTCTCTGGTTGGGCCTGTGCCAGTGTAACAATCCGGAAATTAAAAATATTAATTTCCTGTATATTCTGTTTAAGTTAAATGAATTATAAAATTGACTTTTAATTGCTTATCATAAAAATTTGCTTTACGAATCTCACAACTTCATCTTCCAAATGCAAAAAAAGCGAAATTGATAAATTGGAAATTCTTCCGGAATTGAACTCGAGCGATAAGACAACCAAACAAAATATTGAACAATTAATGAGTGAAATTTATGTTTTACAACACAAAAATTAGACCAAACGTAAAAGGGATTCTTTCTTGTTCAACTTTTACGGTCTTCGTTCAACATAAATGCGTGATCGATTTTTTTATAAATTTCGAAGTAGCCGAGTAACACTCCGGCAAACATTGCAAGGCCAAGATAGCAAGGCAAGGACAAAGAACCTACGCTGTCTTGGCGGTACTATTAGATATCCAAATAGCTCCGGTTGTCGGAAAGAAGGTAAAGAGTGACCTGTTTGTTGCCTGCTGTTCCGGACATGCCAATAAGGACTGGATGGAGTAGATTGTGACAGAAAGGCTATCATGGAAAGGGGCAAAACTTAAAGTCATCGACTTCGAGGTCATTAACCCATTAAGTCAATGATATGAATTCCGGAACTCTTCGAAATACTGGAAAAAGTTTTGAAAAGGCTTGCAGTCTAGAATCTAGGGATTAACACCAGCACCTGGATCGTAGTGGCCCACAAAAGGAACCCGAAAAATAAGCAGCTTACCATTTTAATAAACGAGGATTTCAAGAATAAAATGCAGAAACTTAAAACAAACCCATCTTGAATCTCTCCCAAGTGAATTTTCAAGTCCTTGGGAAGAAGGGAGAAGAAAATGCGGTGATCTTGGATCTTGTGCCAAGAAATAACAAAAATTAACAATTGATTATTTCCGCCTCGTTAATTGAGCTTGACGACAAAATAACAGGAATAAATGATTCTGAAAATATTAGAAATGAAACCACCGCTACTGAACCAAGCGATATTGATATTGACGCGATAAAATTAACAAATATTGTTTTAATATTAGCACTCAATATTGCAATAATATTCACATTATATTGTTAATCAATATTTTACTATTTTACCTTGTCAAATCAATATTACCACAATCTTACACCAATATTCATCCTATTTGAAGCCAATTGTTTTAGGGAAATAGAGTTAATCAATCGAATATCAAAATTCGCAAATCAATTTTGCACCAATACAACTTGAAAATCATGCCCTAGTCAAAAATTCTCCAGTGATTAGTACAAAGGACTATAGTAAAAAATAACAAATTCTTTTTTTATTGCTGAAGATAAATCCATTTTGAATGCTCTGGTTTTTGGAATAGTACCAAGAACTCAGCGGGTACTTTTTTCCTTTTGTGCGATATGGGCTATGTAGCAAGGTTATCTAGCAAGGTTAGCATCCTACTAGAATATATGCAAGTGCTCAAAGTGCTGTTTTTGTTTCATTTAAAATTTTTCTGTATAATTACTATGATTTTTTTTAAATTTTTATAAAAGTTTTTATATTTTTAACTGAGAATGACAAAATGTGCACATCACCCAGTCGCAGCCGGCTACACGTGCGTTGCTATCCAAGGTAAATTTCACTATAGGAATATAATTTCTTTATAGGGATCAGCTTCTGAGTGCATTCACCAGGAAGATGTTATTGAATGTAACGTGTAAATTGCTGAAGGCAAGCTTTTGAAAATATTATCAAACAAAATTGTAGTTTATTCAAAAGTAGTCTAGTAATAGTAGTCTTAACGTTAATCTTGTAGCAATTAGAAGTAGATTTAGGGCAGAATTTGTAATTTTAATAAATAAATAAATAATTTTGAGTTTTAAAAAAAATTAAATTTGAGTTCAATAAATATAATTTCCACACAAACTTTAGATCGTCTTGATTTTACTTGCAACTTATATTTACCAATTTAATTCCTTTTTATTCCAATTAACTTTTTTTTTTACAAATTTTCCCATTTTAATTTACTACTTTTCAATTATAGTGTCACAACCACTAGGCACAATTAATAAAAATACAATTATTAATGATATTTAAAGTAATTTAAATTTAGTAACCTTTTCCGCGTTCCTTTTGTTAGATACCAAGTACAAAACGGCAAGTGGCTTTTGGGTTTAAAGCGTCGCTTCATCCTTTTGCAAAACTTTTATAATATACGGGATTATTCTATTTGTAAAAATTATATTTTGCCACGTTTGTGGCACAATAACTAATTGTACCCGATCCCGAAAATTACATAATTTTATTATCTGAATATAAATCCATTATTTTAACTTTGTGATTTATTAATTATTATTGTATTCATTTAAAATATTTCCAGGATTTTGTAGTAAAATTACTTCATATTAATAAAGTTAAAATAAGCTATGACTTATTATTTATGCAATATTCCTATATATTAACAAAAATATTATCCTATAGCACATTTATTATTTGTTTAAAATTTTCTATTTTCGTATAACAAAATAAAATATTTATACTATATAACAAAAATTACTTGTATATATCCAAAATCCAAAAATAGCAAATAAGAATTCAATGTAGCAAGAACTATTGTACGTAGTACAGTAATATACTAGCATGTCAGTCGGCCTATAGACTGCCCTGACCTTCTACCAAATGAAGACAGTGGAATTCGATTGATGGTCAACTTGTTTTGTTTTGGTTAGTATAAAATCTTAGCCAATAAGAGAGTAGTAAGTTATAGAAGAAAAACAAGAAAAGGACAAGGTCAACTCCGACATAGGAATCTAGCATTCTAACTACTAGCCTACAACCGATAAACCGAACAAATTGAGAAATGGGGAAAAATTATCTTTTTAACTAAACTTTAAAAACGCGTTTCCCCGATTTTGCAAGAATAAGTTGACATAGAGAGCTGAGAATAAAACTCTTAGCTGACTATCCACTTAAAATTTCATTTCCATCGAATTTTTCGTTAGAGAGATTTTGATGGAACGGACATACAAACTAACATATGTGTTTTATATATTAAGGTATATTAAAAATTGTTAAAAAAGTCACAATTACACAAATTTGAGCTATAGAAATTTAACACAAAGTTCCGAGTGCAATTAATTGATAAAATTATATAGCATGCAGAAAGTGAGTAAAGAAAAGTGTACAACTATTGGCGAAAATAACACAGAATCATTCAAAAGTGATGAATGTTGACGAAACATTTAATCTCTTTCCAGAGCAACCACAACATTGTAATTTTAAATGGTTTTCTGCACTGTACGATTACCTTAAAAGGGTGAGAGCTTTCAATAAGCATTAACGGAATTTTAATTGATAATTTATTAGTATTGTAAACCACGAGGTTTTAGTTCAAACTTCAAAAATCTTACAGAATAGGATGTAATACATTCAAAGAAATAAATTTCATTTTTTTTATAAAATTTTCGAGTAAATAAATTTTTACAGCACTTTTAACTAACTTTCACAAAAATACTTAAATTACTCAAAATCTGTACGACCAATTTTATTGTGTTAATAACTATAGACTTATGCCTGCAGCAATTTTATTAAAATTAATAAAATGTAAACTCCAGCTCTCTTTTCTCTTAAATTCAAAGCAATTTGCTAGGAACTACTGTACAGTACTATACAGTATACAGTACAGTACTTATACTATTGATTATGGAATGATGTTATTTTCGTCGATGAAAGTAAATACAATATCACAAATTCAGATGGAAGAATAATGGTGTGGAGAAAACTCAAAAAGAACTGGAAAGTAAACATTTGTGTGGGACTGTGAAGCATGGAGGTGGCAGTGTTTTAGTTTGGGAGTGCATCTCGGCTGCAGGGGTTGATAACTTATTATTTGATGGGATTATAACAAGTATAAATATTTAGATATTTTACAAGAAAATTTATTACAATGTTCCGAACGTATGGGTATTAAAGATACCTTTAAATTTTATCAGGACAATGACCCTAAGCATAAGTCACGGATTGCTCAAGAATATCTTTTATGTGAGTGCCCTAAAGTGCTACAACCTCCACTCCAAAAATCTGACTTAAATCCTGTTGAGAATTTATGGTATGAATTGGATAGAAAAATTCGATAAAGCCCCATAAAATCAAAATTGGAATTACAACGACTACTACAAGAAGAATGAAGCCTGATAGGTAAAGATTACCTATCAAAAATTATTAGTAACTGCAATTTGTTCTTCAGAAAATACTTTTGTTATACTGTACTTTGAATTTGTACAAACTCTGTATAACATTAGTTTAGATAAATTTATGTGTGCGATATTTACTTTACGAAATAATTCCATATATTCTGATTTTGATAAATTTGATTGTTGTTTTTATTTTGATTTCTAACATTGTTCAATTAACGTTAAGTGTTCGCCACTAGCGAGATATCCTCCTATTTTTCTTGTAATTACCTTATTACATCTCATAAAAATCTGAAGGTGCAATTGCTTACAAAATTATTTTCCATAAACAGATCAACCCTAACTGAAATACAAAATGAAAACAACATTCTTTGCTCGAGCTTTAATTCCATCATTAACTTTCCACTTGGCCTCGAGACTAATGACGTTGCAGGAGCTCTCAAATAGTCGTATATACATTACATTTTTTATAGAAAATAATTTGCTGAATAAAAATTACATTCAACTACGTGTTCGCCGCAGCAAGTAATAAAATAAAAATTAGCCGTAATTTACAATTCAATTTAAAAAAATAACAAATGTAATTTGTCACAAAAATGCATCCGAATTATGTATCCATTTTTCATAAACAAAGTTTATGAGAATATACAACAGTTTGCAAGTAGTAAATTAATAACATGAATAGAATAATAGAATAGAAAAAAACAGTAAAAAATTTGAAGTTTGAAGCTGAGGGGGGAGCGAGAAACTTCTTCATAGGAGTTGAGTTTTAGAGGAACGAACAAAAATAAATTACTTTAAATATGTAGAACCATAAAGATATTGGCAGAATAAATAATATATTAAATCTTTAAAAAAAAGATGAGTTTCGGGGGATGATATTTCGCAACTCTCCGCTACGCTCCGAGCGCTCAGGGACGTTTTGGCTGGCTGGCGCGTGTCATACCTCGCCAAGTTCAGGCTTCCCAGTCGAGGTGGATTGAGTTCAGGGATGTTTTAGCGATTTAAACGCCAGCCAAAACGTCCCTGAGCGCTCGGAGCGTAGCGGAGAGTTGCGAAATATCATCCCACGAAACTCATCTTTTTTTTAAAGATTTAATATATTATTTATTCTGCCAATGTCTTTATGGTTCTACATATTTAAAGTAATTTATTTTTGTTCGTTCCTCTAAAACTCAACTCCTATGAAGAAGTTTCTCGCTCCCCCCTCAGCTTCAAACTTCAAATTTTTTATTGTTTTTTTCTATTCTATTATTCTATTCATGTTAATAATTTACTACTTGCAAACTGTTGTATATTCTCATAAACTCTGTTTATGAAAAATGGATACATAATTCGGATGCATTTTTGTGACAAATTACATGATTCTAGGACAATTGTTCGCCGCAAATTGTTCGCCGGACAATTGTTCGCACAGGACTATTATTCGCCGGACAATTGTTCGCCGGACAATTGTTCGCCTAGGACTTTTGTTCGCCGGACAATTGTTCGCCGGGAAATTGTTCGCTATTTGTTCGCCGGGCTATTAGTTCGTCTATATATATGTTTGTGTCACCATATCTCCCGAACGTTTATAAATAGCGAAGTACTTATTTAACAGGATATGTGTAAGGAGAAGATCAGGAGAATGTTCCTGTTCCCGGTCAAATACAAATTCAATATTCTATATATAAATCTATATTTTTTTTTATTAGCTTTTTATTAGAAATTAGCACAAGTTGGTAACTGTTTCGTTTAAAAATAAAATTGAAAATTTTGAAAACCTTTAACTGTAAATAAATGCCAAAAATAAAAATTAACAATAAAACAATAAAAATAACCCCCCCCCCCCCCTACAAAATTTAAGTTTCAGTGGAACTCATTGGTGCAAATGATCCGACGATTTGGAAATTCATAAAAAGTCTCCAACTGGAGCAAAGTAGAAATGAAGCTCTGATTGAGCAATACATTGTCGGTCAGCAGCCCCCGTTGAGAAAAAAAGAAATACCGTGATGTCGCCGAACGCACTGCTCGTATTGTCAATCAGTATGACGCAATCGATTTGCTTGATTACCTGCGTGGCTTAGCTCACAACTATAATTTTTGATGTGTTATTCTTTTTTGTTATTGTTATTATTATTATCTTGTTATTTTTGTTAAATTTATTGTTATTATTATTTTATGTTATTATAATTATTTTTTAAATAAAAATTTAATCTTCAGCAAAGTTTTAAATTGTGTCTATTGTAGTATGTTTTTCAAACAGTTCTTGGTATATGGTACATTTCATAAGGTAAATTATCTATAAACGAAAAATCAGGCGAATAATTTTTCGGCGAACAATTGTCCTATGCGAACAATTAAGCGAATAATTATCCGGCGAACAATTGTCCTATGCGAACAATTATCCGGCGAATAATTGACCTATTCGAACAATTGTCCGGCGAATAATTGTCCGGCGAACAATCGTCCGGCGAACAATTGTCTGGATACCGTATGATTATGATGGCTATCACTAAGACTAGTTCAAAGTACACGTACTGTCAACAGAAAACCCGTTACTTGCAATTTCTGTGTACTCCTATGTTAAACAAATAGAAAATTTTAGTTTTCAAGAGATAATCCACCAAAATTTTAATTTTAATATACTTAAAAAATTGTCCTCTTTCCAATGGTATATGGGAGAAGGTGAAATTTGTGGTACCGATTAACTGACAGTAACCGGAAATCCTAAGTAATCTTAAGAAAGTTTAGGAAATCAAATGAAATTTAAGAAAATCAGGAAATCTTAGAAATACTACAGACAACCTTTACTTTTCGATTTTGTTTTATTTTTTTTTAACTTTTTAGAAAAAAGATTTGGAGGCAATCCAAAAAAATTTTAGGAAATCCGGGGCAATCTAGAAAAATCCAAAGAAGCCTCATAAAATCTGGTGTACAAAAATTTGGTTTGCGGTTTCCTTTGGTTCAATGGGTTTTTACGTAAAATTCACGTAAACTTTAAGTAAAATAAAGTCGCTGTAGGTCATCAGCGACTAAATATTACGTAAAATTTACTTAAAATTTACCTTGCTGTGCTAGTTGGGCTATGTTAGCAATGTAAATTGTACCGTACGAAGACAATTTTGTCATATAAATATCGCTTTTACAGTAATACTTATTAGAAATTTATTGTTGTACATTTCATTTTTGTTTTCATGCATTTTCTTATTTCGTCGCACGATATCTAAGATATATAGCAATTTCTATTGTCGAGTCTCTGTATCTCAGAACAAAATAGAAAAATGTATATAAACAAAAATTGAGTAAATAAAATTAGCAACAAAATTTTTAATTTTGAAACACTAATAAGTTCTTCTTCTGCAGAAAAACTTTAGTAATCTAGCAATTTTTTCAATTAAACTTCTTAAAATTCGAAGGAAATTTAAAACTTAAAAAAAATTAATTGGCGCCGTGGAATGGGTAAACAAACTTCTTTTATATAAAGAAACTTCGCTCAAATACTATAAATGATAATTTTATAATTATTGAGAAATGCTTTTAGTATTTAAAATATTTTGAAAAATTATAATCTAAAAAATTAAACTGGTAAATAAACAGCGTAGATTGGTTGGCACTTAATCTTTGTAATTTATACGTTACACAGATTCTATTACGAAGGGTTAAAGTTGACTGAAAATGAAGTTGCTTTTAGTTTTTCATCAAATATTTGTTGAAGCGAAACGGTAAGTAAATCCATCTAGGTTTTAGTATATAGTACTGCGGATTTAATATTATAAATGATGGACAATTTTAAAATACTCGTTATAACTCTATTATCGTTAATTATAGAACCTTTGGTTAAGGGTTAATTATTCCACAATCCTTTGTGTGAATGAATGAATTCCACGCAGAAAACGTGAGTTATGAGTGTTTCTTTGCCCCCATTCTATTGTAAAATTTGCCCTGCTTTTATTATCTTAAAATTTATTAATTATTGATTTTTAAATGCGCCCAGAGAGAAATATTCCCAACAAGTTAAATTATTATCATTGCTATGTTCAAATTTTTCAATAACAAAAAACTATTTCAATCTTAAAAGTATTTCCGAAACTTTTCAAAAGTTATCGATAACGCATCAAGGTCGTACAAGCTGACAGTTTTGAAGTTAATGAAATAAGCCAAGTGTAGGCTCGGTAAACAATTTCTTTGTCATTTAGAGAAATAGTTGGCCCGATATTTCAAACATATTAGAACATTTTTTCCACCATATGCTAAAGTTGAAAATAAATTTATGACACGTTTTCAAAAAGTTAAATGTTGCTTTAATTAGTAACAACAATGAGACGAATAATAAAATTCAAATTATGTATTCATTTATGTAATTTTAAACAATTCTCACTAAAAAATTTGAAAATGATGCGCACGAATGGGTTAACAAGTTTTAAAAATTTAAATGTGATCATCAGTTACTCTGGTATGTTTATAGTGCAGCTTATGCTAGGCAAAAAAAAAGAATTTGGCTCTAATACAAGGCATGATGGCAAACATTATGTCCACATAGCGATGGACAAGAAGTTTTGGGCAAAAGTCCAAAAACGCAGCGGACAGTACATGGACGAAATGTCTAAAAATTCGTTCCCGCTGCTACCAAGAAGGGGTTTCGGTGGATACAAAATCCACACTACCATTCACCTCATTCTAGTGTTGTTTATTAAAAGATTTCCTTCTTACTTTTCAGTGAGATTTTCACCCTTACTTATTTTATCCTACTTACAATATACCTATACGAGTTAATCTTGAAATTTCATTAGCAAATTATCGATTTTACGATAAAAAGTTAACTAAAGTAAAATATTCATTTATCAAGTTATACAATCATACAAAATTGTATTTATTCAATTTATTCCAAATCGAATACCTCAATAAAATTTCTATTCGCTCATTTCAAATGCAAAATTTAAAAATTTACGTTTTCAAATTTTAGGTACCAATATGAAGTATTGGCTGCATTCAAATGATCAAAGCTTCTGTTTTGCTAGACCAATCAAATGGGTTTGCGAATTCCACATGGCTGCCATGATCAGTTGAATGTAACTAATTATTAAGGTGGTATTTGACAACCATTAAGTTAACATTGTTAATGTTAAACCCGCTTTTTTTCAAGTTTTTTATTGCTGTGTACCGAAAGTGACCACAAAAACAATGAATATGAATAGAGGACAATTACCGCAAATTGCAACACAAGCAGAATCTGAAAATGAAGGTAAAATAAAAATGTAATAATTATAACCTCACTTTTCTAAAATATTTTTTACTTTGTAGTAGAAAAGGAAAAACCATTGCCAAAATGTGTATTTCCCAAAAGTTTCATGTTGATAAGTGATCCAGGAACTATACCAAGTAAACCCCAAAACTTAAAGGAAGCATTAAAAAACTCCCAAATATCCGCCACGATAGATGGTTTGAAATCGATCAAGTGTAATAATGCATGTCAAGCAGTAAAACGTAACGTCCTAAACAATTCAGCGAAACTTACAAAGTCCCATCCAACAAAAATTCAACCGTGGGCTTCTCGTAGAACCGGAAAAAAACTGTTGGTTCTAGATTTAGATCAAACAATTTGTGATTGCGGTCCATTTCGTACAGACAAGGTTAGGACTGAAGAAAGACGACCATATTTAACCAAGTTTCTCAACACTGTATACGAATACTACGACATTGTTATCTGGTCAGCTACAGACAAAAATATTATTTTAGACAAAATTCATCGACTTAAATTGTTCAGCGAACGCTCCAAACTTTTGTTTCAACTGGACATTGACGACATGTTAAAAATTACATTACCCATAAAAGGCAAACTCACAAAAACCAGCGTAAGTTCTTTTTAAATGTTTACAACTTCTTATCTTATAAAATTTTTCCTTAGGTGAAGCCCTTAGAGACAGTATGGAGGAGAGCTCAATGGTATAGCAGTAAAAATACATTGATGGTTGATGATAGATCAATCAATTTCCTCTCAAATCCCAAAAATGGTTTACAGATTAAAGCATACAACAGGATGGATTACATTCAAGACAATGAATTGTTATTTCTCACAGCATACTTAGTTGGCCTTGCTAAAAACTGCCCCGACTTTACTACTGTAAATCATAAAAATTGGCATGTTCACAAACAAAGATAATTTTCAGTAAAATATTCTCAAATTTGATGTGTAGTTACCACCTTAGTAAAAAATAAAATCGAAAATGTATGATTTCATTTTATTGCGAATTTTTTGAGCCATGGTCTTATTTTTTTTACAAATTGTTTAAACCAATTCGTTTTTGAAAAAACTGTCATAGAAATATGATTAAATTCGTTTAGCATAAATCTTCTTCCGATTAAAGATTTCCCAATTTTAATTTCCAAAATGAGAAATTTCAAAAAAAAACAATTCCTATTCAATTTTTTATTTCGTTGCACCGATTTAGAGAGACAGGTGACAATATTTTTTGAATTTTACAGAGTCTTGTTTAAGTCGCTGTCAGTCAAAAACGGGGCAACAAAATAGAAAAATTTGTAAGTATAAAATTGAAGACAATAAAATTTTTAATAAAAAATGTCCAAAGAGTTTTGCTGTAAAAGCGATTTATGTATGTCAAAAAATAGTTTCAAAATGTACAATTTACATTGTTAACACATTTTTTCACTTTCGGTATATCTCTGTTTGTAGTAAAATCTCAAAATCCAAATGTTTAGGAGTTTAGGAGAGGAGTAAATCTCACGAGTTGATATTTAGTGTGTGAATTCAACTAGTTACTATCATCTCTGTGATTTTTTCCCTTCATACAAGATTTTTCCTTCAAAGATGGCATTTAAAAAAAACAAATAAGAATTGAGGCTGCAATTTAACCGTTTAGAATTGATTTTAAGTAAAAATATTATAGTCCGTTTCTATATAAACAATTTTATTTTTTCTCCATTTTGGTAGGAAAAATAGGAGCTGAAGTATTTCTTGTAGTAAACCCTTAAATTGCAAAAAATGTCACATATTTTAAAGCAAAATATGACCCCCACACGAAAACCACAAACAATAAAATTGCAAAAATGATCATTTAGTAGTACTACTAACATGTTAGGCCGATTTCTTGACCCTTTTTCATTAAAAGTTTAGCAAAGAATTAAGTAAACTTGACAAATAAAAATCTACAATTTTAACTAATAAACTAACTAATAAAATTTTGCCTTTGGTATTTAATTATCTTTTTATATTTGAATGTCTTTTGCTCTCACATTTGCTACTTAGGACTTTGTATGTATTTGTGTCACTTATGAACAGATTTTATCTCAAAACCTGGATCTATCAGCTTCATTTCTTAATTCATTTTGATATGTTTTACAAAAATTTTGAAATCTAGGCCCTCAACGGTTTTCAAAAATAAAACTTGAAGATAGTAACAAGATTATTGCCCCTAAACAATATGCAACCCAACGACAATTTTTAATTGAAAGAAAAATTGTAAAAAAGTTATCGCTCAATACATTTATAATAACAGAACAGTCTAGAAATAACCCAAAAGTTATTTGGTTTCCTTAATTAAGTTTAACGAGAAAGTTTACTTTCTTGCACTAGAGGTTATGTAACAACTGCTTTTATAGAAATTTGCATTTAACTTTCATTGTTACTTTAAGAGAAGCCATGAACAAACTTGGCATAAAAGTCAAAAACGACAATTTCCTCAATTATACAAAGATGTAGTTTATTATTTAAAATAACAATAATTAAAAAGTTTAGTCAAAAGTTTTTAAAGTAAATAACTACTGTTCAAAAAATGCTACAATTAACATTATAATATCGCAGCAAAAGAAAACTGCTCAACATATAGTAATAATATTATATTATCTTCTCTTACTGTATTATAATTATTCTCTTCGGCACCAGCAACAACATTCCTGTAAAAAAATCATCCAGTAGTACTTCCTCGAGTAAATTATAGGAAGTCAGTTGTCCATTCTATAGGAAATTTCAAAGTAAAAATGAAATGAATTTTTCTTCCGAAATTGTTCTAAAAACATTCAAACTTTGTTTAATTCCCCAGGACAAACAACCTGGTCTTCCGTAGATAGAAATTGTATCGGCAACCTCTTTTTAATGTGTAGATAAGATAAAACTTCTGATTAACTACTTTTGCCTCCCTCATTCGTAAGTAAGTGATTTGATTATGCATGGGTCAAGTTTACTCAAATGTAAAAGATTGGAACAAAAAGCCACTAAACTTTTTCCTGATACCAAAAAGAAATTTTGATTCTAGAAGACATCGAACTTCTAAACCACACCATAAAAATACAACTCATTAAAACATAAAAACAAAATTCATTGTGAAAACGGGTAGTTTATTCGAAACATGTAATAATTTTTATAAATTACTTCAATTTTTCTGAAATGATTCAACGACAGAAAATTTTTTTTATATGATTCAACGACAAGAAATTTTTATTAGTCCACCTCAAGAATCACTTCCTGAGTTGTTGTTTGGCCAGCTGTTTCATCAGCTTTCTTTCAGCTTGGTAGGCAACACGCCATTTTCTTAAATAATCTTTATCGGATTCCATGAACGAGTCGGATAGCTCACCACGTAAGCATAACTTGTAGAATATATGCTGACATTCTTCTTTGAAGCTTTGTGGTTTTACACTGTGTATGCGAAACCACACTATAAAAAAATTTTAAAATTAATTATACATTTAAAAAGTATGTCGAAAAACAAGCTTACCTAACTGCATAGCTTCCACAAATATTGTGGGTATAGGTCCTAGGAGCGCTTCGAACTGATTTGGTAATACTCGTTCTAATTCCTTTAGTGCATACAAGAGATCAAATGTTGAGTCCCAAAGTTTATTCTTCAAATCTGAAATTAGTTTTCGTTGATCCTTGACTGCATCCACGGAATCCATAATCTTGAATACGTGTTCCGTAGAAAACTTATTGAAAATTTGTCGTTCGGTGATATTCAAAATTTCTTCGAAATCCAAGGACCGGAAGAAGGAATAACATTTGCTTAATTTCAACGACAACAACCAATTTTTTAGTCCCCAAACTTCCATAAAAGGTGCTACAGTAACTCGAATGATCGAACCACCGCAAGTAATCCGAGCGTTTTTATCGGTTAAGCTGGGCCTACTCATCTGAAAATTTCCAAAAAATCAATTAATATTTAAAAACATAAAATAATTGCATTTTAGCAAAAAATTGTAATTAATCGTTGAAATTAATATCAAATAGTACTAATATCAATAATTAATCAATTATAAAAGCCAAAATTCATTTAAGCAAGATGGCGGAGGGCACGCTTTAACATTCCGACATTTTTGTTTGAATAAATTTTTAAATAATTCATCAATGCGTGCCCGATTCGCCATTATATAATAATCAAAATAAATATTAATAGTTATTACCTTGATGCAATTTGATAAATCAATAAAATCAATTAAAATCAATTTTATTTTAATAAATCGATTTACGACAAAAAAACACAACCGCACGTTTCACAATATAAACATAAAATGCCATAGATCATCGAGCGCCTACCGCAGTTGATTTCGCGACCGCGAATCGCGCTCGAATTACTACGCCCCGCGGAGCAATTAAATCGAAATTTTAAGATTTGTTACATTTAATAATTAAAAAAAAATGTTTTCAAGAACAATAAGTTGTTTCAAATACGTAAGATGTGAAAACATTTCCAAAATTACCCAAAAAAACAGAATTTTCGCAAAATTTTGGCGTACTATTTTTTGTACGAAACCGAATCGTTTTTATTCGGCCAGGCCAATACAGCGCTACCGGCTCAATGTGGAAAAAATTTGCAATTTTTCCCCAAAATGGACACACCAAAACAAATTTAAATTTTTTTTATTTTAAAATTAAATTTATTAGAACGCAAGTCAAAATTGTCCCAAACCAAAAATTCTGATCGCAAAATTAAATTTGTATTAATATAGGGTACCTTTTAATGGCAAAAAGGCAGACCATGCTCTCTTAAACATTGAAAAATTAACTTGAATTATATTGTGATTACATCGAAAAGTGAGGTAGTACATTAAGTTTTGGACGTATACAAAAGCATACTTGAAAGGGGTTTACTAAAATGTACCTTCGTTACTTTTGGTCGTCTTTCTTGCCTAATCAAAACAATGCCATGGAAGCCCAAAGTTGTAATCACGAACCTCGGGTTTTTTGTACAACATTTTATTTTCGAAGTATTAAATTAATGTTGGTTCGTTAATTATATTTATGTAAAATATGCCAAACTAATATAAAATACTTTGTCCATTATATGTGCAGCAAATGTTATCGGGTTTGCCGGATGTAACATTCTTTATCGGCATCTGGTAGGCAGGCACCTACAAATTCCAAGTATTAGTATCTAATAAGTCAAGGTGACTTTGAAAATGTGTTGGTAAATTTCAAAAATTATCATTTATGAGTATGAATTTAAAAAAACTTTCGGAGGTAATACTACTAAGGGTACGTTCTCCACATTTGAAACCAACAAAATATTATGGTAGTAAAAAAAAACAAATATCTTCTCTTTAGTTTTTGTAAAGTTTACCTAACCCCCTAAAATAATCATATTTTTCTTTAGTATTTTGTTTTGTTGTTAACGTCAAAGTCAGTTTCGCTTTTTTAGGTCCAAATCAAATTAATTTTGTGGGCGAATAATACAACGAAAATAAACATTTCCAACTAAAAAAATTATGGTAAGAATAATTGAATTGAATAATTGAATGGCACTTAACCATTCAATTATCTCCGGGTCAGTTGGTTTGTACATGGACTCTGTTAGAACGGTAACATAAAGGTATACTATGTAAATCCGCCATCGACTGTCCTGACAAATATGACAATCAAACTTGATTCAAACTCGAGTAAATATCCGCGATAAACCAACTGTGTTACCAAAGCAAAATAATTCTAGTTCGATGGAATTTCTATTATATCTATCAATAATTGTAGAATCATCAAAAACGCTACGACCTTGGTCAATATGGAGGTATTGGGGTAGGTTGTATTATTTCATATTCATCGTACAAGGTGACATCTAAGTACAGTAGTGTTCGAATATATTGAACTTCAAGATGTGGTACCTAATAACGTACATTTATTTATTTAACTCTTGTGGGGTCAAACAAACTACAGCACTTTTTTGAGAAATACTGATTACAGGAAGGGTTCAAACATTTTTTTCTGAAACATAGATTTCGAGCATACAACCACATTATATACCCGTGAGTTTTACTTTTTATAACTTAACGACTACAGAATAGTAAATTATTTATTAGCTCGCTATAAGCGGAAGTTTGCAACTGAGCATAACCATACCACAGTAATTAATTTCATTCAAATAATTTCTAAACTACTAATAATTATCAAAATTGTTTTGCTGTCATCTATTATAAGTTCAATTAAATATTATGTGTTAACACAGTGGCGTAGCTAGAGCTTCTGCCGTCGCGTCGCGGTGGTCCCAGTAAAAAAAACGAAGAATTTGAAAAAAAAAAGCTTATTCGTATGATGCGAAGAGCAACAAAATAGTTCGCATTTAATGAAAAAATTCCAATAATAATAATAGAAAGGGAGAAACGATTATTTTTTATATATTGTTTGTTTAGCCGTGATGTTATAAAAATTCATAATGATTTTTATACATGAATAAACTGGATATAGTCCAAATCTTTACTAAATATATAATCACTTGATTATTATCTTTTACTTATTGTAAATATGAATTTATTTATCTAGTGTATTTATTTATAAAAGTAATTTTTTTATGTTTTTTTAAATACATGTTTCATCTGAGCAGAAAAAATTCTGCCCTTAAACAGTGCGTCCGGAGCGGACGGTCCCTCCACCTAGCTACGCCACTGTGTTAACATATTGTAAAATTTTTTTTTTTATAAATTAAGAATCAAATAAATTTGCAAAATCTTGGAAATAATATGCACAAAAACATATTATATTGAGTAAAAATTTTCAGTATACTCGAGAACAAAAAAAATTGATGGCGTCACCAACATGAATGTTTTTTTATTTTTTCATTTTGTAGATTACTTTCCCCCATTTAATAAAATATATAGTTTGCTAGGCGAAAATTGATAAATAATTATTCAAAACTAATAATATATATGGAACCGGTGTATGCTATGTACATATAGACAGTATCATATAGATACTATTTTAATATTAATATTATATAAAAATATAATAAAAAATGTACTTAAAATGATAAATCGAATGTAATTTACACAATCGATAAAACTTTCGGTAGTTGTCTGATGGTATCTTGATACAATACTACAATTTATAATATAATTTAATATGTAGGTATGTATTATATGTACATTAAAATACTATATTATAATATAACGGACAAATGCCTCTTTGATGATATACACAATGATAATTTTGACGAACTATGAAAAACAAACTAATGTGGTATTTGAATAATTTCGATTCGTTCTTAAAAAAAATAAAACTTTCATTAGAGTAGTTGAAATAAAAATTAATAATCTATTATGATTGTATTGGTACTATATGCACTACGTAATGTATACGTAGGTATGTTTATTTTATTATGAAAACATTAAAAATGTGTATTAAATATTCAAATATTCTTTTATATTGTCTGTAATGTTAATATTATTTATTATTTAATTAAAACTCGTTATAATTTGACTCACCGGTTTCTTCTTTGAATTGTTTTTTGATATATTTGAATAGTCGTTGAAAGACAGTTTTAGAACTACTGCTGCCATCTTCTGCTAATCGGGCCGTACTACGAGTTCGATTTTCACTAGAATAACTTTGGGGTGTCACTACACTGTACATTTCTTCGGCATTGCTTGAGACCTGCAATAGATGTCGTTTAGGAACCAATTTTTAAAAATTCATTATAATATAACTTTGTTATTTCAAAATTGAGAACTTCTGAAATTATTCCGCAGTGAAAGTTTTAGAATGAAATTAGAAAATTAAATTTGATAGTATCAAAGTTTTACAGAGAATCAAATTTTGGTTGAAATTAAATATTTTGGAAAAAAACATCATTTAAAAAAAACCTAAACAGAACTTGGCCAGGTGTTTTATATAATTTCGGATTTCAATTTTAGAAATTATACAGCACAGGAACTTATTAGTTTTCCATTATATTAATATCCTGATTATGATAGCTTTTCTGTAACTCAGAGGTGTATTTTGTCGCCCAAAGCAATTTGGACTTGAAAGTATTTCAAAATATTTTTTAATTGGATTGCACTTCTACATTAACAATATTTTATATTCAAGTTTGGCTAGCTGGTTAAATGAAACATAATTAAAATTAAAATTATAAAAGTTTGAATACTTCAAGCTTTACAAATTAAAAAGTAAATTTAAAATTGTAAATGCCTTCTTTCATAATATAATGAAAAATATTACGAAGTTTTTTATTGAGTAAATTCCCAAGTTTTTATTACAAAAATTATTTTATAATGCTTTTGTAAATTGCAATGTGAAAAATATTAGTAAAAATGGCAAGAACAGAAAAATTTAATGGACTGTTAAGAAGAATAAAACAAAGACGTAGTTCTGTGGTTATTTTGAGTAGGTCATTGGTTAATGACGCTAATAATAATATGACATTTGCTCCAATTCTTGATGTGGGTACGTAAGTTATGTTTCAAATTGAAAAAACTTCTAAAATGTAAATCTATCTTCCAACAAATTAAGGAATTGCTTTTGTGTAAAATTTAAGTTAGTCGCACGTGTCAGAATAACGAATTACGTTACCTTACTTGCTATTTTAAAACTGTCAATTACAACATAATTGCATTTGACATTTTTGTTTGAACCTTATTAAATTATAAGGGTTGAATTATTTTTTAAACTGTTGTATTATATTATTGTTTTGAATATGAAAACGTATGCGAACGAAATTACAGCACCCAGAAGTTACAGCTGGAATTTACAAGCAAATTTATTATTATAGAAACTTGAGCAACTTGCATAAGCTAATTAAAGACATAATTTGGTAGAACTTTCAAAAATTAAGGAAATGATTTTCTTGTGATTAGAGAAAACTTTACCCCGTTCTTATTTTAAAATTTGATTTCTGAGTAGTGACAATCCAAGTCGTAAAGAAAATCGAAAGTAATTTCTATTCTAAACAGTGGCGGATTAGAAATACATCTGTTAGTCTTGAACGTTGGTTCAATCGATAGGTGGACTAACAATTATAGAAAAACTGAGGAGAAATAACTTAAAATTTTGTTTTCCAAGTCTGCCTTCAAAAAACCAAACAAATATTTACATATAATTATTTCTGGCTGTCCATTTGTTCAGGCCCAAGCGACTACCCTAGTTAACAAAAACTGTAGATTTTATAATATCGAGTGCCGACGTCAGAATAAAATATTAAATGAAACAATGAAACTAACGACAGTTATCGTCAAATATTTTTGCTATAAAAAACACAATCGTCAATAGAAATGATTACATAGTGACTCACAAAAATTTTCGCAGTTTTATGATAGCAATGTAAATTGTAATTTTTCAAGAATTTTTTTGACACATAAAAATCACTTTTACAGCAATAAAAAAAATGTCATTCCTTTCAGTTTTGTTTATATATATTTTTCGATTTCGTCTCACCGTTTCCGAGTTACAGTGACTTAAAAAAGAAACCATAGAAACGCGGAACAAAGTAAAAATCTATATAATAAGACGTAAAAAAAGAAATTTACAAGAAAAAATGCTTGTTCATTTGCAATCTGCTTCTGTAAGAATAGGAACTTTCGTAGTAACTCCATTTAATTCCTTTAGCAATTTTATTTAAAAACTTCTAATTTATTAAAAAACAAAAAATTAATTTATTATTTATAAATTTTTATTTTGTTGACCCTCTTATGGTAATTGTCTAAATCAATCACTAAAAGCTTTACTGAAATAAAACTGACAGTTTTAGAAAAAATTACTTTTAATAAAAATTACATAAAAATATCTCATATTCCATCAAAAGCATTGAAGTTCCTCTCGATTATCACAAATTGCTGAAAATTCCACAAAATTCAAATTTTAGCATTCTACGTTGAAAATATATTTTATAACTAATTTTAAGACATTCGTTTTGGACAAAATTACATTATTTATTACCTACCCTAACTGTCTATTCGCCTTAACAAGTAGGTAATAGTTAACTAATTTATTGTTAAGTTTATTGCTTCCTTTGTCGCAAAAAAACATCTGATGTATATACATCTTATATCCTCGGCTGACCCAAGTTTATACCTCTAAATATTTTTATTACCCTGTATATTTTTATTATTAATTAGGCCCGACTAGGTCATAACAACAAAAAGATACTAAGAATTTTTTTTCTGAAACCTAATTTAAAAAAAAATTAGATATAAAATATAATTAATGCAATTTTGTTATACGTAAAAGTTTTGCTTCTGAATTAAAACCTAACTTCTTGTTTGACCGAAGATTTTCTGATCAAATTGCAGAGAAAATTATGTGATTAAAAATTATTACTAAATTTTAATAATATTATGATAGCCAACATCCGGAACGGATAGGCAGGCACCAGAAGAAAATGAATAAAATTACGTAACTTATTTAAATCTTTTTTAGACACAGAAAACATATTATTATTTTAATAAATAATTTATTTAATAATTAATTATTGCTATATTTTTTTTGTAAGTATTTGTTTAGTACCTAGTAGTATTTGTATTATTTTTACTGTAAATATTTGTTTAATTATAAAATTTACTCAAAATACATCAAATCTTGTACAAAACATATGAAAAACTAGTTACCAAATTGACAAAAACTTTAAATTAACTTATTGATTTCCGATAATTATATTTCCGAGTATCAGAATGGAAAATAAATAAATTGAGTAACTCCAGCGGTGCTGAAGAAAATGGATAATTAAAACAAGTCGAAGGGCCGGTTCCATAAAGAAATTTAAGGCAGCATTATAATTTTATTGAAAAAACCTTCGATTTAAAATTTATTCCCAACTTAAATTTTAATGCCAGATTAAGTTTTATTATGAAAACATACCTACATTTTTTGTTAACGAAGGATGAAGCAGGCGCGTATACAAAATTTCGTTTTGGGGGGGGGGGCAATTTTTGTTATTTTCCAGAAAATTCGTTATTCAAAATTTAAAAATTTTGAAATTGGTCAAAATGGAAGTGCTTCGGTCGTTCGCTCTTTTTTCTCTTTCAAAACCAACTTCGATAATTTAAGTCAATGAAAAACTAAAATTAACCTGTTTTTTGAAATTGTAACGAAAAATAATATGTAGGGGAGAGGCTTGTAATTTGACCACCCTTAGCATTTTTTCTCCATAACTCATCTTCAAATTAATATTTTTGGATATACCTAGTCGGGACATAAATTCTGTTACCTGTAAAGAACCGTTAGATTTTACAGCTTAAGATTACAGAGGGTGGAAAACAATTACATATTTAGAAAGCCCTTTCTTTTGGCAACTTGTACAGACTATAGTTAAAATTTTTGAGTTCAACCAGCAACATGGATTGGGGTGTGAAAGAAAATCGGATAGCAGTTATTGCGTTACATAAATGTGGTGTATCAAATAGTGAAATTTTAAAATTGCTAAAGCCGTTAAAAATTTCAAAAATGTTTGTAAGTCGTGCTATAAAACGGTTTACCGATACAAATGCAATAGCTGACAGAAAAAGAAGTGGACGTCCTCGTACCATAAGAACTCCACGAGCGATTAAAGCAGTGCGTGAAAGAATACGACGAAATCCTCTGCGAAAACAAAAAATTATTGCTATGGAGATGCAAATTTCAAAAAAAAGCGTGTCTCGCGTATTGAGGCAGGACCTAAAACTTGGGGCTTTTCGTAGAGCAACAGGACAAAGGTTAACAACAGCTTTAAAAAAAATTAGGCACGAGAGATCGAAAACCCTATTAAGGAGGCACGGTAATAATAGTTTTAAAAATATTTTGTTTACCGATGAAAAAATTTTTACCGTCGAAGAAAAATTTAATAAGCAAAACGATCGTGTTTATGCTCACAGCTCTAAAGAAGCGGCAGAAAAAATTCCGAGGGTTCAAAGAGGCCATTATCCAGCATCTGTGATGGTTTGGTGGGGTGTATCCTACGAAGGGGTTACTCAACTTCACTTTTGTGAAAAAGGCGTTAAAACATCGGCACCAATTTACCAAGAAATGTTAGAAGACGTGGTAAAGCCTCTTAACGACTCTCTCTTTCAAGGAAACCATTGGGTTTTCCAACAGGACTCTGCACCAGCACACAAAGCTAAGACAACCCAAAGGTGGCTAGCAGAAAATTTACCTGCGTTTATTGCAGCAGAACAATGGCCTTCTGGAAGTCCTGATCTGAATCCTTTGGATTACAAATTGTGGTCAGTTCTTGAAAACATAGCTTGTAGTAAGCCTCATAAAAATATCGAGCTTCTGAAGCGGGATTTGGTGAAAGCAGTAGCATCGATACCGTTACAAGTAGTCGTCCGTGCCGCAATTGATGATTGGCCACGGCGTTTAAAGGCTTGTGTAAAGGCTAAAGGAGGACATTTTGAGTAAATATATTAAAAATGTATTCTTTATATATTAAGTAATAAAGCAGTATATATCATAATTGAATTTATTATTTTGAAACATTAAAAATTTAATTAATACTGTGTAACAGAACTTATGTCCCGACTAGGTATAATGCTACTATTGGAAAGAGTACTTCATTAGGTAAATTTTTGTTGAAGACACTTATTAGATTACTCGAAAAACAAAAAAGTTATAACCATTCTCCCGAAGAGACTAAAAATTGGCTCATTTTATTTTTGGCATGTAAGTTGACCACCCTCTAAAAGTTGCTGAAAAGTCAAAAAACTTAACTGAAATCGACTGATGTACAAAATTAATGATCTTTTATTGAGTTTTAAGTGAAAAAGTGAAGAAAAAAGAATCAAAAACATCAAAAGTGAATTAATTGTGATAATTACAATTGATGCTTTTTCGCACTTCTCAGCCTCCTTGGGCATAGCAATGGCTTCCTTGTCCTTAGCAACGAGCTCCTAGAGCTTAGCAGCTAATTCCTTCTGCGCTTTTGCAACTTTTCGCCTTGTGGTCATCTTAGGGGGAGTCCATTAATTACGTGAGGCGTTTAGGGGGGGGAGGGCGTCGAGCCGAATCTCACCAAATGGGGGGTCTCGGCAAATATCACGTAATTATTTTGTGTTAACTATTCTTAAATAAAAATTATTAAGCAAATTATGCTTTTTTAATAAATCCAACGCAATGAAGCACAGATTAACGTATTTACACTAAAAATACGCATTTTAAAATGGGGGTCGAGCTAAATCTCACGACATCTCACCAAGGGGGGCGGGGGGGGTCTAAAAATCGCCAAAATCACCTCACGTAATTAATGGACGCCCCCTTACATTCTCAACGATTTTGAAACAAACACAAAAACAAACATGCAAAAACACGATATATTTGGAATTCACTTTGGATTATTAAAATTCAATGGAATTCGAGTTTAGCACATATATTTACCATAGGATATCAACGAAAATTGTTCACTTTATGAGCAAACTGAAAAATCAATATTTTAAAAAAATAATTTTTTTTTCACACAAAATTTTTTCACAAAAATTGAAGGCTATGTCAAAGAGCACGATAACAGTTGAAATGGCGGTATTCCCATTGACAGTTTTTTCTAATACCGGGTGGTCATCTTACATGCATGGTCAACTTACAAGCCTGTCCCCTAGAAGTCATAAGTTCAAGTTCCACACTCTATATGACGACCCATAACAATGTTTTATTTTTTTCTATTATCTTGTTATAGAAAAATAAAAATTTGATAAAAACTTGAACACAGGGCCCATAATACGATTCGGATCCTTAATCCGCTCCTGAGTTGATAAGCTAAATTTCAAGATTTACTTCTTTTTTTTCCACTAAAAATGCATTTACATCCAATAAACCCTTCATCACAAACTACATAAAAATTTCAGATTGTTTTATTCATTTCATAGCGCCACATTTTTCTTTATTATCATAGATTATTAAATTTTTGTGCTCGTTTATCATATGTACAAAATATAAAATTAGTTTTTATTACCTATATACAAACTTTCGTTTACCCTGGATAAATTTGTAAATGCAAATTCAACATTTTTTGCCTTTTAATTCATTAAATGTTTATTTTGCATCAAAATTGTTGTACAGTGTGTATTAAACATCGTAAGTAATTTTTTAACATTAACTGGATTTGCAATTGATCCGCGTTACAAGCATTTTAATTAAAAATTTTAATTACGTTTGTAGTTTATAAAAAGAGGTGGATTTAAGTTTTTGAAAATTACTTTCAAAACAACCACGTCAACTTGAAATTGAGTAAAGATTGAATAAAATAATGTGTTAGACCATGTGAATTAGAGAATATCCTATGTTGATAGTTGTTATCGACGATAGATTCAAAGATTGATATTTTGTGTTGCTTTCAGCATCCTTTTCGCAAAAGAATAAATAGAAAAATAAATAAAATAAATAAATAGAAAAACTAAAAAATAAGACAAAAAAATATTCCAACAAAATATTAAAAAATGAAACAAAGTAAATGAAATAGTACTAAAATATTGTCGAAAATAATTCACCAATAAACACAAAAATATGAAATCAAAAGGCTTGTACACATGAGGCAGAGGCAAGGCGAGGCCGAACGAATGATCAGATGTGGACGTTGAGCCGAGGCGAGGCACATTGCCTCGGGGTGTTCGGCGAACGACCTGATGCCGTATGAACACTATCCGAGCGGAGTCGGTACATCAAAGAGACCATATAATAGTTATATTATGAGTGGATCGCTGCCTCGTTCACCGGCTCGGTTGCCTCGTTCGGCAACACAAAAGTACATGAACGAATCATTCGTTCCGCCTGGTTTTGCCTCGTTCGCATTTTGCCTCTTATGTTTACGAGCCTTAAGCGATCTGATACGACAAAATAAACTGTTTCTCGGTTAAGAAATGTGAAAAATTATATCGATTAATTTTTTTAAATACTCCCAACAACCCCGAAAATATATATTTAATTTAGAAATCTATTCGAATAGTAATTACAGTAGAATCCGCTTAATGTGATCACTTCGGGCCAAGGACATTTAATAATATTAACTGATAACTGATAACAATTAGGAAAATTTAGAAATAGGCGAATTTTAGAAGACTTGGATTAGAACAAAATAAAAGAAAAAAAAGGAAGAAAAAGTGGCCGGTTTCCAAAAAAAATGATCACAATAACCGACTGATAACATTATCCGAGATCACATTAAGCGGATTCTACTGTATTTGATTTAAGTGCAGGTTTTAGTTTTTCTGCCCACTGTGCACTGGTAAAAATTTCTGTCTCTATCTCCCTGTAATAACTTGCACATCGGTTGAATTCCCAACAATCGAGTTGCACATCGGGCAACTTGTACATCAATCGAATACCCTATTAATCGAGATTTTTATATATTAACTTTATATTAATTATGAGTGACTGTGTGGAAAAACCATCTTACTATAATGACGACACTTCATAAGTCAAATGGCGTAACCCTCAAAATTTTGAAAATCGAGCTATGAATATATTTGGGTTCCAAATGACGTAACTCACCCAAATATATGCATAACTAGATTTTCAAAATTTTGAGGGTTACATCATTTGACCTATGAAGTGTCAATGAGATGCCACACACTGTATCAATACAGGGTTTTATTAATTGTTTCCTTCTTGGTCTTTGATATTAAATAATTAAATTTTTGAGTTGGTACTGAAATTGTAGTACAACTTATAGTAAACAACTGCCAAACTTAATTTAAGAGAGGCATTTCGAAAACCTGGAAAAACAAATATGGCAGATCTATTGGGAGTTAACGATTGCAATACCATGTTAAAAACTCTGTCTTCTAACTCTGTGTAACGAGTTGCACATTACTTGAATTCTATGTCAATCGAGTTCCAGATCAGCCGAATACCATATCAATCAAGTTTTTCGTACATTAATAGAGTTGCCAAGTAATAGTGTTGCACATGAATTGTGTTGCAAACACATGAATGGAGTTCCACTGTATTCCATTATTAGTACTAGTACATTATAGTATAATACAATAATCTCTTGAAGAAAAAATGGAGTGACCTTCAATGGCGCCAGCGACGAGCCGTGACAGAAGCTGGTGCTTTACTTTCTGACTGGAGCTTTTTTCTACATATTTTCAGTTAACGATAATTTTGTTAACAAACTTCTGAACGGTGAAATTATCCACATCCGAAAAACGGTTTAAGGCATCTCGCCGTCGGTCGCCACTTTTCACCACACATTTAGTGTTTACTTTTTTAATGTCACGATAAGTAGCTTTAAACATTCTTTCAGCAACCTCGAAACTTTTTAAAAATACATTGCAATATATTATATAAATTGATTAAATGATTGAGACGGTCATTAGCCTAGTATGTTAGCTGAATAACTGCTAACACTAAGATACCCGGTTCGATTCCGGAAAGAGTCTAAAATTTCTTATGATTGTGTCCGTGCTTCGGAGGGCACGTAAAGCCGGCGGTCCCTCTGGGTTTACCCTTTAACAAAAAAACCAGGGTTATGGGCACATCTGAGACGAGCCCAGCACAAGCTGCCTCATGTAAAGCAATTAATATGCTCACAGACTTGTGACTTCGGCTGTCTTTGATCCGAGGTCAAGTAAAACAAGATTTATGCTAGCCGCAAGAGGAAGAAGAAGATTAATTGATTAAAGCAAGATGTTTCAACCTGCATAGGTATCTATGTAAAATAAGTAAATGGGTTATGAATGGATTCCTTGTAAAACAAGGAAGTATTGTAATCCCGATTTTTTTCGGTTTCCAGATTTTGAGGGAATATCTATTTTGACCTTCCCTGAATCCATTTTGACTATTTTACGTACGTACTTAGGTATGTACGGACGTCTGTATGTAGCATAACTCAAATACGGTAGGTCGCAGAAAGTTGACATTTTGGATTTGAGACACTTATAGCCAGACCTGCTTATAGCATCTAGTTAACATCTCTTGAAAAAGCCTTACGGATGCTCATATTTATATTAAAAATTAAATACTACATTTCCGACGGCAAAAATGCCTTCCTTTTCTAGGGATTACATAAGTTAAACTAAATATTTTAATATTTAGCGAACGCTCCAATCAAACACTCCCAGAGCTTCGCATTTTGCTCAATTCGGGCCGTCATCTTCTGGGCTGTTTTCGTCCGTTTCGGGTCGCCGGCCGTTTTTGCGCCTTAGGATGCTGACAATAACATTGTAACCATTTATGGTCTGGTATACGACATTTTATTTCAATGAACATACTACAGCTGTGAATCAGCAGGTATTAAATTTTCCGCCAAATATAAGGAAATCATATTGTTGCGTTTCAATTTCATGGCAAATATTTGTTTTATTTTTGTTCTCAACTTATATAGAACCAAAAGCTTCCGAAAGCTTGTAAAGAACACAAAAAATTAGCATTTAAGAAAATGAGGGCTGTCATAACGTGTTGGTATTTGTGTATAGAATGAAGTTGGTAACAATCGGTCCCTCGCACCCTTTTAGTACACAATCCGGAGGATATTTGGATTTACAAAAAAATTCAAAAATCATCTGTGGCGCTGTTTTAAAATAACTAATAAGGTTGTTCTTACTATTAGGGTTGGGAGAAATTCACAAATCGATATCGAATATCGATCATTTCGATTAATCGATATTTGTCGATAATTATCGCAGTATCGATATATGGATAATTATCGAAGATATAGATACTCTAATAATTATCGAATTATCAAAATAATAAACGTCAACTTTTTTTCTCGAATAAAGAAGCTGGTCGAACCCAAAATTGACCAATGGGAAGTCCAGAAAACATAAGACAAACCTAAATTTGAAATATCGAAACTATCAAAACTATGGTAACTATCGGAATAGCGAAAACTATCGAAATATCGATAAATATCGAAAAATCGATATATCGATTAATCGAAATTTCAAAAATAAAATATCGTTCTTTGATTAATCGTTAACTATCAATATTTATCGATTAATCGATAAAAGGTCCCAGCCCTAGTTACTATTTTGATATTTTTGGTTAATATAGAAAACCCTCTGTTGTCCCGTAGAAGCTTTGTTGACTGTGAGCCTTTCAACCTTCAAGAAATCCTTTTACATGTAGGTTTAAAAAGGGTATTTTAACTTCAAATTTTACTTGGAAACTATAAAAACTAGATTTGTGAGACGTTTTAATAGTGATTTATGCAATAAAATTGTTTTCAAATTGCTGGATGGATTTCCCCTCTTAAGTTTACTAGTGACGATGCAGAACAAAACTGTCACTGCTGTATATAGACTAGATTAATTTTTGCAAAACTGGAGGGTCCGACAAAAAAATGACTCAGTTCCTTAGTTTTGAGCTAATGAGATAGATTTTCTGAAAAAATATAGAAAATAATCTAAAACAACAAAATATTTCATTTTGCAACAGTGGAAGCTAGCCCAAAATTTTGCTCCCTCTACCACGACTTGGGTTTTGCACTTCTGAAATCGATTTTTTGGAACAATATAGAAAACATCTAGAATAATCCAAAACAATAAAAACCATCTCATTTTTTAGAAGTGGAAGCGGATCCAAAAATGTTCTTCCCAATGCCAGGACGTCATTTTTGCATTTATGAAACTGATTTTTAAATAAATCTAGTGGAAAGAATAAAAATTTTAATTTTTTTAATTATCGAAGAAATATTTTGTAACAATAAAGAACCCTAAAACAACCTGTAGAACAAATTATTATTTTTTATTTTTTAGGGAATTGCGAGCTAACTTCGCGCACGTCAGTTAGGAAGGATCAACGGCTTGACCGTGCCACAGTTTACCAAACACGTAATCTCTACAATTTTGATAAATGAATTTTGAAAATGATTTTGCCTTTGAACTTTTTGTTTTTTCATTAGTGCAGAGTAAAGCTGGAGCCTGATGGTCAAAATTGTAGAGAAGCATTTAAAATTCCATTTTATTAGTGTAACGAAAACGTTCCGAGTTAATAATGTAATGAAATTTTTATTAGGTCCAGTGTGCAGTTTCTAGATAATCTGAACCAATTATGAAAAATATTTTGCCGATTTTTTAATACCTGGGGGTATTTTGAAATTCTATCAATTTTAATTGCTAATGAATAGTTTATTTTGACAATATTTTGAGTTTGTGTATAAAAAAGTTGGAAAGGATTAACAATAGTCCTGACTGTATGCATAAGTAGTACGTTTAGGTCTTTTAACATACATGTTGAGACAACGCTCCGAGGGGCGCATTAATAATTGAAAACTGTGGCATTGATGTAACCATTGGAAGATTATATCCATTCAGCTTCAAATTACATGAATTTACATATGCAAAACAATTTTTTACATCATATTTGACATTTTTATGGCTTTTGGGGAATAATTTAAATATATTTGTTTTAGAGAAGTTTAATATAGAAAGGTACCTACTGAGTACTTTGGAAATTATTAGATTAGTTGGATACTTACGCATTGCGTAAGACATAAATGTCATGCGACCCTCGTATTTTATGTAAAGATATATAGTAGATATGTTATACTTGAACAACCTCATATTTATATCATACGTATTTACCAAGATATATAAATTTTGACAAAGTCTAATTGCTTTCGCAAAACATTTTTTGGGAAAAAATGGGAAAATTTTTTTTGATCAGCATGCGATCTCGTTAATCATATTTTTGGAAGACGTAATTTTGAGGAAACAACGTTTTACGATTTAAGAAAGCACGTTGTGTGACATGCAGAAAATAAAAAAGTTGAAACGTGTTTTTTTCTAAAAAGACAAGTTAGGAGTTTTTAGTGCCGAAACTTTTCGTCTTTCTATAAATTATATTTTTGAAAATTAAATATTAAAATAGACACAAAAAATCTTTCTCGTAAACTTCCAGTGTGCAAAACTTTCTTTGAAGTGCTTTAAAGTAAATCTTAAATAAGAAACTTATTGTTTACTTTTCATCCCCTGAGAAAACATTACGTGTGGCGTTTAATTACCACATTAATTTATGAAAAATTATGAAATCGCACTTTTAGGCTTAATAAAAACGAAATTTAATTTTGTAGCCATTAAACTCGTCATAACTTGAAATGGCATTCAAGTTTATGGCCAACTTTATGTACTTGAGTAAGTGCCGAAAGTTAGCAACAAAAGTGTTTCTCCCAAAAAAAAAATTAGGCTTAAATATTTAATAATGAATTGAATAATAATTAATAGATTAAACGTGCTATATTTACATACCACACACAATAGGAATTACTATTCCCCAAGGGTTCAACTATTTCAAGTATACGGCACAACAAAAGGGATGATAGCTGCAGGATTACAGGCAACGCGTTGTGCAGACACGTGAACACTGCAAGAAGCCGCAGCTTTTCAAATATTCCACCACGCCGGTCTCACTAACACAGATAGATCTAAAAACTTTTAGTTTCTACCAAGTAAAATCTTTCTTATTTTAAACAGGCAAATTGCACAACATAATTAGAGACGGATTTTGAAGTTTCCATACATTCCACTTCAATTTTTTGTATGACTTGTAAATTATGTAGTGGACACATTATGATTTAAAATTCTGCAGTTGCTTCTAGTAATCTATAAACGGGAACGCTTTCAGTGTACGAAGGTGTAAAGCATTCAGAAGATCGTAAATACTTTGAGGATGAATAGAACAAAGCAGAATCAACAACTGCAGATACTCTATGCGACAATTGAAACGTTTTTATTTTCTAAACGAAGAAAAAAGGCAAACGTATAAGATCTGTTTGTTTTATGTGTACACAAACTTTTTCTAACGATTTTTATGAACAACAATTTAAGAACTAAAAGTTTGCTATTGAGGTGTCCCAAAATAATGGCGTTCCATGTCGTTTAACATTTCAAGCTGGGAACATCACAAAACCACAGATTTCTTTACGTGGATTATTCTTTCTGGGAACTTTTGAAAATAAAGAATTCGCCTTTAGGGTTAATAATCC
Source organism: Cantharis flavilabris (assembly GCA_949152465.1). Classification (NCBI taxonomy): domain Eukaryota; kingdom Metazoa; phylum Arthropoda; class Insecta; order Coleoptera; family Cantharidae; genus Cantharis; species Cantharis flavilabris. The sequence goes on from OX424441.1 coordinate 18,290,924, forward strand.
TGTATCCTGCACCTATAAATGTATTTTTATCTTTGTCACGCACAAAAGGCAAATCTTGATGCTATTCGAAATTTCGGTCACAACTTTGACAGCTGCTATATGTTCTCCACGTATTTCACCTTGCCCCAACTTCGTGCTACACCACTGTGTTTAGATAATATCACACAAGTTTATTTATCTACTTAAGCTTCGTTACTCCACAACTTCAGTTTAACTGCAGAAATTAAAAGCAACACAGAACTTTTAATTAACTGTAATTACTTTCACAAAATGAAAAATTTTTTAAATCTCATTGCGGACTATCAATCAAGGTTCTAAGTCGTTCCTGACAAATTATAGGTCAATCAGATTAACCGCAAATCGAAATTTTTAATGGGGAGCACTGATCCGTATACATATACTCCGCAGGCGAAATGCAGTAAAATCTCGAAAGTATGAACAGCGAAAATCATCTTTGTTTTTTTAATACTAAATCTGAATTTTTATATTTTTGTTCAGAAAAAAAATTTTTATAGCATAAAAAAGTGAAGAGAAATGAAAAAGAAATAAATTCGGAATTTATATTTAAAAAACATGATTTTCGCTGTTCATACTTTCCAGACTACTGTAAACAGTAAACATACAGTTCGAACAGGTACTAATAAAACACTAAAATATTGTAAGCCGAAACGCAGCCGTTCCAGAGAAATTAAAAGTGGAAATTTTTGGGCCGCTCAGAGAAAAGCATTAACTATCCAGTCCATGCTAAAACCCTTCTTTCGCGAGAGATTTTCAAAATTATTATTAAACCATTCCACTGTGAAAAAGCATCTCTTCAATTCATCTCACTCAAATAAAATTTGTTCTAATTTATTTTTATCGACTAGAGTTTCGGTGGAAAAACCACCATGTTCACGATTAAATTATTAATTTTTAATTTTAGACTTGAAATTATATGTACTGTTATTTATAATGAAATCCGGACACTCCTATGTTAACAATGTAAATTGCATGTTTTCAAGTCACTTTTTGTAAAAAAAAATCGATTTTACAGCAATACTCATTAAACATTTCTTGTTGCAAATTTCATTGCCTTCGTTTTTGTTTATATACATCTTTTGATTCCGTTGCATGTTTTCGAGTTAGTCACGTAAAAAAGACTCTGTAAAATTCAAAAAATATTTTCGTCTGTATCTCAGGAACGGTGGGACAAAATTGAAAAATGCATATGAACAAAAATTTAGAAAATAATATTTATAAGAAAAATTGTTTACTAATTTTTCTCTTTCGTTGTATCGTTTCTGAGATACAGACGAAAATATTTTTTGCATTTTACAGTCTTTTTTAAATCAGTGCAACTCGAAAACGGTGCAACGAAATAAAAAAATATATATGTATAAACAATCACGAAGGCAATGAAATTTTCAACAAAAAATGTTTAATGACTATAGCTGTAAAAGCGATTTTTATATGACAAAAAATGACTTGAAAACCTGCAATTTACATTGTTAACATACACTCTGAAATAAAAAGATTTGTCATCGTAACAAATTTATTAGTAATTATAGCATCAACAGAGTTTTTTGCCGATACAACAAATTTTATGGTGTTTGAAAATTTGTTCTGAACACAAAAAACTTTGTTGTGCCAGCATAAAATTTGTTATAGCGGCAAAAAACTCTGTTGAGGCTATAGCTACTATGGACTTTGTTACGACGACAAATCTTTTTTCAAAGTGTAGCGGTGTCGGGATTTCATTATGAGCCACTGTAAATCTTTTCCACAAAAACTATACTCAATAAAAATAAATGAGAACTGAGTGGTTATTATTTACGTAATCTTATTTGCAAAAAAGGATTTGTTGCCATAATAGTATTTAGTACCGAATTTTTTTTGCTGCTACAACAAATTTTTCACCCCAACAAACCCTTTTTCATAGTGTAGCGCCGAAGAGTGTATGTGCCAAAACAATATATTAAACTGATGATGGATCTTGATTCGACTTTTTATGTCAAGGACAGTTATCTTATTTTCCTATATAAAAGTTCAGGGTGATCTTTAAATTAATATAAATGGTCAATTCTCATATAACTTGTTTTTTAGTGAAAAAGTTTTGCTTTTCGCGCAATGATACAGTAGCATTGCACGGTATTGTAGCATTGGGAAATTCAATTATGAAAACCTAAATCTATCAATTTTTTCCTGAAATGCGGGCTTTATATGACGAATGTCACTTAATTTATCGGTCACCAACTGCGCGATAATTACACTTGGTCCAATGCATTTTAGGAAAAAATTGATGTATTTCAGTTTTCAGAATTGAAGTTCCCACTACCCTGCAATGCTACTGTATCATCCCACGAAAAACAAAACTTGAGCGGGAATAAGTTTTCTGAAAAATTGATGGAGACAGCATCAGAAAAAGTTATATGAGAATTGACCAAAACTTGACTGAACATGGATGGGTTTGACAGGCAATGTAAGAGATTGGGGAAGTTTAGGGACCGGCGCCAGCGATGCCCAAACTGCGATATTCTAGAATCTAGATAAACCTAACCACAGGAAACTGGATTGCGACCTATATAAGGATGAGCGAGCAGGGATTCAAGCTTTTTATGGCAAAGACAAAAATGAACTATAAATGCGAACATCTCCAGATCTGCTATACCCGCCCCTGGAGATTAAGACCGTGGTCAGAGCAGTGGCGTAGCTATCACAGGACAAACCGAGGCAGTGCCCCGGGGCCCCCGAGCTCAGGAGACCCCTAGGATCCTCGGTCAATTCTAACTATTTTCTTGAGAAATTTGAATAATTCCCATTAGGTAAAGTTGCTAATATTAAAGCACGTAAAAGGCTGTGAGTTTACACGTATTATGTTTAACAAAATATGCAAAATGTATAACTGTTATGTAAAGCGTAATTAATTAGTTTTTTAAATACACTGTAAAATATTTTTATGTGAAGTTATATAGAAAATCATTGGCAACTTTGTGACCTATGACAATCTATGTAAATATACATACTGTTATTTAACATATCCAAGTAATTATGTAGGTACTCATAAGGGAACTGTAAAAATACTAGTTATATATCATCGTGATTTCACAAAATTTTTGTAAATTTACAGAACAGAAATAAATTTTACATTATCTAAATCGGTAAATTTACATTGTGCTATTATTTTTACACAATTTTTTTAATTTTAGACTAACGTTGCCGTAATTATTTATTTACATAGATTTTCAACGTAAATAAAAATCATTGTAATTTTCCATAAATTTTTAACAGTGTAAGTATTTGAAAAATAATTAAAATAATTTTTGTAAGGTTTTATTTGTACAATGGTTAGAGATCCTAATGTATTCTCTGCCCCGGGGCCCTCTTCCATCTAGCTACGCCACTGGGTCAGAGCATGTAAGAGATAAGGTAAGATAATTTGTAAAAATGCGTATAAATGCAATTTATACCACCCATACCACCCGGTTTATAAATCTATATCTGTTGTAATATAATATCTTATTATGCCTTACAGTAAAGAGCCCGTGCAAACCTTGTCAATCTGCATGAAACGATGAAACGCCTTGTAATTTATCTAATTATTATTCTAGATCGGGACACTAAAACCTCGTTAACAAACATTTGCATGTTTGTTCATTCAACATTTCATGCTGCATAAGCATTAAGAAATTTCAAATGTTTTGAACGAAAAGAAATAATTTATTTTATGAAAAAAGAAATTTCAAGTTTGACCATTGAATGACACAAAATCAATTTTTTGCTGCATTCATAAAAATTTGTATTAATATTGGGATCGTGCAAAATTTTAATTTTCGACGTCAGCGTATGAGATGGCCATTTTAGAAAGTTTTGATCCACATTTTCTGTTCTCATTGATTAATTCATGTATATTCAACCAATCCAAGTTAATTATTCTAGATCAATGGATTCCAAGTTGGCCACTTGACGGCGCTACCCTGTTTTGCACCATCCCAGTAGTAGTAGATCTACAAAAATTGAAGTTGAAAAATTAAGTTTCTCTTACCTCTATTTCTACAACAATAGAGCCTAAGCCAGGCTGTTCTGAAGCAGAACCTAAGTAACTCCAAAAAATTGTCTCCATTAAAATTCCATAATTCTAAAATTTTGTTAAAAATTCAAAAATTAATTTATATTTTCCACATTTATTTTTTAAATAAAATAATCACTGGTCAACAAATTTGAACTTTTTGTCGACTTCTTTGATGAAAATTCGTTTTTATATAGATATTATGGTCCTAAATATGAAAACAACAAAGAAATTTAAAAATTAGTTACGGTTTTTTATTTATTGATTTTAATTTTAATTTAATTTGAAAATACTTATGTACATACGTCTTCGTTTATATCCGAATAAAATATCCGGTCATAAAAGTTGGAAGTTTATTATTTTATCTATATTTATTTAAATAAAAAACTTAAGCATCGAGAGGACGCGTTCATATATCGGGGATATTCCATTACGATTATATGTATTAGTGTGCGATGATTTCTAGTCCGTATATCTTCGAAATGTAAACTAATAAAAAAAATTAAAAATTATTTTCGTGTTCAGCAGATCAAAATTAATATGTAGTAGTAAATTTTATTTAGGATATTTTTTTGCTGTTGACCAGTGAATCTGTTAGTACAGCGGTGTAATTTTACAGTAATTATTTTAATACTTTGAAAATATGTATCTAATCGGTATTTGTTTAATTCAAGCAACATTATGACCTTGAATTAATGTTATTGTTATATTGTATTGTTGAAAGAGTTTTTATTTAGTAATATCAACCACAAATCATGCATTCAGATCTGGGTCTTCTAAATTCTGGAAGTCTGGGAGTTATGGATTACCCCCCAGACTGGAATGAAACAAACGATTGAAAGTATCATTAAAGCTCGTGAATTTATCATTGCCTGCAGCTGTGCAACGGATTTTTATTAAAATTCCATTATGTTTATTTTTGCATCCATCCAAAGTTTTAGTTTCAAAAAAACACAGGCCTTACCCATCCGATGGAGAGTTAATAAAATTAATTTAATTGAATTTAATGTTACTCCACTACTTTATTGTCTGGCTTAGTCGGTGGATTAATTTGTATGAGACTTTGAGTCAAATTAAGGCAAATCTGAAAAAATCCTAACGAATTTGAGAAAATCTTACAACATTTCAGGAAATCTTAAGGAATTCAAGAAGATCTTAGGAAATCGCAGAAAATCTTAGATTACTATAGACGATTCTTCTAATTTTACTTTTTCAATTTTTTTGAAAAGAAATCTTGCGGCAATCCAGACGACGTTAGGGAGTATTTTAAGTAATTTTATAAGAAATCTAGTGTACAAAAATTTGCTTTGCAATTCCTTTCAGTTGTTTGTTAAATTAATTATAAAGAATCCAAGTTAAAATCAAATTTAAATTAAACTATAATATGGTTTATGAAATTATGAAAAAGTGTAATCAGCAATAAAAAAGCGTAGTTTTCTGTATAAATTATTCCGTGATGATTTTACAAAAGATATTTGAATTTAAATGCGGTCTCTTGTTTTAGACACATTTATTAAATTAAAATTTAATGATTTAATATTATTTTGGGAAGTCAGCTCCCAATTGCCTCTTGGTACTAACCGCTCTTAACGCACTTTTTATATAATATATAACAGGGTGGCCAACAAGTCGATCGCCAAGCAATTTTTAGTCGATCATAGCCGCCGATACTAGTCGTGATTGATAAAAAGCCGAGGAGGAAACCGCTGGTGATATTTGAAGTGCAAAAAATTAAAAAAAATTTAAGGAAATCTTAGGCAAAACTAAGGAAATCCAAGGATATCTTAGAAATTACCGATTATCTTGCTTTTTCAACTTTTTCGAAAGAAAATCATGAGACAATCCAAAAGAAAACTCAAGAAAATTTTAAGAAATTTAATGTACAAGTAAAGGTAAATTTGAGAAAATCTAAAGAAATCTTAGACAATCTAGGAAATCTAAGAAAATCCAAGGATATCTTAGAAATTACATATAATCTAGCTTTTTCAATTCTTTCGAAAAGAAATCATGAGACAATCCAAAAGAAAACCAAAAGAAATTTTAGGAAATTTGATGTACAAGTGAAAGAAAATTTGAGAAAATCCAAAAAAAATTTTAGGCAATCCAGGAAATCTAAGTAAATCCAAGGATATCTTAGAAATTGCAGATAATCTAGCTTTTTCAACTTTTTCGAAAGGAAATCATGAGATAATCCAAAACAAAACCCAAGACAATTTTAGGAAATCTGGGAAAATCTAGAGAAATCCAAGAAAATGTCCTGAAAGGAAATCTGGTGTACAAAAATTGGATCTTTGGTTTCCTTCTCGTTTCTCGTAACAAACTAAGAAATTATCTTTTCTTCTTTTTTTGTCTACTTTTACCTTAATATTTATATGTCAATGGTCAACATAATATTATAGTAGATCGCGAAAAAATTTTAAGAAACATTGTTGATCGTATATATAATGAAGTTGGCCACCCCTGATATATAAAACATAAAACGTACCTAGTAGTACTATCAAAAATAAATTTATTTTTTGTTTTTAAAAAATTTAAAAAATATACATATGTGTAAAAACTAATGTTTTTGAGCTTCAAATGGGAGGCAATTGCCCATATCGCCTTCACCTGGATCCGCCACTGCTTCCAGAATTCGAAAAGAAAATATAAATCTTCAAACTACTGTTAAAAGTAAAATTCTGCTTTTTAATTTTTTAAAGCCTTATTGTCACGTACTAATTATAAAAAATCGTAGTAATCGAAAAAATACATTAGTATTGCCTAAAAATCACTTTTACCCCCACTTGACCTTATCCAAAATCAAAATCGATTTTTCTTGCGCTCGTATCGCGCTTGCCGCTATAAAATAATGTTAAAATAACAAAAAGTTTCGTTTAAACCCTAGGTAAATCATGAGTTTGAAGTCGAGCTTATACAAAAAGTTTCATCTAATACTTTTTTGAATGTACAATATTTTAAATTTTTTGTTTTCGTTAGAAATGTCTGTGTACAAAGTTTGCATATTCTAATTAAATTGATTTTCTCAATAGATTTAGAAAATCTGAACTGCTTTATTAAACTTTTAATTAAGATCTTTGCGATTCAAAGAAAAATAAAATAGTATATTAAGTATCAAAGGCCGTAAATGCAGTTTATCGATCAAAAATAAACTTTCATTTATTTTTGCAAAACGCTATTTGCGTAGGTCAATTATTTATAAATAAGTAGGTGCACTTGGACATTTTTGAAAAAAATTTGGGGGAGTGGGTTACTTAATTAGATCTCGAGAATACTAAAAATTACCAACAAGATCTAAAAATACATATATTTAAAGTAGTGATTGAATGGACATTTGCCAATGTACCCAAACAATTAAATTTCCCACCCCGAAGTCCCAAAATGAACCCAGTTGAAAATCTAGGGGAAAAATTTAAAAACAAAATTCGGAACAAATAAAAACCATTGAGAAAGCTAAACCAACAATTAAAGAAAAATATTAAAAAAATAAATATTAAAAACTGTTTTCTCCAATATACAACTTCAATTTTTCTTAACCGCACGTAAACTTTTTTGTAGCAATTTTAGTATTTTTCTTTTCTTTTATTTTATTATTAAATTAATTTAAAATTAAATAAAATTTGATTGTAAATAAAAAATACATTTTTCGTTAAAAAGATGTCATATGTAGACTTTTTTGTATGATTGTATAAAAAATGTTTTTGTTGTTGCTTACCGCAATTACTGGTACTACTCGTCCAAACACTTGACGTGCACAGGTGCGAAACAGGTAATAACGGCACTGATCACAACTACCAACACTATGAATTAAGGAAATTTTTATAAATCTCACAAAAACGTAGGTACAAATTCTAGGTCTAGTTGTGAAATTGATCATCGCCATAATGATGCCTTTTAGTACTATAATGTGTTTTTACTCTACAGAAAGTGAAACCAATTCTTAAAATGTACCGAAAGAACAAAGAATCACACAGCGATCACGCATATACCAAGTGAACAAACATTGCATGTAAACTTGGGGTTGTTTACTAACAAAATCCGTGAGAATGTTTAGACCACTTTTGATGTTAGTACAAAAACACAGTATAAATTATGTAGAATTTTCAACTATTTTAAATGACTTTAGAAACAAATTAATTCTTATTAAGGGTGGGGTATACAGGTGCCCATCCTCCATATTTGTAAATTAATGTAAAAATAAAAAATTTATTTTTTTTTTAAATTTATTAATATTAAAAAAACAAGCTGATCATAAATTCGAGACTCTCCTGACTGTATTCTGTATTCAGAAACACGAATCATAATTTGCGTTAATAAAAAAAACTTTTAATATGAAAGGAACAATTTTTAGGTCTTTTAACTATCGGTCTGACTATTTAACTATCGCCCGCTCGTGTAACTTTTAGATCATCCGTCGACAGGAGAGTTAAAAATTGAAATTTTCCTATTAAAATTATTCATTATGATTCATGATAATCTGATAAACTTTGGATTAATTTTAGTAGGTACGATGTTAGGCTGTGTACATATTTTGTTATAATTTCCACATACTATATTTATTTCATTTTTAAACTTTGCAATGGGAAGTACGAATTTTTTATATTTAGATTGAATTTTACAGTCCTACGACTAAAAGTACAAAAGGAAGATTCCAAATAACTTCTATAATAGTTTTGTTCCCATTTCGTTCACACATTTCCTGAATCTTGCTTGATTTTGCTCGGATTTTGATAAAAATTGATAAAAAAAAACTTAAATTGTTTATTTCAGTTTTAAATTTTCTGAAAATATGTTCATAAAATCTATTACAAGTTTATAATAAACAATAGCATCAAACATCAATGAATGGAAATGGGTATTAAGAATTTCGTAGTACTACAGCCATCTACAGCCTAGTAGCACAGGATAACTTGTGATAGAAGAGTAGTACGCTGAAAGGGAGAAATTTTGACAAATTCTCTAATTTTAAATTCAATATTTCAAGTTTATATTTTGTAATCTTTTAACCCTTTATAGGATACTGGTTGATATTTCAACCAATTATGAAAATTGATATTATATAATTTATACCAATTTAACTATCAATCACAAGTTCTTTTCAAAATACATCGTATTTTTATTTTTCTTAATCTGCCCTGTAAATATCTGCAAATATCTGCTACTTATACAATTGTTTTCATACTTTCTAGTATTATATTGTCTTGTTTCGACCATTTAGATCCGAACCAAATCTCCGCTTATATAAAAAATTTTCCAAACCAAATCTCCGCTTATATAAAAAAATTTTTAAACCATTATAATGTGATTCTATCAAACAATAAAAAATGTAAGTTTGTCAGGATTGTTACGTTTAAAATTAACTGTTTTTGTTTTAAACATAAAACCCTACTATTTTGTTTTAAACTTAAACAAAATATTGTTTTAACGCTTAATTAAACTTCCAGTTAAAATAATTAAGAGCAGCTCTGAGAAAGGTTACATTTAAGCAAAAGTGGTACAAACAGGCATTAAACAAATGTTTTAAAGTAGTTTTACTCACTATGCTATATTTGAAAATATTTGTTTTTGAGATGCAGGTGACAATATTTTTTGTATTTTACATTTTAAAAATGAATAGGTACAAAACTAAAGACAATAAAATTTTCAACAAAACATGTCTAAGGGTCGTATTCACTAAATTATCTCTTAGTTAAGGATCTCTTAGTTAAGGACAGGGTACTTGAAGGGATTCATTAAAAAACCCATTCTCTAATTCATCCTTCAGGTAAATTTTTGTACCTGGCAGTTGTCGTTAACTAATGACAAGGCTAATGTTTTTAATCGTAATAGTACACGTGGTGTATAAGAGAAATGTGTTCTCATTGGTTGATTTAAAAAAATAACATACAATAATTGACGTTTAACGTCAAGTAAACAATAAACGAATATAAAATTTATAATTGAACAAAATTTGAAGTACGGAAATTTAAAATAAAAATTTATTTAACAAAATAAATAATAGTTTTATAGTCAAAATTTAAATTACGGTAATTTAAAATATTTAACAAAATTTTTAAAAATTAATAATTGAAAAAACTACTGTTTTTAGGATAACAATATGCAAATTAGTTGCATAATTTATAAATTTATCTAACATGTAAATAATAATAATTTGTTAAATATTTTCACATGCTATTTAACAAAAACCATAGTTAGTTGAAATAAAAATTCATTAAACAAAAGAATAATATTATTACGAGCGCGTCTCCCTAATAATCCTAATAAATTATTATTTATTTCTTCGTTATTCAATTCTTCTTCAATTTCTTTCAAATCATCATATAAAATTTTACAATTTATAGTAATTATTATTTTACAATTATCAAATTTTTAACAATAACTACTTCCAGATTATACAATTGCTTGATGTTATGCAGTATTCTGCAGGCATAAATAATTTTAGTTATAAATGTGGGGTGGTAATTCATTGCTAAATAATTTTAATCAATTTGTTAATTTTTAATTTAAAAAAAGACATGTTAGGAAATCGTTTCATAAGAAGGTTTCTATAATTTTTGCGTAGGTATATTATGCGTTTAAAATATACCTTTTGCGTAATTTATCAAGAATATTATTTAATTGAATATTTATTTTGAAAATAAATTCACTTTTCAAGATTCAAGTTCACATTCACTAATAGAAATAACCCTTCAATTTTCTTAATGACACCTACTGACCATCTCTCAGTTAAGGGATCAACTTGGTGTATTTTGACGCTGATTATGGATCCCTTCGAGTTACAGAATGCGCAAATCCTTATACCTGAAGAGATCCCTCACCACTCTGCCAGGTAAAGATCGATCTTGAAGAGCGGTATCTAACTAAAGAATCTTTTATTATTACAGAATAGGTTTTGTCATTAGTTAAGAGATCCTCTCCGTTAAGATCCCTTAAAAGTTAGAGAATACGACCCTAAAAAATTTTGCCGTAAAATCGATTTTTATATGAGAAAAAACGACTTCAAAATGTGCAATTTACATTGCTAACATAAGAGTGTCTGAGTTCTTTTAACCCTTAATTAGGCGCATTAAGACAATCACACAATTAGTCGCATACGGTCAAATTTGAGTGTTAGAAATAAATTAAATCAAAATAAACAATCTGACACTTTTTTTTTAATTTGAAATTTTGTTGACCTCATGCGCCTAATTAAGGGTTAAAAGTAACTGTAGATCGTAGATGCAAATTCTGCGCACATTCTTCTGAGCTTTGCGCTGCAAATTTAGCTATTTTTTTGCAATTTTATACTGCCCACCCGCCATATACAGTGGATAACAAATATATTCGCACACTCGTATGTTAACAATGTAAATTATACGTTTTAAGGACGGTTTTTGTCAAATAAAAACTGCCTTGACAGCGATACTTATTAGACATTTTTTGTTGAAAAATATTTTTACCTTCAATTTTGTTCATATACATTTTTTATTTTGTCGCATCGCTTCTAAGTTACAGCAATTTGAAGAAAACTCGGTAAAAAAACTCCCACAAGAGCAATGTAAATTTTATTAAAATTTTTACCGAGTTTTCTTCAAATCGCTGTAACTTAGAATCGGTGTGACAAAATAAAAAAATACATAGGAACAAAATTGAAGGCAATGAAATTTTCAACAAAAATTGTCTAATAAGTATTGCTGTAAAGACGATTTTTATCAGACAAAAAACGTACAATTTACATTGTTAACATAGGAGTGTGCGAATATTTTTGTTATCCACTATAAATTTTTGAAGAAATTGAAAGAAGTACAAGCAGAACCGTGCAGTGGCTCCAGAAATTATTAATACGCTTCTATGTTAACAATGTAAATTGTACCTTTTTAACACTTCTCTGTCATTTAACAATTTTTGAGCAAAACTTTTCCGATATTTTTTATGTAAATTTCGCTCCTTTCATTTTTGATTCTATGCATTTTTTAATTTTATCGCACCGTTTCTCAGTCACAGCGACTTTAAAAACATTCTGTAAAAAATTTAATAAAACCAACAGTTTGGTTTTATTATTATTAATTTATTATTTATTTTTTATTAATACATCATTTAATATTAATTCATATTTTTTAAATATTTTTAATCCTGACCTGTCGAGTGATAAATATGCCATTTTTGATTTCTTGAATAATTGATTTTTAGGTATCCGGCGACTATTCATCCCGGACGATTCATCCTCGGACGGATCCAAATATACACAAAAGAACAAAAGTAGTCATAAATAAAATTGTTATTTTTTAATAATACTAATAAATAATAATAATTAATAATTTGTAATGATAAATAATATGATACACAATAATAAATAATATTAATAGATTATCATAAAAAATATTGCAATGACCCGTGGCTCATAAATTAATTATTGGATTTTGATAATTGGTTTATGGTTCTAAAATATAATTAACATTGGATTCAGATAAAAATTAATAAAAGTGTCAAGTTATTAAAAATGAATGGCCAACTGGTGAAATATGTTTGACCTCACCTAAATATTAATTAAATTAAAAATCATTTAGCCGCGGGTCATTGCAATATATTTTATGATAATCTATTAATATTAGTTTTTATTATGTATCATTATTATTATGAATCACTATTAACCATTACTCCTATTTTTTATTATCCATAAATTACGTCGCACCTTAGGGGGTAGGGGGGTTATCTCAGATTTGTGACAAAAATGTGACTGGGGGTCTGGGGGGGTTTCAAATGTTGTCACAGTCAAATTTTTAAAAATATATATTTTTGGTCCATGGATCGATTGTAACGCTTGCGTGCGTTTTTTCATGAGGCCGAAAAAAAATTAAATATTAATAAAAATAAATTGTTATTTAAGACCTGTAAAATTGATTTAATCAAAGTTAGTTTTATAAGGTAGAAGTTTAACGTCACTTGTTCAATGAAAATGTGACATAAGAGGAGGGAGGGGTCTAAAAACCTTAACCCGCGAGTGGTCGCTATATGAGATTTTCTCTCGCTCAATTTTTAAAATTAAATTTTACGAGTTTTTAATAAATGTTTTTGCCTAAATAAAATGTATAATATAACGTTAAAAATGAACTGTGAGAGAAATTCTCACGTGGGACCACTTCCGGGTTAAAAATCGTATGACGTAATTTATGGACGACCCCTTATTAAAAAATCACAATTTTAATTATGGCTACTTTCGTTTTTTTTTTGTTATAAGTACATTTGGATGATCGATGGATCCAGTGGATTAATCCTTTCAGGATGAATCGTCCGGGAACGAATCGTCTTAGAATCGATTTTTCTATGTATACTGTATTCCTGTTTAAATTCTTTTGTTTTAACGTGTTGTTTAGTTCTGTTAAATGTTACATTTTACAAATACACTACATAGGTACCACAAATCTACTTGAAATATTTTATTTTTGGTTCATTTTCTAAAACCAAATTTTATTAAAAATTTTTACAGTGTTTTTAAAGTCGCCGTCACTCCGAAACGGTGCGATAAAATAGAAAAATGTACATAAAAATGAAGGGAGCGAAATTTGCAACAAAAAGTATTTAATAAGTATTACTGTAAAAGCGATTTTGATATGAGAAAAAAAGTCTTGGAAAGGTACAATTTCCATTGCTAACATAGGAGTGTATTAATAATTTCTAGAGCCACTGGTTCTACTTCAATTATGTTCTACCAAAGAAATTAGCAAATTAGACTTGGTACAAATATCTCGAACCGCTTCTGTGAGATAAATGCGGATGAATCTTGAACCGACTGAATCTGAAACCACTGGAGGAGGGGAGTTAAGTGTAACATTTTCTAGTTTCAATTTAAAATCCTTAAAACCACCTACGCCAAAGTATACATGTAACCTATACTTTATTGTAAAACTGCAAATTGCGCTAAATTTATGTCTCTGTTCAATTTCATCATAATAAATTTAAATGCGTTGGCTGGCATGTAAAAACCGTTTAACTTATTCAAACATTCATTGTCAAAATTAATTACTTTATAAACATTACATCTAGATTCCTAGTTAAACCCTTTATAGGGCAGATTACGGAAAATACAAAACAGGGTATTTCTTCAAGGAACTTGTGTTGTGATTATAGTTGAATACAGGGCCTATTTTACCATTAGGCACATGCCTAGGACCCAATGGCCAGATGGGCCCGAAAAGAGAAAACAAAATCGTAAAATAAAAATCAAATACTAATAAAATAACCCAAAAATTGGGCCTTCGATGCTGTTAGTTACACTCGAATATAAGGGTCGCGAAAATTTGCTAGAGCCTTAGAGCCTAACTCAGTTAAAAATAGGCCCTGATAGTTGAATATGGTATAAATTACATAAAAAAATTTCTAACTGGTTAAAATATCGACCTGTATCCTATAAAGGGTTAAAAAATAATAAAGTTATTCTTTATTGTTATTAGTTATTACTTTATTTGGATGTAATAAAGTAATTAATAAGTTTATTGTTAAAAATGATTGTGTGTCTGAAAGGGTTAACATAGAAGCATCCGAATATTTTTTGTGAGTAACTAACTGATTTTTCAATAAAATTAGATGTCCACATTACATCACTTTTGTTTATTTGCAAAGTAAGGACACTATAATTAAGATTTAAAATAAATTATTGGGTATAGTAAAACCAATTAGGTAATTTGTTGCTTGGACCTCGTAGGTTATCGGGTATGAAATTATTTTAAATTGTTAAACAAGTGTAGGTTAGGTGTACATATTAATTTCTTATCAAATCGCGAACACCTTGGTTTATTATATGTTGGTACATAATATCTGTTTTGTGAAACTGTGGTCCAAAATTATTTAAAAATTTGGTCTAAAAATAAACATGAGTTTTATGTATAAAGCGTTTGTCGTTTATGGTAAGTTTCCTAATTTTTAAAAAATTAAATGGTACCACAATTTTTACTTTTCAGTGTCCATTTTAGTTGCATACCTCTCGTATTATATTTATTTGGACCACAAATCCGTTGTTCCCGTATTTGGAAGACATCGGAAAGGGGCCATATGCGAAATGATGATTATTTTCTCTGTAGCAATGATTATGTTATATCATTGCATTATTTTTTAATATTATGCACTTGCACTGTATGTTCACATTTTTAAAACAAATTTTTTAAATATAAACATAATTTTCGTATTGTAATTAAAAATTATTTTCAATCATTTATAATAAATGGCTCATAAAATATATCAAATAGCGATTACGAAAAATAACGCAGACGCTTTATTACACCTACTACAATAAATGATTCACCTACATTATTATTAAAGATAACACAAATTAAATTTTTGGTACACAAAACTCCGTTTGAAAAAGTTAAGTTTATTACAACAAAAAGTTCCTACCTTTTTGGAGTTTCTGGAACCCCATCAGCTTCTCATTGTAAGATAAAATTTGGCCCATTTTATTTTCACAAATATCACAAAAACAAATTGTAGAAGTGAACCAGCACGAAAAACAAGACTTTTATGGTAGAGACGAAACGTCCAAGGAAGTTTCAAAAGTAGACTGGCAGTGAAGGCGAAGTTGAAGAAAAATTTGCTTATTTTGAATTTTATTCCAAGAGCAATACGGCGCCTCCTCCGTCTGTCGGAAATGTTGACCAAGGTGCTAAGCACGAATAAATAAGCTCATGATATTGGATATTATGTTACAAAGACATAATAAGCTCAACAAATTTAGTAATTTAATTCTCAGTTCGTCGCATTGTTTGTTTTAACAAAAATTTTAGCCTTCAATGATTAAAACCACCGAGTTCGTTGAGATTTTAATCAAATGTTTTATATTTTTTACAATAAATTATTGCATGAATAAATTCTTATCGGCGCTTCGTTTGAATTTCAATAAATTATTAGATTTTAAAAACAATAAACAAAGGCTGTCCAGAATTAATTAGGTTGTTTATGCAATCACATGTACTCAATAAATAAAAACTGCAATTTTTTACTAGGTTATTTTGCATTTTTAATTGCACATAATTTTAAATATTTAGATTTTTCATTATTATGAAAAATGTAGTACATATTTTACACTTTACAACTTACAAGTTACAACTACTAAATGACTCGCAAAAGAACTCGGACACTTGTTCTGTTACCAATGTAAATTGAACATTTGGAACCTGCTATTTTTCGTATATAAATCGATTTTACAGAAAAACTTTTTTCGAGATTTTTTGTTGCAAATTTCATTGCCTTCAATTTTCTTTATATGAATTTTTTTATTTTGTTAAGCCGTTTTTGACTGGCAGCGACTTAAACAAGACTGTAAAATGCAAATAATATTGTCATCTATAATATCTCGGAAACGGTGCAACAAAGTAGAAAAATATATAGAAACAAAAATGAAGAGAATAAAATTTACAAGAAAAATTGCTTATTAATTTTTTTATTATTTGCATTGTTCTCTAGATATACGGTGAGTAACAAAAATATCCGGACAGTCGTATGTTACCAATGTATAAATTGAACATTTTGAAGCCGCTTTTTTTCATATAAAAATCGCTTTTACATCAAAACTTTTTAGACAGTTTTTGTTAAAAATTTCATTGTCTTCAATTTTGTACCTATACATTTTTCTATTTTCTCGCCCTGCTTTTGACTGGCAACGACTTAAACAAGACTCTGTAAAATACAAAAAATATTATCATCTGTATCTCATATATAAACAAAAATGTAGGGAATGAAATTTGCAACAAAAACTACTTATACATTTTTCTACTTTGTTGCACCGATTTTGAGATACAGGTAATAATATTTTTTGTATTTTACAGAAGTCTTGTTTAAGTCGCTGTCAGTCAAAAGCGGGGCGACAAAATAGAAAAATAAATAGGTACAAAATTAAAGACAATGGAATTTTTAACAAAATATGTCTAAAAAGTTTTGCTGTAAAATCGATTTTTATATGAAAACAGGCGACTTCAAAGTGTTCAATTTACATTGGTAGCATAGGAGTGTCCAAGTTCTTTGGCGAGTAACTGTATGTAAACTTATTTTACGATTTTCAGGGGAAAATCAGAGATGTATTTCGTTTTTTTGGGTAAAAAACTAAAAGCAGCATCACGGAAACCTGAATCCCCTCCGGCGCCCCATTATAACTTCTTCTTGTCCAAATTTATATAAAGAAACAGAAAAATTTTCTATACAACTTTGAACACAACAACCGTGCACAAAGCACTGGCACCCTAAAATCCAAACACTTCTGGGCAAAATTGTACAAGAAATTTTACAATATAGTACAGCTTTTACTCGTAAAATATGCAAAATCAGAATTCGAAAAACACTAATAAATTTTCCGAACCGGGGCAAGAACTTTACATTGGCGCCCTTTTCCTCCAGCATTTGAGTTATAAGATTTCAAAATATTTCAAACATATGAACTTGGCGCCCCCTTGAACTACCACCCGGAGCAAGCACCCCGGTTTGCCCCTTTTGACCCGGGGCTGAATATGTTAATTGTCATAGGTACTGGTAGGGCCGTCTTCTCCATTGGGCACTCTGGGCGACTGCCCAGAGCACCGAGATCCATGGGGCCTCCTCGACCCCAAACTCGGCAAAAATTTCAGAAAATTTAACATTGCTCTTATGTAAGGTGGCCATTTTTATGAAATGTAAAACCAGTACATGAAAAACGGAGGATCTGTTTTTTTAGGTTTTCATCTTTTTTTCGATACAACATGATACAACAGAACAATAGTTACATCAGTAAATTTTTGTGTCCTGGTTAACGGTGTTGACTAACCAGGACAAAGGTTCGAAAACCAGTACTGTCCTGGTAAAACCAGTACGAATGGTCACCTTATGTAAACGTGATATTTATAGTATGTGAAAGAAAGTCTGCGAAAGGTCAATTTACGTTCTCATCTCATCTGAAACTTTGATTGCGGGATACCACTGTTCGGCCGTATACTCTCGATTTTGTTCGTTTTTTTATACGGGATCGTATATAAATGAGTCAGTCGTTGTAACGAATTTTTCTTTAAAAAAGTTTTCTGTCGGCGCGGCGTACCGAGCCGGCCATGGCTTAAGGATGAGACCTCGTGCTTTACGCGGAATCCGAACCATGACGGGGCAGTAATTGAAAACGAGTCTTAACCTCCCTCAGAGGTTTATTTAATAATTTATTATAGCCGAATTTAACTTAAAAACAATGATCTTATTTTTCTAGAACTGTAATTTGCGAGTTAGAAGTTCTTCAGGGATCTTTTTAATTTTTTTGGATTACTCAGAAATACCAATTTTCTAAATTTAAAATTTTTGAGTGCAATTTATGCCCAAAAATACTTGTATAAAATAAAAACAAAAAAACTTCAAACCAAATTTTTGTACAGCATCAGATTTTCTTTCATGAGGTTTCCTTGAATTTCTTTAGATTCTCAAAGATTTCCTAAAATTTCCTCAGATTTTCTGGGATTGCTTCAAGATTTTCTTTCGAAAAAAAAATACAAAAAACAAAGCTTGTCTGTAATATTCCTAAAGAGGCCTGATCTTCTAAACTTTCATTGAATTTCTTAAAATGTCCTAAAATTTCCTAGGACTTCATCAGATTTTCTTTAACTTTAACACCAAATTTCATCAGCAGCTGCTTCCTCGTAATAGTTTGTATGCATTAAACATTTTTTTTTAACATAAAATGAACAATTTTTATACATCTTTTAACTATGGGTCTGATAGGCCTCACCCTTCCACTCCAGTACCGGAGCTATCATAGGGCAAAGTGGGGCAGTGTCCCGGGGCTATCTCAGGGTGCCTCGGGACCTTGGATAATTTTAAAACTACTTTCTTGAGATAATTTTGAAATTTTGTAAAAATGTAAAAAAAAGTTATGTTCATATTTATTATAATAAAATGTATTATGTGAAACGTACTTACTTAATTGCTTTTTTACTGGGTTGCCACCAATTTCAGGGGTAAATTTATCCGAGCATTTTAACAGTACACCTAACTTACTGTTTTATTAGATCAAAATTATGCAAATTAATTATAATCAAACAAAGCAAATAAAATAATAACTTTTTCAATTAATTAATTTTCTAACTTAAAAAATTTTAATTTTTACAATATCATCACATGCTAATAAAAATAACAATAAACAATACTAATCAGTAAGGAGCCGTCCTTTAATCATGTGTGGTTTTTTATGCAATTTTTTTTACCCCCCCCCCCTTTGGTGATACATCGTGAGGTTACCCCCTACCCAATATCACGTGTATTTTTTTTTTAATTTCTTCAAGTAGAAACGGTGAGACAGAAGGCCGCGGGCAGTGGGGCGACGAGTGGCGTCACAAGAGAGCTAAATATTGTTATTATGTTGCTTTTTAGGCACAAATTTCCTCGCTCGGGATTTCACATGATTGTCACAGCATCCCCCCATCGTGATGTTATTCTAACCCCCTCCCCCCCCCCCCTGTTAGAACCTCACGTGATTAAAGGACAACCCCTAACCATTATAAAACAATTTATTTAATAAATAAAAATTTTTATTTTTATAACTAACAGTTTTTGGTTTTGTATTTTTGTTTTACAAAAATCGACATTTTTAAAAAAGCGCTCCCACGATTATTTTTTTGTTTTGTTTTAATACGTATGTATGTCGGTATTCAATAAAAAACAATCGCCTAATTACAGTTATTTCAGCTGCACCATAACAGGTATAAATATAATGTAAATATAATAATGATGGTTTTTTTAAATTTTTGAAAATATTTTTAAAATTGTAAAAAAATAAGGCGGATCTGAAATGGAAAAATTGTGCTTGTAAAGAAGTGCAGATTGCGGATCTGCTGAAAGGCAATGAAGCAGTCATGCACACAGCCACCGTTCTGGTACAGGTAAAGGTATGCACCAAGCCTTGCTGGTTGCCACTATTCACGGTATCGAATACATTTTAAGTTTTAGGATTTTAACAAAGCAAGTCGTTCTTCGTTCTTTCGTGAAGTCGAAGTGTGTCATGAGCGCTACGCTTCTTGCGCTCACGCTGTTTTCTGCAGCTGTGTTTTAGTATCATAAAAACAATGGATTACTGGATATTTAGGACAAAAACTTATCAGGTTAGTCGTATTTTTTATGTATTTAATAATTTTAGTTAAAATTTTCGCAATTAAACATCAGTTATTGGTATGTCAAAATGTCGACGACCTTACATCTATAGTAGAATGTACCTGAATAATTTTTAAAACTAGGTGCTTCGAATTTTGAACCAATTTGTCCAAACTTGTTGAAATTTCAAAATCAATTTCCTTTCTGTTCCAAAGTTCAATATTTGCAAAATTGGTATAAAGAATTAATAAAATTATGAAGAAATATGCCAAGCCTTCATCATGTGACTGATGCAGGAATGCTGTACGAATCCGAGCGGTTCTACATGTCACAATTATTGCAAAACTGTCGAAAAAGTAAATTATTACCATTTTAATTAAAATTTATAGAAATATCTGACTATTTTCTGTTAGAATTCAAATGCTACCCACTTTATTTAGTTCCAAATTTTCAAAAATCACATACACAAAATTTAAATGTTTGCTCCTACAGGAAACCTCATTAAACTTTTTAATATGATCCTATTTCTTTCGAATAACTATATTTTCATTTAAGATTTTGAAAAACAAAAAAGAATTTTACGTAATAATAAAAAAAAACCAGTGGCGTACTACCTACTTTATGGGGGACCCTCGGCAAATCGGTGATTGCTGTCCAATAAGACTTCACAATTTGTATACGTTTTAATCGAGATAACCCTCTAATATAGGAAATTTTCAATTCGTTAATTTCCAGTATAAAGTATTTGTGCATGGGTCCCATAAATCACAAAATTTTAAATAGGCAGTTTCCTATGCATCCTACACAGTAAAACCTTGAAAACCATTCGGTTTAAATTTTTTTTAAGCCAGCAAATTTTGTTTAATTTAAATAAAATATTGGTAAAAGCAAAAATAAATTATTTAAATTAAACAAAATTTATTATAGCTATAAAAAAAATTATTCAAATAAAAAGTTTTTTTTATTAAAAAAAACCGTTTTTACTGTGTATACCCAAAATAGGTCATATCAAAATTTAAGTAGATGAAATTCTCCGTAAAAGTATAAAAAAATTATTATTCTAAATATAAATAATCCAAAAATCCCCCATGTTTGCTCAAAAAACGTAGTTTTCAGTTTTCGATGAAAAGTTTTGTTTTCTATTTATCTGACGCAAAAGTGGTCTACAAGTAACTGAAACTAGATTTAATTATCTATAAATCTTTGTAGTTATATTAGGGACCTAGCTGTCAGCTTTTTAGCTTAATCCCTTTTGACCTTTATTGGCTATTTATTAAATTTTTGCAAATAGCTCAATTTTTAACAAAAAAATTAATTTTACAATTTTCATAAAAAAATAGGGTAATATTTTCAAAAGCTGCATTTTAAACTTTATACTTTTTCTCTTTTTTTGTATATTATATGAAGTTTTGTTTTCTTGAGCTATGCAAGATTGGATGCAGAAAAAATTTATTGAGGGGCTAAATTAGACGGGCGGAGGGGTAAAAATACATATTTTTTTATACAAATTTAGATATACTTTTCAAATTTTAACAAAATTTATTTGACACTTTTTGTTTATGTCTAGTGTAAAGTAGACGATTTTACAACTTTTTTACCGTTAAAATCGACCGTTTTACAATTCGTGGTTCTCGTTTAGATGGGTGACCGTTTTGAGAACCCTTTATCATTACCCTCCTCTAATTTTAGATTGAGGTAACAAAGGAGTTTCCTATCAATCAACTTGACTAAAAACCCTACTCTGGTATTGGGTAGAGTGTTTAGCCGTTGAGATGAAAATATCACATTTGACTCCTAGTAAAATTGGTATCCGGACGATTCGTCCCTGGACGATTCGTCCCGGTTGATTCATCTCGGATGATAATAATAATTTTAATAAATTATGACCATTTTCTTTTTTTTTGGCATTTTTTGATTACAGTGGATGAATCGTCCGGGATGAATCGTCCTAGAATCGGTAAAATTATGTATCAAAATTTAATGGTATATCACTTGAAGAGGCTCGAAAATCTCTTGGTGCTGGACGAACAGCTAGATAGAAAGATTTTAAAAGCTGCAAGCAGTGCCTGATTAGGTCTTACTTGGGCCTTAGTCTATGACATTTTGAGGGCCCATCTTCAAATTATTATTTTTCGCAACATTTTCTTTAGCTAAATTTAGACTAACAAGTAGTAAAATCGCAATAAAGTCTATTAGCATTAAGGAGGACAAATGAATTTAGAAGGATATTAAACAATTTGTTATTTAAATCATTTATTTTTTTGTTTTAAAAACTTTTTTTTATTAATTTGATAATTTTTTTTGATACTAAAAAAAAGAGCAAGGATTATATTTAAGAGTCCCCAATGAGCTCGGGCCCTAGGCTACAGCCTAACCAGCCTTACGGTTAGCCTAGTAACAACGGATTTTACGCTACTAATAAAAGCCTTATGTTCTGGTCCCGTGTCCGTCCGCATCTTTTAAATTCTACTCCGTTAAACTAATAATAATTAATTCAAATTGAAATTATAAAACAATCGATAACTATAAAAACTATAAGTAGGAGATTGTGTAGTAATTGTACCCCTTTTGCAGTAATTGATTAATCGGATTAAAATAAATAATTTAAATATTTAATTAATAAAATTTTGCAACAGGAGCACATAAATTTAATTTGTATTTTACTTATACAGTAATGATTAATAATTTTTGTATTGTTGTAGGAGTATTTAAAGATATGAATGATCCATCAAAATTGTTGGAAAGACTATCTCCTCGGCCTATGGTGTGCCCATTAGTTCACTTGGGACGTAGTTCAACACATTCCGAACAAACCAATTCTTCACATCACACCCACAACTCTGATTATGGATTTAACTATCGTTCAAAATATATTCTTTCAGCTAATACTGCTAAATCGGAAAGAAGAACCAACCAGTTACGGTTAGAAAATGATTTTATGCAAAGAGAAGGGTCGGAATCAAACTACATGCATGAACAATATTATCATAAACATTCCTACCTAAACAATGCCAACTCTGAGACAACCAAAAAATTTGAAGAAAATTCCACCCATTCTTTAAATTCTCTTGGTTTATCTTCTTTATCCTTCGATAAAATCTATTTAGATAACAGACAAGACATGAATCAATCAATTCCTCATCCGAATCAAACAAACGAAACAAATTATTTATTAAATAGCTTCTCAAGATTAGGAAAATCTAGTCCAAGTTTAGATCAAGGATATCATACTTTAGTTTCGCCTAGTCCAGGACCAGTAACATCGACGTTATGGAACGACGGCAACATCTACAAAGGGAAGAAGTTTCAGAATAAAAATAATTCCTTTGATAAGTTGTCTGATGAGCTTCTTACAAGAATATTTTCTTTTTTGACAAGTTTAGATTTAAGTGTTTGTGCAAGGGTGTGCAGACGATTTGAAGCAGTTGCGTGGACGCCTGCTCTTTGGCAGACTATAACTCTTGAGAATGAACATATTAGTGGGGATAGAGCTATAAGAGGAGTTTTACGACAATTATGTGGGCAAGGAAGAACGGGAGCCTGTCCCAGTGTGGAAAAAGTTCATCTAACAGATGGTGCTAAACTTTCGGATCGAGGCCTAATGCTACTTGCGCGGAGGTGTCCTGAATTGACCCATTTGCAAATACAAGGAAGTACGGAGGTGACAAACAATGGTTTGTTAGAAATAGCTACTAGATGCCATAACTTACAACACTTAGATGTAACAGGATGTGTGCAAATTTCTTGCATTAGTGTTACTGCAGGTCCAGAACCGCCTAGGAAATTACAATTGCAATATTTAGATTTAACGGATTGTCCAGTGTTACAAGACAACGGACTTAGGGTTATTGTTCGTAACTGTCCACAACTTGCATATCTGTATCTCCGCAGATGTATTCAAATAACAGGTAAAGATTTTTTGATTCCTAATTTTAGAATTTTTTTGACATTGTGGTTTTTTCAGATGCTGGTTTGAAATTTGTTCCAAGTTTTTGTTGTGGATTAAGAGAACTGAGTGTTAGCGACTGTTCAAATATAACAGACTTTGGTTTGTACGAATTAGCTAAGTTAGGTGCCAATTTACGTTATCTTTCTGTAGCCAAGTGTGATCAAGTTAGTGATGCAGGTTTAAAAGTGGTTGCTAAAAGATGTTACAAACTAAGATACTTAAATGTAAGAGGTTGTGAAGCTGTATCCGATGATGCCATTACAGTTTTAGCTCGATCATGTACCAGACTACGTGCCTTAGATATCGGTAAATGCGACGTTAGCGATGCCGGACTTCGCGCGCTTGCTGAAAGTTGCCCCAATTTAAAGAAACTTAGTTTAAGAAATTGTGATTTGGTAACTGATCGAGGAGTACAATGCATAGCTTATTATTGTCGAGGACTTCAGCAACTAAACATTCAAGACTGCCAAATTTCGTTGGAAGGTTATAGAGCTGTAAAGAAATATTGTAAAAGATGTGTTATTGAACATACTAACCCAGGATTCTTTTAATGTAATTTACTTAGTTAAATTTTTACCCAACGAGAGTTGGGCGCAGAATACAATAAGGCGCTACACAAAGATGTGTGATAGGCATAATAATATGTAAGACTAGTCCAAACTAAAATGTTATTCATAACAAAATTATTACAAATTAATTCTTTAAACAAAATTCACTTACATTTTCAGAAAAAATCGAATTTCTAAATTTTGAAAAAAAATTCGAACAAATGTGGATTTCAATCTAACACGGAGAATCCGGATTAGTCGCATATTTAAAAATTTTCATTTTTATGGTACATAAAAGCTAGGCGCCAAACATAAATATATTGGGGTTTTTAAAAATGCGACTATTCCAGATCTTCTTGGTAATGAAACTGGCATGGGTTGACTGCGCCAGTTCAAATAGAAAGAAATAAACATGTCTGAAAAGTTTAAAAACCTTATTTAGTGATTTTTAACCAAATGTGATATCAGAAAAGACATGAAAAGTTATAAAAAATTATAATTGTTATTTGATCATGGGAATCTTTGGTTGAACACGCAGATTTCAAGTTTTACTTCATTGGGTTCAATTTCTAGTCGTTTTTTTGTTTTTTGAGATTCTAAAATAAAAGATTTTGTTTTTTTTTGTTAAAACTTTCTATTTAATTAAAAAAAATTGTTTAGATATTCATCCATGGTTGTATTGGAACCCTGGAATGAAGGTTTTTCTTATTGGACTATGGAGTGACTCTTAACCTAGTCTAATTTTAAGAATGGGATGTTAATTAAGAATCGTTTTATACGATTATATATTTATAAATATTAGCGTTATTAAGTATTTATTATTGTGTATATTTGTATATGCTCTTATATTATTCATATTAAATTTATTATTTTCAAAAGTTTAGATTGGCTTAGCACTTTCAAATAATTTGTATAAATTGACTTGAACGTAAAATAAACTGTAGGCGTAAATGGAATGCGGTACAATCAAATTTTAAAATAATTTGGGCAAATTATTTGATAGTATAAAGCCAGTTTTATGTTTTCTGTCTCTGGAGGTCCATAGTGTTTTAAAGCAAAGGTTTTGGATTTTAAATCTAACATGGGGGTACACGACTGGGAAATTGACTTTAAGATGTCACTTGGTAGACTTGTAGTACCCCCTAAGGGTCATCGATTGTTAAAGTAAGAATTATAATATAAATAACAGCACTACAGGCCTAGTAGACCCATGGCTTGGTTTATCACCTGATTCTATTTTTTCCTGTTCTAAAGATTGCGGTGTGTTTTCGCTTCATAATAAGATTCCTTCATCTCTTTCTAACAAAAATTCATTATTTCTAATCATTTATAACCATGTTCTCAATATTTTTCATCATACACTGGCTCGCAGAATTATTGGCACAGCCCTATACTAGCAATGTAATTTTTCCCTTTTCAAGACTATTTTTGACACATAACAATCAATTTTACGGCAAAACTTTTCAGACATTTTTTATTGCAAATTTTATGGCCTTCAATTTTGTTTATATACATTTTTCCATTTTGTCGCTCCATTTCTAACTGACAGCGACTTAGACAAAACTCTCTAAAATCCAAAAAATAATTTCAGCTGTAGCTTAAAAACCGTGCGACAAAATAGAAAACTGAATAGGAAGTTTTTCTTGTAAATTTCATTTCCAACATTTTTATTCATATACATTTTTCTATTTTATCGCACCGTTTTCGAGATACAGCTGAAATTAATTTTTGCATTTTACGAAGTTTTGTTTAAATCGCTGTCAGTTAGAAATGGAGCGACAAAATGAAAAATGTATGGAAACAAACTTGAAGGCCATGAAATTTGCAACAAAAAATGTCTGAAAAGTTTTGCCGTAAAATTGATTGTTATGTGTCAAAAATAGTTTTGAAAAGGCACAAATTACATTGCTAGCATAGGGCTGTGCCAATAATTCTGTAAGCCAGTGTATATGCACTTTCACCATCTTAGTCTGGGTCTTCTCCTACATCGTTCACCATCTGGCTTCCACATCGTCAACAGTTTTATCAGTTCTTTACAGCAACGGCACCAGCATTTTTAAAATGGGTGGGCACAAATTGGGACCAATATATTTGGGGTGGGCAGGAGCACACAAAATTTATAAATAAACTCAAAAAAATACATTATTGAAATAAACACCTAAAAAATTTGGGTGGGCACTCCAATCAACAAGGTGGGTACTGTCACTTGTTCTTATTATGTGACTTAGCCATTTTACTTTTTTGGCTTTAATGAACTTGACTATGTTTTTTCCCGCCGTTTTATTCCATATTTCAATATTAATTCTTGGTCTGAATTCATCTTTCTCTTCTTTTAGGTCCAAGATCATTCTTAGAATCTTTCTTTCAAAGCTGTTCACTACTTCTTCCTCCCTTTATGTGATACACATTATTTCTGACGCGTACTTGAGCATTGGTCTTATTAGTGCTTGCAAATTAAATTAAATAACAGTTGAATTTGAGTACTCATCGTCATCGATGCTCCCCCTCCCCAATAAAACTCATTACTACTGCATCTATTTACGTCGGATGCTCATACCATCAATAAAATGAGCAGTTTAATCGTTTCATTTTAATGTTATCTTTCAAAACCTTCTTCAGACATGGACATGGCTCGATGCCAATTTATCGGTTAAGTAATCCCTGGAAATATAAAAACAATGATTTGAAGTGAAAAATTTTTGAGATGCCAAAGTTTTAAAAATGCATGATAATTCAACCCGATGGGTACAATTTAAAATGTTTTACAAGAGTTTCAGTGGCGGATGCGATTTTTCCAGGAAATGAGCGGAGGTCACTTTCGAACATTCAATTTAATTTTTTTCTTTGCCTTATTTGTGTAAAAACAAAAACTAAAAACTTTAATTCGAGCTCAGTGTATAAAGCTGTAAGTCTAAGCACATAGTAGTAAATACAAACTACAATGTAGGTCGAAAAAATTAAGAAAATCTTTCAAAGCAGTCGAGTGGGTGTGGGTAACAGAAAACTAGAAAATAAATCATTCGAGCTTTTGTTAAAATCAGTTAAACCGTTTTCCAAATCGACATAAAGTAAATCAGAGATGTACAGTTTAACGTGAAATCCGAAGCGCGGCACAGCTATTGATAATCACTGGGAATTAAATTTCCTTTATACTACACCAACTAGTATCCATAAAAAAAAATCAGGTTCTACCGAGATTTGAACTCGGATCGCTGGATTCAAAGTCCAGAGTGCTAACCATTACACCATAGAACCGCATGAGATAATTTTGTTGCTAAAGCAAGGAAAGAAATGTATCCAGTGGCGTCATTACAGATTTTACCATGAGGGGCTACAAATTTAATTTTGTTTCTTTAAAAATCATTTTAATGCTTATATATCATGACCTACTGTTTGTGCATTACTTCTCCCTTTCCTACTATTACATAGGGGTCGTCCTTTAATCAAGTGAGATATTTTAGGCCACTTTTTGACCCTGCTCTCCTTTGATGATTACGGCCGATGAGCGTCGTGACAAAGTCCAGTGCCAGCCAGCTGAGAGCTAAATATTTACAGATACAGGGGAGAGCAAGTTTCTGTTCGATTTTATTTATGTTCCACAAAATATGTTGTAAATAACAAAAAATTGATAAAACACTTCGGTTTTCTTTAAGTCAAGGAGGGGTAATTACCGAGGGGTAAATCACGGTCAAAAATTGTGTACACCAGACTTCCTGCTACTTCGGACTTCCCAAACTTCCCGGACTACCCCAGACTTCTGAATTTACTGATGTGACTATTGTTCAATTGATCTATCTGGAAAGACAGGTCTTTCTTTGTACTGGTTTTAGTTCCCCATATTTTCTGACTTCCCGGACTTCTAAATTTACTGATGTGACTATTGATTTATCTGGAAATTCAGCTGAAAATCTAAAAAAAAAAAGGTCCCCCAAACTTCCTACAAGCTGTACACCAGCCTTCCCGGGAGATTTACCCCTCGGTAATTAGGCTTATTACCTACCCCCTTTATCCGCGCTTGTATAGACAAGCCACAGAAAGAACATTTGCTTTGAAAAATAATGCTAATTTTTCTTAAACTGTAAACAATTATTATTAAAAATTAATTAACATTATTTTTACTGCCGGTGGAGGTTGATACTAAAATAGTACTATTTTAGCACCGGAGTAGCTAAAAGTAAATTAGTGCTGAATGTTGCCGGTACCACAGGTGGAAATAAAACTTTGTTTTTCTTTGGAGGGAGAAAAGAATTAAATCACGAGACAAAATTGTGTGTACTATATTTTTTTTTCAAAAATCTACATCTCACCCATATTTCCCAATATCTAGATAATATTTTATTTGGATCCCCTAAACATTTCTTTACATCTCCTGCTTTATGGACACCGCATCTCCTCCGTGACTTACCTCTCGGAAGTTTCCGTTTGCAAAAAGCGAATAATTAATTATTATTGTAATATTGAGTATTATTATTCATAGTTATTATTAACTCTCCAGTCCACTGGTATAATAAATTACATATAGTTTACTACATAAGTGAAGCCTGACGGGCTTCACCCGTGAGCTGGGGGGTTAAATAACTTTTGTTTTCAGTTTCGGTTATTTCCTGTAATTTAACATTTTCTTACTAGCTTTTAAGGTTCATCGACGGCAAAAATTAATAATAAAAATATAAATAATTATGTTTTGGTTGAGAATTAGAGCTAAAATCGTTCTCGCAAAATTAAAGAACAAAGCCTTTGACAGTTGCTGTTCTGTAGAGAGCAGATCCTTAAAATATTTTGAATTTTTTCAGCGACTCGTAGTTTACTATAATAGCATGAAAACTTTCTGAAACCTGGAAGGGGAACCATTAATTGTGTTAAAAAGGAAAACTCTAACGAAAAGTACTATTTCAGTCGCGAAATTAACTAAACTAAGTTTAAACTTGCATTTTAAATCTGTCGAGCTATTGCTTACCATCACAAAAATATAACAATGTAGTTATGGGGGAAATCCATGTAAAACGCAAAAAATATGTAGTTTTAAAAAAAATCTTTGCAGCTAGACAATAAAACGAATCTTTTTTTTATCTATAATAATATAACCTGAGAGAAAGGCTATATCCGATTATTATCCAAGAATAATTTCAAGTAATTATTGCTGTCACAAGAGCGTAGCCTGAGTGAAAAGTGGTGATTGGTAAAGGAATAATTTTTCTAATTTTTATCTGAGATGTATTCTTTCCTCGCCGAGATGGCTATTTTATAATATAGCATGAGCAACACCCAAGTTTTCTTATTAAATACATGTTCTGAAACAAAGATGAGCATTAGTGTTCATAAGATTTAAAGTGATACTAAGAAATCCAGACCCAAAATATTGGTATTATTCATCCATGGATTACAGATTTTAACAATTTAAATCTTACAATCACTAACGCCATCTTTGTTTCGGATCATCCAATAGATCATAGATCCGGTGAAGCCTGATGACTTCATAATACTTTAAAATACAACTAAACACTGTATTATAATTAAGAAACTGACCATGATGACTTCTGACTCAATAAATGTTAACAATACTTTTTAGTCCAGAAAACATCAATTGTAATCCGGTGATGGATTGTTGAACTCAATTAAAAAAAAACAATTCCCGATACAATTTCTATGATCTACTGTAGTGTTATTTATACCACAATTATGGTAAATTACGAGCCATTGTCTTGTTCTGCTTATTAAGCGTTAAATTATCGTTATTCTATCGGGGTCACCAATTTAGCAAGAAATTAAATCTAAAAAAATAAGCTTATTTGAATTTCTAATATTACATTTAATTTACTTTCACTTTTTTCTTGTTCATCTTAGCGTTATTGATTGTAAGGTCATTGGAAAAGATTAATGCTAAGTAAGCTACATATGATTTTGATCGAGTTTTTGGGATGCTGTATCGAATAGGATTTTTCCAGTTTTTGATTAAAATCTATATGCACCCACCTCAGCATGGCTAAAAGAGTAAGAACTCTTTTTTTAAAAAAATGGAAAAATTATAACTTATTATTTATTGATAAGACTCATTTAAATATATAATTTTTCATATAAAATATAAAGAAATTAATTACACTTTAAACAAAAAATAAATTGTTATCTATTTTTTATAAATTAAAAAGTATATTCAATGCTTTACAAATAATTGTCAATTTATTTGAATAAACCTGAAACATAGATTATCAACATTTTTAAGATACCACATCTTCAGACGTTTTCATTTTTAGAAAATAATTAGCATGAGGTTGAGATATTTTAGCTTTGTTGATGTGTAAGCTAATTCATTTTAGAAACTTATATCGAGTGTCTGTAATTATGTGCGTAAATTTAAGCAGATATTCACATCAATTATATTTTCTAGTAAAAAATAGATAACTGGTAGAAATGTTATAATTTCCAATTGTGTTATAAAAAAACAAATGCACTTAAATTAGAGAGGTGGAATTACACTTCAGTCTTGTGCATAAAATTGGGCGCATCCCCCAGTATATATACAGTAAGTCACATTTTTAAGTAATCATTTTAGAGTGACTAATTTAATAGAATGTATAATTAAGTAATAAATAAAATATCCAGATTAAACGATACAAAATAAGACTTGGATAAACAAAATATTTAACAAGATAACAATCAACCACTAATAATTTTATTAGTTTTCATCGTAATCCATAGGATTAGCTAGATAGTGACTTTTCCATTCATTGTGCTCTTCCTTATAGAACACAAGTGGAATAACAAAAACAGAAATATCATCCACCGATGATTGTTTACCGCATTTTAATTGCCAAGAATGCTCAACTAAATTACCTTTAGCATATCCAACTAAACATGTTGCAGCACTAACATAGCGTTCTTTCTCATTAAACATATCTAAAGCTTTGCTACAAATTTCTGATGCTTTACTACCATTTACTACATCCCATAATCCATCAGTTCCCATC
Source organism: Cantharis flavilabris (assembly GCA_949152465.1). NCBI lineage: Eukaryota > Metazoa > Arthropoda > Insecta > Coleoptera > Cantharidae > Cantharis > Cantharis flavilabris. The sequence goes on from OX424441.1 coordinate 18,322,490, forward strand.
ACTAACACTTCATCCTTTTCAGTTCTATCAAGACGATGCACTTGAACTTCTGGGTGGGGAGATAAAAACGGTTTTATGGGTGTCTTTTGATAAACTGCAACCAAATCGTGGTCACCAAATCCTCTAGTAACACCAATGGTGCCCATAACGCGACTCTAAAACACCAGCTTTTAAAAACAACCTACAATAAAAATTTTACTTCTAACCCTTTTTCCGTTTCCAGTAATTACAGGTCTTTTGAGATCTTCCGGTTGTAGAGTTTTATAGGCCCAACCTTTCATATGAGCATCTCGATACATAATTGGCTTACCCAAATCCACAGGTTTTGGCTCGTGAGAATATTCACGAAAAGTAAACTCATTACCTGTAAATAATAAATTTAGAACTAGTAAAAACTTAGAAAACTTAATCACCTAATAACGTGGGTTGCTCTTCGGCAAGTCTTCTAATCCTTTCTCTCTCATTTTCAGGAGTGAAATCAACAGACATGGGTTGATATGTTTCTCCATTACAAATAATTGCTCTTGAATCACCGGCATTAGCAACATACAGTCGTCCCAAAATGATTAAAGAAACTAATGCGGTGCAACCTCCAGCAGCTTGGTATTTATTACGATCTTCGGCTATTAACTGATCCTAAAATAATTTATAAAAGGTTGTAAGAAAATGTTATAAAAACAATTACCATTTCCTTAAAAGCAGCTTCAAGTGCTCCCACAATTAAAAGATCTCTCGATTTTTGGAAAATTTGTTGCATATCATCGAACTCCAGCCATATATCATCTTGTGCATCCACCAATTTTTCCTTAAAAATAAAAACAATCAAAAGTAAAAATTGTTTGTTGTAATATTATTTACATGCAAAATATGATGCAACTGATTAGCTGCACACAAGGCAGCACCCACTCCTGCGTGACCATCAAAAATACCGTAATATGTGTAAGGAACGGTGTACTTCTTTGGGCCTAAGATATCGTTAGTAGTAACCTTAGTCAAAACACCATGCCGATAAACGGCTTGATCTTCATTCCATTTTGACTTTCCAGCATTCACGCACTCCGCATAACCGGAATTGTAAGGTAAAGGCCGGTTTGGATGAATTATAGGCCTCAACCTGTGATCAGCTGACATTTGCACTTCATCATCTCCTAAATTTAAAAAATGAGGACGTGCGTATGGAAACTTAGGAGCCAACTGATTTTTTTGTTGATTTTCAGAATTAAAATGTAGCCCATTTACTTCGATACCAGTAACAGCACCTATAACCACACTCTTAAACCGATTTAGCATTGTCTTTAGCTTTTTACAATATATCACTCAATTATCTTATTAAACTAATTAGTTTGCGCTAATTAATAAATCAAAGCTACATTAATTAATGATATCATAACGAAAACATTAATGTAAACTGGCATACGATTTCACTGGAATTAAATTAATATAATTTAGTTTTATGCAAAGATAGGGTTGAAATTTAATAAAACTCAGCTATACAACACAAAATCACTATTAAATTGAAAAATTATCACTCAAAACTTAAGAATAAACAAATCAAGATGACTTTTGACTGACAGCTTGAAGACGGATACTGAGACACTTTTAGTTACGTTGATAAAAATGTCAAATATTTGACACTAAAAAAATGTTGTTTAATTTATTTTTGGTGGAAAGTCTTTTTGGTTCTAACTTGCGAAACAAATAATATTAATATTATAAAATCTATTTAAGATTATTTGGGATAACAAAATTGAAGTTCTTGTATACGACAATAGATGGCAATATCTGCGAGGGGGGACCTGCTGGCAGGATATTTATAGGCAAAACCCACAGATCAAATATATTTTATTTATTGTCTGGAAATTACTGACGAGTTCAATCACAATAACAACTTCTAAGGATTGACTGATTTGGTTCCGAATAAGGCTAAGGCTACGCTTGCGACCCTAACTCTGCGGCAGAAACGCCGCTTTTTTCTGTACATTAGATTTCCTAATACAAGATTTTTGTAAAATTTTCCCGGATTTCTCTTGAATTACTTTAAGACTTTTTTTCGAAAAAGTTGAAAAATTAAAAATTTTGGAAAATGAGTGAAATTAGATTTACAACGAGGCTGCGAGGAATACTGTTGATAATAATTTACGAATAAAATAAGATTTCTATGCAACGTCATTATGTCAACGACCGACGGGCAAATAAACATCGAAGTGTTGTGGGGTAAGGTAAACTATGTCAAAAAATTAGCTGTAAATAGTAAACTAGGTCAAATGCAAATTTTACCAAAATTATGAAAATAGTAAACTGAGCCAAAGACAAAGAGAATATTTTTGAGTTCGGGCCATCATAGGGATGCTTTTAATGGGTGGAGAGGCTCGAAGATCCTCGTCTTTCTAGATTTGTAATGTTTGTGTTAGAGCCGCTTGAGAGATGTTTTTAATTATTATATAATTAAATTTATAAAAATTATAATTTATATTAAAATAAATATTAAAAAATAAATTCTTTATAATAATGTTAATTTTAGTAGGAAAAAGTCTTTTTGTTTTATAAAATTTCATAGCTGAAAAAGTATTAAAAATTAAATTTACAGTTAAAACTAGAAGTCGTCTGTCTGTGAGACCGATTGTTAGCAGTGGCTCAGCCAGGGAGGGGCCTGCCCCCCCCCAAATTATTAATTTCGGTTAATAAACCCTTTGTCCGGCTTAAAAAATTTTTTTTTTAATAGTTTAGGGTAGTGGGCTCCCCCCGAACTAAATTTCTGGCTACGCCACTGATTGTTAGGACTAATAATAGAATTGTAAACATATTGTAATGTTGGTTGCCTAACCCAAAGTGAAAAGAATTGATCAACTTGTTTGCAGATAATAGTTGTTCATAGTGAATTATTAAAAGCTTGGCTTCAATATCAAAAAGTTTGAATGGAGTAACAAGATTTCCATATACCATTATAAAATTTATTTTTAGCTTCTGACTTAAAATTATTAAAATTAAAGAAAAACCTCTAAAACTCTGATAATAAGAATTTTCTCAGTGGCGTAGCTAAAAATTTAATATCGGCCCCTTATGCCAGCATAGTCGTAGGACCCTCTTTGTTAATCAAAATAAAAAGAAAAATTGACTTTTATAATACATATTACATAAGTCAACAACAGAATTAAAAAGTTACAAATTTTTAAAAAACCCCGTCCTAAGAAATAAGTAATAATAACAAAATAAATAATATTAGAAATAGTCCTTTATAAAAGAAAAATTGGGATCTGTCAGTCTAGTTTTTATATTACAAATTTCACTTCTTCCTATATACCATTGGAGTGAGGACAATTTTTTAAGCATTGTTTTCGAAAAAACGGGATTTAAAAAAAAATTTACATATAAATTCCCATGTATAAATTAGTGGGAGGAGCCAAATTAATTTAATATAATCAATGATATAATTCATTCATTTTACGGTGGATCCGTGATTTGCCGTGGTTGCGCCAGCCAAAACTGACTCTTCGCAGCTCTCCGTTACGCTCCGAACGCTCCAGGCCGTTTTGACTGGCGCTGAACTCAATTCACCTTGACTGGGAGGTCCGACCTCGACTGCACAGAAAAAAAAGTCCGTCGTTATATTTACGAAATGCGATTGTTAAACGCAAATTCGTTATATTAACGAAAATTTCGTAACTATTACTAATTTTTCGTAAAGTTGTAAAATTGTAGTTCGTTAATATTACTACACGCTGTTCGTAAATATTACTACACAAATTTAACGAAAATTTCGTGACTATTACTAATATTTCGTATAATCGTAAAATTGTAGTTTGTTAATATTGTATCATTTATTCGTAAATATTACAACATAAATTTAACGAAAATTTCGTAACTATTACTAATTTTTCGTAAAATCGGAAAATTGTAGTTTGTTAATATTTTTTTAGTTAATAAATTAACTATTCGTAAATATTACTTGTAATATTTTGTAATTGTTGTAAATATTACAAGCCCTTGAACTAGTGAATCAAATTTAACCAAAATTTTTGTGTGCCTCTTATGGGCTGTGAGGAGTGTTTGTGTAACATAAAAAATGAAAAAATTGAGAGGAGAACGAATTCGCATCAAAAATAATAAATTTTAAGTACTGTGTTGGGTAGAGGGCGACACTTAAATATGTCACCCATTATGTTAGGTGCAACGGGACAGATAAATCCATTCACAAAATCAAGTTCAAGTTCAAAGACTTACTTGCCAGTTTGTTCGACATTGCTAATCGGTAAGTCGCATGTGTTATGAACATGTGGTCTTAGATTTTCCGAGCGATTTGAATAATTTTTTTTTGTTTGCCTTAATACTGATACTAGTATTAATAATTAAAACTATAAATAAATAAAATTAAAAAAAAATATATAATAATTAATATATTAATAAAAACGAAGAACGTAGTAAATATTACGAATATATTTGTCAATATTACTACTACTACTACCGTGGTAATTCGTACTACTATTATTATTACCGTAGTAAGTATTAGTAGTAGTATTACTATTACTACCGTAGTAATATTAACGAAATGATTGTGCTAATATTAACGAAAAGTTTCATAGGATCAAAATGTAGTAATATTAACGAAGAACGTAGTTATTATTATGAACATATTCGTCAATATAACTACTACTAGTAGTAATATTAGTAGTAATATTAACGAAGAACGTAGTAAATATTACGAAAATATTTGTTACTGTTACTATTACTACCGTAATAATATTAACGAAATGCTTGTGGTAATAATTACGAAAAGTTTCATAAGATCAAAATGTAGTACTATTAACAACGAATTTCGTTAAATACACACCACTTTTTTTTTCTGTGTGGGAAGCTTGCACTCGGCGAGGCACAACATGTTTGTGTATCAAGTATCATCTTATGGCAAGCGACACGACACGCTTGTGTAGCGTAGCGTAGCTGAGTGGCATGCGAAGCATTTAGTGCCGGAGGCACTTTAATCTTCTTCATCTGGTGTTTGAAGGTTTGGCATTGAAATTCTTTAGAAATTATGCTTGAAGTGGATATCCACGGCGGTATGGGTCGGCTGACAAACTTGTGATGGCTATAACTAAGACTAGTTCAGAGTACCTACACGTACCGTCAACAGAAAACCCGTTAGTACTTGCAATTTCTATGTACACCCATGTTAAACATATGGAAAATTTCAATTTTAAAATGCCGTTTTCTAGAAAGCTAATGAATAATCCAAGAAAATTTTTTTTGAATATACTTAAAAAGTTGTCCTCTTTCCAATGGTATATAGAAAAAAGTTCAATTTTTGGTATAAATTGACAGTAACCGAAAAAATAAATCAAATAACTAGTTTTATATATTCCAAACCTCAAATTCGTTTCTACTTCACTTTACTTTACTTTTACTTTGTAGCATAAAGCTATAACTTATGCCAAGTACAAAAATGCATCTTTAACGAAAATAGGTTTGGAGGGTTCACTTCCTCGGATTTTCCCTGAATTTGTTTTTAAACTAGGTGCAAAAGTGCTTTCTAAACAAAGCACTTCAGTACTTTCTGAAACATCTATATTTTGATCTTCGTACTCAGATGTATATTCTTCTGATTCATTAAGTTCTTCAGAAACAGAAACATTTTTATTTTTGTCTTCACACTCAGATGTATTTCCTTCAGTAACAGTACTCTCTTCATTCTTTTTGAATCAATTGCCCAATGCATTTGACTGCTTTTTTAGCTCTTCCAATAATTTTTGCTTTTATTTTTTATACTCCCAGCCACACTTTTTCTTTCTTGTAGCTTGTAGCCGTGTTTAATTTCAGAATTAACTAAGTTCAGTTGAGTTGTTAATTTTCGACAATTTAAATAATTTTGTTATCATTTTGTATCATTAACCAACAAAAAAAAATAAAAATATTTTTGAACATTTTGATTTTTTAAAATAAAATTTTGAATTTCGGTGCTTATGGCCATACTTTAAATACAGCACTAGCTGTATTACATTATGTAGCTTATATTACAAGAAATTGAACAAATTTTGCGCATAAACAATAAAAAAGAATAGAAAAAATTAGTTTATTTAAAAATATTTTTTATTTTGAATAGAAAAAATTTGGTTATTGCAGCAGAAAATTTGTTGTAGCAGCAAAAAACTCGGTTAAGGCTATAATATTTAGCTACCAATTAGTTCTGTTAGAACAACAAATCCTTTTTCACGGTGGAATAATAATTATGAATTTTAAAAGATTCAAAAGCAACATGCCAACATGCAATGATTACATAGAGTAAATTGCAAAAATAAAAAATAAAATCAAAAAACGTTAATGTAATAATTAAGCTTTCATCATTTTTTGAAATTTTTGTGTTAATATTTTGGTTAAGTTTTTTATAAAATCAAATTAAAATTAAAAAAATTTAATATTCAATATAATAGGATTAATTATTTCAACTGATAAATTAATAAGCAAGCTTCGAAATACTGTCATATTAAGTTAGTTATATATGAAATCATTAGATTTGTGTCTGTCACGAACAGTTACAGAGTTTGAGTTTACTGATTGGACGTAATCAAATTAGCGGTTGACTAGTGGCTGTACAAACAAGGGTCAGCGATTAAATATAACACTCATTTACAAGAATCTCTGTATCTTACGTTTTGATATTTTATATTGTGTGAAATTCTTGTCGCACTCAAAACTTACTTACCTAATTTTGTCAAAGACGATGTCGGCTTTGGAATTGATAAAATCCTACGAAAAGTAAATCTTAATATTTACCTTCAATTGTAAACAAGAGGGGTTGTAAGCAGTAGTGATGCAGCGAAACTCATTAAGTAAAAAAAAAATTTTTTTACTGGGGAAGTGAAACAAAATTTTTTACTTTTTAAGATGGTTAAAAGGATAAATTAAAATTTTTGATGCTACTAATAGATTTATGTGATCTTTTAAACTGCAACATATAAATACAGAAAGCATTAAACAAATTTAATGAAAAATAGTGTTTCACTTCCAACCTTGATTTTGGAAAACGGTGGAAATAGTTAGAAATTAACCATATCAATATTTTAGAAAACCGAAAAAAAGGCACTAAACACTTTTCAGAACTAAGATGTTTTTAAGTTATCACGTGTAAATATACATACAAGTATAAATTATTTGCAAACGTTTTCACCATACTATGGTATCATCAGGCGATGAACTTCAAGAAGAAGCTTCAAGAAAAAGATTTCCTTTCTTTTCTTTTCAGATTTCTTTTGACCACCAGTATAACAAGCTTACACTGGCCGGCTGAAAAGCGGGTTACCCCGGTTCAAGTCCTGGTTGCATCGAATACACTGTTGTGATCTAAAGTCCAAAACTGAATTTGTGAGCTATGGGCAGAGCTGTCCGAAGTAGTTTGTGAAAATAATTCAAGTACCAATTACTAAGTACTTTGTTAATGCCAAAAGTACTTCAAGTATCAAATACTATATTTTCTTAAAAGTACTCGAAGCATCAACTACTCAAGTACTTTACTTAGAAAAAGTATTTCAATTACTAAGTACTTATCAAAAGCAATTCAAATAATTCAAAATTAACCAAAATGTAATGCAAGTACCACCAAATTACTTAAAGTACTTCAACTAATTAAAGTACTTCAATTACTTAAAGTACTACAATTACATTATTCAATATTACATTTTGTTGCCATTTAATTTTTAGAGGGCTACCTAAACAAGGTAATAAATACCCAAAATAACAATGCAGAGTATCTAAGGTCCTGGCCAGCCAGCGGTTCCAATATTTTGCAATTTTTAGTTAAATACTGAAATACGGTCTCTGTAAAACATTCTTTTTTAATGTTCAATTACTCAAATAGTTGTGGCAAGTGAATGTATTTCATTCATTTTAAATTACATTTTAATTACTAGAGATAGATAGACCAGGAGTGCTGGATGCTAGAGCATCCCGTGCCCCTAGCTGTAAGCTGGACCGAGCCCTCTCATTGCCAACAAATTAAAAATAATCAAAACCCGATTGCGATCATCGATAAGCAATAAATTATTGGATTCCACAGAATCGTATTTAATACTTTCGGTCGACGTCATAATAGATCAATTCGGCAGAAGTTCAAAACAGCTCGAAAAAAAGCTGTTTATGTAGTACCCCTGAAAAAATACTGCCAGTCCGCGACTGCTTTAAATACTTTAAAGTATTTCAATAACTTTAAAATACTTCAATTACTTTAAAAGTACTTTAAATACTTTAAACCACTTTAATTATACTTTAAAAGTACTTCAATTACCTTAGAAATACTACTTCAATTACTGTAAAAATACTTCAATTACTTTAAAAGTACTTCGATTACTTTAAAATTACTTCAAGTACTCAAATTTTATTAAATCCAATTACTAAATACTCAAGTAATTTTTCCAAGTACTTCAAGTACCAAGTATTTTTAAGTTAGCTTCAAAAGTACTTCAAATACTTTTAAATATTTGAATTACTTTTTGCACGTCTTTTACTTGAAATACATAGCTCAACCCTGGCTATGGGGAAGGCAACGGGAAATCACCCCATTAATTAAATATCTAAATATCCTAGTACGTCATTTTGGCTTCAGCCAAGTGATCGTCTAAGCACAGAATAGTGTATGATACTTAAAGAAGATTTCCTTTTACGAGATTTTTGCAAAAATTGAATTGCCTAAAAAAACAAAAAAAAAGCTTATTAAATATAGTATTAATCTTGTAAAATGTTCTGAAATTTACTAAGATTTTTTATAATTCCGGTTTGCAGATTAGTACAACTATACCAGCATAAATGTCCAAAAGAATTTCGTTAAATTTTCAGCATAAAGATTGAAAGAACAATCCGGATCCACTACTCCCTCTCCCTCAGACTATTTTTTTATAAAATGAATAATAATGGAGCAAGGAGTTTTCCCTCTGAAACACCACAAGAATAGTCAATTGCCGAGACACATTTCTTGCCAACCCTACCACCTCGGACCTGTTCCGTATATAGGCAGTAGTTTGACCAAAAGACGATTATACCTAACCCAGTCAAAAGCCTTAAAATAGTCAAGAAGCACCAATAGGGTGATTTCGAAACAATCGATTGATGAACCAGCCTTCGAGGTGAGCCACAATAAAGAAGTTGCAGTACTGTGGTGAAGCACAAAACTAAACTGAGCAAGCAACAAAAATTTGTCAAGTTTTAAGTGCTCACATAAAGTATCTTCAACAAGGGACCTGTAATTTTTGCAAAAGTGACAAAACACTAGTTCGACGGAGATGAGAAGGATCCAAAGTTAATGAAACTCATAAGGTCTTACACGTGTTGCCTTAATCGCACCTCACTGCAAAATGGAAATATAAGTCTCAGCATATGAAGACCATCGGGACAAAGAGCATCGAAGTGCAAAGTTCCGACAATGGCACTCAACACTTCAGATGTGGCCTCACAAATAAAGAGTGGCTTCACTCTAAAAAAGCGAACTGTCTAACCGCAAAGTCGATCCCGGTGGAACTTCCCAGAATACATTTTCTCAGATTTCCTAAGATTTTCTTGGATTTAATGTAGATTCTCTGTGTATGTAGATATAATAACATACTTACTACAAACGTAGGAGATACTTCTAATTTGGGAAAGAGGGTATTGCCTAAAACTCGCCAACATTGTGAAAAATATAAAGGTATATAGTAACGAAAATACGATGATTTTAAGGGAGTCTTGGCCTAATGTCTTCTTTGTTATCACCGCCTTTGCTGTATGTATACACATACAATTATTATTTTATTTTCTTACCTATAATTTATTAATTAGTTTTTACGTATGAAAAAAAAATGCTTTATTCGGAGCAAATTCGGATACAATTTCATAATTGCATCTCAATTGCTATTCATATATAGAAAATATAGAATTCTGCAGGATAGTTTGGTAATTTACTTTTAGTCATTTGGTAAATTTATTACCAAAAACATTTCTTTATTTTCCGCTTTTTTTAAAAATAAAAAGTGAAGTAGAAACGAATTTGAGGTTTATGTAGAATATATAAAACTAGTTATTTGATTTATTTTTTCGGTTACTGTCAGTTAATTTATACCAAAAATTGAACTTTCTCCTATACAATTTTTTAAGTTTAAAAAAAAAATTAAATTAATAAATTAACCTACTCGTTTAGTAAAATCAGTCTTTCCCTACTTCATACGTAGTAGACTATTATGAGATTTATATACAATAAACAGTAGATAAAAATATTTAAAATTATAAAGTAAATTATATAAAAAATTTCTGTATAATTTTTTATAATAATAATAATAATAATAATTTTATACTAATTATAATAATTAACAATTTAATAATAATTTCAAAAAATTATTTAAATATACAGTATGTTTGTATTTTTATTATTTTTAAGGAGTTTAAGGAGTTAAGGAGAATTGAGACAAAATTGGGAGATAATAAAATACACATAGCAGATGGCAGGGCCGGCATCTTTTAGCACCGTGTGGTGCTCACATAATATTATGTGATGTGAAATACAATTTTTTCAAGTGCTTAGTGTTTTCTTTCTCAAATTATTTACTGTTTTGTAATTTCCCGTGTGGTGGTCAAAATCCATAGTGTGGTGCCCGAACACTCAAACAACACAACTGTTGCCGGCCCTGGCAGGTGGTTACTGTTGATACGATTAACATAGCGCCGCAGGCGATTATTTTTACAGATTTAAGATTTCACAATATATTTTTTTTTTAACGTGATAGTCGATCATATCCAAATTTAAAAATTTTTAATAAATTGTTTTACTATAATCATAATTTTTGAGAGGTTTAATTTTGATTCTTCGGAAGCCGCCATTGCATTGCAATTTGTGAAGCTTTTGAAGATAAGTAGTACATACAAACATAGATGAAAAGCTCTTTGCTTTATTAAAATAATGTTTTAAGTTAATATTTCGTAAGATATTTTTATTGTTACTAATATTTTTACAGTTTTTTTTGAAACTTATTAATGTAGTTTTTTTTACAAATTCTATCAAGTACGTAATACTTAGTTTTTAGAATTGGTAGACTTTTGGCAAATTTTACCTATAAGTACAGAAATTAATTTCTTAAAAATACATAACATCATTTAAAAACGCAATTAGATAATTAAATTACATATAAGTTAGGTACGTCTGACGTAATTAAAAATATCTATTTGACCTGAATGTAAATATATTTACGTTAGAAATATTTATATAAGTAAGTAAAAATATATTGTCAAATTTTTCCATTTTGCACAACCAAATCCAGCAGTGTTTTAATACGAAGCACAAAAAATTAAGTAGTAATATAAATATAAACAAGTTTATTTTATTTATACAGATCGGTTATTCCTTTTTCTCCGTTGCTAAACTTAAAGCTTCTGCATGTTTTTTTGCTTTTAATCGCAAATCAGCAATACTAGAGTTTTTATGTGCCGCCGCGAGAGCTGCTAGTCCTAAAGGATATTGAGGATGGCACAAAATACTCGCAGGTGGAGGACCTCCGACTGCAACTGCTGCTGCGTACTGTAAAGAAAATAATTATTAATGTATTTTGAATGAAAACACTATGCTAAAGTAAGAAAATCATACTTTAACATATTCTTAAAAGTTAAACTAAAACCTGTAAAAAGTAGGTGTAAGTGGATTTTCGGTTGTAAAGATCTATCATGAAGGATAGATACTCCTCTCACAATACGTTACCCAATGGTAGAGATCATTCAGGAGGTCATGTCCCATACAATAGTGCGCAGAAATGATAAAATTCGTTTTAACAAAATAAATACAGTCCTGAAAATATCGTTCTTTGTTGACGTTTTGCTTTGACAGATTCGCTATTTTCGTGCTTTTGATTATTAAATGATATTAACATTATTTGATAATTTAAATAACAATCAGCCTTTTTTAACGCAATTTGAGTATTTTTATTATACTGAGGTTAGTACAAACAACATTTTAATTTAAAATCGTTTTTAAACGAAAATTTTATTTTTAGGTTAAACTGCTGTGTGTACCACAAAATCTTTTTTTACATCTATTTGACGAAAACGTTTATTATTTTATTGTGGTAGGTAATGCATAAACAAATTAATTTAACATCGTTTTTTAAACAAACAATATTTTTTACAGTTAAAATTCATTACTAATATGAATAACCGTAAAGTAGTTCATAGTCAAGGACGACAAATAATTTATAATGTCATTCAATATATTATGAATAAAGAAAAATGCAAAGGAAATATTTTGTATGCAAAAGTGTCATCTGCAACTGGAGTTTCTTATAAAACTGTTATAAGAATAATGAAGGAAGGAGCTGAAAATCCTCAACAAGCCAAGTTTTCTACTCCCAGGAAAACTATTAAAATGCCATCCCCAAAAACTACAACAAGCCAATTTGAAGAAGATGTTATTAGGCGTATAATTCATTCTTATGCGACTATACATAAAAGGCGACCTACAATGAAAACTGTGTATGAAGCGATGAAAAAAGATCATGGCTTTTCTGGATCGCTTTCATCATTTCGAATTGTAGTACATAGGATTGGTTTTAGGTGGAGAAAATCCCCATGTAATAAGCAAATACTTGTTGAAAAAAGTGATATTCGAGGTAAACGAGTTATGTTCTTAAGAAACCTTATAAAATATAAAGAAGAAGGAAGAAATATTGTTTATACGGATGAAACTTACATCCATAGTTCACATACCGTTCCTAAATGTTGGGACGATGGAAGTACTAACGGTTTAAAGACCCCAGTGTCTAAAGGACAACGATTAATTATTGTTCACGCTGGCGGTGCAAGAGGTTTTGTTACGAGGGCCTTATTAATATTTAAATCTGGCCTTAAAACTGGAGATTATCACGATGACATGAATCACAAAAATTATTTGAAATGGTTAAATGAAAAATTAATTCCAAATCTAGAAAAAAATAGCGTTTTGGTTATTGACAACGCTTCGTATCATAACGTTAGTATTTTAAAATGCCCTACGTCTTCATGGAGAAAAGGTGCTATGCAGCAATGGTTATCAGAAAGAAATATAATATGGCAAATCAGAGATACAAAAATGGATCTGTATAATATAATTAAATTACACAAGCCACGTAATAAAAATTATGTAGCCGATAAACTTTTAGCCGAACATGGCCACGTTGTATTACGGTTACCACCATATCACCCAGAATTGAACCCTATTGAGAAAATTTGGGCGTTGGTAAAGAATCGTGTTGCCGCACGAAATACCACATTTAAAATGGACGATGTCCGAAGATTGACTGAAGAAGAATTTAATAAAGTCACAATAGAAGATTGGCAAAATATTTGTCGCCATGTAGAAGCCACAGAAAAAGAATATATAGAAAAGGAATATATTATGGATGATGTAGATGAACTCATTATTAGAGTAAATTACGAAGATGAAAGTGACAGTTCAGATTATCTGTCTTCGGAAGATGAAGAAGATGATGAAGAGTTCAATTTAGAATGTGAGCCCATCTTGTAAAGATAAAAATAAAAAAAATCAATTACTCGGCTAATAAAATTTACTTCAATGTGCGATTACTCACTTTCTTGTTCGTTATTATTTTATTATAATAAAAATAATTTGTTTTACTTGTACAATAGTATTTGCTTGTACTATAATAATAAAGTTTTACAATAAATTACATTCCTATAGTAATCATTTTATTTTTTCTATAATTAGTTTTTCTTTTCTATAATTATAATGAAAATAATGTTCAAGTCAGATTTTTTAAATTTTCGCGCCAAGCTGATGTTTTCATTTAACATTTATTCTTATGTATTTTGCCCGTTTCGCGCATTGTATGAGACTTAAGCTTCTGAACGAACTCTAGTACGATAGCGACCCATGCGATGGCAAAAACACGGAGTATCTATTTTTCATGATAGATCTTTAATTTTTTTAATTAATGTATTGTGACCGGTTGTTTTTGACATACGTGATGTGCTGCCGAAATAAATGCTGGATCAAACGCCGAAAACGTAGGTGCAGGTTGAGGAAATGACGATGGGGCCAAACGCTCGTATCCCGATAAAGATATGGAACCAGGCTGGAGAGACAATCCTCTTAATGTTGGAACGTTTACGTATGGTATTACTCTGCATGGTTCCAAAGGAGTACTTGTAGGTGGACTGTGATTATTCAGCATTATTCCTGCGAAAGAAAACATTAATTATTAAATTACAGTTCCATATACGAAGATATTTTTGGTAATTGAGATTCAATCATGAAATTGCATCATGAGATGTAATAATTAAATAAACTTAATAAAAAATGTACCAAAAATAGAAGTAAGATTATGTTCAAATTATAAATATAGTCCACAGAGTGGAAAGACACCGAATGAAGGCTTGTCGGCTTGCGTCCAAATCCTTAGGTACAGGTTTCAACGCGACAGTGCAAAAACTTCATTGTCGCGAAGAAATCATTCAACTAAGATTTTATGATTAAATTACAAATAAAATTTGACACCACTTCTTCGTCTGGTTCTCTATTCGGCACATATTTCGACGTTTTTAAATCAATTTCATTGAGGTTGATTGAGGTAAATTCCAACTTAGACGTGAAAATGCTGGTACTTGGGATTATAGACAGGCCAAAGATAATATATAGCAGTCAGCAATTATTACAGACAGAAACCGGTCCTGGGAAAACAACCGAAAGTCTCGACAAAAGACGCGTCAAAATCTAACAAAAAACTATTGCCCGTTAACCAGTGACTGGAAACTTCGACTTGAGTATACTTTCTCACACATCAGTTGCAACTCAGCAACGGTCCTTTAGGGTTTACTTAAAAAAGTAAAAAAAGTTGCACTACAGGTGCAAAAATGAAGAGGAAGGAACCTAGAATCCATAGATTGGGGCTGGATAATAGATCATAATTAGCTAGTATCAGTAATACTAGCGCTCCAAGAATTACTGAAGCTGATTTTGTACAACTGCACCACTGGGTGCGAATCAGCAAAATGCACTTAAGTAACTTGTTTAGGTCATGGGTTCAGCATCTGCAGCAACGCCTCTGATGAGAATCTGGATGACAACGATCCGGATGGCAATTTGGAAGTTACTGTTGTATCCGACGTTCACGAGATGAAAACAGTCGTAGACCTAGATCCATCCGCATAATTAGATGGGAAATAAACCAAACTCTTGTAATCTCATCATGGGTTGTCAAGTAGTATACTGTAGGTACCACTGTACCAGTAGTAAGAATAAACTGTTCATTTATAATTGTTTTGTCCTATATCTTTATAGATTAGGATATATTTGGTTATTGTTAGAAAGGATATTATTATGGAAAGCTTTTTGAGGTTGAATATTATTACGCCGGATTTTTTTGGGAAAAGATATAAATGGACAAGATATTTTTGGACGGAATATTTAGTCATGCTTCCCGATTTCATTAGGGTTTCAACCACGTTTTCTTATGGAAAAAATATGTAGGTTTGACCCCGGGGTTGTCGATTACTTAGCCTGGGCTTATACCCTGATGTACTCTGGAGTTGTAATCCGCTTTTGATTAGTTGTCTTTCGTTTACGTCTCTATTTGTTTGACTGATTTGAGGATAAGGAAGACACTCCAGCACTAGCAACTTAACAAGTTATTTATTAGTTGTGTATTCAAAAATAAAGAGAAAAGTGCTCATGGGAGGGGGTATTCCGTACTTCCAGACCCTTAAAAAAGTACACTTATATTCATGGGCGCCGGTCGGATTTTTTTCAGGGAGGTGCATCTACACACCATAATATACTATTAACTAATAAAATATAATTTATAATAGTCGCAAGACCCTACACAGAGAAAGAAAACTCAAAAATATATTAAATATCATATCAATATTTCAGAAAAACCCAAAAATATGCACAAAAATTTTTTAGAACTAAAATGTTTTTAAGTTATCACAAATAAAATACACTGTACGTATAAAATCTCGCAAACGTTTTCATACTATGACATCATCAGGCGATAAACTAGAAACTCTTTTTTGGTTTTTAGTTCATCACCTGATGATGCCATAGGGTGGTGAAACGTTTGCGACTATTTTACGAGTTTTAAAAGAACTGTCGCACAACGCACCGAACCAAATAAACCAAATCATATCAGCTCTACACGATTGCAACAACTCCAACATACTACATTGTGAGCGCCTATTTTGAACTGGGTTGGGCCCTAGTCTCTAGCAAATTTTCGGCCCCCTGATATTCGAGTGTAACCAATAGCATCGAAGGCCTAATTTTTGGGGTTCAAGTTTTGGGCATCGAAAGAATTAGATCCACTGCTGGGCGCATATGTAAGTAATTTTATTTTTGCATACCCGGGAGTTGAATTGTTGATCGATGGCAGAAACTATAATAAAACGGGCCCGAGGTTAAACGTATTTATTAATTATTAAAACTTCAAATATTGATTGAGCTTTAGTGTAGCCATTAACAAACCGGGGGGTCTGGGGGGTTTCTTTTTTGAGAAAGATTTTAGTATTTAAACCGGATTGGGAATGCCTGTAACCCTGTTTTTAATAGTTGATGGTGGCAATCATCAACCCAGGGGGACCGACACCTTTACGTGTCCTTCAGAGCACGAAGAAACTCTATTGTAATGCATAATTTACTGGGCAGCGAGCTGATCTTACTATAGTATTTCTTTTACCCCCAATAAAAAGTTGCTTATTTCCACTAAATCGCGATTATTAATAAATCTAAGGAGATAAATAGAAAGTTTACACAGTTACACAAAATAAGTACCATTTTCGAATATTTTGGTTCAGGGGTATCTATAACAATGAATTTTTGATCTCTAGCTTTAAATAACCATAATGCATAACTTACTAATTTTGTGAGTAGGGGAAAATGGTGTAATGGTGTTTGGACAGTTGGCCCTGAGACAGTTGGCCCTACGACAGTTGACCTTCGACAACTGGCCCTGGCGACAATTGGCCGTCGGGACTATTGGCCTCGCGGCAATTGGCCTTCGGGACAGCTGATCTTTGCGATTACTGACTCAGATAACAAGTTTTAGAGAATTGGTTTTTGGAATTGGAATGCCCATGCTATTGCTGTTACGATTAATTCTGTATTTTCACTTTTTATGGATTCTCATTGGTGAAAATACTTGAAAATAAAAATTTTTTCCAATAGCTGAAAAGTAAATTTTAGTAGCGTAGCGGTGTGACATGTGAAGCATTTAGTGCCGGAGGCACTTTGATCTTCTTCATCTAATGATTGAAGTTTTGACATTGAAATTCTATGGAATTATGCTTGAGGTGAGAGAACCACGACGGTCTGGGATAAATTTTAGTGAAAATATTTGGAATGCTCCCAGTGATTAATTCTATATTTTTACTTTTAATGGATTTTCATTGGTAAAAACACTTGAAAATAAAAAATTATCCAATAGCTAAAAAGTAATTTAGTAAATTAAAAGTAAATTTATTTATAAGTAAATTAATCGCAAAGATCACTGGCATCATGCGAGGCCAATAGTCCCAAAGGCTGATAGTTCCGAAGGTCACGAAGCCAATAGGCCAATTGTCGCAAGACCAATAGTTTTGAAGGTCAATAATCTCGAAGCCAATAGTCCCGAAGGTAAATTATCGCCAGGGCCAGTTGTCGGGGACCAACTGTTGTAGGGCCAACTGTCTCAGGGCAAACTCAGAGCCAACTGTTCTAGCTTCGGTGTAATACCGACCGGTATTACAAATCCAACCTCCATGCATATTTCAAAAATAACCTACAGTTTAATAAAAACCTACAGTTTGGTTGGCGGCAAATTGATTTTATTATTTTCTAAATGTACTATATGGAGGTTGAATTTGAAGTTGGGAGTGAGTTTTTACAGAACGTGAAGTTATCTAGAAACTAGTCGGGACTTGCACGCAAACCACGCCTACAAATTTAAAAATTCTCGAATTAAATTATGGTAGTTAAAGACGTAAATTACGAATGTAAATGTTAAATTTTATGGATTATTAAAAACTGAGTTTGTGTATTCGATTTAGCTGTTTCTGTTTCCATAAGCTTAGTTCCGTATTCTAATTTTATGCAAGTATTTTTGGGCATATATTTATTGCACTTGAAAATGGCGGATCTACTTAAGCAGTAAATCTTTGAGCCACCCCAATAATTAAAAACATTCCTGAAGCGGCTCCAATTTGAAAATTACCGATCTCGAAAGACAGGATTTTTACTTTTAAGTTAAATTCGGCTATAAATAACAAAATTCTATTTTAAATAAATGTATAATATAAAACAAAACTGCACCTATTTACGTCGAGCACACTCACCGTCAACATAATAAACAATTCAAAAATTTTTATATAAAAATTTAAAGTTTAAAAGCTGATTATTCCGAAATTAACGAAAAAATTTAGGTTCGACTAAAGTTTAATTGCTTCACTTCATTTTTTTTAATTGTGTATCTTGTAAACTTAAGTATACTTTACACAAAAATAGATGTTTACTTCGAATAGAGAGGAACTATAATAAAAATAAGTTTTGATAATTTTGTGAACTTATTCTTTTATTTTATACATTTTGGCCATTTGGCCACTTGAAGAACAAAATGAAAAATTTCTACTTTTATGCTTATAGCTTTTTTTCCATGAACTTAAATTGCGGGGACTTTTACGATAAGATCTCTCCTAGGGTTTTCCATGTATGATAAATACTCACTTTCTTTTTACAACTTTTTTATTTGCATATTATTTGTTGCCAGGATCATTTACTTGGAGATCGTTTGTTGCAAAATTTATAATAATATTCTATTGTGCCATCAAGTTAGTTATAAATCAATTTATTGATATAAAGTATACAATAATTTGTTTATTTATTTTTGAAACTGTGAGGCAAATTAAACAATAATTTAAGTCAAAAATTTGTAAAATTCTAAAACTGTAAGACTCGTGTCTTAAAAAAAGTTATGTTCTATTTGCTTCCATAAAGTTTAAATAAAAAAAAGTTTAAAAAAATATTGTAAGTTGATTTTTCACAAAATATGAAACAATATTTGTTCAAGAGGATATAGGAGCATCGCATGCTACCACCATTCATTTATACTATTTAATTACTCGAAAACTAGTAATTTGAACTAAAAAATCATCACCGAGATTAGATAAGAAAAAAGAGTAGATTCAATAGAAAAAAAGCAAAGAGAGAAAAAAAGAAAAGAAAAAGAAGCAAAGACTATTAGTTGTCCAACAGTAATTCTAAAAATTGTTAAAATTATAAATTAAAATATGTAATTTGTACACTAGAACTTAAGCGTCAGTGTCAGCGACATAAAATATAAATCCTGCAAAATTTCAAGCAAGAAAAGTTTAGCATACGCTTTTAGTTTTGCCGACTATATCAACACCCCCGACAATTTAATTTTAATAAAATTTATTAAGTTTTGAGTGCATTTAACTTAATAGTCGTTCTCGAAATATAGCGTAACCTTAAAGGGTTTTTGATTTAGTGAAAAAAGCTTAAAACTAGCTTAACCCCTTGCTTAACCCTCCGAAAGGGGAAAGAAAATAAGTGCACTTATTTAAATTGCTTTTTAAATTTTAGTATTTTGAGGATGAAATTAATAAATAAGAAAAAATTTCACGAAAAGAAACTAATTAGTTAAATGAAATTTTTTTTAATTAAAAAATTAGAGGTACAAAATTTTCGTAATTTTATTGAAAATCAACATGAGTTCATTCGGAATGGCTTGTAGGTTTATTTTATATTTTAAATAAGTTAAAGCGGCGTTAACCCCTGTTTGTAAATGTAATTTGGTCAAATGCATAGGGGAGCGTGCAGTGTTGATGTGAGTGCTTGGCAGTAAGTGTAATTTAGTGTCCTCCTGGGTGTGTCCGTATCCTGGACCAGTCATCTTTCGCGCCCGTGTTTGAATGACTGAGCGCCGTTAAATTGCTCTCAAGGGGAATTATTTGATTTGATTGAAAACTTTCTCTTACCAGCATTTTTTAACACAATCTTACATACAAATTCGATTATCCACCGCAGATTTGTTAGGGGACATAACCCATGATATATTCATGACCGGTTAAAATTATGAGGGTCGAGACTTGGTTTAAAGATGATTTCTGTAACAAATTGCTGGTACTTCTAAATAATTTAATATTTTAACAAAGATTTATGATAGCGCATTTCAATTGAAATATTTCGCATTCCAACTTAATGTCATTATTTCTCTTAGTTATTATAAACCATTTAACCGCATTTCATTTTAATTATGATCCTTCTTCGCTGCACTATAAATTATAATATCCACGTAATTTACCAGCTTTAATTGGATTAAATTTTCTATTCGGGGTAGCAGTTTCAAAAAAATTTTAGTTCCACCGAAGTCGATACTTGCGTAATAAAACCTTTTAACGAAACGACCATTTAAATAAACATCTTAACAAAATTAATCTGCAATAGAGGCCATATTGCGAAAAAGTTGGGGGAAGCTAAAGCTCGACTAAATCAGCACTTGCGAATTCAAGAAAATATTGTCTGAAAATCTGAAGGTCGTTGATTATTCAGTAGAAAAAAAATTCGATAAAATAATGTGCATGTTTACACAAATAAAACAATTTCCCTAAAAGAACTGAAAAGTTGCCATGTTTATTTACTACCTGTTTATTAAATTTTACCGACGGATCTACAATTTTGTAAATCTTTCCAAATCACGGCCATTAAATTTACTTATTTTATATTATGAGATGAGCAACATAGATAAAAAATTGGCTAGATCAATATTTATGACTTCCAACATCTTCGTGTACTCCCACAACCTACCTTTTTGAATTTGACTTTCGTGTTTTCTACATTTCGCTCTTCGATTTTGAAACCAAACCTGTTGACAAAAAATTTTGAATAAACTCTTTGGTACAAATTATTTATATTTTATTAAAAAGAATTACATGTAAATAGGGGAATTACCGAAACTCAAATTTAAAAATTACTGCCACTGAAAATTAAAACAAAATCATCCTTTTTTCTCACGAATACAAAAAGTTTTGTATAATTCTCCGTTTTGTTTATATGGATTTGCAAATGGCCGTTTAACAATAATTTTCCTAAAAAGGTTTTTCCGTAAGTCTCATAAGGAGTTTCACTTATATATGTATGTATGTATGTATTATTGTAGATAGATTTTCCAGTATTACTATGACTTATTTGAATATATTTTTCTATATATATATTGTATTTGTACGAATGACCCACATGAATTCCTTTAGCAGTCTTTCAATTGAAAGCATGATTTTCAAATGTGTTTTCTTTTTGAACAAATTCTGTGGAATTTTGTCCATAAATTTCATCTTGCTAGTACTCTGTGGTTGTGGTCCACGAACGAATCTGAAATACTCTTTTGAAAAAAATTTGAATTAGTAGAATGAATTTGCTTAGATATTTGGCATTCTTCGGTGCTTGGCTCTCTTCCAACCGGTCGATGTTCAAGTTTTCCTGATGTTTTCTTAAAATTTAATCGATCCCATCTTCTTATTTTACTGCTTTATATAGTAGTAATATGGAATTATTTTACTTTACAGACGATGACAAGCGGCATTAAAGTACTTTAGTGATACCTCAGATAATTTCGATTATGAATTATTGAAAACAAAAATCGTATTTTACGACTACCTTAACTTAAAAATTAGTTTGTTATGTTTTTTGTTATGATTTACAGTATGTGTTTGGACGGTGCAGTGATGAGTTAGACACTCAGTGAGAACCCTTTATTATATAGAATAAGATATATGTACGTCTAATGAACTACTCATCGAGTTTTATAATCAAAGAGTGACTTCTAGAAATGTGTACATACTTTTTTTTATAAACTTTAGGTTTCATGAAACCTTTAACAAGCCGTTAAATTTAACTGCCAATGGAAATTATCCAGTCGTATACTAACAAGCTAATAGCCGTTAACTTTAACGGCATGTTAAAAGTTTTATGAAACCGGGCATAAGTTAATTTTTGCATTATTTTATATTGTTCCTATTTGCGATGGTAAAGCATTAAACTTCTTACGTTAAATTAATAGTAATAAATAATAATAAATAATAATATTAGCCCAGCATTTTTGCGAGTAAACATTATTCAAATTTAGCAGTTATCACGTATTATCTCATAATCAAACTTTTGAAAATATTTGCTTAGCTTGCTGATTTGCTTGCTTTATAATATGAGTTTTCTTGTTCTTCTGTATGTATCGAGCACGTCAAAATCGCTAACCACTTAAAAATATTTCTGCTTTTGTCTAAATTAGACCTCTTCAGGCTTTCTTGGCAAATTACCTCCATGGTTTGCCATTACCTTCCGAAGGAAGCTCACAGATCTATTTTGGGCTTTTTAGATTACATCACAGTGTTGTATTCGACGCAACCAGGGTTTGAACCGCGGTTATCTGATGCTTGCATTTATGCAATGCTGCAGGTCTTAATTAATTAAGCCTACAGTAAATTAAATTAATAGGAATTTTATGTTAATTATGAAAGATGTCTGTTATCTGAATAAAAATAAAGTGTTTTCCACATGTGTAAAAAAATTGTGGGATATGAAAAAAACAGTTTGAAGTCAATTCAAGCATCAATTGTAATTATATTTTGGCAAAATGTTTCAAGATGACTGTGAATGCGAAAACAACAGAGAAGAGTAACGGAACACTAAAAGTAAAGTTTAAAATCGTAAATTTTTACGATCAATACTGAATTTTTTATCAAAACTACAATTATTTTGATGCGTGAACTGATTATTAACATTTTTTAATAATAATAATTATAATAATACTACCATAATAATATATTTATTTCACACAAATAAATTTCTCCCAATCAAATTTCCAAAGTCTGTTAATACACATTTAATTAGCTTGAATAAAAATTTATTTTAAAAAAAATTAAAAATTATTTAGTTGGTTTAAATAAATCGGCCAACTGGAGGATTTATTTGATTCAACATCTTATATTACGTATTATACCAAATACAAGTAGTATACCATATATTTGTTTGAGTCAAATAAATTTACTTGTCTTTGGAATAACAGAATTATAAAATATAATATAATATAAAAATTATAAAAAATCCACAACTTTGTCAAAAATTGAAATAACAAAAGTTTTGCAAGAAGCAGATGATCCAACACAAAAATGAAGAAAAATAAAAAAGAAACCTGCATTTGGGCAACTGATAAGGGGAAAACAATTAGACTTTTTGATGATTGATGATCTTTTAACAGTTACAACAAAAATTTATGACAAAAACAAAAAAAGAATTTTGGATAAAATTATTGGCCTGCAGGATTCTGCAAAGAAATAATTAGTTAGTTAAGAAAATAAAATAGAATTAGGAGAATATTCTGTTCATGAACTGATGAAATCTTCTATATTCTGTATATTTATCCAATACTTTATCAAGAGTACTTTTTGCTCATCAACTCCAGTAGCGGATTCAATTACCATAGGAGGGGGAAGGCGACAAAATAAAAATTTATAAAAAGTAGTAGTAATATCAAAAATAAATTTATTTTCTTGTTCTTTAATAAATTCTTTTATAAATGGCAATCGTCTCTATTGCCCTTCCCTGAATCAAATACACTCTCGTTGCTTCCGCCTATACACGAAAAAAAAGAAGTTGTTAAAGTAAATACAAATGCAGTGCAATCTATTACAATGGATTGTAAATATAGTGACAACACCAAACATAAGTAAAATGTACACGTTAATTGTTATAAAATGACTGCAGAACAGCTTACTACAAATTTTGTTAAATTTTAACAACATTGTGATATAAAGTACTTATTATTTGTTCATCAACTATTTTGAGCGATAAAGCAACAATAATCTCGAGTTAAAAGTACAAAAAAATTGTAAAATTATCTACACGCATCGAACAACAATGTGTAAGTGCATTTTACAGCTGATGTAGTATAAACAGCACGAGGGGGGCGTTTAATTTTACTACAATTGTTGTTCGTGCGACATCAATTATTTTACTACATAAAAAATGTTAATATAACAACATCTGTTTTTGCGTGACACTACTGATTTCCTATTTTCACCATGTTTGATCCTTTCATCAAAATCCAAAGTTTGGAGTAATACACATAACTATTTTTTACGTTTGAAAAAAGAAAGAAGATTTTGAATAAGTAGACAGAAGATATAAACACGAGTTGTCTATAACGAGTGTGAAGTCGACGAGTTCACTTTTTCACTTGTGGTGTACAACTTTTTATCTAACTTTGCATAAGAAAGTTGTTATTGAGGCAATCAAAGATCTATGCAAAAATATTTGAGGAATACTTTGACGATCTTTCCCTAATAAGAATTTAAATATGTAAATTATTTAAAATAATGTTAAAAACAATAAAATAATTAAATTGTTCTATAAAATAAATGGAATATAACCAGAATAGAAATATAGCAAATCGTTGTATATAAAACCCCAAACAATTTATTTATTAATCAAATAAAAACTTTTAAAATATCAAACACTATTTGAAATCATTTGCATACAATTTAGATGGGGATAAAATAAAGTTGACTGGGAGAATTTAATTTGCATAGATTTAATGTCCGAATTATAAGAACACTTGGTCGAATTCTTTATTATACCGCATGGCCATTAAAATATTTTTAAATGAATGATAAAAAGGTCGGAAAACATTTGTTTACATCTCAAAAGTAGCAAATTTAAATAACCTCAAGTTTTCACTCCACTGAAGTTGCAGCTTTCATTGTTGTTAAACAACAATCATTTTAATTTACAATTTGAAATTTCAAGTAAAGTAGGTATTTGATATTGATGAAGTATTACAACTAAAACTATTTTTCAAGATGGTCATTCATGTTTATTAGTTATCATCGGAATTAATGAACTGGAGTTTTATTTTTTGATGAAAAGTTTGTTATTGGAAATTGTTCTTTGCATATCTTTAAGTCCAATTTATTGATATTTTAGCCAATTTACGTTAATTTAGCCTAAATCAGCGAATTAAAAAGGTAATACATTAGTGTAAGTACCCGAAGTCACTAAATGTATTTTTGTAAAATAAAGTTCAATTCGAAAAGCTTTGAATCATAAATATTGCCATTAGGAAATCGATAAAATTCAATTACTCTCGAACTACCCGTATAAAAGTCCGATTTGGCCTGATGGTTAAGTGTAGTAAAATATATGTTGTTTCTTCAGTGACATTGGTTCCACGCGATTTAGTCAGCTAATGCTACTAGTAGCAGATAATTTCCTTAATGAATACGTATGATGTGCGGGGAATAGAAATCTCCACAATTAAGTGGTAGATTAACGACATAGTTTGACTATTACGACTGACTGATTACTTTCTCTTCGTAAGGGGTCTTATTGACACGTACTTAACTGCTATTTTGTTTTATTTTTACAGCCGAATCTTTTGTTTATTCTATTTTTAATACCTCTTTCTTGCCATTCCAGCCAAAACTATAAAAACAGTGCTTTATGGCATTTCTTTGTATCCTCCACAAAATTTTAAAATCCATTATCGTAAAAACATAGATACACAATGTGGCAATGATGCAAATTTTTTGTCGTAAATGATGTTTTTCAGAGGAATAAATTATTGTGTTAATAAAACAATTGCACCAAGGTCAAAAATTTGAGGTTATGCCATAATATTCAGATAGAGAGAGTTACTCCAAAATTGTAATGCAAATCGGGGCGTTGGACCCTTTGCTTAGGTCGTGTGACAAAATCGGTGTCTATTAACAACCGATATATTATTGATTGATACTTTCAAAGTGGGCTGATTTCGCTTTATTCTCCATCTGTTGCGTTCATGATGTCTTGCAATAACCTAAAGTGCGAGGTAATCTGTTAAGTGATTGTCTTTTATTGCCTTTAAGTAAACAATCCTGTCGTAACGTTTAATCTACGTATATTTTATGTAACACTTTGGTGCCTCCTTGCTTTTCGTTCTATGTAATTTTCAGTATTCAAATTGAAACCGCAAAATAAGTTTGTCCTTTTCTGGCTTTCTCATCTCAAAGTATATCGCTTATTCAGCTATCACTAATACAATTTTTTTACCGATAGATTAAATAATATAAACCATAATTTTAGATTTGGTTAGTCTGTCAGTTATCGTTATCTATATCTTCTTATGAAGTAAATTGACCACTACGTTTCTAAATCGGTCTATCAAAATCAATAAATCTATTATTTATAAGAAACTCTCGTTTTCTACACACAATAGAAATTTATACCTTTGCCCAAACCCCCAAACGTATGAGCTAATTAATTAAATATTTAATAAAATAAACAATTATCTCACCTGCACCCTAGCTTCGCTAAGACCAAGTCTTTGACTAAGTTCCTCTCTCATAAATGCATCAGGATAATGTGTTTCATCAAATAATCTTTCCAGTTCGTTTAGTTGCTCCAGAGTAAAGTTAGTTCTCGACCTTCTTTGCTTCGTAGACGACTTGACGTTGTTTATTGAGGGTGAATGTTTTTGAGAGTTAAGTTTTTCATGGCTAACTTTATTTTCATCTTGATCGTCGCTTACTAAAACTAACAAAACAAATATATTAGATAATTCTATTTAATATTTTTAGGTTATTACTACATTTAATTTTTCTAACTATAAAGAACTAGATTTATAACGGAACATTCTATTCCATTAAAGTTTGCTTATCTTGCATTTGATAATTGATGATGTCTAACAAGATTGATACACGTGTAATGAAATTTCAACTTGGGAATTCGTTGGGATCACGTCTCGCAACTTTAATATTATGTTTAGTTTCAACTACATGCTTATAAGGTCCGTGCTGGTTCATAAGAATTAATCGGCTTGATGGATTAACCCTTAATTAGGCGTATTAAGAAAATCACACGATTAGTCGCATGGGGTCAAAATTAAGTGTTAAAAATAAATGAAATCAAAGTAAACACTTTTTTTTTTCAATTTGAAATTGTCTTGACCCCATGCGCCTACTTAGGGGTTAAGATGTCCTACCTTTGTATTGAGTATTGAGTGGATAATTTCATATCAAATATATAATGAATTCATACCTAAACCGATGGTTTATTATTTTATTATATATTTTATATTATTTTATTATATAGCATTGGATCAGTCAATTTTTCAGGAGAGTATTTAAGAAAATAGGATCAGTGGGGAATTTCAAAATCTGGCCCACTTGCAGTTTTGTAAACAATACTATTTGCTACTGACATTTTAGTTGTCCCCCCCCTCCCCATTGCCGGTTCATACTTCATACGTTCGTAGTTACACAAAAAGACAAATGTTTAAGATCCTACATTTTGGGAGATCCGAAACATTTAATTCTTATTTTGCAATTAAGTTTCATAGATTTAAAAAATTTTTGTTTGATTTATTTTATATTTTTGAAAGTAGATAAACCTTCCAGAGACCGACTGATTTGGTCCCCAATAAACTATAATTTGATATATTAAGTGGAAGTTTGTTATAACCGGTTACCACTATAATATGTATATTTTTTTCTTCCTTTAGGTAAAATCTGAAACCTAGATTGTTACCAACAATAACCGAAGCTACAACTGATTATGATTATCTGAACAAAATTATTTTTACATCCCACTCTGGTTTTGTTTATGATATCAATTCAACAGGTCAGGGAAACTTGAGTTTATGTACCCTCCGGAGTACAAAAACGATCAAAAGACAGTTGATATTTTCCCGCATTTGCACCGGGTACCTGTACGTTAGCAGTTGATCGCGTTAACTACCACACTCAGAAAAAAAGTTTGTCGTTGTAACAAAGTTGGCCTGAACAGAGTTTTTTGTTGTTACAACAAATTTTATACTGCCACAACAAAGTTTTTTTGTTTGGAAAACAAATTTTGTTCTGAACATAAAAAACTTTGTTGTAGCAGCAAATAACTTTTTTGGGACTATGTTACGACGACAAACTTAAAATTTCAGGAGAGGACAGGTATAAACTCGTACACTCTTGAACTATGAAGCGAAACAACACAATACAACAAAAAGAGTTGTACGTGACAGTATCTCGGTTATCTAATTAACAACCAGCATTTTTTACCAATAAAAAAATACTATACCTACTTTAGACAAAATTAAGGTTAATCAATAAAAACAACCAAAAATAAGCAAGTGTGTAAAATAGAAATTCTTAGAACCAGTATGTCAATGTTAGTTTAAACACGAGAATGGAGATTAACAAACCGAAGTTGAAACTCTCATTACAAAGCATAAGTAAGAGCTCATAACGTGTATGGGGTACTGAGGACGACTAATAAGTTATAAACGTAGTGTTGATCGCTCATTCCTTAATTACGCAAAAGTTATCTCATTAGAAAGATTTTGCGATTGCTTAAATGTCATCTTTTTTGTTAAATATTTACAATAGCAAAAACTATAACATGGTAGTTTAAAATTTGTTTAGCTTAATCTCCAGTCTAAACTGACGTGAAATACTAACCTTGAAATTAACATTAAAACTTAACGAGATTAGTTTGTTATTGCCCACAATGTCGTAATATTCTGTTTTGGGAAAGCGGCACCGCATTGCCCTTTCAGTACCAGTCGCCACTGCAACTAGATAAAGAGTCCCCAATAACGTATTTACCGTCTGATCCTGAAAAGGCTAGATTTACAATTGTATCAACCACATTCAGCTATCAAGGAAGATCTTATATGATATCCTAAGGATTTAGAAGACAGTCCTTAGCTTAGTAGGTTAGCCGAACAACTGCTGACTAAGGTACTCGGTTTGAATCCGGGGAGAGTCCAAAACTTTCATATGACCGTCTCCGTGCTTTGGAGGGTTACAAGCATTCCCCAATCCGGATTTAGCAACCGTGGGGTTTAAATACTTAAACCTTTCTCTCAGAGAAAGAGGCTAATTATTGTCCTGCAGTAGGCAGAAAAGGCTAAAGAGATCCTAAGGATTTAATGGAGGATACGACCATCTTCGGCGTTTTCTCTCCACTGCAAGAAAATCGGTCTCATTCTTTAAGAGAAAAGTCTCATCATGTAAATCCCACGGCTGCTTGATCTGGATCGGGGAATGGGAGAAGACCGGGAATACAATGGAATCCTCAATACTAACAATTATTACCTACTTCCAGAATATATTAAGTAAAATAACATTTGAAATGATGAAAGAACAGCGACTGAATTACTAATTTAGCTATACTAAAAATTAAAAAAAAATTTCGAATTTTTGAAACTTTAAAATTTTTGTTTTAATAAATATTATTTCTTGGAATTTACCAAAAATTATTGGTGCATTTCCAAATTTTTTTTATGCATTTAATTATTTCTAAATAAAAAAATAAAAAAAGTTTTCTTTAAATTTACTATATTAAATTTATGTATTGTGTTTAATGTTTACACAACATTTGTTTGATGTAATTCACGATTTACATTAAGCGAAACGCCACCACGCGGAAAAATATCAAGTTAATCTAATACGTATAGCTGGTATAGAATATTCTGTTTATAAAAAAACCGTTTGCATTCATTTAGTATTCTATTTTATGAATTGTCATTTCACCGCAGTTGTACTATATAAAATAACTTCGAATCAAATTCAAAACAACATGAAGTATACGTAATAAAGCAGCCATGTTGACATTTGGTAGCACTACGAGCGCCACCAACGGTAAGGTTAATTGCGATATTCGCACTATAATGTTGGGTCAAAATGTGTTTTTATGGGAGGAAACTAAATATAAAAATCTGAATATTTATTATAAAAATTTTACAAATAAAAATCAGCTATAAATTTTTAAGACAAATTTCTGAACTCGGACGTTAATCATCTATCAATAAAATATTAAAAATAAATGTTTTCAGTTTAAATTTAAAAATAAAAATTAAGAATTTAGAATTGTTTTAAAAATTTAAGATAAATTTTAGAAATTTAAGAATATTTAGGAATTTAGGGTAAGTGGGTGCCCTGAATGACAGCTAGTGATAGCAACAGATTTTAAATTATTTATTTTCAAACTCAATTTTACAGGTTGGTCAGAGTGGTAAATGATCTATCAACTAAAATTATCGATCCACAAATTGTAATAGATTTAGTACAATACCCAAAGCAAATCTACCAATTTAATTTTCGAATGCAAGCGGTGTAAGGGGTGCAATTTTTGTAAGTTACTTACTGCGGCGCGGCTTACTTAGCAAATAAAAATGGTCCAGTCTTAATTTTTTATATTTTATAAATTTATAAAACGAACCTGTGATAATTAATCGGCTGAAACTCACGCTATATTATACTTATATTTATTAAAAATAAATGAATAAACATAAATTGATACAATTGTTTCGAAGGGATAAACCACTTCTTCTTCAAGTCCCCATTCAACATCAATAGGAACATTTTTTCCTTTATATAGGAAAAGAATAGATACCAACCGTGTTGAAATATACAGAGGGGCTTATGAAAGAGAGAAAGGTCGTAAACAAACAAGTCATTAGCCAATCTTATGGAATCTTAAACAACAGTGGTGAACTGATGTCTTGGAGTTCCAATTGTGAATTGGTCAAGTTTTGTCCGCTTAGTAACGCTTTCTTAATTTCAAGGCTTTCTAGTAAGGTTAATATGCGACCTTTACGTTCTGTATGTAACACCACGATGTTATCAGAATCTAAACCATGATTTGTTTCATGGCAATGTGTAGAAAACCCGGTACTCGTTCTATTATTGGCTAGATCTGCCTCATGTTCTTTGACCCGTGTGTAAATCGATCTTCCGCTTTGTCCAATATAAATGGCTTCGCATGTGTTGCAATGAAGTTGATATATCCCGCTATTTTTGAGTTTGTCTGTCTTCCCTTTCGTAGTGGCAAAAATGGATCCTAAGTTGACTTTGTTTACTTCTGTAATTCGGATATCTGACTTACGTAACTGTTTCATTATTTGCCCGCTAGTATATGAAACATAGTTTATAACTCCCCAATTGGGAGCCGGCTCTTCAATCTGGGTGGCAAGTGAAGCAGTAACCAGACTTCTTTCAATCAGTTTCTCTTTTTTCTTGATAAGGTTATCGACTAAGTCTGTGGGGTATCCATTTGCATCTGCTATCGACCGGATTGTATTTGCTTCTATTAGAAAATTTCTTTTTGACATGGGTATTTTAAAAAAGTCGGTAAATCAAACTATGGAATGCGGCCATTTTTATTTTCCAAGATTGATTGGAACAATATGGAATGATAGTGTCGGTCGTGGTGGGTTTTCTGTAAATTGATATGTCTAATCCTTCTTCCATCTTAGTTAAGGTGACGTCCAAGAAGTTTAATCTATTCTCTTTTTCCTCCTCCATCGTGAACTGGATTTTCTTATTTAGTGAATTAAGGAAAGTGAGGAATAGACATAGTTGGCGGGCAGAACCTTTCCATATGCAAAACACATCATCTACGTAACGACACCAAAATACTACGTATCTTAAAAGCCAAAGGTTGGAGGCGAATAACATTTCTTCAAAATTCTTCATGAATATTTCTGCGAAAATGGGAGCAGTAGGTACTCCCATTGGTAATCCATCTTTTTGTAAGTAAAATTTCTCTTCAAACTTGAAGTAACTTTGTTTAAGGCAGACTTCAATGATGGTAATCAATTCATTTTGTTTCACCTTGTCCAAATCGCTACTCTCGATCAGGTGTTTCAAAGTCGTGCGTAATTCTGTTGTCGGGATTGATGTGAAGAGGCTTTTTACGTCAAAGGACACCAATGTGTATTTATTCTTCTTATTGGGCATGTGGGGTTTTAGACGGTCTATAAATTCAAAAGTGTTTTTCACGCTGTGGATTGATCTGTATGGAAGAGTGACTAGTATATCATTAATAAATTTACATAGAAAATAGGTTGGAGAATTAATACATGATACTACTGGGCGTAACGGTATGCCTTCTTTATGTATTTTTGGTAATCCATATAAAACTGGAGATCTTGGATTCATGTTACGTACCTTGAACCGAGCCTGTTCTGGAATTAATGTGTTGGTTCGTCTTGTTATATCGTAAATTTCTTTATTGTATTTATCTGTTGGGTCTTCCGATATTTCCTCAAATAGAGTAATGTCATTAATCAATTCGTATATTTTGGATCTATAATGTTTCCCATCCAATATTGTTACTGTGTTACCTTTGTCCGCTTTGCAAATGACCAAGTCTTCATCCGCGCATTTCTTTTTGAGTGATTTAATGACGTCTCTTTCAATGATAGCTTTCTTATTTGATTTTAAATTGTGTGAGGTTATAATGTGTGCACAAACTTCTTTTTCATAATTGGAGGCAACCTCCGATCTTGAAATGTTGAGTTCGGTGTAAACTCCCAATAATTCCAGGTCTTTTTTAGAGACTGGGATATTAGGAGAATATTTTAAACCTTTACTCAATAATTCTAGGTGGTCCGTATTTAATTCTGTAGAGGACATGTTAACTACTCTTTCATGAAAATTAAACTTATCTGTATTATTTCTGGTGATCAACGGGATTCTATGTTGTGCTGTTAGCTTCAATAATTTATTTTGTTGGGAAATCCGGTGAAGACGATTTTGGTGGTACATTTTATTATCGAGATTATCTAGTAAATCGCTGAATTCTGAGTAAGGTAATCTATGAGCCAGCTCTGAATAAATGTTCCTATTGATGTTGAATGGGGACTTGAAGAAGAAGTGGTTTATCCCTTCGAAACAATTGTATCAATTTATGTTTATTCATTTATTTTTAATAAATATAAGTATAATATAGCGTGAGTTTCAGCCGATTAATTATCACAGGTTCGTTTTATAGTTATCATGCTCCGCACAAAAAGTGTTACTATCGATTTTATTAATTATTTTATAAATTGTTATTTATATTAATCATTATAATATTACATTAATAACATTAATGTCCGATTTTGCAAAGGCGATTAAAACTTAATCTATGGTTAAAATTATACAACAATTTAAATGCATTGTTGCAAATTCTTAATCGTGGATTACACTTAACTCACTTTTATAAAACCGAGTATGAGTTTGATTATATTTCAATTTATATTAAATTATATTAAATTTATATTAAATTTATATTAAATTTATATTAAATTTATATTAAATTTATATTAAATTTATATTAAATTTATATTAAATTTATATTAAATTTATATTAAATTTATATTAAATTTATATTAAAATTATATTAAAGCCTTGGGCAGTGGCGTAACTACCAGTGTTCGATGTGTTCGATCGAACAAGGGCCCGGACATTAAAAGGACCCGGTCGGTATCACGACCAAAAAAATAATATATTTTAATGATTTAATGCGAATTCAAATTTTTGTGATTTGTTAGCACTAAATATTGAAAGCACCAATAAAACCAGAAAATATGCGGCACTTTTTCAAAATAACTTGTCTGTCACATTTTTCATGTACCTAAGTATTTAAAATATAAAATATATTTACTCTCTGTTTCGTCTTTTGTTGAATTGAAGTTGAAGCGGCATCAAGAAAGATTAAACGCACCCACCAAAGCAAAACTTCCCATCTGGTAACGATTACAATAATAAACAAATAAACTGTAACCCTTATATAGCAATTTAACAAAATACCGAAAAAAACAAGAGTAGTTTTTTTTCTCGTCCCCAATTCCATTTGGGGGGCCCCGCTTGGGTCAGAAACACAGGCCCATAGCTGCCTTGTTACGCCACTGGCCTTGGGCCTTCATGGCCTGTTGAGCTAGTTTATATATATATGTTACGGTCAATGATGACAATTCGGCCATTAACGTCAATGGCCGGACAATAACGTTAGCTTAGTTGGGCATTGACGTCAATGACCATGCATTTTGGGCAATGTTGACATTTAAAATTTTATATGTCGTTTTACATCATTGTCCGGGCAATGATGTTAATGCCCACTACAGGGTGGGCAATGATGAAACTACTATTCTATAGATTCCAGATTTTATCACTTTTAATCCTCTTAGTGATAGCCGTCACACACGTTTCGTTTTTCGCCGAGGTGGGGCCTCCCAGTCGAGGTGAATTGATTTCGGGAATGTTTTAGCGAGTAAGAAAGGTTCTTTAAGGGAGCTTTTTAGAAAGCTCCGGGCGCTCTGGGACGTTTTGACTGATGTAACCACGACGAATCACAGATCCACCCTAAAATGAGTTTGCGTTGGTCTAAATTAAATAAAAATTCCTGTACACTTATGAAGACGTGAAAAGGGTTGAGTTGCTGTCATTTATACGGAAAAACGCGTGTACGGTAAATAATTGTCCATGTCATCATTGTCCAATTCATTTTGGCCATTAACGTCATTGACCGGCCAAAGATGTAAATATTACAATCATATGAAAATATTTACATCATTGTCCACGGTTAACGGGCGTTGACGTCAATGGCCGGTCAATGACGTTAATGGCCAGCGTAAATGGGCTATGACGTCATTGTCCGGCCATTGATGTCAATGCCCAATTTACGTCATTGACCGTAACATATATATTAAATTTATCATATCAAAATTAAATGTAACTTAAACCGACCCAATGGATTTGGTTAGTTTTACCTGTAAACCCCCGTTCTATAGCTTTAAAAAAAATGCATAATGGTCAATAGCAATCATTTTTATTTTCTGCATTCTTTGAATCCATTTTCATCAAATTCTTTTATTTTCATTCAAAAATTTTAATTTGGTGTTAAATTTAATTAATTAATTGGATTGTTTTCATGTGTCGCTTCGTTAAACTTAACACAGTTGTGAGATTTTTTAGTATAAGTAAATAGCATCATGAATGACTTGCTGGAAGGGTCGTCCTGCATTAGGAATTGTAAACCGATCGATATGGCAGTAATCAATGCTAATTCGATAGTGCCCATGGTTTTGGCTTATTGCGACAAGCAAATTGTTCCCCCCATTTATTTACTTCCTAATAATATAAGGGTAATCCTAATAAAATTTAAAGTAAAATACAAATCACGTTGTTCCTTTCAATTGAAATACGTTTGTTATTTAATTTAACAATTTTCAGTATAGCACCCTTCTAACTTACCTCTTCTTAATTTATGTATTTTTGACTATGATCAATATTATATTTTAGATATACGTCGCAGTTTATCAAGTAGCTTTTGAATATTTAAGTTTTTTTCTAAACTGGCGCAGTCGATGAAAAAAAAAAGGTTAAGCTTAGCAAATGTTTTCTGAATTCTTACATTTATCGGATAAAAAAAGTGTATATAATATATTGTAAGAAATAGCCTAGTATAAACAGATTAAAGCATCAAGAGGAAAATGCAGCGCAATAAATATAATATTACTGTTTTCTAAGCTCTCCAACTTTTGGAAACTTTGCAACAGATACATCGAAGCTTTTTTAGCTCACGGATGGACAGTTGTTCTTAGGAATAAATAATTTTCCCCAATTTGCACCTAGCACCAAAACTAAGTGCAATTAAAATTTCAAATTTTGCGTTTCTTTAATTTGCATTTAAGTGAAATTAATATTAAATTAAAAATTAACAGGTTAAATAAATAATAAAAATTGATTAGTTTTTAAATACCCTTTAGCAATGTTTTTTTTAGGAAATTTAGATTTTTGCAATGCTAATTTTAAAAATGGCAACATAATTAAATCATTGTCTGCAGATTATTTCTTCTATGATAAAGTTGTAAACAACCTCAGTTGAGGCTATAACTACTAATATAGTTTTGTTAGAACAACAAATTCTTATTCACACTGTATGAATATCTAAATCCAGCATATTTTTTAAGAAAAACAAGCTCAAAGTTACTTAACCCTCCAGTACTAACAATCGGTTTCACAGACAAACGACTTATATTTTTATCTATAAATTTAATACGATAACAGCTGAATGGCTGTGGGTGTTAGTACCTTCAAATCATCTAGTTTAGTACGTCTCGTGATATCTAGCAAGTGAAAATGTTTTTTGTTTTTTATTTATAGGCAATAACGGTCTAACAGACCGACGTTAGTACTAACGTTAGAAAGATATTTCAATTTTTAATAAAGTGACTTTTTGCAATTGGAAAATTTATTACTATACGTAATTTGTGTAAATAAACAACGTTTACCGTTGCGCACAGTGAAGATAATGTTTTTTAAAAAATCAGAGGTAAAAAATACCTCTGTTTTGAACATGCGGTGATAATTTACAATGACTGCAATGTGCAAATAACGAAGTAAATTGTAGGCGAAATATTTCGGTTATTGTTGGGGCTAACCTACAACAATTTTTTTTATCCTTTCCAAATTTCCAAATTACCTGCACGGGTTTTACATTTATAGTGAAAAAAAATGTAAACAATGCGTTAAAAAAATTAAAAATTAGAATCGGTCTCATACTCCGACGTTAGTACTCGTGTTATAAAAAAATATGTTAGCACTGGAGGGTTAAGTAACTTATGTTTCTAGATTCTTCACTATTTTATTGGTCGAGTATTATAAACTTGCGGAATAGTTTTCAAATAGACTACCGTCGTTGACCCAAATAAAATAATTAGTATATTTTTCCTAAAGAAACCAAAAATCGTAGATTCTAATTTTTTTTTTGTACTAAAAAAATTACACTACTTTACATAATACATACATAAAAGTTTTAAAAAAAATGTATAGAAAACCTAGAATGAATACAGGCAAACTGTGCTTGACCTGTACACTGAAAATATTTTTGCGTATATTGATGAACAAATTTAATAGCACCAATGAGAAAATCATTGAATTTGTGAAATTTTTGATCAATAAAATAAATTTAAAACAATTGTTTCAACAAAGTTTTTTTGCAATTATAACAAAATATATTGCTGTTGGAAACAAAAATATTATTTGAAGCAACTAATTTTATGTTACTCTAGCAAAATACATTTTACTGAGTGTATTTTTGTTAGAAGAACAAAAACATTTTTTATAGTGTATTTTTTAATAATAGATATACGCTGGTTACATAGTCCAAGTAACTCTGTCACTCAAGTTGAGGGTGAGGAAAACGGTCGCTGTGTTAATCCTGAAAAAGCTTTAATAATCAAACTAAAAATGTTTGTAAAAATGCATTTGTGTATAGTCGTAACCATTTTAACTCGAGCAAGACTAATCGTTTTATGCAATGAGAACCAACGCATAAAATTTGGTTATCTTTGTCATGCGCATACAAGAAGTAACTATTAGAAAAGTGACAGAAAATAAAAATACTTCGAATTTTGCGCTTTTTAAACGTTGAGTCATGCGCGACTTAAAATGGTTACGACTATAGTTTGGGCAATAATTTTGACTGGCAAATCGATCACATTCATAGATCACAGCAATGTATGCGGTGCTAATAGGAATAGAAACGCTGCTTCCTGCTTTTTAGCCTGCCGGCGAAGGTTTATTAAAGCCACACTGCTGGTGGAACGGGTATTGTATAAAACTCGGGTCAAAGTTAATTCAGGATAAGCTCTGATTGGATAAACATCGAGTTAACCATGGATTAACTTTGACCTAAGCTTTAGATAACAATTTAACTATTATTTAGCATATTTTTTTATACTAAATGTTTGAGAAAGCGTTCAGTCTATTAGTACTCTTCTGTCTAAAAAAATATTTTTGTTCTTTTAACAAAAACGTACCCAGAAAAAATATTTTGTTGATCTAACACAAAACTAGTTGCTTTAATTAATATATTTGTTTCTAGCACTTAATTTATTTTCTCTATACTATAGCAGCAATAGAAAGCCTTGCTGAGTTTATTTTACACAGAGAGAAGTATGTGTTACTAAACCACACAATTGTGCAGAAAAATTACACAATTGCGTACTTTTTCTGCACAATTGTGTTGATTAGTAACGCGTATTCATTTCTGTGTAAGTAATATGTACATTTGTTGTCAAAACTAAATCACCGACAAATCATTTTTTTGAGAGGGATTACGCTGCAGCTAGTTTACACAGAGGAAAAAGATTGTTTCATTTAAATAAATTGTTGTTTTTAAACGGGGAAGTAAATATTTCTTTGAAATAAATGATTTCCCTTTGAAATGAAAGAATATTTATTTCATAAATGAAAATGAAAATATTCTTCTTTTACAAAAATAAATATTTTTTTATTTCAAAGAAATATTTACTTCCCCGTATACAAACAACAATTTATTTAAATGAAACAATCTTTTTTCTCTGTGTAGCTTACGCTACGGAAAATTTTTATTTTTTGATCTTAATATATAAGTGTACTGGTACAAAACCAAACTTTACCGAAAAAATTAATAATCGTTTTATAATAAATAGTTTTTATTAAAATTAAATTCAAAAAAATATAAGAATAATACAATACGTAGAAAATCAAAATTCAATAAATTTAAAAAAGAGACAATTAACACATAACAGGTCTGAATTAAGAAAATTTGAAAAAATTTATTAAACTTTCTGCATCCTATTACCTAATTACTTAATTACCAATAAATTATGTAATAATGAACGTAAACAATTATTCGGGTGAAAAAGTGTTCTTAGCAAAAATGGGAATAATCACGATATGCAGGCCCACGAATATAAAAATACTCTATTTAAAATTATGGTAATTGGAAGTGTAAATTACAAATATAAAAATCCGATGTGGACACCACATGACTTCCTTGTCATTTTTAAAACGATTGCACAAGAATCTCGTTAATCTATTTTTGAATGTCATAAATGAATGCCCTTTTGGCACGGACGATCGCAACCAAAAATTGGAGGTGCACAACTAGATGCTATAAGTGTCTCAAATCAAAAATTTCAACATTTTACGACCTACCGTATTTGAATTATGCGACATACAGACGTCCGAACATATATACGTACGTACGTATGTACGTACGTCACAACGAAAATAGTTAAAATGGGTTCAGGGAAGGTCAAAACGGATATTTTCGTCAAAATCTGGAAACCGAAAACAATCGGGATTACAATACTTTTTACAGAAAACAGAAAATCTTATGGATCATTTGCAAATTTTGGGATATAAACCCAAAAGTCGTAAAATAGATTGTGATGTGAATACTTGTATTTGTTGTTTACTTTCTAATTATTTGGAGTAATTTCTACCCATGTAGAAAATTTATAAATAAAAGCATTTTTAAGCAAATTTTACTGAGATTTTATTGAGTGTACTGAGATGATCAGTAAAACTGGCCAAAAGTCATCATCTGATTAAATGCTTGAAAATATCTAGCAATGATACATTTATACAAGATTTTCGGTATCACTGATTTCATTTTTGAAATAAAAATTTCAAAATTCAAAATGGCAGATCCAATATGGCGGACAAAAATGTTAAAGCTGCTCCGATTATGCTGAAATTTGATATTAATAGGTTTCAATTGTTTCGATTGTACTAAAATTTGCTATTATAGTAGAAAGAGCAGAACGATACACGGTACGGGCGGTCGCAATTGTTTTGTGAGGCGGCATGGTCAGAACCAATGTTTGGCACTAGGTCGCTGGCTCGGTTATTTTGCAATTTTTAACGTAATTTATAAAAAGGAGCAAAAAAGTGACAGATATAAAAAAATATAAAAAGTTGAAATAAACAGGTCGCGAAACCAGTCCTGTTAAAACTTCCTCAAAAACGACAGTTGTCTAAAAAGCAACGTGACCAAAAAGGTAAGAATCTCCGTTTTTAAGTAAAACTTGGAAATCAGTTCACTTGTAAAATCATCTTTACAGTACGACAGATGTTTGAAGACACGAGTCTAGAAAAGTAGGATCTTTGTTTTTAAGTAAAACTTGGAAACCAGTCCACTCGTACAAAAAAGCATCTCTATAGTACTTTTGCAGTCATTCGTCTGCAGAAATAGTATATCCGACAAGTAATAGGTACATTCATTCATCACATTGATCTTTCTAAATGCATTTATGCCTACCGATTCCCTACTCATAGATCCATAACCTGCACATTTACATTCTAGGGGAAATCCTTCGCTCGTTTCTCCAGATCTTAAAGATTCGACGGAAAAAGATACCACA
This sequence comes from Cantharis flavilabris, assembly GCA_949152465.1. Lineage (NCBI taxonomy): Eukaryota > Metazoa > Arthropoda > Insecta > Coleoptera > Cantharidae > Cantharis > Cantharis flavilabris. The sequence continues at coordinate 18,362,455 of OX424441.1, forward strand.
TCGAATGCTTCAGCAAGAGTCGATCTAATTACACCAGTCATCGCTCGACAGACAAACCTCTGCAACTCATGACGAGAAGACGCTGTTTTTACTAACCTGACTCTATCTACACTTATGTAGATAAGTGCAACAAACGAAACCAATGAAACCGCATCAGCCTTTAATGGTAGAAATAGAAAACCACTTGCCAGTTCTGGGCTATGCCGGTCCTATCTATGAGTGTGGCAGTCTTGGGAACGAGGAATATATATTTTAGCAGTTGCTAAAATCAGTTGATGCAAGTCAATCAAAAATTCTATTGTTATCTTTCTTCATTATTAAAAAAATAGAAATTTGATAAAACAAAAGTTTTGATAAGCGGTACCATCTCGTACCATATTTTTTATGTTATGCAGAATGGAAAATTTATCAATTTTAACCTTGAAGGTAACGCGAACAATGATTACTACCTATTATTGATAATAAATTTTTATATATCTAAGAGTAATGAGTAGGTATAAACCACATCTTTCGGTTTGGTTATTATTGTGCAGTAATCGGCTAGCATAGAATATTTGGACGCTTGCAAATAATTTGAGTTGGTAAGTACCTTTATTATTACTTAAATTGATTAATCTTAAGTTTTCGTGTATAATTTTAGAAATTCAAATATGGAGAAAAAAAAATTATACAATGATATAGCTATAGTCATTAACCATGACTGTCAGTCTGGAAGTCAAGTGAGAATCGTCGAAAAAGTTGAGCGTAACAATGAGCCAAAAAAAAAAGACTTCAAAGCTATGACACCTCAGGGCTATGTGTGCCCAAAAATGTTGAAACCTCACGCTTTGCCAGGCAAGTGGAATCTGCCAGATGGCAAAAAATAATTTATAAAAATTTTCTCTGTAAAATTATGAATTATAAAAATAAATTTTAATATTGCTACACCACTTCTTAATTATTTAATCAAGAATACTTTTGTTTTTTGAAAATGCCTACAAGCAGTTTTAATCATTTTAACCATCAAAAAGCGAGTAAATGTAAGAATTCTCATGGGATGTACAAATATTTAAAATTATATGCTGCTCCGAGCAACATTCATTGTCCCTGGACTGCCGTATCATAGCTACCTGGTGGAGTAACTACTTAACTTTTTTAACGGCGTTAAATTATTTTCTAACGGCCTTATAATTTTAATTAATATGAGCAATTAAAAAGTAATTAAATTTAAAAAACTTCGGGAATAAAAATATTGTTATTGCAGTTTCGGTATGTGTTAATTAAAATAAAATTGAGAATTAAGTGCAGGTTGGATCGTTATATAAGTTTATCGAGATTTTATGTACATTAGAACAGCTTTCGTTTGATTTGAATGAAGCTGCAAATTGTGTATCTTCATTAATGTAATTGAATTAAATTAATCTAGGAGCTATTTCGCTATAGCTTTATTACCCCTAAGAGGCGGGACTAGCATTAAATACGGGTATTGTCTGTGTTAATTCCTCCCTGGGGAAGACTTGCCCGATCTTCTTCCTCCGTCTTACTCAAGGTGGTCATGGTTCGTTCTACTTATGGAGAAAGTCAATCTACTTACCGAAACAGCTTTAGGCTTTTTCAACATTTTCACGCCTAAGTAATTTCTGAACAGCATTTTCGCTCGTGACATTAATTAATTACATTTCTTAAGAGGAACATTCTAACTTAGAGGTTTTGTTTAAAACTTTCTTTACTGGTTTTTAATTAATATCACAATTAGTTAATTGCCTCTACATTACCCAAATACAAAATAACATCCAAAAATGTTTTATCCATTCACAAATTATTTTCTGTTAAGTTTATTGTTAAATGTCAATTATTGCTAACGTTCAATGCCTTGTCACGGCCAAATAATAATTACTCGTAAAATAATTTGTTTTTTGACAGATATTCAAACTCAACTTTAATTAGACTTCCCCTTTTAATTCATTCAACCCATTTTACTCCCAATTTAAATGAACTCGGAATTGATAATCCGACCGTATCAAACAATTACAAAATTTTATTTTTTGTTCTTGTCCTACATAAACTTAACGTTTCAATTATAATCTGTTTACATCAATTTCACATCAGGAACTATTTTCAATTCAATTGATAAAATAAAAAAAGAATAAATTAGGAAACGGAAACTATATTGCGCGCTATGTATAACCATAACCTAGTTTTCCATACATACACGTCATGATTTCAATTTATCATAAGATAAGGATCATTCCACCAATAAAATCATTTTTACAGGGCAATCCTCGCCGATTTTGTTCAAACTTTGTGAATATATTCTCTACATTAAAAAACAAATTTCTGAAAATTTGAGCCTTTAAATATGCAGTCATTTTGAAGTTATGATTTTTTGAATTTTTGAAATTTTTTTCTAAAAATTGGAAAGAGTCAGTTTTTTCTAGGAAAAATTATCAGCTTTCCAATAAAAATATTCATTTTTTTTTCATACATAACAGAATAACTTTTAAAATAACATAAAAAAAACGATTTTTTTCACAAAATATGTCATTTTCATGATGTACATATTTTTTGTTTGACTGATAGTCAATTATTTACCCTCCCCTTTACACGGTGAGTTATTGTCAGACCGAACTGTATGTCCGGAATACCGCATTACTTTAGGAAGTTGTATTTTGGGGGCGCTTGTGTCCGACCTATTATTTAACAAAGAAAAAAATTTTTTAAATCAAATCGTTTAGAAGGGCATCTCAATAAAGTTTCAAAAACTGTTTGTCCCAAGGTAAGACGTCGTAGTTTTCGTAGTTGTCGATTCAAGCAGAAATTCTAAAACAAATTTGCGTCAATGAAATGCAGAAGAATTAATCTTTTTATGTACAGGAATCTAGATAGACTACATTATCTTTTGAGAGTAGATGGGCTTATAAAAATGGGTATGCTTAATCCGTTCCTACCGGATTGGTAATAATTAGTCATACGTTTTCAAATGCAATACTTTAGTTAGTTTATGCAACAATAATCCAAAGATAGATAAACCAAAATCTCATCCAATGTGATAAATAGAATATAAAAAGTTATCGGGTTATATGGAACGCAATCAAACTCATCAAGTTGTCAGGTCGACGTTTCGGAGGACTTTATTCACTCCATCTTCGGGACTAAAGTTAAAAGTTGAATATGGAAAAATATAGGTAAGTAAAACTTACCTAAACAACCAGGATGTATATTGTTTGATTCATGACGCAAAAAGCAAAAAACATGGTGCAAAAACTATATAAGGTAAACGAAAAATTATGAACACTATGAAATCTATGAAATGCCAAAAGGGGCTCAAACGAATAAAATTATAATAAATAATACGACACAATAATAATTATGTCAAGTTATAAAAGATAACAAAACATTTCATGTGTCGATCAACTTCAAAGTATGGCCAACCCGATAACTTTTTATATTCTAATAATCCAAAGGTTTTCTAGTTGATAAGATGCTAAATAACATGTCCCTAAGAGGATTGAAAGGCTCTAAGTTCAATTCCCGCAGGAATAGTTGCTTTTCTCGAAAACTATACAGACCATGCCAGATTCAGATACCCTTGTAACACGGCATACTGAAGAAACAAAAGCTGTTACTGCGGGAAAGTAAACCTGGATACTTGCGGACGCGTTACCATTTCAACTAGAAAATCTTTGGATTTTTGTTGCATAAACTAACTAAAGTATTGCAATCACATGTTGAAAGGCTAGTTTCTCAAGAACGGTTGCTCATAGCACTTTAAAAATAAACAGATCTACGCTTGATTTTTGTGCTCTTTCATCTTGTCAAAGCTTGTCTCGATTCTTTAGTTACACTTTATCAGTTCCCCTCGCCAGTGCATGCATTGAGTAGGTACTCAAAATTCAATTTACCAGTTATTAAATAATATAATAATCAGAATTGAATATAATAACACCGAAAACAAAAATGTCGAAATTGAGCGATGATCAACTCGGCTGCGACGTAGGCGGTAAAAAGAAATCAGAGTCAGAGGTCTCTGTGCCCATTCACTTGGCGAAACATCCCTGAAGGACGACCTATCTTAAAAATTACGGATTTAAAAGGACGAATCGTATAACAAAAGTAGGTCGTTTTGAAGGGCAGTTTACATGTGAGATTAGCATCAACCATTTTTCTCAGAGAGCAGTTTATGCCCAAATTTATTTTCAGCGTTGCCGAGTTGACTGTCGCTGCCATTTCCATTTTCAATAAAATTGTTTTGATATTTTGATGAGCTACCATTGCAAGCGTGATCTGCACGCTACTTTTAGAATTTATAATTTTTTTGGGCCATTTGCAAGTGCAATTTATGAAAATTATCTAACAAGTACAATAAACTTCTGAAATACTATGTATCACTATGAGATTTCCATGCCCCCCCCCCTTTCTACTCTTCAATTCACACATGTGGAAAAAAAAACAAAGACAAAAATTAAAAAAACAAACATTTATTTTAATTAAACTTTTTCTAAAAAAACTTTAGGTTTTAAAAAAACATCGGCGCCCCTTTATGTCTGACGCGTCTGGGCGGTTGCTCGATCGCGCCCTACCCTAACGCCGCTACTGCTGCGGGGAAGCGAACCTGAACTTTCCAATCCACTTGTTGACGCGTTATCATCACAGCTAAAAGAATTTTGCATATTTGTTGCATAAACTACCTGCAGTATTTCACTGAAACTTTTAAATAGTAATTCTATGTAAAAAAATTTAAGTTTGTATATGCAGTTGCTAAACTGAATTACTAAGCCTTCCTAACATATATTAAAAATTGTTATTTAAAATTCCGTGACTGTCTCAACAATTTACTGTTAAATATGTTCACATTTTTTTCATTTTATAGTCAGTACCAAGGAAAACGAAATCCAATAAATAAATTAAAATCTCATATTGAATCTAGTAAGAGTACAGGCATTTTAAGAAATTTCTTTTCTAAAGTCAAACTACGCAAAACTGAACTTAAAAATTGAAAAAGTTTTGACAATTAGCTTTATTAATTGTGAGGAGCCTAGAAGTAAAAGAGTTCAAGTGCACTTTTTAAAACTAGCAAATCTAAGTACAAAATATCATCCCTAAAGGGCATTCTTTTTTCTTTTTTTGTAATATTTTTTCGCTTTCAAGAAAACAAAATTATTAACATAGTTCTCTAAAGATATTCCTGAAATTTTGAATTTCAAGTTAACTTTAAAGCAATTTATCTCGGAACTACAAAAAATGCACTTGAACTCTTTTACTTCTAGGCCCCTCAATTTATATGTTTTTTAATTTGTAGTAGGATAGTAGGAATAACCGTGTTTGATGAGGTCTGAAGCTTAGATGAGAATATCTAATCAAAAAGAATAAAATAAAGAATTACAAAACTCGAGAGTAGATTATTGATCGCAAAATTTATTTTGAATAAAAAATTGAAGAGACCGAGAATTCAACATAATGATGAAATGGCGCCATATTGCATTATCATTGCCGTGTTCCAATTTGGTTTTTTGAGTTTTTCCAACCTTATGCTCTGCCTTAAGTGCAGTTTACGTTATGCGATTTTTCTTGCGATTTTGCTTACGACTTTGCTTCTAAGTTGTCGTAAGCAATTATTTTTAAGTTCACGTTATACAATTCGACCTGAAGATGAACTCGCAAACGAAGTCGTGAACAGAAAACCACCAAAACCAGTCATACAATATAAATCGTACGTAAAATCGTAAGCAAAATCGTATGACATAAACTGCACTTTAGAGTGATAACCACATTGCTTAAAAAGTTTCGTTTTTTAATAATTTTTACCTATGTACTCCACTTACACTTAAGATTTGGAATAATTCCAATTTTGAAATTATATTTTAGAAATAAAATTTTTCACTAAGAGGCCTGAAACGATCTAAGCTCTAATGTTTTTAAATAAGTTGGATCTAATCCAAAATCCAAAAAATTGAATTTAAAGATTAGGTTTCTTTTCTTGTTAGAGAATTTGCCACAGAATCATTAAAATAATGAAACATCTACACTTTTAAGCACATACACAAAAATATCGTCACTTATGCCGCAATACCTCCAATCATCAGTACTTTTTTTTTCATGTTGAATTCCTGATTTTTATCAAATAGTTTTATATGCTGCCAAGTCCTAGGTGGTCAATGTTCATACATACAAAATTTGGTGGAGATCCCTTCAGTGCTTAATGAGCTATTCACTCTTGAAGTTTCAACTTTGACAGCTTGCAATTTTTGACAGATGACAGATAGAAAGTTAATTTTCCCTATTCTGGATAAAGCTTTTTAAGGACTTTAAAATAACCTATCGCAAGACAAAATCGTTTTTAAAAAGCTTGTGTTATTTTCTTGTAGTGGCACTCCTGATTGACAGATCGCGACGGAAACCTTATTTTCACCTTTCTACTGCGAACCCTACTACCATACCAAATTTGGTCGTGATTGGTACAACGGTTTAGGAATAAAGCGAGAGACAAAATTTGACGACCGACAGACAGACCGACACAGAAATTTTTTTTAATTTTTTGAAAATCTTTACGTTTCTGAAGAAGGTGATCTCGAAAATGTAAAAAAATATTTTTGAAATTATTTTTCGATTACCTTACCTCCAAAAAAAAATTTTTTTTGATAAGAGGTAAAAAAAAAATTTTTTTTGATTGGAGGTAATACACAAATATCTTTTTCTTTCAGCGTTTTTAACACTTTATTAACCATATTTTGGTACTTGTTAGTAGGGTCTTCATTAACAATTAAGAACTGATTATTATCTGATGAAAGAAGCTTCATCATTGCTGCTTCGTATTCCTGTCTATACATGATCACAGTACTTCCACCTTTGTCGGACTTGGACACGATGATATCGGGGTGTTCTTTAATCCATTTTTTAGTTTTAAAATAATTTTTAAATTAAATTAAAAAATTTAATTTTTAAACTTTTAAAACGTTTGTAGTAATTTAATTTGACATTCGAAGAAGCACGAACTACCTTCGGAAATTAAATTCACATTTGAAATATTACAAAAAGAACGAACGATGATTTTCAAGTTAGTACATTATTTGTTATTAATTAAAATAATTAGTCTGGAAAAATTAAATTTTTGTCATGTAATAAAACATATACAAAATGAACAAATTTTTAATTAGAAATCTAAAATAACAAAGTGTTCTTGGCGTTTCGTGTCAGTTGGTTGAGTTTCGATTTTGCAAGCGTTCAATCGTTCGATTCCAGTCTATGTAATTTTTTTTATATTTATTTTAAATTTTAAAACATTATAATATTTGATCCATTTGGCTCAATTAAATTGATCAAAAGTTGTAAATAGAAATTTTGTTTTGACTATTCCAAAAAACTAAAATTTTATTGTTAATCAATTTTTTTTTTTAATTGCATAAATAGTTTCGTTAGTAGCTATCCAGCAGTATGAGTATGACGTTAAAGCCTACCCGGCCCGACTGGGAAGCGGGCAACCCCGGTTTAAATCCTTGTCGCGTTGAATACACTGCTGTGATTTGAAGCCCAGAATATATCTGCGGTGTGTGTCTAATCAAATTTTGTATCAATTTCATTTTTTATTATCCAGAAGTTTTATCCGATTATCCGCTTATACACACTTATCCGGTTATCCATTATGATGTTGATACATCTTCAATTTTGTATCGGATATTTTCTTTGTCTTCGGCTTTTTTAAGAAAAAAAATTACACTGTGTAGGAGAAGCAGATTCCCAGCTTTTTAATTTCTATATATTGTCATGTTCCAAAATCCACCATTAAAATTTTTGCATGTAATTTGGAAACTTTTTATTATTTTTGTAGAAATTTTACTTCTTTTTAAAGTTTGTAAATATTTTTGTATTTGCGGGTTTTCCTGACAACAAGTTATAGTGGCAGCAATGGGTGGTGAAAACTAAGCTGTTTGCCGATAATGGCCGCCATGAAATTTAATTATAACTGGAGAAAAGGGAAAGCTTGATCGGTGGATCTCTCTTTTAACGGTATCAATTAAAAAATTAACACTGTGAAACTCCATTGATGTGAAACTCGATTAGTTGGAAACTCGATTGACGTGTAGCACTATGGTATATTGGTAGTTATAAAATTTATATGGTTAATGGATTTATTTATGTACAAAACTGTAGTTCGTTGAAGAAGTTCTCCCTATTTCTATTATCTTATTTAATTTCTTTGTTCTCTTCTCTTTTTGCTATCTTCTTATATCTTTGATGGGCGGTATCTCTCCACTAATTGCCGTTACTTCTTCTTACTTTTTCTTCTTCCAATTCTTCTCCTCGTTTTTCTTCTCATTAGTCATTGTCTTCATATTCATTTTATTTATATCTTCGACTGCCGCTGCTCTTCACTAATTGCTGCTATTTCTTTTTTCTCTTACATTTTATATTTCTCTTCGTCGTTACTCTTCTCGTCGATTCTGTTTTCATCTTTATCTATATCTTTGTATATCACTAATTGCTGTTGCTTCCTCTTTTTTTTTGTTTTTCCATTTCTTCTCTTTGTTTTTCTTCTTATTAATCATGTTTGCGTCTTCGGGTTTTTCCAGCAGCAGCAGCAGCAGCGTGCTGGGATTTCATATATTAGGATTATTCGAGCAAAGTGTACGTTATAATTGCAAATCGATACATTAAACAGGATGTTCAGTTCAAAGACTTTTATGCAATTATGCTGCGACAAGCCAAATCGGTATGAATAAATAAGTGTTAATAGTAATTTAGTGGTGAGTTTGTTGTTGGTCCGTCACTAATATGCCCTAGTGCACGGACTTAGTGCCCTTCAGGCATATTTTGAAATTAAATAAATAGTTAATTTAATAAGTAAACCATAGTATAATTATTAAACGAAAGAAACTTAAGGAAACATCTTCGAGTATTAATTCATCGAAAGCAATTAAGAATTAAAACAAGGAACACCACTAAACTCAAGCTGGACCAAAGTTTAGTATACCGGGTGCTGAATGAGTTAGCCGAACATAGAAAATTAACATGTAAAAACTTATTTATGCAAATTCCTGCTTCCCTAATTATTTTTGAGAAAAAATGAAAGACACAAAAATAATGCAGAAATATAAACTACGGATGATAAGAGCATTAAATTTCATCTAACTTTTACTTAAAAGTCCAAAAAATGCTTTTGAAATTGTTAAAAGTTTCATTTATCGGACTGGCCATGAAAGTTTCCGTGGTAATTATTTTGGAAAATATAAATTAAATTGAATTTATTACATTTTTAACAATTTCAAAAGCATTTTTTGACCTTTTAAGTAAAAGGTAGATGAAATCTAATGGTCTTATCATTTGCAGTTTATATTTCTGCATTATTTTTGTGTCTTTCATTTTTTCTCTAAAATAATTTGGGAAGCAGGAATTTGCATAAATAATAAGTTTTTACATGTTAATTTCCCATGTTAGGCTAACTCATTCAGCACCCGGTATGCTATGGGGAAGGCAACGGAAAACCACCTCATTAATTAAATTTCCTAGTACCTAGTACGTCATCTTGGCTTCAGCCAAGTGATTGCCCACGCACTATATAGTGTATGGCACTTGAACTCTTTTATATTCATGTTTTCAAGGAGCTTTGTTTGTTCTTATTTTAAAAAAGTTATTTTTTGCTTTTTAGTGCATTTTTTGTACTTTTTATTTTTATTTACTTTTTAGAAAAGCTTTGTTTGGTGTGACTTGGTCTGCCGTTTTAGAAATAAAGATCGTTCCTTTTGCAGGAATACTAACTTAAATGTTTGAGACATAACTGGAGTGGATTGGTATGTACAAGAATTAGTAAATCTGATGATAAAAAACAAACATTATTTGGATCAACTCGACTTAACGCCTCGTGACGTTACCCATACTCGCGATTAACATCAAACATCTATCACTTTTACAACTTTGTACCTGTTTTGTCATTACTTTTGGATGATCTGGTCTTCTCCCGGAATTTGAAATAAAATTTCTTAATTTCTGTATTTGAACATATTGACCCCTCACATTTAAAAGCAACAGAAATAAGTTCGCCAATTTCCCAATTTGACATAGCAAAGGCCAAATTTAATAATACCTTCCCTTATAAATAAAATTCTTTAAACAATTTTTTTTCTTCAAGTTATTAATTGTAGAGTTATTTTTTAAAATTTTCTAACAGTTATTTTTTACTCCCGACGGAAAGGAATGGACAATCGTTTAGATGCTGTGATGTAAGGTGCGTCTGCTCTCTTATAACTTCAAAATGAACTACCAATTTTGATGCGGTTTGGACCAAATTATCAAGATTAATCTACAATAAATTTTAGTACTAAAAGAATTTTACGCTGTACGAGTATTATACTACCTAATATTTTATAAAACTCAGTCGTTAATGAATTAACGAAATTCTCGATAAAATCAAATTTTCGATTTAAAAACTGAACATATAAATTTGTGGGTATCTGCAATGTTTTTAATAAATAAATCGAAACAGGAGTTACGTAGAAATTAGTTTAAAAACAAATATTAAAAAAAAAAGTTTTAGTGTTAAGTACTACTGATCTAAGAATTAGAACTCGGCTAGAAATTAAATAAATAACACCTGAGATTTGAAACATGCCGTAGGAATTTGTTTGTTGTCATGCGAAAAGTAATCGTCATTTTAAGCAGGCTTATTTATAAATGTTTTCTGGATGAGTAAATGATTCTTTCAACTTGTGTACACTTTCTTTTATCAAAACTTGAGCTTCTGCGGAGACAGATAAATACGACGATGGGATTCCCCCAGTCATTTTTTAATGCAAAAGAAATTTAAATTTAACCATCAACAAATTGAAGGGCTAAATATTTTGATGGTTTCTTTTAATGCTTTGCAAAGTTGGAAAATTTTGCAGAATGGAGAAATAACAATAAACTTGTCTAAAATTATTGTTATCGAGTTTATTGCACATAAACTTATTTGCTTCAAGATTTTAAACATCGGGCAAAATGTGATTTATCGGGAAAAAAATGACTTACATTTTGTTGAGTCTTGATCATAATTTGTAATGTCTTCGTTTATGTCGGCATCCGAAATGTTATATTTATTATCCTGAGCACTTTCTGAAAGAACTTCTGTACAAGATTTTGAATCGTCTTGGTTAGTTTTAGGAGATAAGGATGAACTATAGCTATTAATGGGAGATAGAACTTGTCCATCTTTATTGTTTTTAAAACACTTGCTAATGTTGGAATAAGTATTTAACAAAGACTTTTGAGATATCACGTTATCTTTTGGTTTATCCGAGCGGTAAATTAAATTAGAACCATTAATACTTAAATCAATACCACACTGTTTTGATATATCGGATATTAGCCAATTTTTGGCAACGGGTGTTAAATTGCTATTAGTGGAAACGGATATATCTAATTCCATTTGGGATGATTTGGGCACTGATTGATCTTCACTTTTAACAACACTTTCGGTTATCTCGGACTCGGATTGGGGATATATTTTCATTAAATTCGAACTTAAATTAAAACATTTTTCGGCACTCATAACACGATTATTAGTTTCAAACGATCTCGACACAAATTGCGTTAATTTATCCATGCCGATATTAAGAACGTCTAATTCGACGGCATTTCTAGATTTTAAATCTACACTTTTAGCACGAAACATTTAGAAGCCATATCAATCTGCGTAAGGGTTCTATAGTTGCTATGGCGGTTCGACAGGCGTCTCTTTGTAAACCAAAAAGGGGTTGGTTTAAAATCGGTACATCCCCTAATAACGTTTTCTCCGACCTCATTGGAAACCGAGTTAAGGGTAGGAAATACTACAAACACATACACTGAATCACTTTATTTATAAGCTCCGGCTAAGTCAACATCTTTCTCTAAATAGTCGACATTTTAAGGTCTTCTTTGTGGGGTGGTAGTTATGTAAAGTTACGACAATTATTTAGATGTAGTTACATAATATGTTAAAATTTACATTACGACTATCGTTTGTGTCACGTTTTTATATCAAAATTATTCTTCATACTACTTCTTACTACAAAAATGTTCAGCCAAGCCATTAAAAACTTTTCACCATCATAAAATATTTTTAGTATGATTATACTAATCTCGAGACGCTTATCACAAATATTATAATATACTACAATGACTAACTGACTAACAATAATCGAACTCTTCTACCGTTGCTCTTACACATGGCGATTACTAATTTCTGCATGTTTATTACTCGTCACATGTTTATTTTTTAAATAAAAATAATCAATCATTCCTAATTTGATACGAAAGCAGAAACTATGACAAAGTCTTCGTTTCAAAATTACTCACTCAAAATAACTTTTGTTTTTGAATAAATTTCATCAAAACAATTTTTAATTATGAAGTTTTTCATTTCACCTCTTTGTCACCTACTGTTATTTTAAATAACATCCCCTATATACCTTGCGATACATCATTGTAAAGCTGGAAAATATTCTCATTTAATCGCTTTTTTTAAGTTTTAACATTAATTCGATCCGTTTATCAAAATGATAATAAACAAAATTTTAGAAAATTTATTTTTGAAATTTTCAAAATTTGATCCGTTTTTGATCGGATTAATTTCTGTGTTTTATCAACATCTTCAACCTTCAAGGTTGGCTTATGCAGAATACCGACGTACCGCAATTGATCTAGCATGAAAAACAAACCAATAAAAATATTTGCACTTTCATTTTTTTCTACCGTTTAACTCAAATTGTCACTATTCTTCGGCCAATCCGTCGGTACTCGTCAATACGCATTTGTTTTTACGGAAAGGAGCAATAATCATTATTTTTGTTTTATTGATCTCATTTTGAAAATTTTTCCAAAACGGCTAAAAAAATTTTTTCTCCGGAATGGCTGAATCGATTGATCTAAAAATTTAATGTTTTGGGAGCTGGTAAGGGCTCTTAAGAAAAAAATTAACACTTATTTGGCTTTATAAGATCCTTTCATTTTTTTTGCCATGGTACAACTTTTGTAAAATTATGAAACTATTCTTTTTTTAAGCCTCAAATATTACCCTTTAACTTCATGAATTTTTCAGATTTTTAAAATGAGTACCACAATAGAAAAAAATAAAAACAATTTTTTGCATTAATGCATTATTTGAGCCAAAAATGTTATTTAATGTTGTTATTTAAATGTTATGAGCATTAATTTAATTGAAATTTACTTGAATCTACTTAAAATTTTTTACTTTGGGTTTATTTTGTAGTTTATACGCTTTACTGTTAAAAAAACGTGGTAATTGCGAATTTTTTCAAAATATTTATAAAACAACATATGGGACAGGGCCTTCTGATTTCAGCCTGGTAGGGCCAGTTTAAGAAAAGCTCCTTTCAAATTATTTTTAAAAGGACCGTTACGACATTTTTGTGGGTTACTGGTAAGTCATCTTCGTCAATTTTTAATATTTTATTCATTATTTATAGATTCTTATTAGTTTAGTTTGAATATTTTTTTTATTTTTTCAATTTTTCATTATAATATACGACTGATGATCGAAAATCACCGTGAAATAAGCTCCTTTATTTTATTACACAGCTTAATATTTAACCAAAGTTCAATAGATTAATGAAAAAAGAACATATTTTTCAAATTATTAAGTCAATTTTCTGTAAATAAACAATAAAGAAAATAATATAAAATATACAAAATATAATATATAGCAAAAATTTTGATTAATATAATTTTCTCAATCTTCATCACTGTCTTCTTCAATCGCAACTGAAATATTGTCTGTATCAAATAGTTTATTTAATACTAGCAGGTCAGGCGGCCTGCCGGCCGCCATGACCTCCTAATATTTGAATGACCTGGAAACTCCTTTTTGCACAGGATCATTTATTATAATTAACTTCTTATTTTATTATTATAAAATCACAAAATTTGTCATATTTTTTTGCTTTTGTTTTCAAAAAATTGAAAATTGACTTAGAAAGCTGGGAATAGTGGTGTAAACCTTAGAACTCTTAGCTGAATAACCAGTTAAAATTTCAATTCAATCGTGCTTTCCGTTTTGGATATTTTGATGGGACGGACATACACACAAACTTTGAGTTTTATAATATATTAAGATTGCAGCAGGCCTGAGAATTTTTGATAAATTGAATATTGTTTCCATGTCACCGCAATTGTTTATTATTTGTCACACGGGAGATATTTATCAAAAATTCTAAGGCCTGCTACATTATAAAGTAAACTATTTAATAAAGACAATATTTTAGTTATGATTGAAGAAGACAGTGATGAAGATTGAGAAAATTAATCAAAATTTTTGCTTTTTTCTCTTTTCTTTATTGTTTATTTATGGAAAATTGACTTAATAATTTGAAAAACTATGTTATTTTTTCATTAATATATTGAACTTTGGTTATTTTAATAGAATTAATTTATATGAATATATTAATAATCAAGCTGTGTAATAAAAAAAAAGTTATTTTTAACTGTAACTTGAACTTATTATTGTTGTTTTAAATATTAAAAATTATTTATAATAGTTAGAAATCATCTAAATATGCATACAAATAATTTAATTAATGCCCAAAACATTATTTTAAATAAATGCATTATTTTAGCCAAAAATTTTTTTTTGGTTTGGTTTGGTTTTTATTTTTTCTACTGTGGCGCACCTTTTTTAAAAATCTGAAAAATTCATAAAGTTAAAGGGTAATATATGAGGCTTGAAAAAAAAATAGTTTCATAATTTTACAAAAATTGTACCATGCTAAAAAACATTAAATTAAATAAAAAAGCAATTTTTTTTTAAGGATCTTATGAAACCAAATAAGTGTTAATTTTTTTCTTAAGAACCCCTACCAGCCCCCAAAACATTAAATTTTTAGATCAATCGATTCAGCCATTCCGGAGAAAAAAATATTTTTCCATTTTTTACATATTTTGCTTTTTTTCGAAAATCAATTGATTTAGCGATCTGAAACTTTACATTTTTAAGCCGCCACACTACTAATAAACACGATAATATGTATTATTTTATATGCTCTCGAATTGTAAAGAAAAATAAGACAGGAAAAACTTAATTAAAATATTATACAAAATTTAATAGAACTAAACAAAACTTTAAAATAAAAAATAAATACAGTAGAATCTTACTTATGTGTACTCCCATCAGTTAGATGGAACTCCCAGTTATATGTCCATTTAAAATTTTATATGAGAACTCTATTATATGTTTATTACTTATAGAAGAACTTAAGAAAACAAATTTTTTTTCTATACTACTTATCGATAAGGAGATTCGAGTAAATGTGATAAATGTAATGTAATGTTATTTTCTAGGGTCTAACTTTTTCCATCCGGTTCTCCTCCCAATAAAAATCAATCTTTAAAAATGTTGTGTAAATGCTAATTGGGAATATCAATAAACAAAATATTAAATTAACTTCTGTCTTCTCATTTCCAAATCCAAATTCAAAATAAATGAACTTCCAAAACAAATTCAATGTAAAATACCAATGTAAACCAAGCAAATAACGTCACCACACGTAAATGCTATCAAATTCAATTTCAAATCTATTATATAAAAATGAAAGTTTATTAGTTGGTTTGTTTGTTTGTTCGTCTCTTATGCACTCTTAGACCCTTTGACCGATTTCAACCAAACAAACGAGCAACGGGAAGGAAAACTGGAAAACGTTTGAGTACACATTGGCTCTATCCAGACGAACACTGCACGCTGATTCCTTAAAAAATGCTTTCGAAAAGGACAAATGCTTGCTTCCGAAAGCAAGAAACCAGTTAAACGATGACGTGTAAGGTAGGTATAGTAATGCAACACGCAACTAAAGTCGGCCATAAAAATAATTTTGGTTTGCGTGTCGGGTTGCTAAGACTGGTCTGAGAGACATAAAACAGTAAGACAAAGAGCATGAAATACCCTTCAGTACATCTGTAATTGTGTTAATTTGTATTCCATAATGAAGTTACTCGGTCAACAAATTTAAAGTGCACTGGAGGGCATTCCATGCCCCCCAGACCCCCCGGTTTGGAAAACAAGATCTTGTTAAAAATTAGATCTTTTACTCTTTCTGAATCAAAAACATTTTCAGGTCGCGGCAGTACATACCAGCGGGTCTGTGGATTATAAAATACCTTCCAGTATTCCACTAATTGTAAGAAGCTATTGAGAAACTTTGTGTCTTTCAAACCGGGGGGTCTGGGGGGCATGGAATGCCCTCCAGTTCATCATTAATTGTGTTAAGTTCTATTCCATAATCAAGTTACCGCGTCAGACTCTCGGATGTAAAGGTATTTGACTCCGAAAGAGTAGAAGTTTTTTTTTTGATAAAATTAATTCAAAAATATGTGAGCAAACTTTCCGTTTCTGAAACCTGGGCGTTTAGGGTACGTCAGTAATTAGGTTAAATTGTATTCCATTATCAAATAATTGTTAAGTTATTAATAAATAACTGATGTACTGGAGAGCATTCTATGCCCCCCCCCCCAGACCCCCTGGTTTTAGTAACAAACAGTTTATGGCCACATTTTTTTATGAATTTGATTAAATTAAGAACTCTCACTCTTTCAGAACCAAATAGTTCAAGGAATATGAAACACCCTTTAGAAAGATGTTTAGATATTTATTCAATAAACTTAAACCCTCAGATTATCAGAAATGTAATTGGTTCTGAAAGAGTAAAAGTTCCTTGTTTAAAGAAATTAATCAAAAATTATACGCACAAACTGTTTGATTTTCAAACCGGGGGGTCTGGGGGGCATGGAATGCCCTCCAGTGCACTCGAAATTTGTTGACCCAGTAACTTGATTATGGAATACAACTAAGCAGCAGTGTGGCTTAAAGCACACAGGTCCAGCGACGGTGTCAAGAGTAGGCCAGGGTGGGCACAATATCTAATTATTATTAAAGGGTGAACCGGATAGCAGGCACTCAGCCCCGCTTTCGCGGACCGGATTAGTGGTGCTCGCGGGCCGTAGTTTGGAGTCCCCTGAGATGGAAGATAAATTGAAATTAAAATTTCAAAGTAGTGGTAACTGGTGAAAAGAGGTGAAACTTAAAATTCAAGCAGTATTGATTTAAAATGTTCTTTTCGCTCTCTTATTTTAATGAAATATATTTAAAAACAAAAGTTATTAAGGCTGATGGCTACCTTCAAAATAAAAACCTTGTAGGTAAGAGTGGTACAATACCTCTGTGTCATTTTTGATTATGCTATCGGCAGTTTCCTTTACTGAAACTGCATAAATATAGCACAACGCACAAGCAACAGCTGATGAATTTATGTCCAGACACTAGAGAGTTGATCCAGTTTTAAACAGGGGCGGTTATGTTTCTAACTTCTAGGAAGGGGTGGAGAGTTTTAGAAAAATAGCAAAATTACATTATTATTTATTATAGCAATACCATTTCGTAGCAAGTTGCAAAAATACCTATTAGATGTAGTTGAGAAATATTGCAACCTCTGACAATGTTGCATCAAAATAATGCAGTTTGTCCAATTTTTAATTATGTTTAAATTTGCTACACAATTTTACGAGCTTTTGCATGAACGAAATTGTTGTACACTTGGAAAGCTTTTGAAATTTGATTACAGATTTTTTCTGTTACTTAAAATTTTTCTCTTTAAATAATAAAATTTTATATACAAAGTTTTTTAAAAAAATTAATTATATATTTCAATTATTCTTTGCTGAAACAATTAAATTGATTTTTTACTCCCCTATTCTTTTATAACCCCTTTTCTTACAGAAACAGAACTAAGCTGTATTAAATCTTTCGACTACCTTAATAGCAAAACAAGACAACTCCTTAATTAATTAACATTTTAAAGATACAACTTTGTTAATTAATTAAGTGATCAATTAATGTTGTAGCATAATAATTAAAATGTGTATGTTCCATCAGTTTATAATAATACATTTCGCAAATTACAAATTATACTTTCAAATACACAAATATTTTCCTTAAACATAAAATCAATCATTAAATTTAACAGTCAAAGCTTACTTAGTTTAGCTTCTTTTCAGTAAAATATGTAGATTATGGCTTCTTGTTTTATCTGATAAGCTAATTTTGAGTGTAAACTATAAAGATTTTGTAAATTAAACTGCTAAAAACTACTATATACTCACTTGGAAAAGAGATTTATCTTTGTAACAAAGCCGTAATAGCCTTAACAGAGTTTTTTGTTGCTACAACAAATTTTATGTTGCCACAACAAAGTTTTTTATGTTTAGCACAAAATTTTTTTCCAAGCAAAAAAAACGCTGTTGTGGCAGCATAAAATTTGTTGTAGCAACTCCATTTAGGCTATAGCTACTAACGACTTTGTTACAACGACAAACCTTTTTTCAGATTGCAAAAAAGTAAAGGGATACTCGTATGTCCTCGTGTGTAACATACCCTTTCACGACTGATCGAAGCGAAGGAGAGAAAGTCAAAAAGCTCGACACTCGAGCAACGGATATGTTTAACGCACACTGAAAAAAGATTTGTCGTCGTAACAAAGTCATTAGTAGCTACCCAAGTAGCACATTAGAAAATTTTAGAAAAAAAAATTTTATTCTGAACATAAAAAACTTTGTTGTGGTAGAATAAAATTTGTTGTAGCAGCAAAAAACTCTGTTGAGGCTATATTTACTAATGACTTTGTTACGACAACAAATCTTTTTTCAGAGTGCGGATAACATCTCGACGGCCCCCGTTTGCCGCCTCGAGTCTCACGCCTGGCGAAGTGACTTACCCAGGAGTGATGTTCTTGTAATTAAACAAATCTTAGTGTCGACTAGTTTGAATATATTAAGTCTTCTTTAGGACACAGCTTCAGTTTGCCCTCGCTAAGGCTGCTGTAAAAACTTCCATTTAATAGGACCTGAACCAACTTGTGAGATAGGATATAGCATTTTTGACCGCGAAAGGGACTATATATAAAGGAACTACTATGTAAACAAAACCTTGCATACTGGAGGGACCTTCCGGGAATCGCGAACATTAATGTTCATTGGTAGGCCCTCCAACGACAAAAGAAAACACAAAATCATCAAGCTGAGTAGACTATAGCTGAGGAAGACAGTAGGACTACTTACAGGACACTGCTGTTTTAATAGACACCTTAATGTTATTGGGATTATAGAGGATTCCACATGCAGAAAATGTGGGGAAGAGGAAAAGACTCCACTCCACTTACTATGTGTATGTCCAGCTCTAGTCTTATTGAGGCTGCGATATCTCGATTGGCCATATCCGACAATCGAGAAAATAATCCAATCACCCATCGGCTGGATACTTAATTTTATTGAAGAAACAAAGCTGCTGGAGTAAAGCTTGGAACGCGGGGTACAATAAACTTAGAGCTTCAGTGCAAAGTGGGCATGGAACTACAACCCGTTCAACAATAATAATGATGATCTTCGTCCATTTCATTCTCCAAAAGACTGAAAGAAGCCTAATCGGCCTACAATTTTTAACAATTTCCATATCACCGTCCGTGGTTTTGAAGAAATCTCTGCTGCCACTTCTGAGGGAAACACGTTGCTTTAAGGCAGGAATTGTAAACATTCAGAACAGTGACGGCGCACAGCATTTTTGAAATGAGTGGGCCCAATGTATTTGGGGTGGGCAGTAGCACACAAAATTTATAAATAAACTCAAAAAAATACATTATTGAAATAAGCACCAAAAGAATTTGGGTGGGCACTTGACTGGGCACTCCAATCAACAAGGTGGACACGTGCCTATCCTGGACCACTCCTGGCGCCGTCACTGGTTCAGTATAATTAGTTTCAGGAAAAGATAGATCTACTTGAAGAACAAACCTTGCAGATTATCAAACTCAGGAGCTTTGCAAACCATTGTTTTCCTAACTACGTTGTCCAGCTCTTCAGGAAGGATAAGAAAGATATCTTCTGAGTTCTATACTTAACGGAGATTTTCAAAATCCGACCTCATAGTTTAGTGAGTATTTTGAGTGAGTGCTAGGATCGTCGTCCGGCAAGAGTTAGTTCATCGTAAGAGTGTACTAGAGTTTAAGCATCTTACTCAAGATCGTTTTTGAAGGTTGTGAGGATATTACTCATGGATTGAGGAAGAGGTCATTGAATTTCTTTACTTTTTGAAGTCAGACTTTAAAATGTTCCTTGGCAGGTACCATCTTAATGAAGAGGTTCTATCCTTCATCTTCATGCTTGTTTATGTACTGTACTATCTACCTGAGGAGTAGCAGTAAAGTTCTTAGCAGATAGTTAGATGAATTACATTTCGGGCAAAGAAATGCTTGATGTCAGCCACTGGCACTGGTGAGACTAGAATTATTTGCTAATGTCAAATAATTTTGCTTAAGAAAAGAAACTAGATTAAACTTTACAATTTCTTTGGAAAATCAATTTACTTGCAAATAAAAGAAATGTCAATATCATTATAATTAAAAGAAAATATTCTTAGGGATACATGAATGAGAAAATTAGTGTGTATCGAGCTTTAGACTTAAATTTTTGTATGTCGGTAAAGTTAGTTTCTTCTTGATCTTATTATATTTATTGTATTGTAAATAAACCGTTAGGTTATGTACACGTACAAAAATTTGTTAGAATAACAGTAAATGGCCGAAAAAGATAAATCTAAAGAACCTACAGTAACTAAAGCAATCCCCAAAGATGGACAAGTCATAATGGCAATAATAAAAGAAATGGGTATTACCGATTACGATCCCAAAACTATCATCCAACTAACAGAATTTGTGTATCGTTATGCCTCAACTGTGTTAGAAGATGCCCGTGGCATTGGTGTTATTTCTAAAAAGAAAATAATTGATATCGAAGATGTACGTACTGCACTTCAGTTATCGAACGAAAGCATGTTTATTAGTACACCTCCAAGAGAAGTGTTGACCGAGTGTTCACGAATTAAAAATAATGTTCCTCTGCCTTCTATCAAATCTCATTGTGGCTTAAGAATACCAGCTGATCGCTTTTGCTTAACATCAACAAATTACATAATTAATAGCAATAAAAAGAGTAGTAAAAGTAACGGAGTTGGGACAATTGCAGGAGGTGGCATTAAAATTGTAACAAAACCCACGGTAAGTTATATTAAGCGAACTACTGCTCCACCGCTAGCCAAGCAAACCGTCACCGTGCCAAAACCACTAACAAACATAATGGTCCCGCAAAAAACTGTGCCTAAACCCAAAATACAAATACAACAAAATATCGATTCCTTGCCTACGGTATCTTCAATGGAAATTGAAAATAGTTTAGATTTGAAGAGAAAACGAGAAGATGATGAAAACCTTTAATTAATATTTTATTTTTGTTAATTGGCAATTTTATTTAGGGAATTGAAATATCAGATTAATTTTTTTGTTACGGTTTTATTATTTTAAATTATTTATTGAAAATTGATCTTATCATGGGCTGAAAACTTTGCTGCTATTGTATTGTTTAAATTATTTTTACAAGAATAAACACATTTTATAAAAAATTCTATTTTTTATTTCAAAATTAACCAAATTAATTATTAATTCCAACGGCAGCTCACAGTTCGTTACAATAGGGAAGCCACAACAAGAAATGTTCCGTCTCAAAAGACAGAATCTTTCAATCCCTGCACTCATTAAAAACATCCCTGTAACAACCAGAATTCAAAAATGAATAAGATCTAGGTAATGTAAAAAAATATTTAAATCGAGTGATAATTTTTACTGGAGATACTATTGCTTGAGAATTTCCAAGATATTTTTGTCCGAGATAAAAAGAGATGTCACCGTAAAAAGTACAATTTTAATCCTCTTCTTCTATTATTGAGGTAGTAATAAGCAATACATTTTTTTTGGTTTTTCACCAATAACCTTTTTCCTAGTCGATAGAAAATTATGAAAGAAATCGTGGAGATTATGAACAATAAAATGCGTTTTTGTGAATTTTTTAAAAATTTTCTAGCTATATTAGGGCTTTAAAATAATTTAAAAAGTTTTGACTACCGATTTTTTATTGAAGTTATAGTCTCCACTTTTATTTTTTCACTGTTACATCTTGATGTATATTTGTCTCAAAATTTTTTGAGATGTTTTGGAAAAGTGCGCCATAGTCAAAAAAATAAAAACCAAAATTTTGAATTTTTTTTATTAGTTTGCCAATTAAAAAACCAAAGTTGATCTTGAAAAGATTCACCAATTTTAAAACAAATTCTAAGATGCCAAATCACTATACAAATATTTAATATTATTTCGTTTAATAATAAGAATACAAAATTTGTATTCTTAAGATGTATTTTTTATAAATATAATAAAAAACCAATTAAAAATGTAAAAAAATTACTAAAATTAATGCAGAATTTTGTCGTTGACGATTGCTCTCCCGATACATTTCTTGTGGAGTAGACCTAAAAAAAGTTAACGTAATTTTAAATATTAATTGCCAATATTTGTAATCTTACTTGAAATTGTTCCGTTGCCGACGTTTTCTGAATCCAGCAAATTCAAAACTATTTTTCGTTCTGTAAAAAAAATAAGTTATTCGGTGACGCCTCATCTAGTGATAATATTTATTAACAGGTGTTTTACTAAAATGTTAGGTCACAAAAATTCTAAAATCTACTCACGTTTTCCATAACTGCTGGATTAACCAGTGCTTTAGGTTTCGTCCGATCAGGGAAGTGTCCACGGGGGGGGGGGATGAATGTTTCCCCAACATTGGTAAAAGTTGGCAAATTTCACGACTACTCCCCCCTCAAGAAAATCGGTTCTGCACGTCCCTGCGTCCAATGTACTACAATTTTTGGTCCCCATCAGTAACGGTCCTGACTTTTAAATATTGGGATGCTCTTTAGAAAAAAGACCCGGATATTAAAATAAAAATTTCAAAAGCCCCGTTTGGAGGAACATTTTTTCTTGCAATTTCCGCTTCACGATGAGGCTTGAATTGTACAAAGACACACAAAGTTTTTTAAAGAGCTCGTTTAGGGGACCAGTCCGGTACTGGTCCCCCCCCCCATCTTATTACAATTTTCGGTAACATTTCTTTTCGCAATAGCAGCTTCACGGTGAGGCTTGAATTGTACAAAGACACATTTAAGCTATCCCCAGATGTTTGGCGTTTTTATTAGACCGAATAAGTTCCCACTTGCAACTCTGTTGGCCAAGTGCACGAGATATTTCAAAAATTCTTCTTGCACGAGTACTTCATGGAAGTTTAAAACCTTGTGTTTCTCCCGTAAAATGTACAGAAATTCTCATGGAGTAAATTATCCCAAACAGTGCCAGTGGTTTAAGTTTAAGAAATGTCAGGATTAATTGCTGAACCCCAGTACCAGTTACGCCATTGTCCTCAAATTTGATATAGTTTATCTTCAAAAAAGTGGTAAGATAACCTTTTGAAAAATATTTCACATGCACTTTTTAATCCAAATCTTCCAAAAGACAATCAACTTGAACTTTATCATCCCAGTGAGATAATTTGGAAACTTAGATTTTGTCACCGTTCGCTATAACTGTAAAGCGCCATAAAACAACGGATTTTGTAATAATCCGCGTATCGAAGTACTGTCGTAAAAACGGGATTAAGTCGAAGCCAATTGGTTAAAATCGTCAGTAACCTTTTTACATTGGAATTCGTTCCGCGAGAAAAATAGTACCACTAGTCCATGTTAGGCAACCCTCGCATATCCCATGAGTATTAAAAATGCTGCTAATTACAGTAGAATTCGCTTAATGTGATCACTGCGGGCCAAGGTCATTTTGATAATATTAACTGATAACTGATAACAATTAGCAAAATTTAGAAAAAGGCGAATTTTAGAAGACTTGGATTAGAACAAGATAGAAGAAAAAAAAGAAAGAAAAAGTGGCCGGTTTCCAAAAAAAATGATCACAATAACCGACTGATAACATTATCCGAGATCACATTAAGCGGATTTTACTGTACTTAAATTTATTTTCGGAAATTTTAAAAATTTTCTCAAATTTTCCCGGATTTCCCTTCACTTGCACAACAAATTTCTGTAGTGATTCTCCTCTCCACTTGATCCACTATGGTTAAGTCAGAATTCTTCAAAATCACATTATACTAACGTATTTTTGACGTCAAATCACGTGATTTTTACGTAATCTTACGTAACCGTATCAACCTTAGGTATCAACA
This sequence comes from Cantharis flavilabris, assembly GCA_949152465.1. Taxonomy (NCBI): domain Eukaryota; kingdom Metazoa; phylum Arthropoda; class Insecta; order Coleoptera; family Cantharidae; genus Cantharis; species Cantharis flavilabris. The sequence continues at coordinate 18,386,554 of OX424441.1, forward strand.
GTCTCGTTAGCGTTTTAAATTTTTACACAGACATCCTATATATAATCTAATATATTATTAAAGATAAAAAATACTACCACATTATGATAAAATTAAGCTGTTAAATTATGGAGAAACTTATAACATCGATTAATTTAGAAAATAATCGGTACTAAATAAAATTTAGATTTTCCACCCAAAAAACATTCAGTTATACAAAGTGAGTGAGGTTTTGCTCCATTCTGTTAACGGTGCGTGTAACCTACGTAAGTAGTTACAGTTAAATTTTTTTAAAGTTGGAGTTGTAAACAAGGAGTGAAACTAAAAAGTTTTCTAAAATTCGCCTTTTTCTAAATTTCGCTAATTGTTATCAGTTATCAGTTAATATTATTAAAATGTCCTTGGCTCGAAGTAATCACATTAAGCGGATTCTACTGTACTTATAATTATTTTTAATTGGATTTCACTAATTATAGCCGCAAAAATTAAGTTAAAAACAGATTTCTGCCATTTTAAACCAGTAATTTTTGACTTTGGTCGCCTTGTGTGAGACCACACCGAAGTCTCTTGTCCAAGGTTTTGGATCTGATATTCCAGGGGATTTCGGTTACCAAATTATCATTAACTTGGTTTTTGGTAGCCTATCTTGTTTATACGTTTTGGTTGTCTTAGGTACAAATACATATAGAAATTCTGACCAACGTAAAACCAATCCCTTGAGCAACGCAATTGGTTAGCACTCGTATTCACAACTTCACTTTTTCTAGTTGAAATTCAGAAAGCGTTAATTGTAATTCCGATTAGACAATTTATTGCTTAGCTTCTGTATATCGTAGCGAATCATCCCACGATTGCTATATCGGATTAAAAAAATATTTAAGATCAAGACACATTTCTATTAGGGACGTGCCAAAGCGATAATTTTCAGAGGAGAACAGTCCTGAGTTTGTCAAATTTTTTTGCTCTTCACCTCATACAATTCAGCAATTTCTTTTTAGCTTTTTGCTTTTGCTGATTTTCTTCTTGATTTCCAACAAAATATGTGATTTGTGAGAATTGATGATTTTACCAACTGCCTACTTTTCAATGGATTTACCAATTCTTCCAAATATCTATTTTGCTAACTATGAAACATATTGAAGTATTGAAGTGGAAGACTCCTCTGCTCTCCATGGGTTCGTCTATGATTCCTATTAATGCTTTCATATATCCGAAAACTTTTTTCTTCTAAGTCTATAAAAGCATTAAGTATCATTTAAACTTGTTGGTTGGTAACAAATGAATTTTTTATATAAAAGTAACCTTTAAAATATTTTTGTATTAATGTATAAATTAAATATTAAATTTCAATTGAAAAAATGAGTGATTCGTTATCTTCATCTGAATCAGATTCGATAGCAGATCCTTCGGAAAACTTGTTAGACGATGTAGAAGATTCTACAGATCGAGAAACTGTATTAGAAATATTTAATGGACTTGGTGTGTCAAAATATCACCCCCAAACGGTTATTCAATTAATTCAGTTTGCACAAATTTACGTAACCGACGTTTTAATGGAAGCTAATAATATTTCCGAGAGTGTCAATAAAACCTGCATCGATATTGAAGATCTTCAAGTCGTTTTGGATTTAAGAAAAGAGAATTATTTACATTCAATTCCTTCCATTATTTCTAAAGATCGAATTAAAGCCATAAATAGTATTCCTTTGCCTGGCGTTGAATTCAAATTTGGAATGCATTTGCCAGGTCTAAATGCAAGTTTAACAAATCAAAATATTAAGCACAAAATTATAAACAATCCTATCGACCTTGATAATCAAAACAAGGACCCCAAAATGAACTTTACAGCAAAACTAGGTCGTGCACCTAGAAACCTCATTAAAAAACAGCTGAAAAATAAACCTGATCTTCAAAATCCAGTACCTACTAAAGAAGAAAATAACAAACCCGAAATACCAGAACATAAAATTCCAAGATCATATATGAGATGTCACGGATCTCCACCAACATCTTTGAATATAAAAAAGCGAAAAATAAATTACTAGAGTTTGTTTGTTTTCAAATGCCATGAAGAACTTTTACTAAGGAACGTCACATCTATGTTGAATCAAATTTAAATTAAATAATTTGTAATATAGCACTGTGTTGACTTGTGACGTCAGGACTTATGTTTTGCTAAATTTGTCTTACACGATTTATATATGCTACAAATATAAAGGAAAAGAAAAATTGTACACCTGACCCTTTCCGTGTGAGTAAGATAATTTTGTAATTTGAGTAAAGTAATAAAAAATCCAAGTTGTAATTTAAAAATAATTTTATTCTACAGAATCTTTCAACATAAAACACTTGAATTATAACAGTTGCATATTCACTAAATGATTTATATAGAATCAAAGGTACATCTAAACATAGAATTTGAATTTCTGAAAATAACATTAAAATAACTGACCGAATGGTGTGGCTTGATAACATTTAATATTATCTACTCTATATTTTAGACGAGAGTTAAAAACAGTTACCTTGTCATGCTTTAATAAAACAAAAATTGTACTAGTTCGTATCTAACACTTTTAAGATGTAAAAACAAAAAATTGTACATTAAAACGGTATTCAATAAATTAAAATCTTTTTACAAACTTTCAAAATAAATATAATAATTATTTAAGAGTAAAAATGTACAGATTTACATATTTTTAGGAATGAAACTGATCCAGATTAACGCAAAATTATTTTTTCATCCAGACTAGTATTACATTTCAAGCATATTAATTATACAAAAAAAGCAAAAAACGAAAAGTTCCGTTTTACAGTTCACTACAGTGCATACTTTATATAGCAATTACATATCATTTTATAAACCAGTATGACCACTGGTTATATAAAAAAGAAATAAAAGTAATATAAAATTATGTTCTCTTTAACTACAACATAGAATTTGTAGAAAAATCTTAAGCTACAGAAAGGAATGCGTAATGTAACGCAAAAGGAATGGATTCTTGGAGTGTAGAAGGATTGAAGACTTCTGCACATTAAGGAAATTCACGCACGCAACAAAATGTTGTTCAATAATTTAGTGACACCAATAAATAATTTCCCAAATAAATGCTTTTGCCAGAACTTAACAAGATTTAGTTATTATTGGATCATAGCCCAAAATTACACCAATTTTAATATCATAAATATACATACTACCACATCTAACTAGCAATAATAATAACAACTTATAACAATGAAATGAAAAATATTCAATGTGTATTATATAAAAAAAGTATCACATTTTACTTGAAAAACAGCAATCACTCAATATTATCACATTTTTTTTTCTTTACGATTAACACATTCACACCAATAGGACCCAAATTACTAGGAACAGGACGGGCTCGAGGGTGTTTAGGTTTCAGAAGTCCTCATGAGGAGATAAGGTATTAAAAAGTATAGCAAACTTACATTGCAGTTACACTTCATAAATTGATATTTCCAAAAAGATATTATAAACAATTTAAATCAGTTCAGTTAGTAGTTAATTCAGTCTTTTTTATCTTATAAATAATATACACATTAAGAATCAAAATCTCAAATTGTTTTTTCATTCAAAAAAAGAATCATTTGAGTTGTTATCAGGGAATTCCCCTTGTAATACAAAAAAAAGTAACTATTAACTTGGGAACCAGCAAATAAACTTGAGTTACTAAAAGTTCTGGTGTATAAGCCAGTTAGTTTTTTAAAGATATCTATAGTAAACGTTTCAAGATTCGTAAAAAATAGTACAAACCAAAAGGGCAACAAATTTTCTTCAAAAATGGTTCTACAAAAATTTTGTTATGAGCATCCTTGAAATCGTTAAGTGCTGCTTATTTTATTTGGAATAAGGTTTAAAAGAAACTAAAATTTCAAGTGTAGATTTGGAGTATCGAAATAAGTTTATTGCACTTAACTTTTCCATATGAAAAAATTAATGAAAGCATAATAGTAGAAAATTTAATGCTCATTCGTTTGGCTCTGAACCGAAAAAAAGATATTCGCAAAAAGTCTGGATGGAAATTTTCACTGATGTCGGGACTTTTAGTACGTTAAATAAATTATTTTCTTATTTTAGGTAATTTGTTAAAAGTTTAAATATTGCAAATCACAGATGTGTAAATTTTCGATTATGATGTAAGTACATGTAATTTAGAATTTGAAAAATCGTATCTCTTTGGAAATATCATTTAACCAAACTAATAAGATAATTCTCATATTTTTTTCAATTTTCTCCTTAGATTAGACTACTCATTACATTTAATTTAAAAAAAAATTAACCCCCTTGCTGCTCAAGCATACAAATATTTGTACTTGAGGTGCTACTTCCAACAATGTAATTTATACAATTTGCATAAGATAATTTGTAAACAAACTACAAAAATTTTGAAATAAAAAACACCAATGTTTTAATCACATATTACACACACATAACTACGTATGTAGTCAAACACCAAAATTTCCTAATTAGAGTTAAGTTTTATTTTTAAAAATATTATCCACTTTGATAATAGCAGCAAGAAAGTTAATAATTTAGTTCCAACGTTATTAAACAAAATTGCAGTCTTAAATTTGACTACTCAAACGTTTTTCTAAACCTTCAAATCGTACCACTGGGCAAAATAAATTTTATGCAAAATTCAAAAAATTTTTACTAGATATTATATTTGCCAAAGAGAAAACAACTACACCAACTTTAAAAGCTAAAGTCAAATTCAAAATTAAAAGTTGTGTTAGAAAAACGTGTGCTAATTTAATTTTCTAACACTATGAAAGAAAGAAAAATTAAAAGAATTATTTAATAAAATAATCATCGGCTTAAGAAACAAGCACCTTTTTAATTTTCTCCAAACACTAATTTGAAATTTCCCAGTTCAAATGATTTCACACCTATAATCCCACCCAACTTCTTGAAGCAAATGCATATTGGCACATCCCACCCCTACATATCAAACCCTAAAACAAATAAAAACATGTATTAAAGTTTATCAATCAAAAATAGTACAATCAATTTTTTAAATTTCGGGTAAACCTAATTAGCTTTTTTCGCTATTATCCAAGTTTCAAAATTAATTTAATTAATTTGACCGAACCAAAAAGAAGCAACTTACCTTGAATATAAAAATAAAATTTTATACTCCATAAAGTGTAGTAAGTCTTTCGCTAAGTGCAACCGGAAATTGATCACTAAAACGTTTCCAGTTATCTTCACCAACCTGAGCCTTAAAACTATGTAAAATCTGTAGAGAAGAAAACGTTAGTGTGGTTTGGAGAAGAATAGAAAGTTTAAGTACCTTGATAAATATTTCCCTAAGGTCTGCTTTAGGACTGATCCACGATGCTACAGCATCACAGAAAAATATGAAATCAGGAACAACACCAGCAGGATTTACAGTTATCATGTGACACATTCCCCTAAAAGCACTGTCTTTTTCTTCGTTATCACGTATATTACGTAAAGAAGTGCACCTAAAACTCAAATAATTAGTTTCACCAAACCGTGGTTATACTTTTTAAATTTGTATTTTGCCAATTGGAAAAATTTATCTTTAGATTATTTGAACACTTTGGTATGCACGTTGTGTGCTCGAGTTACTTTAGTCAAGTTAAAGTAATAAATTTGAATAGTACGAGCCGTAGGAAGGGTGAAAGCAATAAAATTTTTGAAAATACAAAACTTAAATTAAACTAGCTGGCAACCAAAACAAAATTTAATTATAATAAAAAAGTATAAATTTAAAGAGGGTTACACACCACTGGCGAACAAACTGTTGTAACATTGGTGCGACATCGTGAGGGCAGACATAACCTAGGCGACCAATTGTTATGGCTACAGTGAACCACCGAGAACATAAAAAGAACAAAAAACAAAACTTAATTACAACCAAATAATGACAACACTTAAATAATTACAATCATAGAAAATATTGTCAATAATTAAAAAAATTATCAGCTGTTGAAAAAAAAAGAACATCTTACAACTGTAAATTAAAATAAAAATTTGTGTCTAAATTAAAACTTTAACAATCAGGAAAAACACCAAAAAATATAACCAAATAAATGTTCTATTTTTATCAACAATATAAATTGTCACATTGCGTACTACAACAAAAAAAATAATAAAGTGACTTGTTGCTTTGTAGTACGTAATTTAGACAAAAACATAATACCGAGTGTTGTTTCAAATCAGTAACTTTGAAAGAGGAAATAAATTTTAATAATATAAATAAGGGATTAACAATAATCACTTATAAAAAATATTTAAATAAATAAAATTAGCTCACTAATAAATAAAATTTAACATTAAAGCAAAATGCATTTAACATAGCTTGGGAATTAAAATTGTTTTCCTTCAACATCCTCCAACAAAGTTAATGACACCCCAAAATAGTTTTCCCAAAGGGTGAAGTCAAAACTGCCAGTAAAATATTTTTTACTTACCTCATAATATTTGTAACTATAAAAATAACAAACTAGACAGTATCAATCAATTTATAAGTTTTGCAATAACAAAATAAACAATTTAATTTCAACATTTCGAAATGTGATTCATATTGCAAAACTTATTGCATGACCTACTTCATTAACTTTACAAATTATACGGATAGCAAGTTATTGGTTTTTTATAAAATGGGTACAATAAAAAATAAATAAAAATTAGCGTGGGTTCCCAAAATAAATCTTAAATAACGTCGACAGATCGTTCGGGGCAAAAATTGGGGGTAGAAATAATTCCAATGATAATAAAACTAAATATAAATATCTAAACGTGCGTCTTCAAGAAAAAATATAACAGACATAAGCAGAGTTACATATAAATAGAAAAACAAGTGAAAATGTATTTTCTACAAACAAGAAGCTGCAAATTAGATACACAAAGAAAAAATATAATGATCACCATATATGCAGAGCTGTATATTTATAAAATTATGGATACATATAAACATTATCGCACTATGATGCTTATTGTAATTTTCTTCAAAGGCCGTCGTTTGATACTTTGAAACCTACGATATTTGAATTGCTAGACGAGAATATTACCTACTAGGCCAGTAAACCAAATTTATTTAATTATGTTGGAAGTTGTCATTAGTTACATTAGTCAATGGGTGAACCGCAACTAAAAATTTTGTGCACCTACTTCCAAAAACTCCAATATTTCCATTTTTTGTACCCCTAATTCCAGTCACGATTCACCTCTCGGTTATGATTGTAAAAAACATCAATTATAACGTTTCATTTACAAGTTAAATATTTGATAAACAATAAATTTATATCAACATTATAATATATATTCAGCGCAAAACTTATTCGGTACAAGCCCTATTTTGTGCAAGAGTTATCCATAAAAAAAAATCGCATTTTTCAACATTTTCGTACATGAAGGTGAGAGGTTAAATATCAGTATCCTGGAATAATAGTAATATAATACTCGAGAAAATTGAGTTGAAAATTTTCTAAGCTAGCTATAAACTACACTGAAAGGCAAGCATTTTACCATTCCCCTTACAGCAGAATAATGGCGCTCTCGACTATAAATCAGAAGGTTGGTGGTTCGATTCCCACAAGTCTTTAATTTTTTATTTTATACAATTTATCAAATCTAGGCTAATCTTACAAAATTCTTATTGTTCTTGTAGTTGTGAATGTAATGTACTATTTACAAGATTTTGCTATTTTCAAAAATTTGTAGTAAATAATTTTAAAAATTACCAATTACTGTATCATCAGTAAAATCTATTGATTTGAAAGTGATTCAAAAATTAACTATGAACAAACAAACAGACATCAGAAGGATTTAGATCTTATCGATTTTTATGTTAGTTTTAGCAATGTTAAGATTCAAAGATATTGTACTAATTAAAGCTATCGTGCTACACAGATAAAGACTATGCTCAATCGCAAAAATTAAGTATGAACAATTCCATGTCACAATTTTATTTTTAAGCAGCAGTTGAGTGTTGCTCAACTGGTTGAGCAGTCGCATTGGTGTAAAAATTACACCATTAAGCATAAATTCTGTAACTCAATCACCCACTTTCCATGGACTCCTTTGTATTCCCTTAGGGATAATTCAACCTACCGACACTGTATTATAGAGAATTTTCAGTGAACCACATTAAAAATAACGAGACGCTAAGTAGATATCCGGGCAGATTACAAAAAATATTTTTTAAATAATTTGAAGTTAATTTTTAATGTTATGTATCTATAAATTATTCAACATGTTAATTTCGGACTTTTATTACTACAAGCATAATATATTACTGACAAATTAATGGAAAAACACTGTATTTGAATAACCTATCTAATTGGTACATTTTGTAGTTACCAACATAAATGCATCAAGTTGAATACAAACAGATTAGATAAAAAATTAAAAACTACATAATATTCACTCTGCAAGGTCAACAACCCCATCAATCCTATTATTAAATAAAATTGTAATGTACACCAAGACAAAATAAACGATTATATAATATTTGCTTATACAATGAATAAAAACAGAAACAGATTACTGAATGAGTAGACAGATGTAATCACGAGCCATCAAGCAAAAAGTCAAAGAAACAGAAGTTTAGTAATCTTTTCCCAAGAGGTACGTACAACCACTTCCATAGCAATCAATTAATTATATCACAATAATTTGACATAACACTGAAAGAATTGACATGATCCATATATGGAAAGAAAAATCAATTGACGAGTTTGAAAAATTTGAAACTTTTTACACAGACCACAAGATAAATTCCTTGAAAAGCTAAAATGTAAACCAAATAACTAACTGATCCATATAATTTAGAATATACAAAATTATTTTCCAATTAATAAAATAAAACCAAACCGTTGATGTTAATTAAAAGTATTTCCTGTTAAAAAAAATCATATAAATTAGTCACTCACCGGTATTTTCGAGTAGTGTCTTAGGAGTATTTGGTCTGTTTATAATGTCCACCAATTGACTTAAAACTAATGGTATATAGTGACGAGTATCTGCACCTAATATGTAAAACAAATTAAATTTTTTTAAACTACCTAATGATGAAATAAAATAATTACCTAATTTTATGCTAATTTCACCAATAGCCCAAGTAGCATTATTACAAACCGAAATATATTCTGGATTTAAATTTTGTCCTAATATAGGTAAAAAGTCAGGAATACATGGCCTTACGTGTTGAAAGCAAGCTTTAGTAAGGTCGCCTAAAAGAGCAAACGAAGACTGCCTTACTTCAGGCATAGGGTCTTGCATGCAATGGTTAAGCAATTCCATCATATTGCTGTTGACTACTAGCTTTTCAATGTGCCCATCTAATCCTTCAGCCAAACCCGATAATAAGTCTAAAGCAACTATCATGAAATCCTTGTCAGGTGCTTCATACTGTTCAGGATTTTGAACATTGGCCTAGTAAAAAAATCAAGTTGACCGACTTCTCAGTTTTTATAAAATTCTTACCATATGTTGATAAAGAGTTTGTTGAATTAGAGATACGCATCTACGATATACCGGTTCGCAGTAAGGCAAGAAACCGGATTGTAAAGCTGTAGCTACACTAGAAAGGCACTAAAACCAAACAAAAAGTTTAAATAACAGAAATAAGCTACAATGTACATAAGCTAAAATTTGACAAATATTTTCTTAGTGTTAAGACATGACACCTGAACCATCCTGTTAAGACATTAAGTTCTCCTGTTATCACATTTTCGACTGATAGCTATTGAAAGAAGCTGCAATTACTCGAATTGAATGCATCGCTTCTTTAGATATTCTGATTGGATAGTTATAAACTAATTGGAAACTCAGTCTAATAGCAAAAGCAAAAATTTTGCGTAGTTCTAATTCACTTCTGTTTTAGATATAGAGAACTTACAACTTTGATCTGAAACATTGCTTCCTAACTAGAATATGTACCAAGCCGCAAAACTATCTGCAGCCTAGGATCAACAGATAAAAAAAAACGAATTCTACCGCTTTTCTCGCAACATGAGCTTCCGGGTGGCCACCGAGTTCAAAATTATTTATTTATACTTCAAACCCTGAAACATATCCAGAAATCCAAACTTAACCAATCTTTTGCGGTTTCAAATAGCACTACTACTGAATTACTAAGATCTACTACAATTTTGTTACTGTAAAACCTTGCTATTAGTACAAATAAATATATTCTTTTAAGCTTTTAGATCTTGATAATTTTTCTAAAATTTGGATTATACGCTTTATGTGAAGTTGAATGCCTAGTTCGTCTTATTGCCAAAGCTAAACGGCCTATCTGCATTCTGCATTTTAAGCTCATCAAAAACACTTTTCGATCAATTTGCATTCAACTTGTTTGTCAAACATTGGTTTCAAAGTTTGATGAGAATTTTTATGTGGGGATATGTTTGTAATGAAGCTGGCAACTACATAAATTCAGAACATACTTCACGCAATTTATGTAGCCAACCTTTAGCCAGTTATGAAACAATGTGCATGATTATTCAAAAGTTGAACAAAAAAGTTGAATGAAGGTGTGATGAAACTGTTGGATGAAAATTTGATAATGTAATACAGCTTAATTTTTTTCATCCAACATTTGCCAACAAAGTTTAACGAAAATTTAACCAAAGTTTGATAATATAATACACGCTTTATGCTTGTTTTGCTAACACTAAATCGCTATTATCTCAAAATTCTGATTTTGCAGATACGCCCATTAGACAACATATATATAGATATAGCCAGCACATGACGATTGGGTTAAAATAACATTAGTCGGAAGCTGTAATAAATTATCTACAGGTTGCTATATTATTCTACCCTCAATTTCTCGAAAACGAGTGAGTATCTACATTTTACATTTGGTTTTATTCTAGTATCGGTCCCACTACAAAACATAAGATTTTGTTCCAAAACTGAATTGGCATCTGCCGGTGTCTCTCCGGAAGTTATAATCATATTTCTTCGTGTTTTCAGATCCAATTTTTATTTACTTATTTATTTAAAGTTTTAAACAATCTATTTTGAATTTGATTTTTAATTTAAATGAATTGGTGTTAAGCCGAAAAAAGCCAACAGTCACTCGTTAACAATTAAAAATTGAAGTGCAAAATGCGATCGAAAATAAAACATTTTTCTTTTTATTTTGCAAAAAAAATCGACTTAAATTAGACGTGGACGTTGTAAAATCGAAATTATCAAGGCTCTTGGAGCTTCCCTACAATAAAGACAGGACAAAAAATTGAAAATTTATTCCAACAGTCTCTCCACTTTGGCGTTCCTATGCTTATCAATATTTCTTAAAAATTGGCACAAAACCCCGAGAGGAGATTTGGAAAAATACAGAAAGAAAAATCGCAAAATTTTTTGCGAGAACACCTACATGTCAATAAAACAAAACCGAACATGCCCCCTCAAATTTTGCCTTTCAATTTATTGTAAGTGTACCAGTAACGTGAAGTTAAAATTATCAAACCTTCGGTTTTCTTGAATAATCTTCGGTCCTAAATATAAATTAAGAATCTCAGATTTTTTTATAATTTCTTTGACTTACAAAACAAGGAATATGCTAAGTGTGACTTAAAATCATCAATTTATATTACATTAGAAATGCTTCCAAAAAGCTAAGGAATACGAATAGTATATAGGCAATATTGTAGAGAATTAAATTTTTTTTAGTCGAGTCGGTGGCAGCACATAAATTATTTTAAGAGATCAAAATAAATTTGATGAACATAAACAATAATTTTCTCAAAATTGTATAACAAGTTTTCCTTACTTTTGCACTTGGTTACTCTATATCAAGATTATATTATTTATTAATTAGTTGATTCTCCTCGTTATTTGGAATTGCACTCTCTTATTGATATTATATCTGTAGTTATTATCGGTAGACATTTAAACTTCAACTTCCGATTTACAATCTATATGAGTCTGAATTTGGTCACTACAACCATATATAAATAAAGATGAGACAAACTCTCCAGCTGGACCGAATTTGTATAATAGTTATGACTTGCCAAACTTTTTCAGGTATTTCAAACGAGTGGAACTCAGTTATAATAAAGCAATAAAAATATTGCATTCGCCTTCCGAAAAAAATCCTGACGACACTCATAGTAATGTGAAGTACACTTCTGAGTATTTTTGCACGCACGAATGCTTAAAGCTTCACTTGCTCACTTACTAGGCAAAGTATACAAAGGAAGGTACTTTCGGAACGTAAACTTGGCATATTAAACGAGACTTTGAGCATTCATGCGCGTAAATATGCTCAAATGTATACGAAGCTTAAGGATTCCTGCTATACTGAATATAGAAGCATAAAAAAATCAAATAATTTTTTTAAACCATTAAATTGATTGATTGCAAAAATAGAAAACGTAATTACAGAAAACATTATATTCGGAATTCCATATTTCATATTATCAGCATTATATTCAGCCTCTCATCCTAGTATTGGACCATTTCAACTCTGCCACATACTCTCTTCGATTTAATTAATTGTAGGAAAATGTATTTAGGCATTAGATCCCCAAGACAGTCGATGCCAAACTTGCAGTTTTAATTAAACTGCAGTCTTCCATGTGGAATCAAATTTTCACTTCGGCAATACTTGGCCATTGAGCTAATCGCACAAGTTTTTATTGTGATTCAGTAATATGTAGTTTTTTGTATATATTTTTCAGCATTTCAGTAATAAACCAACTATATATTTGTGAACGTTGCAACTCAACTAATTAAATTTTAATTTATTACCGTGTATTTTGTTCAAATGTTTTTAAAATTTCGCTAGCTCGTTAAAATGAAAACTAAAATATTTATAAGCACAACAATACACAGTAATAAAGTTTTGTTTGATTAAAAAAAAAAATTTTGTTCGAGCAATTTTAAAACAAAACAAAGTATCACAAACAATATTATATGCTTAACTTTTCACTAACAAGAATTTTATTCAAAGGAAACAAACTTTGTTTTAAATAAATTTTCTTTATTAAGGCAAACAAAATGTTTTGTTGCATATAAAGAAATTTAGTTAAATTACATAAATTTGATTGAATTTGTAGTCTAGAAATTCCTGCCTGCTCTACACCTTTACCATCAGTAATTCAGAAAACGACAACCCTAATTCAGATTTGTCAACAGATATTTAGAAATGGTTAAATGAAATTCAAGAACTGTCAAAAGAAAATCAGAACGCTTCAAATGTAATTCAAGCTTTTTTCAACTTAATTAAAACTTTTTAACATAAATAGAAGTCAGAAACAACCAAGTGAACTTCTTCAAGATAAAGATGTTAAAGCAAAACACTTACGGAACAGCAGAGAAACTTATATTTTATATAATACCAATTGGAAGCTTTGTACTGGGAGTATGTAAACACGATAGTCAGAACAGCAACTGGTTAACATCGTGCTGTTCAAATTCTTGATTTCAAAACGGTATTTCGCCAGTATCAAACAGAAGTTTCTGGTAACAGGTCCTCCGTTCTTACCAAATGATAGAAATTTTACTCTCATGAAAAAAAAGTTTATGAATTGTACCCATGATGTTCGTTCATTGTATCATGGTTTGAACCCTTGTACCATAGATTAAAAGCATTTGGCTTCCACTAAATTAAGCTCCTTTCATAAGACTTCATAAGTTAAATTATGTTTTGGTATCAAGGAAAAGGTACTTTCAGCGGTCTTTCTGGTTTCAGAAGTAAAAAATTTGTAAATATGTACTTTACATTTTAAAAATATCTACTAAATATATGGAATATGTTGAAAATGTTACGGAAAAAATAGGTAAATATGTACAGGTTCCATGTGAATTGGTAAGAGTGCATTGAATAATTACCAGAACTTGCTCCGGTTAAAAAGTGTCCTCTATCACCACCTAAATTATGTCAGGTGTATCCGGGGACACCCTGTATAAAGGACCATGCACATTTTGCAGGTAAATTTGATATCGGTTTAATTCACTGATGTTGTAATTAATGAAGTTGATAAGTAGTTGTGAAAAAAATGAACCTCATCTATTGGTTGGTACACGTCATGGGCAACCTTTATGGAAATAGCCAACTAAATACACTCAATCATATTTGGGCCTTTTCTACGCGTATTTTTGATGATCCTCAAAAAATATTTTATCTTTATAATTGACACCCTCATCTCCCATAATGCCGTTAGAGAATTTTTAAAATCGTAGGGGACTTAAGGTACTACTCCCAAATCTAGTAACTCCTTAATATAACAAAAAAATGTTTAATTAACTTTTGTTAGTATTGCGATAACATACAAAAATTTAATATTTGAAGTTCAAAGTTGGTAATTTTGAAACAAAATCCAAATTTAAGAAATATTTTTTTGAAAAACTATCCAAATTTAAAAAATATTTTATTTACAAATTTTTAAGATCATAATACTATTTATTATGTATTTTATGTATTGTTTCTAAACAATAATATGTATAAATATTTAGTGGTGTCAAAAATACGGACTGATACCTAAAATATGCACCGAGTTCCACCAGCTGTACTTTAAAATCGGTGGCGCAGGTTAATCTTTGAATAATTCAAAGAGTAGCATAGCATTAACAGGAAAAAGTAAAAAAATAGCAATAATGTTCTTAATGACCTCTCCCTTCCATTTATTATTATTTAATACTGTTTACCTTATTCAGTTTAAAGCAATTACATCAGGAATAATAAATATTGGATGAACTAGAAAAAAAGATGTGAGCAAAGTACTTCGACATGAAAAAAACAATTTAATTTATTCTTTGCACTTGAAAAAATTCTATTCAAATCACTAGGTTTTCTTGGTGAGAAGTAATTGATAAATTCAATAATGATTTTATTTGTCAAAAAAACCTTTTTATATTAAATTAAAAAGTCTGTAAAAATGTTTGTTAACAAATTATTGATTTTGTCATAATTACACTTCAAAAGGAAAAAATTATATGGGCGTAATATTTTTAAAGAAACGTAGTAAAAGGAGAATTTAAAGTCCCTTAAAAGATGGCCTTACATTTCTACTACAAACATATTTCTAAAATAATAAAAGCAACTTTTAGACCTAATTCCATTCTACTAAAAATAAAGTAAAACAAACTTACCTCTAATAACGGGAACAAATCTTTATCTTCATCTTTTAAAATGTTCCACTTTTGTATTAAGGGAGGCATCAATAAACTTATATATTCGGGTTTGTTCAAATGATGACCTACCGAATCTGCTAAAGTGCCAATAGCATCATACAAAATAAGTAAATTTTTATGTTGATATTTTGAAAATGCAAACACCAAAGTCTCTAGAATAAATCCTAAATATGGCACAAGTTCAGTACATGCTTCTTCTTCGAGAGTAGCAAAAGCAGAACAAGCGGCCTCCTGAACCCTCTTATTGCTATCTAAAACCCTTTTAAGTAATTCAGTCATAAGAGGTTTCAAGTACGAATCATGTGGTTGCGAAACGACCCAATGTGAGTAACGACTTAACGTCCAACAAGTAATTGCACGAACTAAAGCTTTCCTATCGTTTAAACAATTTATTAAATATGGAATCAATTCTGAAAGATGTGTCAACATTCCGTTCATACATCCTTCAGCTATTGCACCTAAAGCCAAAATTCCTGATTCTTTTATAACCCATTCAGTATGAAACAATGTCTCTTTGAGTATCGGAACAAGAATAGGTAAGAGTTCATCACTGAATACATTAGCTAAGACGTCTAAAGCAGCAGCACTACACTTCCGTAAATTCCAATCAGATAAACTACTATCGTCATCTCCATCATCATAATCTTCATCTTCTTCTTCCACAGCATTGGTTCCATTTTCAGTTGTATTTGAATGAGCCGTAGTTGTCTTAACACTATGAGTCTTGGGTTTATGAAATCTTGGCTTTATATCTTCTTCTTTGTCAGGTATACTTTCGTCTTCTTCAACATCTCCCTTCAGAAGAATTATGTCGATCTCAGAATATTTCATTCCTCGTACTAAAACAGGAATCAATCTGTTTAGGTGGGGACCAAGCGTCTCCCTGCAAATGGGCTGCTCAGCTAGTGACAACCAAAATTCACACGCCTCGAGCGCTACGCTTTCGTCTGAATCTTGAGTTCGAACAAGCATGTACTCTATAATATTATGCATGTGAGGAATGAGTCGATCCATACGGACCTCTAACAACATAACAAGCGCTCTGCACACGTTTTTCCGTACCTCGGGATCGTCATCAGTCGCCACATGAAATAGGTTCTGCAAAAATTTTGCTTTAGAAAAATTACCCATCATCAAACGTACAAACTTACAGTTAAAAATGAA
Organism: Cantharis flavilabris; assembly: GCA_949152465.1. Classification (NCBI taxonomy): domain Eukaryota; kingdom Metazoa; phylum Arthropoda; class Insecta; order Coleoptera; family Cantharidae; genus Cantharis; species Cantharis flavilabris. The sequence goes on from OX424441.1 coordinate 18,402,839, forward strand.
TCAATATGAAACATAAGAGCTTGCGAACGTTGAATAATAAACTGATTGACACAACCAATGGCATAAGAACGAATTTTCGAACTTGAATGGTTGAAAAAGTGTAAAAACTTTGGGATTAGTATATCGAGGGGTCTATTAACAACGTCGCCATCTAACGCTTCAGCGGAGTCTTCACATATTTTTTGTAACGCACCAAAAGCACCTTCACACATGTTATAATCCTGTGATTCCAGCATTGAACAAAGAGCTGGTAATAATTCCGGCCATTCGGTTAATTCACCTTTGCTTGCTATGGTTGTAATTAATATTCCAACCGTTGCTCTAATCAAAGGTGAGGGGTCACCTACGGCTTGTAAACACTCCTGTTTAATAAAGTTGGATACGCTTGGAACTAATGTATCGTAGTGGGTCCTAATGTTGTTTTTTAAAATCAAACCACTAAGGGATCGAGTCGGTTCGTCTTCACTTACTAATTTAGTAAGAACAAACATTAAGTAATTGTTGAAGTCTGGATACCTGTTCAAGTGTTCCAATTTCTGAATTTCTGTTAAGGACAATTAACATTCAAGTTTTGGTGCTTAAATTCTACACAAAATATTATGCCCAGATCATTCATGCAAAACTAAAATTTGAACTACAAGAAGTAATTTTCAAGGTCAAATAAACAAATTCATATATAAAAAAAAACCTTCAATTATGTAAAAATAAACATAGGAAAGTGGGAGTAGTTAGAAAATGCACAATTTTTTGGTGCAGCAAAAACAAGGATTATCTTAAAAGCTGTGATGGTCAGATTGGTTGGAAAATAATTATTGATCTAAGGATTTATTCTTGTAAATCAAGACTTTTTATTTGATAATTCAAAAATATGTGTAAACTAGAAAACAAGAAAGAAGTCGTAAGCACAGCAGACAGAAAATATAGCAACTTTACAAGAAATCTAATGTAAACAAGCAGAAATACACTCGACTTCTGAAAAATTAGAAAATAAAAAATACATCGTGGAGCAGTTACTACGATATTTTGCTATCATTTATTAATTGATCAATATGCAATTTTTTGATGAATACTACCAATTTTGTAATACATACTGAGTGCTCAGAAAAATCTTGAAATAAAGGTAAACCCCCGTAACTAGAATAATCAAAATAACTAATTAAGAGATTAGATATAATAATTACTGTTTATTTCAAGTTAGTAAGGAAATTATAAAAATATTGGCAAAGATAAGCACCTGCAGATTTTCCTAAATAAGTTGGAAAATATTGGAGAAATTTAATAAAAAAATTTTAAAATTAAAAGGATACTTGCTGAACAGCTCGTTGTGTAGCAGTATCTGGTGATTGTGATTCCTTCAAAAGGGTTAAAATTTCACGTAAACCGTTTTCTTGCGGTGTCCACTCCATTTTCATGGTTATATAGATGTAAATGACTTTCCAAGAGCACCTCCACTAATTATAACAATTAACAACCCTTAAACTAAATGCATGCCACTGTAGATTATTAAGCTACATAAACTTTAAAGATTCAAACGCTTTTAGACTTTTTTCAACTTTAAATCACCAAACAACTTCGACTTCGATCACACACAACTAATGTTGGAAAGTGGAAACGAACTTTTAGTTCCCTCGTAGGCGAGGCGTTACTGATGCTAGCGCTAAAATTCACAAGTTTGAAATTGTAAACTAAAATCGTAAAAATCTACTTCTAATAAGCAAAACGATACGTAAAATCAAACTATTTTAATTAATTTACGTTAATTTTAATATTGCTACCAATTCAGAATCTGTTTAAATCGCACCTGCGAATAGTAAAATTTTCAAACCACAAAAAAAAATTGAAAGTCAAAATGGAAATTTATTCAATTTTTAATTAATATTAAGTGGTTTTAAAAATATATTGATTAATACGTAACATTAATAAAAATAAATTTGTAATCGATTATATTTGTAACTGTTGGAGTTTTTGGCGTTTAACGATTGGTAACGAAATAAAGTGACAGTTATTTCTAGGGTCGCATGGCGTGCATATTTTTGTTAACATTTAATAGCTGTTGAAAATTTGGACGCAATTTAATCTAACTTCTTATTTGTCGTGTTTGTTTGATAAATTATAAGATTTAGTTACTGTTAATTTGAGTGGTGATTAATAAATTTCATATATTTTAACTGTGTAAAGAAATGTGTGATCGTTTAAAATTTTCTACAACTTGAGTTAGGTTATCTAAAGCAGATATGTACGACAATCAAAACATGCCTATTGATAACAAGATAACTTCTAATGATATCAAAGATTTGCTCCAACTTTTTTCAAAATTCACTTACAGAGCTTGCGATCAAAATGACGATGTAGGTGGTTTAATTGTATATGCATTTAAATGAAACTAATAATTTTTTTTATAGTACAACACAATCCTGGATCGGACCATCGACTTAATAAAATTAGATTATCATGTATCGCTTATTAACAATGTGAACGGCGAATTGTGTTCACACTACCCTGCCCAATTGGTTTTATTGGAATCCGAAAAGGATCACTCTACTGATGGTAATCCACAACGCCAAACCAACACAATATATGAATCGATACCAGAAGAGCACAGACTTCGTGATATGTTTTCCAAAGCTCGTTTTGCAAGGTATTTACCTAACTCTCCGTCCAATTTTAAATTTACATTTTTTATTTCCAATAGGTGCCGAGCTCGTTTCCCCTTGCCTGTGATTTTATACAAAGGAAAAAATGTGTGTCGCAGTTCAACATTATCTGGAGGTCCAGAGATTTACGGACGTTCGAGCTTTGACTATTTCTTTCCTGGTAGCGTGTCAGACCCTGTCTTTGATAATGATCTTTGTAGCGATGGTGATAAACAATTTGATTGGCAGTTATTTAATCGTGTTCGTTCTCGCGACATTGAACTTCTAAGAAGTTTTAATGTAGGAATCATCGTAGACTTTATGGTTGAAAAAAAAAAAGTTAAACTCGGATTAAAGTAAGTAATTTTATACTCAAATTTATTTCTGTACACAATGTTTTGCATATGTGTAATAAAATTTGATTGCTTATCAACTTCTAAATGTTGAAAAATTTTTATATAAATTGATAATATTAAATTCCAAAGCTTTAATTTGTTTTATAGCAAAACTACCATCTCTACTAAATTTTGATTAAAAAGTTTTTTTTAGATAATAGGAAAATTTTAGATAGGGTTTGTAATAGGAATATGCTGAAGGTTACCAAACCGAGAAGATTCTTTTTCTCCAACCGTATTAAAAGCAGTACATTTTTAATAGCATTACCTCAAATGAAAGTTGACGTTTTTGTTACTAATATAAAAATGCGTACGTTACTAAGCAACACTTTTTTTTACGTGCATTAAAAGAACATTTTTTGTGCTAGACCTAAAAGTGACCTAAAAACTATGATAACTTAATATAAAAAAACAAAAATTCAAGTTACTGGATTTTCACTACTCGAATATTCAAACAAAATGTTTGAAGTAATTTAAATTTTTTTGTTTGACGTGCAATTATTGCATTCGCTTGGCTCAACAAAGTTTCACTTTTAATCCGAATAAGACAATGTACTATTCTTGCAGAATAGGAACATAATTTTTGATATTAAAAGAAATTTATAAGAAACTAGAGGCAAAAATTTAGGAATGTACTCAACATATTTGCTAGAATATTGGGTATGATAAAATTTTAGTTTTGTGTTGAAAAATTTAATGAAGCCAGCAATTGGATTGTTATAATCAACATATTTTATATTCATTAACTGAGATTACAATGATTAGGTGCAAGCAATATACACGTTATGTGGCTCTTACAACCAGTGACGGCGCCAGGGTGGGCACGTGCCCACCCTGTTGACTGGAGTACTCAACCAAGTGCTCCCAAAATTTTAGGAAATACTTTTTATTTTTTAGGTGCTTATTTTAATAATGAGTTTATTTATAAATTTTGTGTGCCTCTGCCCATCTCAAATATATTGTGCCCACCGATTTCAAAAAAAATTTCAAATTAACAATATCGGGAAGACGGGGTAATCAACACTTTTTTCATGTTTTTATGTCTATCTGCTGGTCTCGGGTAACATTATACATGGTCGAAATACTTATCTGGCTTGGAATGGACAGTGTAAAATAGCCTATTCCTGTGGATCAGAAATTTTAAGTAACTTAAAATATTTTTAAATAAATTTTTAAAACGTTAGGAAATGATGTGATTTTGAAAAATTACATATTATACACAAGGGCTGACCAGACTTGATCAGTCTTAAAATTGTGTAAACTGTGGAAAGTAATTACGACTAAAATATATATGCGATTTCATTAATTTTTGGATATCTATTTATACTGTTTTGAAATTGTAGTTTTCAATTAAATGCATTTAAAATTTTACAACCGGTTTTTGATATAAAATAATTACAATTTAATGTCTTCTTGTTAGTCTGTGATGCCTGCTCCATATAATGGACCTTCCTTAATTTTTTTAAATTAAACCCCTTAAAAGTCTTATTTATTTTTAAATTGTAGTTTCGACATTAAGGGGGTCACCCCGTGTGATTGCCGGTTTATTTTGCTTTTCTTCAGGATTTTTTTTTACGAACAATAAAAATATAGAAGTTTCAACTTTTTACTATATATTTATTAATATTTCAACAGTAAGTCAGAATTTTTTCAGACCAAAATTTTCATCACAACGTGTGTTGCTCCACTCCAAAGGCACCTATGTCAAAAAACACTGGCCTCCAAGTTTCCGGCTTATCGGCTTATCCTAAATCAAAAAACTAAACGGCATTTTAATCAGTGAAGCTGTGGCCATCGAGTGAACTAGAATCATTCCAAAATATTGAAAATTAAATAATTAATTTTAAAAATCATGTCAATTATTCAATTTTCAATATTTTGGAATGATTCTAGTTCACTCGATGGCCACAGCTTGACTGATTAAAATGCCGTTTAGTTTTTTTGATTTTTGATTTAATTTGATTTAATCATAGGAAAATGGCTCTCAGTCGAATGTCTTGAAATTGAGGCAAGTGGTAGTTCATATCATGTAGATCAAAAGTGTCAATAGGCCCAAAGTCCTAAGATGAATAGTTTTTGAGTTACGACCATTTGAAACTGACAATTTTTCAAATGGCTGTAACTTCCTGCGGGGTCCTTTATAGTAAAAAGTTGAAACTTCTATATTTTTATTGTTCGTCAAAAAATAATCAAAAAAAAGCTAAATAAACCGGCAATCACACGGGGTGACCCCTTTAATTTGTAATCTATTAATGTAGTATAATGTGGATCTGATATCTCTCAAAACAGGAATGAATTTAAAAAAATTTCATTGAAAAATAGGACAAATGAGTCATTCTATATCTAGTGGTCCAATCTTGTTGATCAACCATTCTAAAAAAGAGAAATTCCAATTCCCCGAATTGTCTTACTCTAACTCAACCAGAAATCACACCAAGCCATTGCTGTAGATTTGATTTTGTATGTTACCTAAGACTTGAATGCATAAAAATATAATTAAAAATAGGTTGATGGAATTGGCTTAAGAAGTTTTTAAATTTAAAAAAATTGTAATAGAATAAACAAAGATCTCAATTTTGAATCGGAGGAGCGAAATGGATTGTTTGGTAATTGCTATTAATGAAAAAGTTTAATAAAATGAAGAAAGAATAGGTGGATTAACTTATCCTGTAGGCAGTACTTTGATTTTCCATATTAATATTGAACAAAAACCGTCAAATTATAAAAACTATTTTTCGTTGAGTATAATATCCGTTCAACGAATATTGGCTATCACATTGATCAAGGCTAGAATGTTCACTATCTCTTGTAATACTATCATCAGTTTGAACAACAACATAGTGCATTGTAAATATACATTCTTGTCAAATTGCGAGTTTCAAACGTATTTACCAGCGATTTGCAATTGGGTGGATGACCGATTTAAGAACACCACATATTGCTCTTTATCAATCTGCAATTGGCTAGCTATGGTATGAACTAATACTATACAGTAGATCCACTAAACTGAATCGATGTGGAAACGTATACCTGACACACTAGCTTATTTAGCTCTTAAAAGTAGTTTAATTGTAGTTGTAATTTAACGAAACTTAGCAATATTAGATTTTAAATCTTGATGTTATTGATAGAATGATAATCGACACCCAGATTGTGATTGCCTTGGAATTTGTTTTTCTAGACATTACATACATTGTAACTTCCAATCAGGACCTTCATTTCAGGAAAAGATTTTAAGGAATGGCACTATCAGATACCAATCGTGTTTCGATTGTAATGAGCACAGACATTAATAAAACCTTAACTTTCACTCTCAAATTTTCGAAAACGGCTGAATATTTATAACTTAATATTTTATGGTTTTATTAGTATCTGTCTCCACTTCCCAAAACTCAGTTGGTGTCTGCTGGGATGTCTTGTCATAAGCAAATTTTTTTCTGATGTGTTTTTTACGTATTTTGGTTTACCGACAGTTTGCTTTTATAAATCCGATATGTTTTTAGATTATAACTTAAAAATATTTATCGGCGGACGTTCTTTGTATATTATTTTTACATAAATACATATTTATGTTTGTATTTTTTTTTGTTAATTATAAAACAGATTGCTGCTCTTTTATTTAATCAAAATTTATTTATAACAAAATATTGAAAGCTTTCTTTTTGGTTATCACCTGAGAAGCCTGGATCAATATTGAGTTATTTCTAGTTCCTTTATTCTGTGTACAAATAAATTTTGTCACATAGTAAATATCTCTTGGCAACAGTGAAAACAATTTTATTATTAGAAAGTCTTGTTTTTCTGAAGTTTTTCACGTGTAATCAATGTTTGATATTTTTGTACTTGTTTGTTATCCAACAACGCCAAGAATTTAATTCTCAATAAAATTTTTAATAGCTTTTTCGAAAAACTTAATAAAAAATAATTTGCGTATTCAATGTTTGAAATTTTGTTCAGGTTGTAACTTCCACTATATCATATAATTTTACTGTAGGGAGATAATTCAAATTTAAATAATATTAAGTTTTAAATACGATTGATTTACACTTCTTTTGTTCCTACTAGCAATCACAATTTAAACAGTAGGTTTATGACTAACGACTTTTTCTTCTTTTTTTCAGTATAACATCGTCTGAAAAAGTAGACAAAGAAAATAGATATGCTAGTTTTAAGATAATTTCATTGCCATACCCAGGTTGTGAATTCTTTAAAGAATTTCGTGATAATAATTATACTGCCCGTGGTTTAATATTTGATTGGTCCCAAGCATACGTCGATGCACCTATTCACGTTCCAGAGGAAGTCTCCACATTTCAATTACAAATTACATGGGAGAAGTACAAAGACTGGGATTTGGTTGAAATTACCCAGAATTATATGAAATTAATGTTGAAATACATTCAAGTAAGTTTTATTTTTGTTGTGCATTTGCATTTCTAACAGTTATTTTAATTTTAATTTTAAAGAGGGGTCCGCACTTTTATCCATTCTTGCATCTTCCTCTTCTTGTTCCCTTCTTTGCTCATCTACATAATCGGCAGTAGGAAATAGAAATGAAAATCGACAATTTTTTACAAAACACTGTAAATTTTAAAGTTGAAAAGTATTTCAAATTTATTAGTTCAATATCAAACATTACTAGTAAGCTATTCTCCTATTTCAAAATGTTTCGATCAAAATATTGATAAACCATTGATTATTTTGTTATCGTAATGCGTGAATGTGGTAAACAAATAATAATTTAAATAAAATAAATTATTTTGTAGGAAAATTATACTTAATGATTTATTTTTCATAAAAATATTAGGTGTTCTGAGGAATAACAAGGGAAGAAAATAAATTTTAATTACGCACAATTCCATTATGCTAAAATATACCAGATGTTATGTAGAAGAATGAAATTTTTTAAGAAAAACTAACCTTTTAGTAGAACATCTTCTTTCGATAGTCTATAACCAGTGTTTTTACCAACAGCAACCTCGGTAGTTAGCTAGGCTTGTTTCAGATGTGCTTATAAACTTGGATTTTTATTGTTGATGAAGGTAAATCAGCAACCCAGAGGGATCGCTGACTAAATGTCCTCTGAAGTGCTAAGACGATTATAAGAAAGTTTTATACTTTTCCTAGATTTGAAACAGGTACCTTAGTATCAGCAATTATTTGGCTAACATACTAGACTAATGACCATCCCATTTAGGGCCAGTTTATCAAAGTCTAAGTAAAAGTGTCAGTTAGGTACCCAACAAATAACGTTACTTGCCGAATAAACTTTCTGATAAGTAAAATGGGTTGATCAATCATTTTAATGTTGTGGTTAACTACCTAACACATAATAGTTTAGTATTCAAGGTTGGTATCATTGTTCTGGTGTTTTATGAACTATTAGTTCATTTCAAAACGTTGCTAAGGGTCGTATTCACTAAATTATCCCTTAGTTAAGGATCTCTTAGTTAAGGACAGGGTACTTGAAGGGATCCATTAAAAAACCCATTCTCTAATTCATCCTTCAGGTAAATTTTTGTACTTAGCAGTTGTCGTTAACTAATGACGAGGATAATGTTTTTAATCGTGATAGTACACGTGGTGTATAAGAGTAATGTGTTCTCATTGGTTGATTTAAAAAAATAACCTATGAAATATTTTACGTTTAACGTCAAGAAACAATAAACGACAATTTATAATTGAATAAAATTTGAAGTACGGAAATTTAAAATAAAAATTTATTTAACAAAATAAATTATAGTTTTATAGTCAAAATTTAAATTACGGTAATTTAAAATATTTAACAAAATTTTTAAAAATTAATAATTGAAAAAACTACTGTTTTTAGGATAACAATATGCAAAATAGTTGAATAATTTATAAATTTATCTAACATGTAAATAATAATAATTTGTTAAATATTTTCACATGCTATTTAACAAAAACCATAGTTAGTTGAAATAAAAATTCATTAAACAAAAGAATAATATTATTACGAGCGCGTCTTCCTAATAATCCTAATAGGTTATTATTTATTTCTTCGTTATTCAATTCTTCTTCAATTTCTTTCAAATCATCATCTAAAATTTTACAATTTATAGTAATTATTATTTTGCAACAATTATCAAATTTTTAACAATAACTACTTCCAGATTATACAATTGCTTGATGTTATGCAGTATTCTGCAGGCATAAATAATTTTAGTTATAAATGTGGGGTGGTAATTTATTGCTAAATAATTATAATCAATTTATTAATTTTTAATTTAAAAAAAGACATGTTAGGAAATCGTTTCATAAGAACGTTTCTATAATTTTTGCGTAGGTATATTATGCGTTTAAAATATACCTTTTGCGTAATTTATCAAGAATATTATTTAATTGAATATTTATTTTGAAAATAAATTTATTTTTCAAGATTCAAGTTCACATTCACTAATAGAAATAACCCTTCAATTTTCTTAATGACACCTACTGACCATCTCTCAGTTAAGGGATCAACTTGGTGTATTTTGATGCTGATTATGGATCCCTTCGAGTTACAGAATGCGCAAATCCTTACACCTGAAGAGATCCCTCACCACTCTGCCAGGTAAAGATCGATCTCGAAGAGCGGTATCTAACTAAAGAATCTTTTATTATTACAGAATAGGTTTTGTCATTAGTTAAGAGATCCTCTCCGTTAAGATCCCTTAAAAGTTAGAGAATACGACCCTAAGTGTGGTTATTGTTAAGGATAATACGATTTTAGGGAATCCATATTTCAATATTGAAAGAATTATATTTTGAGGATAATTCTAGGTATTTAAAATTGTCTTTAACGGATTATTGAGCCCCCCCCCGAAAAAAAATCTGGATCCGCCCCTGACAGACAACGAAGAGAGGTGTGCGACACACAAAAAATTTATTGATGCTGCAGTGTCAATTAACAGAACTTGATGTCGACAAAAAAAAATGCTATTTGGAAGCGGCAAAACTGGATATATCCATGGTACTAATAATGGTACTAACAGTACCATGGATATAGCCATTAACCCATTTCGGCCCAAGCGCCTAGGACGTTGGAATTTTTTTATGAAATTTTCAGGAATGCTTTATTTTAGCTAAAACATTAGATTTTCGTTAAAAATTTTTTTTTTAATTTTAAAATTTTTCGTTTTTTTAACATTTTTTCTCAAGAACCAGGTGAACCAAAAGACAGAAAATGAAAAAAGTTGAGAAAAAATATTTTTACCAATAAATATTTAGTTTATAATAAAATAAATCTTTTATTTCATCTTTCATTTTGTAAAATCATATTAAAATAATTAGTCGAGTGCCAGTTACCTCCTACAAGTAATTTACTTCTTACTTTGACCGCCAAGTAAAAATCTTACAGGTAAGTAAATTTATTCTACAAGTAAATACTAACTAAACATTGATCAGCCGAAATTCATACTTATTTGTCAGATAAATTTACTTGGGACACTAACTAGAGATTGATAAACTGGCCCTTAGTAGAATATGAGTGTTTAGCCCTAGGGATAACAGACGAGGAGATTAACCGAGGAATTTTCAAGATTTATCTATATAGTTGCTTTAAATAAAAAATGTATTTCCTCGTTTAAACCAGAATACTCAGGTATCGGCAACTTTGCCTTATTAGAGAGAACATTTTGGAACTTTGTAAGCACTGTGACTCCAATGTGGGAATCAGAAGAAAAATTAGGAGTATTTCCTAGGTTTTCACGGGATTATCCATAATTTACTTCTTTACAATAAAAATAAAAAATATTTCACTAAGTTAGCAGCTAGCATCTCTCAATACTTCGCAAGCACCACTTTGTCTTTCCCTGTTCTATATTGTAAAAAATAATTTTAGATTATGCACATCAAGTAGATATACAACTAATGTTATGACTCAGCAGTTAAGGTTTGACTCGCTTAACATATTATGTCTGATAAATAAAATTCTTGTAGTTTTTGCTTGAATAATGTAAATCTTAATCTTAAAAATTTTAATTAATGTCTCTGTTGGCCCTAAGTACTATTATATGTATATGCCAAAAAAAAATTCTGGCTCTGACCGAAGTTTTTTTTTAATTTTTAGAAAATATAAAGCTAGCTATTTTTAGAAACTATTAACTTCGTTACCATATGGGTCTATCAGTCATAATGGGTTAAGCTGTACAAATTATGTATCGAATTATTTATCAAATACGGAAGCTATCAAAGAAGTCATATTGATTAACTTGGTATAAAATTACACGTTTTTCATTTGTAATGTTTGCAGGAAAACAACACAGGTCTTCTTATTCACTGTATCAGTGGATGGGATCGTACACCCTTATTTATATCGTTGTTACGTATTTGTTTATGGGCCGATGGATTGATTCATCAGCACTTGGATGCTCTTCAGTTAATATATTTAACTGTTTCTTACGATTGGATGTTTTTTGGACATCATTTGATTGATCGTATCGGAAAGGGAGAAGAAATATTCTTTTTCTGTTTTTACATGATCAAATTTTTGCAGAGCGATGATTTCAGTATTGCTTTTCCCCCCAAGTAAGTGATTCTATTTTTCTTTTTTTGATATTTATTAAATCTTGATATTTATTTCTTTAGGCACAAGAGCACTAAGCATTCCGAAAGAAGTAATGCTAATGATAATAAACCTAACGCCAACGCCGCCGCTGATAAGCCTAACGCAAATGCCAACGCATGTGCCGCTGAAAAATTAAATGCCAATGAAAAATTAAATGCCAATGAAAAACCAGTGAATCGTACTGATAGTGATTCACATTTGGAAATACTTCTTGATCGAGAGTTGAATGGCTCGAATATAAGCCTCAATTCATCTTGCTCATCGGTGAGCAGTAAATCTCAAGAACTGCCAAATTCCAACTTTCAACTCTCGGAAGAAGCTCTTAATGGGTAATTTATTCTATAATTCATTTAATTTTTTTATTACTTGTGAATATTTATAGAAATCAAGTAGATATGAACGGTTCACTACTTTGGTCAGCTCAACAAAGGCGTACTTCTCCTGTGGCGGTTCCTATTTCATCTAGATTTAGACAGAGACAGGAATCGACTTCATCCATTGGTAGCTGGCAAATGATTTCTGGGACTGGAAGTTTACGAGGCTCTGATTCCAATCCCACTATTGATTTGTTCAGCGGAAATTCCAATAGGTATGTTTTTAATTTTTTTTAATATTGGTTTTATCTATTTGTGTTATAGGGGTGAAAGTATGCATTCCCAAGAACCTCCTCATCCAGTGCCTGATCAGGAAGAGATTGTAAATCATATGCAAACGTAAGTTAAAGATTTTGTTAGCATGAATCTTTCTAGCAATCTTATTTATAGGCGTCGGGCTAAATTGGAGGAATTACGATCTACTTTTTATCATATTTATTCAACTTCGGTTGGATTTAGATTTAAGAACGGAGAGTCTACTTTGTTGTCAAACTTTATGGTAACTGCAGCCGAAAAACTGGGCTTTACATCACAAAGAGTTTGAACAATTTTCATATTAATAAAAGTTGAATAACGTTGTGATCAAATTATAGCAATAAATTTTTCTTCATTCAAAATTATTCAATGTGTTAATACTCGTATTTTGATTTTTTGTTTTGTCGGAAATATTTTAATCCACTACCCGTGTCTTCTGGTTAAATAAATTTAAATAAATAAAAAAATAAATTATTCTTAACCACAACGATTTATTCAATTTTTAGATTTCATTATTTTTTCAGTATGTTTTGTCTGTTTGTAAAGATATTTTAGTGTATTTTTGTACAAGAAGTCTGTTACATAAAAAAACTACCATATTTTGTATGTTTTCTTTTTAATCGAGTGAAACTTGCATGAGTAACAAAGTATGTTCATATGTTATGCATCTTTCTTCAATTTTTTTTTAAGATGGAAAGATTGAGCCACCATTAATTAATTTGTAGAGAAACTAATTTTCAGTCATCCAGAAGTTTCAATATATGACTAATTATAAAATTAATTGCTCCAATCAGAACGAAGAAGCAGTGTGACAACAAATATTCAATTTTCTTGACTTGAGAAAGAGAATATTGAAAAATATTGATAAGCTTGCCGGGTTGTTTTTCTAAACCTTACGTTTTCTCAAAAATTTGACCTTCAACATTTCAGGCCTAGGAATCTCCTACCTAGGAGGAAAAGTTGTTATTACTCAAGCAGTTCAATATAATATGAAACAAATGTAGTAAGCACTGCACTTCTACCATTTATTACTATCTTACCCAATACTGAATTGGTAATATCTAAATTATAATTAAACAATTGAGGATTATTTGAATTCTGATCTCTTTAGGGGCGATCAACATAAAAATGTTTCATAATGACCTCATATTGAAGTACCAAATTGCTCGCACTGTTTAGTCCCCAACAAATTAAATCAAATCTATTAATTTAAAATATATTGCACAGTAATAATTATTATTAATTTGTAGCTTATTATTATTGTATTCAAGTCATATTACTATCAACAATTGCTGCGTTCTATTTACCAAAAACTAAGTTAATCTAACCTAAGTTGAAGTATGAACTTAGTAAAATTGCGTTCTATTTACAACTAAGCATTTGAGGGGAAGTTAGATTTTTTGCTTGTTTTGTAGGTACCTGAATATCAACCTTAGTTCCTAAGTTTAACGAAGTTGTTGGATATGACAAATGTTCTCTACTCTACTTAGGTTAGATTAACTTAGATTTTGGCAAATAGAACGCAGCAAATATACAATGGTTGACGTTCATGATATTTGATCTTGGGGGGTGATGGGGTGATCAAACAATTAAAATAGTAGATTTGGGTAAACCAATAATGATTTTTTGATGAAGGAGTGAAGACCATGTTTATAGAAGCTAGTCGATTGGTTCATTGCTAACCAATCTTGAAGCTGTTACAAATTACTAGCAGTTATGTAAGTTCCCTAAATTTGAATAGAATAAATTTATTTCAATTCGTCGATAGTGGCGTCCTCGAACAGAAAATTGCATACGGATTTAGTTTTATTAATTGCCACTAGATGGCCTTATCGCCTGAAAGTTATTTTAAATGCTGAATAGGTACATACATTGATAATAATGATTAGGACAGGGGTTATATAAATGAACAATTTTACTTGCAACAAAATTTGAATAACTTTTTGATTGTACAATAATTTTTAAATTAATTTTCATTACCAAACTGCACGAACTTCAGTGGAGGAATGTTTTTGTTACATATATCTTATTCGGATTTACATAAAATAGTTGTCATTCCTGTTACTGATATCAAATCTGTAGAAAACTTTAAAAATGCAGCATTGCATCATTTTGATTGGAACGATCAAGTCTGTTATTAGTCATGCATTGAGTTTCAAATAATTTTTTGATTAACTTTGTAATCGTAGAGAAGTGATTTTTCAACTTGAACAATCCGAGGACTCGTGTGGTCTTGTGCATTCAAAAATTGTTGGGGGCTTGATTACCTGTAGATGTTTTATAGGCAATTTGTACATATACCATAACACAATACAAAATACATTCCGATGAGCTCTCGTAAATGGGTTAGGATCCCAGTTTAAGTACCGCTGTTATATATTCTTGAAGAATTTAGTTAAATAAACAATGAAGCAAAAAAAAGTAATGCATCAAGAATTTTGATGTCTACGATGATGATGATACTTATTAAAAAAAACACAAAATTGGATGCTATAATCTCATCAGCACTAGTTACTTTCACAAAACATTTTCCTTGAGAATTTCTTCCTAAATAAAACTGGTCCACATTTTTCAGTTAAAAATTTGATGTTTGGTAATTTTACTTGAATCTGTAACCTTAAATATTTCTCAAACCCACAAATAAGTTAAAAGTTTATTAATTAAAATTTTTATATTATAGAACTAAAAATTATACAATACTGAAATGGAATGTACGTAAATGAATCTAATGTCTACGCACTAAAAATTATTTTGTAGTCTTATTCTTTTTTTCTTTTTTCTTCTCTTTTTGCACTTTCTTTATGTTTGATGCTAACATCTTCTCGTGTACATTTATAATTTGTGCCTTGAAATATTCAAGAAGCTTATCCGTGGTTAGTCTTTCCTTGCCGGAAACGACAACAATGTAACTCATGGGTACAAATTTTAAAGGAACTACTTGCCAAGTATAGTTGTTTATATCCGACTTATGTACCTTAAAAAGCGTTTTTAAAAATGTTTCGTTCAGTTGCACTATACCAGCTAAGAGAGCCTCATTATAGGGAACCACATGAATGATGATCTGAATCAATTTCTTATTAAGAACATCCTTGTAATGTTCTTTCAAAAAGGCACAAATATTATATACTGTATTATTTGATGAGATATCATGCAACAGTGGAAGTAATGAGTTTTTAAAATCCACATCTGGTTTTTCGTAGTTGGAACTGAAGGTGTAATTGTTGATATCAACATTATAAGATGCACTTAAACCATTGGTCTTCTTCAATAAATTGTTTCCCATGCACATTTGTGCTAAATATTCAACGCTTAATTCAGTCATCTTGCTTCTTGAACACAAAGATATCACAAATAAATTGACACATTAAAAAAAAAATTGTGGTGTGACACCCTGTACACCAAGTTGGTTGTTTTTTGTATAAAAAGTTTGCCAACATAACTAAAAACCAGTACATCAAATTTTTTTATTAAATAATTATAAGTTTCTTGCTACTAAAACCTGCATAAATATTATTCATATAGAAACAATCAGTTTTGAATTTGATGCAAACGGTTTCATAATAATTACAGGATTCTTGAGTTATTTAGTTAGTTGGCCGTAAGATGCCGCTATATACTTTGAAATTGCAATAAGTTCGTGGTTATTAATAATAAAGAAATTTTAATAAGTGATTAGTGTTTTAAAATTAAATAAATAGCGTAAATAAAGCCAAAACACCAAAAAATATTAATTTTGTAACAATAAATAATAATTCTTTAAGTTAGTGCCTTAACAATAAAAAGTTTTTGTGATATTTTTTTTCGACTAATTGATACCTATTAGTTATTAAAATTAGTAAAATAACAAACAAGTCTTCGTTTCGAGGTAAAACATTTATATTTAAATTTTTTTCTGGTTCTTAAACCACATTTTAGTAATTGACCGGGCAAGTTGTCATATTTTGTATGGCGGGTAATTTGATTTGAAATCTCGCATGCATTTTTCATTTTCATAGTAAATATACAAATCGTAAATTTCAATATCTGATTTGAAAAGAATAGCGAATGATACATCACCAATTAGTTTTGAATTAAAAATAACCGATCATGCCCCAACAATTTATCAGTCGAATGACGTACAAAATTCAATAGAAATTTTATATTTGATTACCGTAAGTTCGAACCCTAGGTACACATTTGATTGGGTGATTGATTGGCTTTTCATCTTATAATATACAATTTAAATTGGTTTTGCAAATCAACTATAAGATTTGATTCAATTATTTTTTAGCGCCCAAAGTGGGACTCTTTCCGAACGAGAAAATAGTTTTTAGTTTTTACTTCCGCTTCCTCGTTGAACCTTACGGTACTTTTATTGTGGTGATATGTTTGATTATGATAATCTATATTTTTTCTGAATTCACAATAATAAAATGGTTTACAGTTTTAGGGCGGTCGACCCACTAGCAAAACCACTTTTTCGGAAGACTCTTTATCTCGTTCCCGTTAGACACGTTTTTATTTCCTACCA
Source organism: Cantharis flavilabris (assembly GCA_949152465.1). Taxonomy (NCBI): domain Eukaryota; kingdom Metazoa; phylum Arthropoda; class Insecta; order Coleoptera; family Cantharidae; genus Cantharis; species Cantharis flavilabris. Next base: position 18,419,575 of record OX424441.1, read on the forward strand.
GGGTTAAGTGTACTTACTAATCGTTTACGGGGTTCCGGCAGCTTGGGGATTTACCACAATGAAGTATAAATTGATTGTGAGGGTTAATAAGAAGCGAATTTCTGGTGATTCAAAAAATACTAATTTTTTTCAAAATTTAATTTTTTTAATTCCATTTTAAATATTACTATTGTAATTATTGAATTAAAAATATTATAATTTCTGGTACCTATTATAAAATTTAGAAGAAAAAATTCAGTGGAATTTTTAAAATGGAAAATAATTTGAGTTTGAATTTTTGAAGCTTATTGAGAGCTCCAAGTTCCCAAGGTAATTATTTTTAAAAATAGAAATTAGATTGATATTACAGGACCAGTCCGATAAATGAAAATTATAACAATTTCAAAAGCATTTTTTGACTTTTTAAGTAAAATCTAGATGAAATTTAATGCTCTTATCATTCGCAGTTTATATTTCTGCATTATTTTTGTGTCTTTCATTTTTTCTCTAAAATAATTAGGGAAGCAGGAATTTCCATAAATAAGTTTTAGTCCCCCATGAAAAACAAGGTTACAGGGTACAGGCATTCCCAATCCGGATTAAGCAACCGCGGGGTCTAAATGCTTAAACCTTTCTCTCAGAGAAAGAGGCGGATTGTCCTGCAGTGGACAGAAAATGCTAAAGAGAGAGTGTAGTACATATGTCTTTTTGACCGAAATTCAAGTTAACTTTTTAAGAATTAAACTTTATAATTATTTGCACCGAAACGGTCCCGCGCCGAACCGGATAGCTCAGAAACTTCCTGTCCGCTTTCTAGAAATAAGCTAATACTCTTTGACGGTTAATAACTTGACGGTTGACGGTTTTAGTTTTTTTAGAATCTACAATTGGAGAAAATTTATCAAAAATTGCTTTGCATCAATAACTTCTACAAAAGTTTTTTTGGCGTGTAAAACATCTTTAGATTGATCCGCGGACAAGGAAATTCACTGTAATCACTGTAATGAAAATAACCAGAGCAACGCCAACGTCAGAGTTTCGATTGCTGCACTGATACAAAAAGAAATAGTATTGTAACCGGGCCAACGAATTTAAAAATGTTTGAATGAAATTATTATAGTTAAGGGCGTAAATTACCAATATAAACATTACATTTTATGGATTATTTAAAGTTTTAGGTAAAAGAATGCCAAAAAAATTGTTAAAAACATCCCTGAGGACCGCCAGAACTCGAAAATTATGGTACTAGAAGGACGAGGCTCTCTAAGCCTATGCACTTATTAAAAAATCTTTGAAGGCGACCGAAAACTAAAAGCGCAAGTCTAGAATGACATAACGAAATCAAATTTATAATATGATGTTAACAGTTGCACCCCTAGACGACAACTGCGGCCGGCCCGCCCATTAAAAAACGTTGACGAAACTATTTACGTCGAGTAATGCTATATATCAAATTCTAGAAAAAATTTTGCGATAACTATAATAACTGGTGGGCCAAGTTAATTTACTAGACCCGAAACAAAATATCCAAAATAATAGTTCAAATTTTGGAATGCAATAAAACCTGTATTAATTATTATCGTCGCGGCATTCAGGTCTCTAGCATTCTATCACAAGAAGCAAATAGCTGATGTGTTTTTAAAAAACTGTAAAAAAATTAGATAAGTTTTCTCCCGGTAAGAGAAAATAAATACTTCCCAAAAACTCCAAATTATTGAATTGGCAGCGATTTTCTTATTATTTTGAGAATAACATTGTTTATTTCAAAATCTTAAAATATCACAATCGGACCAGAACTTTTTTTAAGGTGAAAAACATCGGAGTAGAACATTTTGGCGCCAGACCTTTGGGCGCTAGGACGTTTGGGCGCTAGGAAATTTGGGCGCCGGTCGACGAACTTTCAAATATTTTGTGGTTCTATTCTCTGGTTACTGGTCGTCGAATTAATTTTATTAAGAAATTTTTTATTATATGTGACCTGCACTACGACAAGGGACCTTACGTCGGAAAAATTAATTTGCACTCTTTTGGTGATTTTTATAGGAAAAAAGACGCCCTTTCGAATGGTCCGAACCACAAGTTTCTATCTTTATCACTCACTTCACAAATCAATCTCAAAGTTGAAAGTTGAGAAAAATCATGAATTTTTTTTTTTTATTATTTTGACTTTTCTTATAGAGAAAAAGACGCTCTTTTTAATGGAACAAACTGTAAATTTGTTTTTTAATACTTTAAATCTTTAAACGCGTTTTATCAAGAAACTAGTTTTCCGACGTAATGGCCCATTTCGTAGTCCAGGTCACATATTAAGAAATATACAAATAATATTCGTCCTCGAGTCTGAGATTCTAATACTGCCCTGTCTTCATACGATAAGGCAATTATCTTTATTCTTTAATCCACTTCCTGATACTTTAATCTTTTAAGCTGAAGAACTTAAAAGGAGGAGGACAGCTAGTCTCTTCCTTTCTGGACGCTTCGCAGGCTATTAATGAATTTCCATATCGATGGATGATTGACATCAACTGGCATTGCAAACTACGATGAGCAGCTTCCGCAATATTAAGCACCCGATCATATACATTCCATATATTTGGAGCAGACCAGCAGTGTGGCGTAAAACCTACACCGGCCGGCTGGGAAGCGGGCAACCGCGGTTCAAATCCTAGTCGCGTCGAATACACTGCTGTAATCTAAAGCTCAACGTATTTTTGTGGGCTATGGGGAAGGTAACGAGAAACCACCCCATTAATTAAATTCCTTAGTACGTCATCTTGGTTTCAACCAAGTGATTGCCTACGCACTGCATAGTGTATGGCACTTAAAAGAAGAAGAAGAATACTTTGCCTTGATTAATCCCGGTTTAGCCTTCCAACATAATTATCCTCGAACCATCTGGAAGATGTTGGGAAAGTTCTTCAATTGCATGTTGGATATATGCAATTGGAACGAACGCAATATTGCAAGTACCATACGGGCTTTATCAGAAAATTTTGGATTGTTTGAATATTCATCGTATAGTCCCCTTTCACGAATTTGCTTTTTGTAGTTAACCGTGTAATTCAACGGTCGAACAAAAAAATAAAAGCTAAAAAAATAAAATAAGTTTGACGCCTGGCACCCAAATGTCCAGGAACCCAAACAGTAGCGGCCAATCGGCAGAGCCCAGATGTCTCCTATCGGAAAAAAAATACGGATTTTCTCATTTAGTATAAACAAACAACATATTTCAGCGAAAAGCCTGTATGATTTGATATGGATTTCATTTTGGAAAATTAAAAAAATTAATATATATAATAAAACTAATAATAAACCGATATTGAAATTTTGGGGGCATATAAGATAGGTATCCCCTCAAGGCATTAAATTTTCTTAAATAAGAAAGTGGGTTTTGTTTTTCAGAAAAATTGTTTTTGATATTTTTAGAAGTGTTAGAAGTAGAAAATTACCGATTTGGCGGCGATTTTTCTTACGCTACATACAAGGTGTCTCCGATACACTTTTCTAAGAAAAATATTTAAAAAAATTCATTTTCTAAATTCAAACCCTCAAGAATTAGGGCACTTTAAAGCATTTTTTTCAATTTTAACTTTCACATGACCATAGCTCCAAAAGTATTGATTTTTCAGTTAAAATGGTTTAGTGCTTTTTTAAAGAGCGTGAAATAATCTTCAAACTAGATTTATATCTTTCATTGTCTAAAATCAACGGCTTTCGAGTTATGAATTAAAATAAGTACAAAAATGTTGAAAAATTTGACCTTTTTTTTATTTTGTGTTTTTCAACATCTTTTAAACGTTTCACAAAAAATCTGACGCCCCATTCCGGATAGGAAATTTAACGGACTTCAACTTTTGTCTAGTACATTTTTTTGAAAAACCTACTCATTTTACAGAAAATCAGAAAGTAATAAACAAGGCAAAACAAAACAAAATAATCAAGAGGAATGAAATTCCTAGGGATCTTGCTGGCCATTTGATAGTTTCTCCCCTGTCGATCTATTTTCAGGATATTTCATTTAAGAATTTTTTACTTGAAGCCTATAATGTACTTATTGAAAATGAAGGTGTTTATTTTGAACATTTACTTAAATATTAATGTACGTATTAGTTTTACCTTAATTAATAGCATAATTTTTCAATAAAAATAAAAAATTTATGAATTTACAATAGAGCGTCGATAATCCGGACGTCAAAAATCCGGACTGTCGACAATCCGAATTCAATTTCGGTGAAAAAAAAATACATACACATTTCTCAAATAAATGTAGAAAAAAACTTACCGCTACAAAAAAATATATTTTATTAATCATAAATTTGCAAATTCGCCACCACCCCAGCGTATGCTATGGTAACAGAAACTTTTAAAAACGCAAAGGGTAGGAATAATCCGGGGGGTCTGGGGGGCATGAACTATTTGCTCTTTCTTCACGGGTTATTCAGTTATCAACGTTTCGAGATATTTACCATCGGAATAATTAACAAAGAATGCACTGGAGGGCGTTCCCAGACCCCCCGGATTGACACCTTTATTTTATGGTATTAAGGGGAACCCAGGGCCGATTTATCCATTAGGCAAGCAAGGCAGCAGCCTAGGGCTGCAGTCTTTTAGAGGCAGCAAAAATTCTAATTAATTCTAATAAAAAATGTAACATAAATAAAAATTCAAGTAAGTTCTTAACTCTCAGAGTTAACATTATTTTCTAATAAATATATGCTGCAACAATAATTTCAATTTTTTATTATAAGGGGAGGTACATAAATGCGCAAAACGTTCCAGTTCTTGGAACTCTTAGAAAATAAGATGTTCGGGAATAATCTTAGAAAATCTTAAATTGCTCTGGAGGGCATTCCATGCCCCATATTTAAAAAAAAACAGTTTTTTACTTTAAATGCTAAAATCTTTTATTACAGGCAAAGCAGGCTGAAGCCTAGGAGGCAGATTTTAGGGGGCGACAAATATTAGATTAATGGATTGGTTTTTCCAAAAGTTTTTACTGAACAAAAATTCGTTAAATGGGGCGTAAGATTTTTTGTAAAAAAAAAAAATAAAAAATGGTTAAATTTTTCAATATTTTTGTACTTACTTTAATTAATAACTCGAGAGCCGTTAATTTTAGACAATAAAAGGTATAAATCTAGTTTGTAGACTATTTCACGGTCTTTAAAAAAGCACTGAAAAATTAACATTTTCGATGCGGTCATGTGAAAGTGTAAAGTTAAACAAATACTTTAAAGAGGCCTAACTCTCGAGGGTTTAAATTTAGAAAAAAATTTTTGATAAATATTTTTCTTAGAAAAGAGTCATCTATCACCACCTAAGTTATGTAAAGTGTATCCGGGGACACCCTGTATATTACACCGAATTTTTGAAAATAATATTATTTATTTCGAAATCTTTAAATATCGCCATCGGACACAGGACTTTTGTTGGGGTAAAAAAATACGGGTTTCCTCATTTAGTGACAACAACATTATTTCAGTAAAATAAATTCTGGAAAATGAGGTTCACCTTCCAGTATGATTTGATATGAATTCAGTTGACTACGATTTTGTTATTGTTTTGGATTTTCACATCAATTTTAACAATTCAAATTGGAAAATTAGATGTAACTCTTTTAACAAGAAGTTGCGTTTCCGTTTTAATTGTGATTTGTGAATCTCTTGGGTCCCGAAGAGCTTTTTTTTACCGTAAAGCGATACTTGTGGAGTTGTGGATGGCTCGTTGGTTTCCGAAACGTTTTGGCATTGTGGATTGTCCAACAAGTTATGAGAACCATAACGAGTACGTAATATGAAACTAATTAGGTACTTGGTGAATTCAACTTGTGACCCGTAAACCGTAACGTGATCGCCAAGATAGCAAAAGTTTAGCACCCCATTGCACATCAAGTTGAAACCGAAATTTAGGCACAAATCTTGTTTCTCCAAAAGAGGGTTGTCGTTTTAAGTTTCATTGAACATTTACCTACCTTTCTTTTATTATTTACCGAACTCACGTGGCCTTCGTTTAACAACGTGCGTTTTAAGCGTGTCGATTACATTGTTAACTACCCATTTCATTTTCTGGAAAAAGTAAAATAATAATTACCCAATATTTGACTCCCGTCAAATGTTTGAGAAAACACCGTCAAAAAGCGAATAGTGGACATCGGTCATATCAAAAAGGTTTTAATTTTTAAATGTAATTATTTAATTGTAGCATTTAAATATATTTTTTTACCCCAGTGTGACGAAACGCATAAAGCATCCCCTCTTTTGTAATTCATACATTTTAGTTTATTATGTACAATTGCAAAGGGCTAATTTAAATGTCTATTTTATACCGCGTTTTTTTGACGAGCTTTTGACATTTGAATTTATAGCAATTCTTGATCCCACAATGAGTTTTAATTACTACGATTTAAAATTCAATTAGTAATGGTTATGCGCTAGAGAGTTGAAGTAGGAAACAAAATCGTACAATTTATGTTATACATAAACTAAATTTAAGTGCATATATGAAAATATTAGAGCAAAAATACGAATATGAAAATGTCACATTTGAATAAGTCAAATGGTGAATTGTTTGCCACTTGTGCCATCAGAATTTACGACCCGTGAAGAGGACAGATGCTGTGCAAAATTTTGTTTGATTTTCCTATTGAGGGGTGATTAATTTTATGAATACTGACCGGTGTCCATCGTAGTACACCCACACCCAACCTATCTTTTATAAGTATAATAACTCCGTTATTGTGTAACGCACCCCTAAGATTACAGACACGCAAATCTTTGTTTAGCTCTTAATTTTCCACTATCGCTTCCCCAAACATGTTAAGCTGCTGCTACTAAGTTTGTTTAGCTGTTAGCATAAAATACTTCACTTTGACCACTGGTCAGTATAATGCATCAAAAACTCCAGGGACCAATTGACTTGTTTTCAATTTTATTTCCAAACCAATTAATTTTTATTTATCTTAATAATTTAAAAAATTACCACCGATTTAATTCTCATACTTAGTTTTCTTTTAATTTCTACCTTCAAATGGCTATAGAACCAAAACTATTGATTTTTTAGTGTTAATGCTTCAGTGCTTTTTTAAATAGCGTGAAATTATCTACAAATTAGATTCTACCCTTTTTTGTTTAAAATCAACGGCTTTCGAGTTATAGATTAAACTAAGTAAAAAAATGTTGAAAATTCGAAGTTTTATTCGCTTTTTTGAAAACCTGAATCTTTTAAACGAAACATTATTACAAAATAGTTCACACCTCTTTTCAGATAGCAAATTTAACGGACTACAACTTTGGTCTATTGAAATTTTAAAAAATTCAATCTCAAATTTTCAAAAAAATTTAAACAGTTTAATTTCATTTTTATTTAAACAAAATGCATTATTATTTTTTATATTATAATTACTATTGTTTGTATAAATGCCTCAAATGCATTAAATGTTTTGTTTAAAAGATAAGAATTTTTCAAAAAAAAAAGTAAAATAACACTTCAAACCTTGAAGCACATTTTTCCTAAAATGAAGTGTTTCCAAATTTTAGTTTTGCAGTTTTTGTTTTTCTGCACAATTTTATATTTTTCTGTCTTTTCATGCTTGAAGCTTCGTGTTCTATCATCATGTTGTTATCTAATCATCATGACGCGCACGACGGGATTAACGAGATCCTTTTCAAATAACATTCCAGTTCATGAAAATTTGGTTTTATTACACTGTATAAACTATATTAAATCAATAACCTTAACATAAAGTGTTCAATGACTGATGGTTTCGAGATTACTCCGAAGATATTTCTCATCAGGAACAGATTAACCCGCAGTGACTATGCATTGACTCAAGCATCCGAGAAATTCAAGTCAAGGAAGTTTGACTTTATCTTCCTAATAAGCAATAATAAGTAATAAGTAATTTTGTTTCGGCCAATATCCTCAAATTTCAGGATTGCATATGAATTATTTTCATGCAATGTTTTTAAGGGATTTTTATTACAATTTTGATTTTTGTGATAAGAAAATTCAGTACAAAAGAGAGCAGCTTACGGCTTTTGTCTCCAAAAACAGGTGTTCAAAATTACAAATTCATGGTGGCACTGTGGAGTACCAGGACATTGCTCTATAAATATATCCTTCATCGAGCTGGTTTCCACCTGGAACGCTAGCATTGGACTGCTGGGCAAATTTAAAATACTTTCATTGTGATGCAAGCATGCAGATCAGGCAGGACCTAAAATTTAATATGGAATAATAACTTTTTATTTTTTATCCTGGTAAATGCAGAAAATAACATTTTACCTAAATAAACTGAACTATCAATCCGCCACTGAACGCGTGAGAATTACTTACATGCCCATTATTTAGATTTACGGGATGGGGTATATAGAAGGGTAATTATATCAAGGGCGCGTGAAATAACCATTTATTTATTTTCTCAATTGTCGATCATCAATCAGGTGGTTTAGTACTTAGTACCACAAAATCTTGAAATTTTGCCATATTTTAAAATCACTTCCATGTCAGTTTAATTTATCTAAAATGGAAGCTAAAATGGAAATTTTGCTTCAAATAAGTGGGTCATTATCAAATAAAATCATTGCCGCTTACTTTTTTAATATTTGAGGTTGAGCGAATAAGGAATTAGATTCACTCGTTACGATACATGCTAATGCCAATATCTTTTAGAAAGGGCTAAAGCTGCGACAAAGGACGCAACCCAAGAGTTTAGTCATAATTACAACGACGCGTGTTGAGCGTACGCTTATCGTCGTTCTTTGTTTCCTGTATAAGGCCCGACACATGACCACAATGGCCGACTTAATACTATAGGAAAAGAAACTACTAAATTCTATTATTCATATTTCATGCCCAAATTAAATCTAAAAATCGTTGTAAAATTTGTTTCCTAAACTTTAAATTGCACATTTTCAAATAGGTACATATTTAATGTACCGGGTGACCGACCTTATACCCGATGATAGGGGAATAACATGGGAAATTGATTTTTTTTGTAAATTCCTGCTTCACCTTATAATGGATAAGAATAAAAAAGGTATCAATTTAAAGAAAATTTTCCTTGAAAAAGATGTTAGATTTGCGGAATTACCAGTGGGCGGTTGGTGGCTTTTTCATTTGAGGAGGCTAATCATAAAGTATAGTGTAAAACGGTGTACGAGTGTACCAGGGATGCACAGGGGGCCACTCGGGCAGATTATGAGCTAAAGACGGATCACTACAAATAAAAACAACTGAATGAAAGTTTAAACATCATTTTTAATTCTAAGCTTGGCATTGCATTGAACTAACAATTTTTCAAACTTTCGTTTGCTAATCGGTTTCGATTTTTCGTTTTATTGATCATAATCGAAAACGTTTGTGTATACATATACGTTACATCTAAATAGGCTTACGCATTTCAATGCATTTGTTTGCAATATTTTATTTGAGTTTTTATCAATACAGCGGTGGAAGTTAACTTACCTTCATTAAATTTGTTTCGTAAATTTATCATCATTTTATTCAATTTATTAAGCTGCATTGATTCTGGTGAATTTTTAGGCAAAATGGTGAAAGGATTACTAAATAATATGTCTTAAAGCGGTTTAACTTTTTTTTAAATCTGAAAATCATTTTTGAAAAGCTTGTATCAAAATATCTAATTAACATCAGTTTTGTTAAATTTTTCAGTTTGGAAAATTGGACGTAATTACATGGATTTATTTGCAATCTGTAAAGAGTAAACTTCCATTGAAAAGCTAAAAGCTAAAATATGAAATTCTGTTTATATAGCTGTGATTTCGTAAAATTTATTCATATTAACAATTGATACAAATATGAGCGTATACCTGCACTCTGAAAAAAGGTTTGCCTAGTATATTAGCTGAATAACTGCTGAAACTAAGGTACCCGGTTCAAATCCCGAAAGACTCTAAAATTTCTTATGATCGTCTCCGTGCTTCGGAGGGCACGTAAAGCGTGGGTTGATGATTTGCCTTCATCAACAAAAAAATCTAGGGTTACGCGCACATCTGAAATGTGCCAAACAAGCTGCCTCCCGCTGCAAGCTCGAGGTCAAGGCAAATCTTGGAGTTTCCCAATTAAAAAAATAAGTCAGATTTTTATCTTTAGAAAATAAGTCAGATTTTTACCTTTAGAAAATAAAAATATTTTTTTAAAATATTTGTACCTTAGTTTACGCGAAAACATGGTCTGCGGGGAAATTTTTTTTCTCAGTGTAGACTCAATTTTCTGCAAATCTATGGGTATTATAACTTTTTAGTTATATTGGTTCGAGTTAGTTAAACTTTGGGGTCGTCCATAAATTACGTCACACGATTTTTAAGGTTTTTAGACCCCTCGCTCCCCCTATGTCACATTTAGTTAAATTTTTATTGACCCCCCCCCCAAGTGGCGGCACACTTCTACCCTATAAAATTTAATAATTCGTAGAAATTTTTTTAACTAACTTAAATTAAATCAATTTTGCAGGTCTTAAATAACAATTTATATTTATTACTATTTAATTTTTTTACTACTACTTATGTTACTTATGTTACTTATGTTGCTACAACCGATCCATGGATCAAAAAATATATTTTTAAAAATTTGATTTTGCGACATCACAACATTTGAAACCCCCCCCCCCCCACCCCGGACCCCCTGTCACATTTTTGTCACAAATCTGAGATGACCCCCTACCCCCTAACGTGTGACGTAATTTATGAATGGTCTCTTTCAAACTTGAACCCTCTTCATATTTTTTTTGGCGATTTACAAAATTTTTGCAAATAACTCAATTTCAGTCCATCTCAGGCTAAAATTACTTAAAATGATCAGTTTTAGAGATACGGCTTTCCAAAATATCTTAATTTTTGATAAAAATTGTCAAGTTCATTTTTTTAAATGCCGTTTTGTTTTCGTTTGTTAAAAATTTTGTTTATTTTTCTATAGATAATAGTAACTTTGCGCCAGTGGCGTAGCTTGCCCTAGGCGGGCCCTATACAAAAATTTATCGGGAGCCCTTCTACCCGACTGCGGTGAAACCGAAATGGAGGGTAAAGCCCGGGGGCCTGTATCATTGATTTGGAAGTAGCTACGCCCCAGCATGCACTGAAATTGAGCTATTTGCAAATATTTAACAGTCAAAAAAAGTCAAATGGCTTCAACTTGAAAAAATACTTTTACAACCGATGGACAGAACAAAAAGTACATTGAAAACTGAAAACTTTTGTTTTTTTGGGAAAAAATCGATAAAAATCAGAGTCTATGAAAGGCTGTATCTTATAGACTAGAACAGGTGTCGGCAACCTTTTTGTATTAGAAGCACGATGAGCATAGGGGGGTTTTGGGTACGGAGTACCAACCAGTGTGTGGGGCCTGAAAAAAATTTGTAGTAAAATAAGCAAAACTAGAAGTATTTCCTAGGTTTTTGTGAAATCTTTTTTACTTCTTTACAGTATAAATAAAAAATATTTTGCTAAGTTAGTGGCGAGCACCTTCTGAATGCTTCGCGAGCCCCACGTTACTTTTCCCTAGAGTAGAAAATTTGCAGAATTTTATCTACTTTAGTTTTGATAAGATCTATAAAACAGCCAATTGAAGATTTTGTACTTTATGGGACTTTTGTTAACAAAGTTGCCTTTATTTTAGTTATTTCCGGAAGTGACCGCGGGCTACCTAACCAATGTTATTTAGTAAATTTCTTGAAAAATAGGGCTGTTTAGAGTATTTGCCCGATTACTAAAATATAGCCAATCCGGACCTGGCTGCTATTGTTGTTAAATGTTGTTAAGTTGTTATTAAGCAAACTAACTTTGGTAATCTGGTTGATTTGGTGGAAATGTTTAAACAAGTTGCT